>OZ038508.1:14511183-14621264 GCA_964036315.1 Acanthosepion esculentum | reverse complement strand
CTGATTGACATAAAGTGACGGCAAACTTCTCTGGAACTACAGCAACATTCTGAGTATCGTTTCAAATCCAGCAATACGGAGGTCGGATTAGTTACAGTACTTTTCCGCGTTTATCTTAGAGTGTTTTTATATATATATATTTCTTAGTTTG
Organism: Acanthosepion esculentum; assembly: GCA_964036315.1. Taxonomy (NCBI): domain Eukaryota; kingdom Metazoa; phylum Mollusca; class Cephalopoda; order Sepiida; family Sepiidae; genus Acanthosepion; species Acanthosepion esculentum. Next base: position 14,621,113 of record OZ038508.1, on the reverse strand, counting down.
TCACTTGAGAAGAAGTGTATTGTTACTTTTCTCAAAAGTATTTGAGCGTAATTTAATATAACGAACCCAATAGGAATTGAAACTCGGCTTTCAGATTAAAAATTCTGAGCCATTATCCATTACACCACCTGCACATCCAACCTTACAACAGCTGGTATTCCCAAGCGGTCAACCATCTAAGTGCAGACCAGATTCAACATTGCCTAAATTTGGTGATCCTATCAACCAAAGATAATTAACAACTTCAGTGAATACCTTGTTAGTAGCGCAGCTCGACTTAACGCCCGGTAAATCCAAACCCAAATCATCGACGCACAATAATTCACACTAATTCGACTTGATAATTCCACTCAATAGTCACTCAATAATCACTGCAGTCAGTAGCCTGACACCACTACTTATACACCTGGTGGAAAACATATTCGTAAATCCAGGGTGTCACGCTCGAACCTCGGTGTGAGTAGTTACTCATTTTCTTCTTTTATGACAATTATTCAGTGAGAGAACACTACGCCAACAAAGCGATAATAATGGCGAGCAATCCCTATTTCAGGCGCTTGCTCAGGCAGATTTTGTGTTTGTTCTGCACCCACATAGCCCAGCTGTGTTTTATACTGTAACCATTCTGAGCGGATCTTAGTTACGATTTCTGGGAGAGAAGCTTGTTATCGTGCCTGATCAGCAACATGAACAAGGCCAGCACTCTCAAATCTTCGGTCACTTGTGACATCGTGCGAGCATAGCCACGGACAGTCCCCAAGCCTTCGAATCAACCCAATTTCAACCACAAGACTTGGGGCAACCTGTGGTATAGTTTTCAGGCACTTTCTTAAGGTGCCGCACGCTGGGTTCGCCTCCTTCTGACAAATCGATTATGGCGAGATTCTCGGGTCTCATGGTCACAAGACGCTAGGGTACAGCTGTACAAAATCCAATATATTCATCCTGAGAACCAGCCTCATAGAGATATAGCAGGTACATGCAGCACAGCCAAATGTGCATTATGTTAGAAGCAGCAGATAATGCTGCAAGTTGGTCCCAGCTAGAAATGCCTTCAGTTTGGGTAAGCCACTTCGCTCAGTCATCCATTTCGAACTATACAGATATGTCTCCCTTGTCTACCTCATTGCTATTTCGGGATGAAGTGTCGCTGCCGACACTGGGGTTTGAACGCAGATCACCAGAGAGCAAACACAGGCGATTCTATTTTGAATAAGGTATATATACGTCATCTTTGTCGCCATATTTATTACAACGTTTCGGCCTTTTAGTATATGTCTATATTTCTGCGATGAGGTATTATGTACACTATTTAAATTATTCGAACTATTGTCCTCATCTTTGTCGCCATATTTATTACAACGTTTGGGTCTTTCAGTATCTGTCTCTATTTCTGAGATGAGGTATTATGTACACTATTTAAATTATTCGGACTATTGTCCCCATCTTTGTCGCCATATTTATTACAACGTTTCGGCCTTTCAGTATCTGTCTATATTTCTGAGATGAGGTATTATGTACACTATTTACATTATTCGGACTATTGTCCTCATCTTTGTCGCCATATTTATTACAACGTTTCGGCCTTTCAGTATCTGTCTATATTTCTGAGATGAGGTATTATGTACACTATTTACATTATTCGGACTATTGTCCTTATCTTTGTCGCCATATTTATTACAACGTTTCGGCCTTTCAGTATCTGTCTATATTTCTGAGATGAGGTATTATGTACACTATTTACATTATTCGGACTATTGTCCTTATCCTTGTCGCCATATTTATTACAACATTCGGCCTTTCAGTATCTGTCTATATTTCTGAGATGAGGTATTATGTACACTATTTACATTATTCGGACTATTGTCCTTATCCTTGTCGCCATATTTATTACAACATTCGGCCTTTCAGTATCTGTCTATATTTCTGAGATGAGGAATTAAGTACACTATTTACATTATTCGGACTATTGTCCTTATCTTTGTCGGCATATTTATTACAACGTTTATGCCTTTCAGTATCTGTCTATATTTCTGAGATGAGGTATTATGTACACTATTTACATTATTCGGACTATTGTCCTTATCCTTGTCGCCATATTTATTACAACATTCGGCCTTTCAGTATCTGTCTATATTTCTGAGATGAGGAATTAAGTACACTATTTACATTATTCGGACTATTGTCCTTATCTTTGTCGCCATATTTATTACAACGTTTCGGCCTTTCAGTATCTGTCTATATTTCTGAGATGAGGTATTATGTACACTATTTACATTATTCGGACTATTGTCCTTATCCTTGTCGCCATATTTATTACAACATTCGGCCTTTCAGTATCTGTCTATATTTCTGAGATGAGGAATTAAGTACACTATTTACATTATTCGGACTATTGTCCTTATCTTTGTCGCCATATTTATTACAACGTTTCGACCCTTCAGTATCTGTCTATATTTCTGAGATGAGGTATTATGTAAACTATTTACATTATTCGGACTATTGTCCTCATCTTTGTCGCCATATTTATTACAACGTTTCGGCCTTTCAGTATCTGTCTATATTTCTGAGATGAGGTATTATGTAAACTATTTACATTATTCGGACTATTATCCTCATCATTTATGACATTTCGTTTAGATGGAGAGGGTTTTGCGGATGTTATGTCCAGTTCTGAACAAAGTAGCCTTTTGTAGCTCTCAGATGCTGATGTGTTCGGAAATTGTACTCACATGATTTTCGGTACCCTTTATCATCCCAAATGCCCCTATCCCAAAAGGGATAATCGTTTTTATAAGTTTCTACATTTCTATTTGCATGTGCTTAAAATTTAACAGTTTTTAAAATTATTTGAATCCTGTGGGCAACTCATACCAATTAGTCGACAGGTTTTTTTTTTTCGTAATTTTTTATGTCGGGTCTGTTTGCATTAATTTTATTAGAATGTTTGCACATGTAATTCTTTCAATATATATATTTCTGTTAATATATTAACATAGTAATTCTTGGCGGGGGTCTGCGCATTAATAACAACAGTAAAACGGATCCCATATTTTATACACATTAGAATTAAATCCGAAATGCTGAATGGGGTATTTACTAGAACACTTAACGATTCTTCAAGACAAAGCATGGGCTTGTCAACATCCCCAATCCATCATTATTATTATTGTTTGTGTTGTTTCCTGCTTTGTATACTATACATCCGGGTCCATACTTAGGTCCTTACGCACTATCGGAGAATTATTATTTAATTTGATTGCGGTTTTCTTAGTATATGGGATGTTCCTAGTATAGGGTGATCTTCTAGTCAACTTGTATGTTGTTGTTACTTGGGACACTGTTAGTAAAATTGTCCACTCTTTTTCTCATGAGGCCAGGGCCTCCTATTAGTATTGGTACATCATCATCATTATTATTATTATTATTATTACTACTACTACTACTACTACTACTACTACTCTTGTTGTTGTTGTTTGTGTATTATCTTTTCTGCTTTGTATCCTGTAAATCCGGGTTCAAAATAAGCTCCTTAGGCCCTATAGAAGAATTGTCATTTAATTGATAGCACTTTTCTTAGTATATGGGACGTTCCTAGTAGGGCGATTTTCTGGGCAATTTATTATTATTATTATTATTATTATTTCTTTGAATTCTGGTGTATACTCATTTCTTTCCGGGTCCCAACCAGAGACCTAAGGTCAGAAATGGAATCATGACATTATCCACTGAGCATTTTTTGAGGGGAAAACACCTAAGATCACACATATTTTAACATTGATGAAACCCTTCGTAAGGTGCGGGAGGTAATTATGAGTAGAAAATGCTCAATGAGTCTATGGGAACCTTTCCCAATCAAACTGAGGGTTCAAACTACAACTGGTGTTGTTGATGTCCTCATGTGTCACATTTTTGAGATTTCCATTTGAAGATTATTTTATTTTGATAGATTTTTGAAGATCTTCAAAGATACATTGCAGTCTGCCTCGACTGCCATGTCAATGTTATTATTATTATTATTATTATTATTATTATGTTATTATTATTACTATATTTTCGATTGTAACTTATGAGAATTCGATATATAAATGTGTTATATATCAAGAATTGTATGGCATCCGTAGTTCTTCGAGAGACCGTCGATCTGCTACCGAAGACTTATACTCTCCCAGAGTGCAGGCCTCGTCACAGCTTCTTTTATAATAGATTGGCAGTTGACCATGCAGCACGGCTCCCCTGTCCACCGATGTGGTCCAAGTGAAAGTTAGAGGCCAATACAGCTTGGGATCGGCACCATGGTAGGAGTTGCCTGAACGAAATTGAACATGGCATCAGACTGTCTTAGGGATTCCAGCTCCGGATTTGAATTCAGTGTTGTCCTTCGCCTAATCTGTTTGCCAACCAAGGCTACAGAGCCTACATTGTCCTACTATTTAACTCATAGTTGGGAGGTTTGAATTCTGAGATTTTCCCTTCTCCGAGGCTATAGGACGCAGTCTATCCTACTACTTACCCATAAATGGTTGGTAAGGAGATGGATTCATACCGTTCCCGTGGGTATTAGCAGATAAGGCAATGTAATGAACTCAACTGGAATTCGATCATGTTCCAAGAATTATATGAACACAGAATTGATATTTAGAGAACAACAAACCTATTGCATTAGTTGCTCACTGTAATGAGTCTGACTATAATTTTGATTTAAAATGAAAGTAATTTACGTAGGTACCTTCATGAGCGCGTGTTTTTTTTTTTTTGAATTTTCTTTTTTAATGGGAGCCGTTAATTTTGAAAATCTTGTAAAAATAAAAATAATTGTCGGATTTTCATGAAACTTTCAGTAACTATTCACAAATGATGGAAATTATTATAAATGTGTTTATTTTTTTTTTTTTAAATCATGGTAATTTTTTTATTTTATTTATTACACCCCCCCATAAGTAATTTCATGAAAACTCATGAAATTCTAAGGTGTTCCGATTTAGCGACTAATTAGTTAAAAGCAAATCCATTTTACTTTTTTTTTTATTTCGGACCCGTCTACCTTAAAATCAGCTCTGAATTGTAACATACAAAACTCAATAAAACAAAGATATTATTTAATTTCAAAAACTTTTAGTTGCTTTTACTTATTTGTATGACTATGGATAACATTTCCGGAAAGCAAAAAACATTTTCGATGAAAAATAAGTTTTTACAACAATTATTTGTTATTTCTTATTGTTAAATTTATGTTTATTGCTTAAAGTTGTTAAATATTTTAAAATTGATCAAAATGGTGTTGCAGTTAGTCAATGTATTATTAAGTAGATAATATCATTTACAGATTATAAAATAAACCTGGTTACAATCAGAAAGTTGCTTTTAGGTAAAAATCTAATATAACATGTTTTTTTTGTGTCAAAAATAGCTTAAATTCAAATATACGGAAGACCGGAAGCGTCATGAAAACAAAAGAAAGTCATGTGGCTTGCCTGGCTATAAATGTTGTCCTCCGCTGTCGGTCAGCCTTTACTGTGTTTGTGCTAGACACGTGTGGAGAAATTTTTGATATTTTTCTTTTCCTTTAAAGTTTAAACAATCCTTTTGGATGTTGCCATGCAGTATAGCACAGAACCACACAGGATCAGAATATCCTGAAAAGCAGAGACAGCATCAAAAAAAGGAAAGGCGTCAGCTACAGAAAAGATTGAAGGACCTTGAACACACCAATTCTGCCATCAAAGCAGAATTCCCGGACTTTTCCCAAGATTTTGTAGATAACATTTACAAAATCTTACGTGGTGATATAGTTGGCCATACTATAAAACACATCTGGACAGTTGATTCTGTTGATAAGATATTTGTAGGATGGGTCATGGAATTCTCTGACCCAGATTACAACATTTTCTATGAAGAAGATAATGAAGACTATCAACTGGACAAATGTGAAATAGCTACCGACTATATCATGCACGACCTGCTCTTTAAATGGTTAACCCCATCCTGTGACATCTGGCAGCAAGGACTCTGATCATTAGGTTGGAGTTTGTGAGGAAATATTTCACGAATCTCTGGTACGAATTGCATTGCATCTCTAGACCTCTCTTCTTACTTGGTTATGAATAAATAAAATAAAGTGTATATGATTATGTAATTATGTGAAATAAAGTCTTTTCAATATTCGTATTACTTTGAAGAAAAATTAACAAAAAAAAATTGTGTAATATTTCAAATGATAAGGGTACCTAAAAGTATTATGTACCTAACCTATCTTATGAAATTTCTTTTTTTTTTTATTTTCTCAGTTATTTTTTTTTCTATATGAAATATCAAAATTAATAAATGAAGGGAAATAGAAATAATACCATAAAATAAAATAAATGTATATGTTTATATTTTACACCTTAGCCTTTCATAAGAAAGGTATCTAATTAAAGTAATTAAAATAATTAAATTAATTTGTATGCACCTTATGAATTTTTTTTTTCTATCAAGTCTTAGTTTTAAAATTTTCATAAAGCATCGTACACGTAAAGATGGAAAGCTAAGAAACAATTAAAAATTAAAACGCTGAAATTTTCCCTTAATAACTGGTTACGCAAGTTGGTTCAATAAGAAGCTAAATTATTTCACTTTCGTCCATCCGTACGATGAAATTAGGTCGCGTAAGCTGTCAATACTGATTGACAGCATCAATCGACACCTCGAATGTGTCACTATTTTTCCGACCCGCTGTGTTTTTTTTTTAAAGTACACTTTTCAGCGCGTAAAGTAAGTAATGTTTTCTTTCCAAATATGTTAAATAAACATTTAAATTTTAAATTTTGTAAAAATAAATTTAAAAAAAAGTTTAACTATTTCTTGGCAGAATTTAAAACGGAAAAATTAAATTTTTGTTTATAAAATTTAAAAAAAATGTCTGACGATCGGTTTTTTTTTTTAAAAAATGAACATGATTTTAAAAGACTCTTTTGGATGTGATCGAAATGATAAAAAAAAGTAAAAAATAATCAAAAAATACTTTGATCTTTCCTCTTTATTATAGCATAAACAGTTAGACAAATAAAAATTATTTTCGTCAAGTTTAAGGCAATTTTTATCATGCTATGCTCATTTTCTGTCGATCTCATGAAGGTACCTAAATTTACGAAAACGAAATTGTATAGAAAGTGCTTTAATCGCTAGAGCCTCCACCGTAAATTTACGCCCAGGTTCATCTTTCTTTGCTGATCTTTTATTATAACCCTGTGATATATTTAATGACAAAAGTGATAAAGTCATAAACAAAAAGTAAAGTGAAACTAAATGAAATCAGATAGGCTATATATGGATGACACATTAAAAAACAAAACAAAAAAAACCCAAAAATTTAAATTTCAGCCTCCCCTCACCTTCATGCACGGGTGTAATCCCATCAACGTAAACCTTTTAGTCTGATGAAATTGTAAAGTTCGAAACGTGTCACACAAAAAAGATTTTCCATTTATCCTAGATTTTCCTAAAATAATTCTATCTTCAATATAAATTTTTGCAGTTATTATATTAACACATAGTAATACTTGCGGAATAATGGATAGCGGCTTGTATCGAGGAATCGGAGAGTCGAGTTCGAATTCCAGTCGAATCCATTACATTCACTTACGTGCTAATAACCTTCGGAAAGGTATGAATCCTCTTCTCCCTCCAGCTATGGGTAAATAGAAGGAAAGACCGGGTTGCCTTGGATGTTAACTTTTCTATCGCAGAAAGAAATGGCAACCTACTGCAGAAAAATCTGCCTCGTCAGTCATGTATCGAAAGATACATGATCGCCTAAGCGTGTATCATACATGGTGCATAAGTGACTGAATACTTAGCAATCTATGCTTATTATTTAATAAAAATTGATTCTTCATTTTGTGTCCATTGGAATCATGGTGTTAAACGAGATATTAAAACTGTATTCCATTTTAATTTATCAAGAGAAAATACATAAAGTTCGTGTGTACTTTAAAAAATTTATAACTTTATTTGTATTTGTGATAGAAATAATTTGTAAAAACGATTAGAAGGAAGAAAATCTATATTTTTTAAGGTTTTATTGAAATTTTATTAAAGTTTCCACATGTCCTCCATCATTAGCAATACAAAGGGTAATACGATTTTGCAGTTCACGGAACACATTTGCCAACTGATTTACAGTAATGCCTGAAATCACATTAGTTATTTTAGCTATAATTAAAACTAGGTACATTAAACTTTATAACATTTTTTTACAGATTTACAAGTTATAATTTTTTAAAAGTGCACACGAACTTTATGGACACCCTGTATATACATACATATACATATATATATATATATATATATATATATATATATATATATATATATATGTGTGTGTGTGTGTGTGTGTATGTGTGTGTGTGTCTGTGTATTTATATATATGCAGGGTGTCCATAAAGTTTGTGTGCACTTTAAAAAATTTATTACTTTATTTGTATTTGTGATAGAAATAATTTTTAAAAAGGATTAGAAAGAAGTAATTCTATATTTTTAAGGTTTTATTGAAATTTTATTTAAGTTTCCACATGTCCTCCATCATTAGCAATACAAAGGGTAATACGATTTTGCAGTTCACGAAAAATATTTGCCAACTGATTTACAGTAATGCCTGAAATCACATTAGTTATTTTAACTATACTTAAAACTAGGTACTTTATAACATTTTTTACAGATTATTTCTATCGCAAATACAAATAAAGTTATAATTTTTTTAAAGTGCACACGAAGTTTATGGACACCCTGTATAAGTGTCCATCTTGTGGCAATTGTCTGTAGAACGTCGACGTTGGTCACGTGTTCGGTCTATGTATCATTCTGTAGAACTATATTTCTGTTGCTTTAATTGTCTTCGTCTGTGAGGAGATTGTCCAGCATTCACTGTTATAGAGTAAGACTGATACCACATTACAATTCAGTACTCCTTTCTTTGTTTTTAACGATATTTTTCTGTCTTTTAATACTTTGCTCAGCTTTTAGAAGGCATCTTTCGCTATCCCAGTCAATTTTTTTCTTGTTTCCTAGTCGACTTTGATCTTCAAAAATTGAAATGTAACGTCAATCGTCATCCTCTGTCTTCTTAATTCTCATTTTTTTTATTCTCCTTTCTCTTTAATAGTAGTTTTCCGCATATTCTCTGAGACTCAGTAACCTCTTGCGTCCTAGTGGATTCTTTGCCTTGCTTGTGGTGAAATGATTTAAAAAGAAAATCACAACTTGGCTTCGCAATTCGATATCGCACTTTCCGTCATCTTTTAAATTGCCAGATATCTAAATTGTTACACTTGTTTGGTTTCGTTTTCTACAATCTGTAATTTGCCTATTGACTGTCTCTTGCTAACAACCGAGCATTTAGGTTTCTTGCAATTGGTGTTTAGTCCTTTCTTCTCGCTTTCCTTCACTACCTTCTGGAGAAGTTCTTGATAATTTTAAGCTGTTCGTAAAGCCTGCAGTTTAAATTCCTAGACTGGCCTAAATTCCTTCGTAGGCGCTATTTCTGAGTGACAAAATGTAGATGTTGTATTTGTCATATTGTCTGGTCGTTTGTAGACTAACTTCCTGTCCTCCCCGTCTTTCGTACATTGCATATATATTTTTTCTCAAATCTCGTGGTCGCCGTGATTTTGCGTAAATTTGTCAGCATAAAAACAATATGGCTTCCCCCACGAGATTCCTTTTACGTACGGACGTCCATGAGGTAAGTTATTTTATTCAAGCAACAAAAGCTAGCTCCAGTAATCCGGGGAACTATTACCTGTCTTAATAATTAACTTTTCCAGCTTTTCATGTATTTACTTATTCAGTTAATTTTCTTTAAAAATGGCCAGGTAAAAAAGCTCAGCTAAACATTTGTAATGCCTTTGATTGATCTTATATTTATCAACGCTTTGGGGAAAATTAAAAGCCGAAACATATTTTAAATAGTAGATTGTTCTAGTTCCGCGTGCCATGTCTCTTCTTAACGGATGTCTCAGTTATTTCTCTTTAACTCAGCTCTCCATCATGTTTTTGGTTCACCACTGCTGTATCCTGGTATTGAACTCACAGCTCTTTGGGTCTAGTCACTGGATATAACCAACGTCTTTATCCACTGGGCCATGTGTCGTTGAGGAGACATGTCTCAAAACAGAGACATCCAGAAGAGGCATGACACATGGAACTAGAATAATCTACCCCCCGGTGGGCGAAATAAAGGGTTCAGTTCGAAATTCCAATCACTTGAAGGAGGCCGGAGCGTACAACGGCCGAAACGTTGGAAATATGGCAATGAAGATCAGGATAACAGTCCGAATAATGTAAATAATGCAAGTAATCATAATACGTCATCTCAGAGATATTGGAAGATAAAAAGGATTTAGTGAGAAAAGAGTCCTACTATTTAACCCATAGCGGGCGAGGGAAATGGATTCCTACCTTTTTCCAAAAGAATGTAGGCTGAAGTGAATGGAACAAAGCCGAGTAGAATTCGAACTCGGGTCTTTGAATTCCCATTCCGAGCCGTTATCCATTATACTACGTGCATTTCCACTTACAAAGCAAACTGAGTCAGAGTGATATTTATTTCTGCTATGTACAGAAAATGCCGTGCAAGTCTAAAAAGTGGAATGGAGAAAAGGACCGTCTTCATCTGTCTTAACATTAAACTTAGCTAGCCATAAACACTGACCCAAACATACCACAATATTCCTAACACCAAAACAATGCATTCTTACTTAGCTTTCTTACCACATCCACCATAATACCACCATGTCTCTATAAAAGCCCTAACTAGTCCCCATATATACACTGAGTCAGAGTGAAATACCTATGGTAGAAACATCGATATATGATTACTCAATGGTATTTTCGTGACAATCCAGAACTTCGAATTTTACAGCTAGACGTAACCGTAAGTTCTATGCTAACAGTTTCTCCTTTCGCACAATCCGTTTACGGTTTTTTGCTTTCCAGTCAACTTTGATCTTTAAAATTTTAAATGCAGATGTATTAATCAGCATTCTCAACCTCCCATTGCAGTTCTTTAGCGGCCGATCTCCTTAATAATCTTTTTTTTCTGTTTCTCATATTCTTTCCCACTCAGTAACCGTTTCCGCCTTAGTGGCTTTATTGCCTTACTTGAGTAAATGACTAAAACAACCCCACCCACAAAAGAATCGAAAGCTCATTTTCAAGATATATTTTGGAAAAACTGAGGCAACACAGTCTTCATAACACATAAAAAAACAGGGTCAAATAAGACCCTATTTGTTTTTGCACTAGAAGAAGCTAAGTTGACCTAAAGTTACATTCATGTGTTAATGCATATATATATATATATATATATATATATATATATATATATATATATATGTAAGTGTGTGTATGCCTTTGTGTGTATGCGTGAGGTTGTGTGTGTAAGTGCGTGTTTGTGAGTGAGAGAGTGTGCGTGTTTATAAGCGCATGTATTTATAACAGCTTATAGGCAAGCTCTAATTATATACATGGACATATATATATATATATATATATATATATATATATATATATATATATATATATATATATACACTCGCGCAAATGATCACGTCCCCTATCCATTCATATAAAGCACACGAAAAACCTATAAAATTTAACCAAGTGGCGGCTAAAGATTTTTCACCCTACCCCCACGCGGCCACTGAACTCTGTCGGAATCCTGTTGTATATGTCTGCGAGTCTGAAATATGACGCACCTGTGGGGCGGCGTGCTTTTGAAGTCGTACCCTTCGCATGTGCATGGGAGGACCGTTCCCAAAGAAAGTAGCCCCAGGGTGGCAAGCACACAAATCTTTATGAGCGAAAGTCTTTTCGTTCAGAAAAGATCGCAAAATATATGAGGCGAGAGAGGCGAACGGGCAGTGATAGATAGATAGATAGATAGTTAGATAGATAGATAGATAGATAGATAAGAAACGACTGAGATAGATAGATAGATAGATAGATAGATAGATAATGAACAGACTGAGATAGATAGATAGATAGATAGATAAGAAAAGACTGAGATAGATAGATAGATAGATATGAAGAGAATGAGATAGATAGATAGATATGAACAGACTTAGATAGATAGATAGATATGAACAGACTTAGATAGATAGATAAGAAAAGACTGGGATAGATACATAGATAGATACCTACCTACCTACATACATACATACATACATACATAAGCATAGATTTGAAATAGACAAATAGAAAGGTAGATATTCATATATGAAACTGAATTATAGAATGTAAAAAACAAAAGTAAACGCATAAGTAGATATGAGCAGATAGAGATAGGTAGATAGATATTTGCAGACTGATATATATATATATATATATATATATATATATATATAGAGAGAGAGAGAGAGAGAGAGAGAGAGAGGTAGATAAATCAGTCAGTTATGTGCCATGCGTGATACGCGCTTAGGCAATCATGTATCTTTCGATACATGACTGACGAGGCAAATTTTTTCCCCCCGCAGTGCGTTGCCATTTCTTCCTGCGATAGACCAGTTGCCATCCAAAGTCTGTCCTGCTATTTTCCCATACTTGGTTGGGGGGTGGGAGGAGAAGAAGAGGATTCATACCTTTCCCAAGGGTATCAGAACGTAAGTGAATGTAATGGATTCGACTGGAATATATATATATATATATATATATATATATATATATATATATGTATGTATAAACCTTCTGAGATAGATAGATAGATAGATAGATAGGGAGGAAGGAAGGAAGATCAATTATAGAATGGAAATGAAATTTTATGTGACGTGTTTCGTCCTTTCGGACGTCATCGCACTAAAATCATATTGAGCTTGATACAAGCACACATGGAGACGAAGGAGAAGAGATATTTTTTAATCTTTTAAATTTATTATTTTTAAATTCATATTTGCTTACATAGTCTAGATAATTCCATTTAGTTTCTTTTCCTTTACGTATTTATCACTTATTATCAGTTATTAAGTATCACGTATTTTGATTATAGATGATCTGCCAAGAAAAGTTAAAAAACAAACTTGGACACAAATTTACTGTGGATGCTCTAGCAATTAAAGCACATTCTATACACGTTCGTCTAAGTTAATTGCTTGCTCTTTTAATCAAAGTAGTATTTTTAAAATCGAAATTGTGGTTATACTCATTCACCTAATACATTAAGTGTGTAGTTCTGCAAAATATCCCTTTTGTGTTTATATAATCTTTCATTTAAATTCATGGAGGTGCCTCCTATGTTTACCTTGTCGTGATTATAACAGGTGATAGAGGAAATTTCTCCTTCAAGTTTTATGGCAAGATTATTTTGTTTTGTATTAATTAAGTTTTTATTGTTTTAGAAGTGGCTGTAACAAATTTTATGTTAAGCCTAGATAAATACTTTCCAATTTTAGTTGTGTGGGAAAAATAATATATTTTGATTCGTTAGGTTTGTCCGAATGATCCACCATTCTATTTTGAAATATTTTACAAGCTTTTGTTTCCAGGTGGATATGAAGTAATTAGGGATTGGAAAAGTTTAAAAGTATTTTCAATATATATTTTTCTCCAGAATCTATCATGCATATCTATAAGTCTACGATTCATCCATGCTTAGAATATTGCTGCCACATATGGTCCGGTGATCTTGCAAATTACTTCGAGCTCTTTGATAAAATTTAAAGAAGAATCAGTAATATTATCGGTCCTGATCTGGCCGCTCGGCTTCCGACGTAGTGTTGCCTCTCTGTGTCTTTTCTATAAATACTTTCATGGTAATTATTCGCATGAGCTCTTCGCTATGGTTTCGTGTGAGTGTTTTCGTATTTGTTGTGTTTGAATGAGTGTGTGTCAGTGTATGTTCTTGGGATGAATGATTGTTTTATATTATTATAGTCCCGCATTGATTTCGGCCAATGAAATGTTATTTCTGCCACATTTAGTGATTGTGTGTGTGGGAGGTTATTACTAATATTATTTTCTTTAGTTTCTTGTAAATAGTTTTGAATTCATATTGTAAATACTCATTGGGTCTAGTTTTAAAAATTGTTGTTTTATTCCCCTTCCCCCACTGACAATGAATTGTAAATATGGGGACTAGTTAGTATTTTCATAGAGACAGTGAGGTATTATGGTGAGTGTATTAAGAAAGGTATGTATGAATGTGTTGTTTTGGTGTAAGGAATATTGTTCGTACGATTGGGTCAGTGTTTGTGGCTAGCTAAGTTATAGGTAAGACAGAAGAAGACCGTCCTTTCTCCAATCCGCCCTTCGGCCTTGTGCCACATTTCTGTATTAAACAGAATAAATATCGCTCTTCGCTATGGTATCTAGACTTTTTAAATTTAAGCGCAGTACTAGACTGGCGTCGTAATCTCATCAATTTACAGTTAAACTGGATAAATATTACCGTAAGTTCTATGCTAACAGTTTCTTCTTTTCTTCTGTTGCACTTCTCCCTTGTGGAAATTCCTTCCGACTCCATGCTTTCCTGCCAAAATCTTCAAAAATTTAAATGCAATATCAGTCGTTATCTACAGTCCTCCTGATTACACTTTTCTCTTACCACTCATTAGTAATGTTTCTGTATCTAATTCTTCCACATCCAGTAACCCTTTGTATCTTAGTGGCTTTACTGTCTTACATGGAGTTAAATCAATTAATAAAATATCCTCTTTATATAAATATTGAGGGTTACATATTCTGGGTGCTGTTAAATACAATCCGATAATTATTCCCGATTTATTTTGTTGTTATGGTGAGAATAAGAATTTATGAGTTCATGTTTTATTACTTGATTTGCGAGGGACACTTAGCTTTAGGCCATTGTCACTTTGGTGTAACACAATATCTAGGAAAGGTAAATTGTTTGTTTCGCAAGTGAATTCTATCATATGTACCACTTAGTTTAGTTTGTCTACAAATTCATGTAATGTAGGTGTTAGCCGGCCATTGACACCCAGCGGACGGGGAAATCGAGGGACACTTAGCTTTAGGTCATTGTCACTTTAGTGTAACACAATATCTAGGAAAAGTAAATTGTTTCTGTTTCGTAAGTGAATTCTATCGTATGTACCACTTAGTTTAGTTTGTCTACAAGTTCATGTAATGTAGTTGTTTGCCGGTCACTGGCACCGAGCGGACAGGGAAATCGTCTCCTTCCTTACTCCTATGGCATCCTTTTGGAAGTGTCTTCACAAGAAAATTGATTTTCCCAGACACCATAGCTCGAAACTGAAGATTGAACATTGGGGATCTGGAGACAGCAATGCAGAACCGGACAGTGTGGAAAGGGATTATTAATGGTGTTCCTACCATCCATAGAGAGGTCGAAGGATGATGATGAGGATGATGCTGAATGCATTTGTGTGGAAATATATCTTTTATACTTTTTCATTGATTGTTCTGGAATAGAAAAACAATATATGATTTTCACATATAGTTAAATATAACCGGGTTGGTATAATTCTTTTTTATATTGCTGTCCAATTTCCTATATAAGAATATATGGAAGTCTATAAGAGTATATAGAAAGGTATATAGATGGCTATAATAGTATATAGAAGAGTATAGAGAAGACTATATGAGTATACAGAAGATTATATAGAAGATTACAAGGGTATATCGAATAATCTATAGAAGATTATATAGACGACTATAAGAGTATATATATGACTCTATAGTAGTTTATAAGAGTATATAGATGTCTATATATAAGGGTATATAGAAAAATATAGAGAAGATTATAAGAGTACATAGAAAAGTATATAGAAGTGTATAAGAGTATATAGCACGCTATAGAATAGAATATAAAAAAACTATGAGAGTATATAGAAGACTATAAGAATATATATAAGAGTATATGGAAGTATATAAGAGTATAAAGAAGAGTCTATAGAAGTTTATCAGTGTATATAGCAGACTATAGAAAAGTATATAGATGATAATAAGAATATATAGAAGTGTATATAGTAGAGTCTATAGAGGAGTATAAAAAAAAGTATATAGAATTTTATAAGAGTATAGAGAAGAGTATATAGAAATGTATAAGAGTATATAGCATACTATAGGAGAGTATATAGAAGACTATTAGAGCATATAGAAGATTATATAGAATATAAGCGTATATAGAAGATTACATAAAAAGTATATAGAAGACTATAGAACAGTATATAGAAATGTTTTCATCTTGACACACTTTCTAAAATTTGATCCAATGACTAAACCGTATAATTTTTGATTGACTATTTTCCTTGGTCAGACCGGGAAATTTTAGGCACCTCCTTATCTAAATACACTTTTATGCAAACAATCACTAATCTCTAATCACTTACGCAGAAATATATGTACGCCCGTATGTTTTTCAGCTTTTACTTATTAAACCTACTTGCGATTGAAACAAGGCAACCTGATGTATGCGCCTAGTGAAGACTGAACTATTGACTCAGTAGCAATTGTCAATCAGGCACTTTACTGTTTCACTTCTTCAAATTTCTACTGTTCTTTATATAAAAACAAGTTTGCGAGATAAATATTTTCCCAAACAGAAAACTTTGAAATTATACTTTAAGATTTTAAGATGTTGCAATTTTTTTAAATGACAGAATTTTGAACACCTGAATGTCACCGTTTTACCTGTATTATAATGTAATTTTTCACAATCAATTCACTGACCATTGAGGTCAACAATTAAATGTTGACGATGTCTACTTTTATATTTACATACACTCTATCCCTGATATTGAGCCTTTTAACCCATAAATATAACATACATTAAAACTACATATATATATATATATATATATATATATATATATATATATATATATATATATATATATATAAAAATGAAATGAAGAGGTTATAATGGTTCCAACGAGAGAAAAGTGTGTATATTAAAAAGAAGAGAGGTACCGCAAATGAGACATTCTCTGTTTTTGTGTTGGTCATTCCAATGTCTTTCTTTAAAGAAAGACATTGGAATGACCAACACAAAAACAGAGAATGTCTCATATAGAGAAGATGTAACATTGAAAAGCATAAAGGAAAAAAATTAATTATTTTTAATAATTATTTTTAATAATATGTGGAAATCTCCACCCTTTACCTGAAGACGGTCGTAAGACCAGAAACACGTGTTGTAAAACTATGTAAAACTATGAAAAATAAAGAATAATATTTTAAAAAAAAAACCCCACATTACAACCAAAAAAGTTTGCGGTACCTCTCTTCTTTTTAATATATATATATATATATATATATATATATATATATATATATATATATATATATGGGGAATAATGGATGATTTGGTTTGGGTTATTTTGTTTTAGGGCATATCAACCTCAATGGCTTATTTAATGCCGACAACATTTTTAGGATAGATTCGTATGAATAGTATATGTATTCTTTGGTTTAGATTGGTTTGGGTTATTTTGTTTTAGGGCATATCAACCTCAATGGCTTATTTAATGCCGACAACATTTTTAGGATAGATTCGAATGAATAGTATATGTATTCTTTGGTTTAGATTGGTTTGGGTTATTTTGTTTTAGGGCATATCAACCTCAATGGCTTATTTAATGCCGACAACATTTTTAGGATAGATTCGAATGAATAGTATATGTATTCTTTGGTTTAGATTGGTTTGGGTTATTTTGTTTTAGGGCATATCAACCTCAATGGCTTATTTAATGCCGACAACATTTTTAGGATAGATTCGTATGAATAGTATATGTATTCTTTGGTTTAGATTGGTTTGGGTTATTTTGTTTTACGGCATATCAACCTCAATGGGTGATTTAATGCAGACAAGATTTTTAGGATATTTTCGCATGAATAGTATATGTATTCTTTGGTTTAGATTGGTTTGAGTTATTTTGTTTTACGGCATATCAACCTCAGTGAGTTATTCAATGCCGACAATATTTTTTATTGTTGGTAATATTTTGTTTTGTCAAAAATCTGTTTCTGGCAATATTTTTCCTTCAAAATTGTATTGCTGGTAATACTTTTTTGCAAAAAAGAATTGTTGGTCATAGTTAACTATTTGCCCATAGTTGCGACCCTAACAGAAAACTTATACTTTAAGATTTTAAAATATCACATTTTTTTTAAAATGACAATTTTGAACACCTGATTGTCACCGTTTTACTTGTATTATATTGTAATTTTTCACAATCAATTCACTGACCATTGAGGTCAACAATTAGATGTTGACGGTGTCTACTTTTATATTTATATATGATCTGTCCCTGATATTGGGCATTTAACCCAGAAATATAACATACATTAAAACTACAGTGATGTTCGATAAAAGTGACTCACCTTACCCTTTGAATTTAGCTCAACTTTCGTTTCATCTGAGAAGAGAACATTCTTCCAGTCTTCTACGGTGAAATTTTTTAATGGTGAGCCCATTCAAGTCTCTTGGTTTTGTTGGCTTTGCTTATTAGCGGCTTAAACCTTCGTGTACGAGATTTGTAGCCTTGTTCTAACAACCACCAACGGATTGTTGAAGAGGCAAGACTAACACCTTGCTCTTCGTTTAGACTGGCTGCAATTCCTTGGTTAGTTATAGTCCTATTCTTCGCAACTTCTCTCTTGATTACCCTGCTAGTTCTATCATCAATATTTTTCTTTCGTCCCCTTGTTTCATTCCTTGGAGCAGGAGTGGCATCATTATGTGCCCTAAGCACTCGAGAGACAGTTGATTGTGAGGTTATAGCAATTTCTGCAATTTCTCTCGTAGACTTGCCTGCTTTTAAGAGGGCAATAATAGATGCCTTAAGTGGTTCTGATGCATGTTTGTACTCTTTCATCTGGTTAGTGACTTGAGTGGCTATATCAAGCTGTTTTTATACTATATGAGGCTTTCTGGAATATTCTGGAATACTCTAGATTTAATTTAAGCCGTTATTTTATGGTGCATTGTGGGTAGTCTATTTTGACGGTTATTTTAAAATAACCGCCAAAATAGACTACCCACAATGCACCACTGACCCGTATATATAAATAGCCGAGAAAAAATAACAGCACTCGTGGCCTGACGATTACATCTAGCATGAAACAGGCTGTCGCCTCTAAGTGTTGACTTCTATGATCACTTTTATATATATATATATATATATATATATATATATATATATATATATATATATATATATATATGTATATATATCAGTATAGGACTGGTGTAGACGGAATCAATTCCAACAATCAAAAATACTATTCTTAAAAGAGTGCTCAATACAGAGTAAAGTAATTATTATTATTGTTATGCTATTTATTATACATAAACATGTTTATGTTATAATTTTTAACAATTATATATATATATATGTATGTGTGTGTTTGTGTGTGTGTAATTATAACATAAACATGTTTATGTTATAATTTTTAACAATTATATATATATATGTATGTGTGTGTTTGTGTGTGTGTAATTATAACATAAACATGTTTATGTTATAATTTTTAACAATTATATATATATATATGTATGTGTGTGTTTGTGTGTGTGTAATTATAACATAAACATGTTTATGTTATAATTTTTAACAATTATATATATATATATATGTATGTGTGTGTTTGTGTGTGTGTAATTATAACATAAACATGTTTATGTTATAATTTTTGAATAATAGTTATATATATATATATAAGTATAAACAGACAATATTGTATAGCTGGCCACCCGTATACGAGGATACCAGTCTACTAGGGTGGCTAGCCAATCCCGCACAATAATAATGCAACTACGCTAAATATACCGTAGTTACAGTTCCTGGCAAAGACCGTGTCACCTAGCGCGTGATCAACAATTTGATCAAAGCCCTCGGGGTTCCGTTTAACCAATTTCATTCACACGGCTTCGGTCAAAAACCGTCGTATGGGTTTCAGGCACTTTCCAAAGGTGCCACACGCTGGGATCGACCCCTCCAGTCCGATAGCACGAGGAAGTCAACCATACTCCTATTCAGAATGCGAACGTTCTAGTCACTCGGCCATTTAGTAATTGGGCAATTTAAAAATATATATCACCATCTGAATCCCAAATAGACAAATCAGAATTGTAATTCACTTACATACATGAAGCAATATTTACGGTTCTTCAGTGAAGCTGGGAATCCGTTAATTTCTTGGACCTTTGAAGGAACGTGTTGTCTCTCCTTGAATTCGGAACGCCGTAAATTATACTAACGTTTGTTTAACAAGTGGGATGCACGTGAATACTCCTTAATCAATGAAAATCAAACATCGCAAAAGTAAAAATACCAGAATGTCTTCTTTTTCTTGAAATCTCATTCTTTGATGAAAATTTAATAAATGATTAAGAGAAGCATAAATTGTTACATAGAATTTCCTGTTTCTTCTTTATCTCATCACACACGTATACATCTTGGAAGTTTGCGAAATTCATTTAATCTTTCCGATTTCCCATATAAAAGTATATTACATTCACTTACGGGCTAATACCCCTGAGAAAGATATGAATCCTCTTCTTATCCCCCCCCCCTGCCAAAAGCAGGACAGCGTAAATAGCAGGACAGACAGGGTTCTATAGCCTTGGGTGGCAATAGGCCTAATGCAGAAAGAAATGGCAACCTACTGTAGGGAAAAAATCTCCCACATCTGTCTTTTAACGAACGATACATGATCGCCTAAGCGTGTATCACGCATGGCACATAACTGAATTGACTGATAAGAATATATAGAAGGCTATAAGAGTAAATAGAGGAGTATATAGACCATTATATAGAGAAGTATAATAGGATATAGAAGAGTATATAGAAGGCTATAAGAGTAAATAGAAGAGTATATAGAAGGCTATAAGAGTAAATAGAAGAGTATAGAGAAGGCTATAAGAGTAAATAGAAGAGTATATAGAACATTATATAGAAGACTATAATAGAATATAGAAGAGTATATAGATTATAAGAGTATATACAAGAGTATATACAAGAGTATATAGAAGAATATAAAGAAGTCTATAAGAGTATATAGAAGATTATGACCGAACATAAAAAAACACTAATCTGGTCAGCACCCATACTAAAGTATATGCACTAGATAATAAATAATTCGTCATATATATATATATATATATATATATATATATATATATATATATATATATATATATATATATGTCTGTAAGTATTAATAGGGATAGATAGATTGATAGATAGAGAGATACGAACAGACTGCGAAACATAGATAGATGGATAGATTGACAGATACGAACAGACTGCGATAGATAGATAGATAGATAGATAATGAAATACATTAATAGATAGATAGATAATGAAATACATTAATAGATAGATAGATAATGAAATACATTAATAGATAGATAGATAATGAAATACATTAATAGATAGATAGATAATGAAATACATTAATAGATAGATAGATAGATAGATAGATAGATAGATAGTGTCACTGAGAAATGAAATGTATGACAATTGTTTATCTTTAATCAATTCACCCCAAGCAAGGTGATAATAGCATTAAGATAGAATGGGCTACTGGGGAAATGAGAAGATTTTACAAGAAAGCAGAAACCGAATCCTAAACAGGAATCAATGGATTAGCTTCTTCAAAAGATCGCGTAGAGAGAGACCGTGAACCTCTCTACTCCTATTGTCAAGACAAATATTAAAGAATCGATGAAACAATGAATAATTGATAATAGAGCGATTGGCAACACACACACGCACGCACACACGCACACATATATATAATTAGAAGGAGAAGGCGAGGAAGTATTATTTTTCTATGTAACATATAACTATTACTAATTATTATTAATTACTATCGCATTCTGTTCTTATTTGTATGCGTATCTCTTGTATTCTGTGTGTTTCTTTATATGTATGATTTTTATGCATGGATATCTATCTATCTATCTATCTATCTATTTCAGTCTGTTCATATCTATCTATCTATCTATTTCAGTCTGTTCATATCTATCTATCTATCTATCTATCTATTTCAGTCTGTTCATATCTATCTATCTATCTATTTCAGTCTGTTCATATCTATCTATCTATTTCAGTCTGTTCATATCTATCTATCTATTTCAGTCTGTTCATATCTATCTATCTATCTATCTATCTATCTATTTCAGTCTGTTCATATCTCTCTATCTATCTATCTATTTCAGTCTGTTCATATCTATCAATCTATCTATCTCAGTCTGTTCATATCTATCTATCTATCTATCTATCTCAGTCTGTTCATATCTATCTATCTCAGTCTGTTCATATCTATCTATCTATCTATCTATCTCAGTCTGTTCATATCTATCTATCTATCTATCTATCTCAGTCTGTTCATATCTATCTATCTATCTATCTATCTATCTCAGTCTGTTCATATCTATCTATCTATCTATCTATCTATCTCAGTCTGTTCATATCTATCTATCTATCTATCTATCTCAGTCTGTTCATATCTATCTATCTATTTATCTCAGTCTGTTCATATCTATCTATCTATCTATCTCAGTCTGTTCATATCTATCTATCTATCTATCTATCTCAGTCTGTTCATATCTATCTATCTATCTATCTATCTATCTCAGTCTGTTCATATCTATCTATCTCAGTCTGTTCATATCTATCTATCTCAGTCTGTTCATATCTATCTATCTATCTATCTCAGTCTGTTCATATCTATCTATCTATCTATCTATCTCAGTCTGTTCATATCTATCTATCTATCTATCTATCTCAGTCTGTTCATATCTATCTATCTATCTATCTCTGCTCATATCTATCTGTCAATGTCTTCCCTTAACTATCTATCTATCCCAGTCTGTTCATATCTATCTATCTGAATCTGTTCATATCTGTGTATATCATTCTATTCATATCTATCTATCTATCTAAATCTGTTCATATCTGTGTATATCATTCTATTCATATCTATCTATCTATCTAAATCTGTTCATATCTGTGTATATCATTCTATTCATATCTATCTATCTAAATCTGTTCATATTTGTGTATATCATTCTATTCATATCTATCTATCTAAATCTGTTCATATTTGTGTATATCATTCTATTCATATCTATCTATCTATCTATCTCAGTATATATTGGTTTGGTTTGTTTTACGGCATATCAACCTCGATGGGTTATTTAATTCCGACAAGATTCTTATTGCTGCTAATTTTTTTTTCAAAAGGATATTTTTAGCAATATTTTTTCAAAAATGTATTGCTGGTAATATTTTTTTCAAAATTTGTTGCCGGTAATAATTCTTTTTCAAAACTGTATTGGTGGTAAAATTTTTCAAAAAATGTATTGCTGGTATTAAAACTTATTTTTATACTTTCATAGTGTTTTTATCCCTATGAGGCGGGTTAACTATTTGCCCATAGCTTGGATCCTGACAGGTGCAACCAGCCGGAGTCAGGGTGGACCTGGGAACACCAGCAATTAAAAGGTGGTTCCACGCTCCTCAAAATCTTCTGATTAAAGGAATTGCTGCCTTGATGTAGTTTATAGTCTTACCCAGGGCGCAGATTAGTTCATCATTTTATCCAGGATGGCATGTGTTTGAAGTTCTATGTTTTTTTAAAAATTTTCTTAGACAATAAAATTAATGACAACCGGCCTAGATTGATAAGACCTTCAATTTTCTTTGGTAGGAATTCTCAATCGGCTTTTTAAAAAAAATTAATTTCATTGTTTAACAAATTAAAAAAAATAGGGATAGCAACTCAAATACGTGCCCTCACAAAAAAAGTTAATAGTAATAAAGAAACACACACACAGATGCTAGCGCGTGAACACACGCACACCTTTATGTGAGTGTGTGTTTGTGTATGTATAATTAATAATAGTGTGAAAGAATCGTATTCTCTGGTGCTATACAAACACTCACCCTAGATTGGTATGCAGCAGTCTCTGTCACACACCAGAGACGAGAATTTAAGTTCCATGGACGGATGAGGGCCCAGGGAGAGATCTCCCTCCATCTCACGCCCTATCAGAAAAGGCAAATCCATTGATTGGAAGATGGAGAGAAAGATATGAAGGAGTATTTATAAAGGAATTACTTGAATGTAAACGGAATCATTGATGAATGTGCGCTCAATGAAAAAGAATTAAAAAGGGAAACAAACGAGGAAAATAGAATCAAGAGACGAATAAAAAATTTAAAACGAAGCAGAACATTGAAGAGAATGCCGAGAAGTATTTAAATAATTGGCTTTAAATTGGACTGACATTCATATAATGTGAAACAGTTAAGTATAGAAATATGGCTGATTTCTTTCGAGGTGATCAAAGAGAAGATGCGAGATTTCGAGATATAAAACGGGATTTCGGGAGTGAAATCGTGATTTCGATGAAGAAATTGATATTTTCATCGATAGAGTGAAATGAATTTCTAAAATCTTTGTGCAGAAGGACGAGGAGGATTTTTTGAGAAAAACATTTTCTTCGGTTTCATTTTTGCAATTTCTGTCTTTAAAAAATTATCTTTATTTTCTTTCTTTCATTCTTTTTCTCTCTCTGTTTCTTCCATTGTTTTTTTTTTAAAAAATTTCTTTCTTCGTTAATTCACCATTCTTGCTTTAAATTTGCTTTGTATTATCTTTTACCTTGGTGTAAGATGATGAAAAATAAAGACTAGAGAATAAAGAGAGAGTGAAATTGTGAGATAGGGAGAAGAGATAAGTGGATTCGGCGAGAAGAGAGATCTAGAAATGGAGAAATAAAGAGTCAAGAAAGAGAAAGACAGAGAAAACGAATGTGATAAAAGGAAGAAAAGAGAAAAAGAATGTAACATAGAAAAACGATGATAGAAATAAAAGGACACTGAGTGCGTTTGATTTTTTTTCATTTTATTATTTTTTCGCCATCATTAATTTTCATTCTTTTTGTGGCATTTTTACCGACATACGTTCTTTCTTGGGAATTCTATTTTTATTTTCATTAGCCTCCCTTTTACGCTTTTCCTTTTTATTTCGTTAATCTATTTTTCTTTCTGTTTTCTCTTTCACATGAATTTTTCTTCTTCTTTCATTTTTCTATTTATTTCTTTTTCTAGATCTTTCTAAGTGATTTTCTTTTTCCTTTCGTTGTTTTCTTCTTTCTTTCCTTTTTCATTTTCATTGCCTTTCATTATATTTTCTTTCTTTCCTTTTTCCTTTTCATTAAATATTCTTCTTTCATTCTTTTTCTTTTTCCTTTCTCTATGTTTTCTTCATTCTTTTCTTTTTTCTTTTAATTATGTTTCCGTCTTTCTTCTTTTCCTTTTTCTTTTTTCACTACGTTTTTCTTCTTTCTTCCATTTTTTTTATTTTCATTATGTTTTTTCTTTCGTTTTTTCTTTTTCTTTTCACTGTGTTTTCTTCATCCTATTTGTTTTCTTTTTCCTTTCCGTTAAATGTGTTTGCCTTTTTCTTCCTTTCCTTTCCTTTTTCTTTTTCTTTTCATTACGTTTTCTTCTGTCATTTTTTCTTTTCATTATTTTTCTTCCGTTTTTTTCTTTTTCCTTTCACTATGTTTTCTTCATTCTTTCCTTTTCTTTTCATTTCAATATGTTCTCTTCTATCTTTCTTTGTTTTGTCTTTTTCTTTCTTTACGATTTCATCTTTCGTTTCTTTTTCTTTTTCCTTTCATTATATTTTATTCTTTCTTTCAGCCATCATTCTTTTCTATTTTCCTTTCATTAAGATTTCTCTTTTTCCTTTTCTGTTTATTATGTTTTCTTTCTTTCTTTCCTTTTTCTCTTTCTTTTTTCTTTCATTATACTTTATTCTTTCTTTCAGCCACCTTTCTTCTCCATTTTCCTTTCCTTAAGTTTTCTCCTTTTCCTATGTTTTCTTTATTTCTTTCTTTTCCCTATTTCTCTTTCTTTTTTCTTTCATTGTATTTTATTCTTTCTTTCAGCCATCTTTTTTTTCCATTTTCCTTTCATTAAGTTTTCCCTTTTCCTTTTATTATGTCTTTCTTTCTCTCTTTCTTTCTTTCTTTCATACTTCCTGCCTTTCTTTCTTCATTCCTTTCTTTCTTTCTTTCATACTTCCTTCCTTTCTTTCTTCCTTCCTTTCTTTCTTCCTTCCTTCCTTTCTTTCTTTCCATTATGTTTTATGTCTGCTTACTTTCCTTTTTTCTTTTTCCTTCTTTATTGCGTTTTCTATCTCCTCGCTGTTTGAAATTTTTCATTTTTCTTTCGCCATTCTATTTTTCTTTCTATTTTCCTTCTCTCCACATTTTCTTTTTATCGTTTTTTGACAGTCTTTCGTGCTTTTATTGTGGCTTCTTCTTTTATCATATACTTATTTTTGCTTTCTTTTTTATTTTCTAATAAAAAGACTTTCTCACCTTTCTGTAACGTTATTTATTTTTCCTTCTCTTTCTAAGATTTTCCTTTTGAAATAAGTTTCTTCTTTTCAAAACTGCAAACCAGACGACTACAAGTGTTCTTCCCATTGTTGCCCCTGTCATTTCATAGAAGGCAGGTGAAACAGCGCTTCAAGCAACCTCTTTTCTAATTGTGTTAATACATCGAGACAAATTAAGTACATTCGTGATCTTTCCAACCAAAAAAGAATGTCAGCGCCGAGGAAAAGCGACAATTTTTCCTTGTACCCGGTATCTACATGTTTTTCTGTGTCTCCCCTGAAATATATTCCTATTCAATTCAATCGCCTACTTTTCCTTCTATGAATCACAGAACGCGGGTGAAATTAAATTCAGAATATAACAAGGAAAAAGCGAAAGTAAAAATTTTGTAGACATCAAGAGGAGAAAAGCGAGAATTCGTTGTAATATAATTGGAAAAGCAACGATAAAGATATTTTAAATTTTCAAAAGTTAGTTTAGCCGGTTGGATCGCAAGATTTTTAATCGCCAAAGGGAGAAGAAAAAAAAAAGACGGTAGAAAGAAGCAGGAAAGGAAGGGAGATGAATGAGGGGAAAAAATGAAAGAATAAAGGCAGGAAGAAATAAAGCTGGAGAAGGAAAAAAGAAAACATTTGAGTCGAGAAGAGAAGGTACGGAAGGAAAATGGTAGAAAAGAGGCGAGAAATAGAAATGGAAAAGCAAAACCAAGAAAAATGGAGGGGTAATCAAAAGATGAAAGAAAAAAAAAACGGAAGAAAAAACAAGGACAGAAAGGAAAATAGAAGAGGAGAAAACGGAATATAAATGAAAAGGAAGGAAGATGAAGAAGAAAAATTGAAAGAATGAGAAGCGAAAGGAAGATGGAGAATGAAAATGGAGGGAGAAAGGAAGTTGAAGAAGAAAATAGAAAAAAGAGAATAAGGAATATGGAGAAAAAAAGAATGAAAAAGAAGAAGAGAAAGGGAGATGAATGAAAAAATAGAAAAAATGAGAATAAGGAAGATGGAGAAGAAAAAGGAATGAAAAAGAAGAGAAAGGGTGATGAATGAAAAAATAGAAAAAATGAGAATAAGGATGATGGAGAAGAAAAAAGAATGAAAAAGAAGAAGAGAAAGTGAGATGAATGAAAAAATAAAAAAAAATGAGAATGAGGAATATGGAGAAGAAAAAGGAATGAAAAAGAAGAAGAGAAAGTGAGATGAATGAAAAAATAGAAAAAATGAGAATAAGGAAGATGGAGAAGAAAAAGGAATGAAAAAGAAGAAGGAAAGGGAGATGAATGAAAAAATAGAAAAAATGAGAATAAGGAAGATGGAGAAGAAAAAGGAATGAAAAAGAAGAAGAGAAAGGGAGATGAATGAAAAAATAGAAAAAATGAGAATAAGGAATATGGAGAAGAAAAAGGAATGAAAAAGAAGAAGAGAAAGGGAGATGAATGAAAAAATAGAAAAAATGAGAATAAGGAAGATGGAGAAGAAAAAGGAATGAAAAAGAAGGAGAGAAAGGGAGATGAATGAAAAAATAGAAAAAATGAGAATAAGGACGATGGAGAAGAAAAAGGAATGAAAAAGAAGGAGAGAAAGGGAGATGAATGAAAAAATAGAAAAAATGAGAATAAGGAATATGGAGAAGAAAAAGGAATGAAAAAGAAGAAGAGAAAGGGAGATGAATGAAAAAATAGAAAAAATGAGAATAAGGAATATGGAGAAGAAAAAGGAATGAAAAAGAAGAAGAGAAAGGGAGATGAATGAAAAAATAGAAAAAATGAGAATAAGGAATATGGAGAAGAAAAAGGAATGAAAAAGAAGAAGAGAAAGGGAGATGAATGAAAAAATAGAAAAAATGAGAATAAGGAAGATGGAGAAGAAAAAGGAATGAAAAAGAAGAAGAGAAAGGGAGATGAATGAAAAAATAGAAAAAATGAGAATAAGGAAGATGGAGAAGAAAAAGGAATGAAAAAGAAGGAGAGAAAGGGAGATAAATGAAAAAATAGAAAAAATGAGAATAAGGAATATGGAGAAGAAAAAGGAATGAAAAAGAAGAAGAGAAAGGGAGATGAATGAAAAAATAGAAAAAAAGAGAATAAGGAAGATGGAGAAGAAAAAGGAATGAAAAAGAAGAAGAGAAAGGGAGATGAATGAAAAAATAGAAAAAATGAGAATAAGGAAGATGGAGAAGAAAAAGGAATAAAAAAGAAGAAGAGAAAGGGAGATGAATGAAAAAATAGAAAAAATGAGAATAAGGAAGATGGAGAAGAAAAAGGAATGAAAAAGAAGGAGAGAAAGAGAGATGAATGAAAAAATAGAAAAAATGAGAATAAGGAATATGGAGAAGAAAAAGGAATGAAAAAGAAGAAGAGAAAGGGAGATGAATGAAAAAATAGAAAAAATGAGAATACGGAATATGGAGAAGGAAAAGGAATGAAAAAGAAGAAGAGAAAGGGAGATGAATGAAAAAAATAGAAAAAATGAGAATAAGGAATATGGAGAAGAAATAGGAATGTAAAAGAAGAAGAGAAAGGGAGATGAATGAAAAAATAGAAAAAATGAGAATAAGGAAGATGGAGAAGAAAAAGGAATGAAAAAGAAGGAGAGAAAGAGAGATGAATGAAAAAATAGAAAAAATGAGAATAAGGAATATGGAGAAGAAAAAGGAATGAAAAAGAAGAAGAGAAAGGGAGATGAATGAAAAAATAGAAAAAATGAGAATACGGAATATGGAGAAGGAAAAGGAATGAAAAAGAAGAAGAGAAAGGGAGATGAATGAAAAAAATAGAAAAAATGAGAATAAGGAATATGGAGAAGAAATAGGAATGTAAAAGAAGAAGAGAAAGGGAGATGAATGAAAAAATAGAAAAAATGAGAATAAGGAAGATGGAGAAGAAAAAGGAATGAAAAAGAAGGAGAGAAAGGGAGATGAATGAAAAAATAGAAAAAATGAGAATAAGGATGATGGAGAAGAAAAAGGAATGAAAAAGAAGAAGAGAAAGGGAGATGAATGAAAAAATAGAAAAAATGAGAATAAGGAAGATGGAGAAGAAAAAGGAATGAAAAAGAAGAAGAGAAAGGGAGATGAATGAAAAAATAGAAAAAATGAGAATAAGGAAGATGGAGAAGAAAAAGGAATGAAAAAGAAGGAGAGAAAGGGAGATAAATGAAAAAATAGAAAAAATGAGAATAAGGAATATGGAGAAGAAAAAGGAATGAAAAAGAAGAAGAGAAAGGGAGATGAATGAAAAAATAGAAAAAAAGAGAATAAGGAAGATGGAGAAGAAAAAGGAATGAAAAAGAAGAAGAGAAAGGGAGATGAATGAAAAAATAGAAAAAATGAGAATAAGGAAGATGGAGAAAAAAAAGGAATAAAAAAGAAGAAGAGAAAGGGAGATGAATGAAAAAATAGAAAAAATGAGAATAAGGAAGATGGAGAAGAAAAAGGAATGAAAAAGAAGAAGAGAAAGGGAGATGAATGAAAAAATAGAAAAAATGAGAATAAGGAAGATGGAGAAGAAAAAGGAATGAAAAAGAAGGAGAGAAAGGGAGATAAATGAAAAAATAGAAAAAATGAGAATAAGGAATATGGAGAAGAAAAAGGAATGAAAAAGAAGAAGAGAAAGGGAGATGAATGAAAAAATAGAAAAAAAGAGAATAAGGAAGATGGAGAAGAAAAAGGAATGAAAAAGAAGAAGAGAAAGGGAGATGAATGAAAAAATAGAAAAAATGAGAATAAGGAAGATGGAGAAGAAAAAGGAATAAAAAAGAAGAAGAGAAAGGGAGATGAATGAAAAAATAGAAAAAATGAGAATAAGGACGATGGAGAAGAAAAAGGAATGAAAAAGGAGAAGAGAAAGGGAGATGAATGAAAAAATAGAAAAAATGAGAATAAGGAATATGGAGAAGAAAAAGGAATGAAAAAGAAGAAGAGAAAGGGAGATGAATGAAAAAATAGAAAAAATGAGAATAAGGAATATGGAGAAGAAAAAGGAATGAAAAAGAAGAAGAGAAAGGGAGATGAATGAAAAAATAGAAAAAATGAGAATAAGGAAGATGGAGAAGAAAAAGGAATGAAAAAGAAGAAGAGAAAGGGAGATGAATGAAAAAATAGAAAAAATGAGAATAAGGAAGATGGAGAAGAAAAAGGAATAAAAAAGAAGAAGAGAAAGGGAGATGAATGAAAAAATAGAAAAAATGAGAATAAGGAAGATGGAGAAGAAAAAGGAATGAAAAAGAAGGAGAGAAAGAGAGATGAATGAAAAAATAGAAAAAATGAGAATAAGGAATATGGAGAAGAAAAAGGAATGAAAAAGAAGAAGAGAAAGGGAGATGAATGAAAAAATAGAAAAAATGAGAATACGGAATATGGAGAAGGAAAAGGAATGAAAAAGAAGAAGAGAAAGGGAGATGAATGAAAAAAATAGAAAAAATGAGAATAAGGAATATGGAGAAGAAATAGGAATGTAAAAGAAGAAGAGAAAGGGAGATGAATGAAAAAATAGAAAAAATGAGAATAAGGAAGATGGAGAAGAAAAAGGAATGAAAAAGAAGGAGAGAAAGGGAGATGAATGAAAAAATAGAAAAAATGAGAATAAGGATGATGGAGAAGAAAAAGGAATGAAAAAGAAGAAGAGAAAGGGAGATGAATGAAAAAATAGAAAAAATGAGAATAAGGAAGATGGAGAAGAAAAAGGAATGAAAAAGAAGAAGAGAAAGGGAGATGAATGAAAAAATAGAAAAAATGAGAATAAGGAAGATGGAGAAGAAAAAGGAATGAAAAAGAAGGAGAGAAAGGGAGATAAATGAAAAAATAGAAAAAATGAGAATAAGGAATATGGAGAAGAAAAAGGAATGAAAAAGAAGAAGAGAAAGGGAGATGAATGAAAAAATAGAAAAAAAGAGAATAAGGAAGATGGAGAAGAAAAAGGAATGAAAAAGAAGAAGAGAAAGGGAGATGAATGAAAAAATAGAAAAAATGAGAATAAGGAAGATGGAGAAAAAAAAGGAATAAAAAAGAAGAAGAGAAAGGGAGATGAATGAAAAAATAGAAAAAATGAGAATAAGGAAGATGGAGAAGAAAAAGGAATGAAAAAGAAGAAGAGAAAGGGAGATGAATGAAAAAATAGAAAAAATGAGAATAAGGAAGATGGAGAAGAAAAAGGAATGAAAAAGAAGGAGAGAAAGGGAGATAAATGAAAAAATAGAAAAAATGAGAATAAGGAATATGGAGAAGAAAAAGGAATGAAAAAGAAGAAGAGAAAGGGAGATGAATGAAAAAATAGAAAAAAAGAGAATAAGGAAGATGGAGAAGAAAAAGGAATGAAAAAGAAGAAGAGAAAGGGAGATGAATGAAAAAATAGAAAAAATGAGAATAAGGAAGATGGAGAAGAAAAAGGAATAAAAAAGAAGAAGAGAAAGGGAGATGAATGAAAAAATAGAAAAAATGAGAATAAGGAAGATGGAGAAGAAAAAGGAATGAAAAAGAAGGAGAGAAAGGGAGATGAATGAAAAAATAGAAAAAATGAGAATAAGGAATATGGAGAAGAAAAAGGAATGAAAAAGAAGGAGAGAAAGGGAGATGAATGAAAAAAATAGAAAAAATGAGAATAAGGAAGTTAGAGAAGAAAAAAGAATGAAAAAGAAGTGAAAGGGAGATGAATGAAAAAATAGAAAAAATGAGAATAAGGAAGATGGAGAAGAAAAAGAAAGGAAATAGAAGAAGTGAAAGGTAGATGAATGAAAAAATAGATAAAAAGAGAATAAGGAAGACGGAGAAGAAAAAGAAAGGAAATAGAAGAAATGAAAGGGAGATGAATGAAAAAATAGAAAAAATGAGAATAAGGAATATGGAGAAGAAATAGGAATGTAAAAGAAGAAGAGCAAGGGAGATGAATGAAAAAATAGAAAAAATGAGAATAAGGAAGCTAGAGAAGAAAAAGGAATGAAAAAGAAGAAGAGAAAGGGAGATGAATGAAAAAAATAGAAAAAATGAGAATACGGAATATGGAGAAGGAAAAGGAATGAAAAAGAAGAAGAGAAAGGGAATGAATGAAAAAAATAGAAAAAATGAGAATAAGGAAGATGGAGAAGAAAAAGGAATGAAAAAGAAGAATTGAAAGTGAGATGAATGAAAAAATAGAAAAAATGAGAATAAGGAAGATGGAGAAGAAAAGGAATGAAAAAGAAGGAGAGAAAGGGAGATGAATGAAAAAATATAAAAAATGAGAATAAGGAATATGGAGAAGAAAAAGGAATGAAAAAGAAGGAGAGAAAGGGAGATGAATGAAAAAATAGAAAAAATGAGAATAAGGAATATGGAGAAGAAAAAGGAATGAAAAAGAAGGAGAGAAAGGGAGATGAATGAAAAATAGAAAAAATGAGAATAAGGAATATGGAGAAGAAATAGGAATGTAAAAGAAGAAGAGAAAGGGAGATGAATGAAAAAATAGAAAAAATGAGAATAAGGAAGCTAGAGAAGAAAAAGGAATGAAAAAGAAGAAGAGAAAGGGAGATGAATGAAAAACATAGAAAAAATGAGAATACGGAATATGGAGAAGGAAAAGGAATGAAAAAGAAGAATTGAAAGTGAGATGAATGAAAAAATAGAAAAAATGAGAATAAGGAAGATGGAGAAGAAAAGGAATGAAAAAGAAGAGAAAGGGACATGAATGAAAAAATAGAAAAAATTAGAATAAGGAATATGGAGAAGAAAAAGGAATGAAAAAGAAGAAGAGAAAGGGAGATGAATGAAAAAATAGAAAAAATGAGAATAAGGAATATGGAGAAGAAAAGGGAATGAAAAAGAAGAAGAGAAAGGGAGATGAATGAAAAAAATAGAAAAAATGAGAATAAGGAAGATGGAGAAGAAAAAGGAATGAAAAAGAAGAAGAGAAAGGGAGGTGAATGAAAAAATAGAAAAAAATAGAATAAGGAAGCTAGAGAAGAAAAAGGAATGAAAAAGAAGAAGAGAAAGGGAGTTGAATGAAAAAAATAGAAAAAATGAGAATAAGGAAGATGGAGAAGAAAAAGGAATGAAAAAGAAGAAGAGAAAGGGAGATGAATGAAAAAATATAAAAAATGAGAATAAGGAATATGGAGAAGAAAAAGGAATGAAAAAGAAGGAGAGAAAGGGAGATGAATGAAAAAATAGACAAAATGAGAATAAGGAATATGGAGAAGAAAAAGGAATGAAAAAGAAGGAGAGAAAGGGAGATGAATGAAAAATAGAAAAAATGAGAATAAGGAATATGGAGAAGAAATAGGAATGTAAAAGAAGAAGAGAAAGGGAGATGAATGAAAAAATAGAAAAAATGAGAATAAGGAAGCTAGAGAAGAAAAAGGAATGAAAAAGAAGAAGAGAAAGGGAGATGAATGAAAAACATAGAAAAAATGAGAATACGGAATATGGAGAAGGAAAAGGAATGAAAAAGAAGAAGAGAAAGGGAGATGAATGAAAAAAATAGAAAAAATGAGAATAAGGAAGATGGAGAAGAAAAAGGAATGAAAAAGAAGAATTGAAAGTGAGATGAATGAAAAAATAGAAAAAATGAGAATAAGGAAGATGGAGAAGAAAAGGAATGAAAAAGAAGAGAAAGGGAGATGAATGAAAAAATAGAAAAAATTAGAATAAGGAATATGGAGAAGAAAAAGGAATGAAAAAGAAGAAGAGAAAAGGAGATGAATGAAAAAAATAGAAAAAATGAGAATAAGGAAGATGGAGAAGAAAAAGGAATGAAAAAGAAGAAGAGAAAGGGAGGTGAATGAAAAAATAGAAAAAAATAGAATAAGGAAGCTAGAGAAGAAAAAGGAATGAAAAAGAAGAAGAGAAAGGGAGATGAATGAAAAAAATAGAAAAAATGAGAATAAGGAAGATGGAGAAGAAAAAGGAGTGAAAAAGAAGAAGAGAAAGGGAGATGAATGAAAAAATAGAAAAAATGAGAATAAGGAAGATGGAGAAGTAAAAGGAATGAAAAAGAAGAAGAGAAAGGGAGATGAATGAAAAAAATAGAAAAAATGAGAATAATGAAGATGGAGAAGAAAAAGGAATGAAAAAGAAGAAGAGAAAGGGAGATGAATGAAAAAAATAGAAAACATTGGAATAAGAAAGATGGAGAAGAAAAAGGAATGAAAAAGAAGAAGAGAAAGGGAGAAGAATGAAAAAATAAAAAAAATGAGAATAAGGAATATGGAGAAGAAAAAGGAATGAAAAAGAAGAAGAGAAAGGGAGATGAATGAAAAAATAGAAAAAATGAGTATAAGGAATATGGAGAAGAAAAAGGAATGAAAAAGAAGAAGAGAAAGGGAGATGAATGAAAAAAATAGAAAAAATGAGAATAAGGAAGATGGAGAAGAAAAAGGAATGAAAAAGAATAAGAGAAAGGGAGATGAATGAAAAATAGAAAAAATGAGAATAAGGAATATGGAGAAGAAATAGGAATGTAAAAGAAGAAGAGAAAGGGAGATGAATGAAAAAATAGAAAAAATGAGAATAAGGAAGCTAGAGAAGAAAAAGGAATGAAAAAGAAGAAGAGAAAGGGAGATGAATGAAAAAAATAGAAAAAATGAGAATACGGAATATGGAGAAGGAAAAGGAATGAAAAAGAAGAATTGAAAGTGAGATGAATGAAAAAATAGAAAAAATGAGAATAAGGAAGATGGAGAAGAAAAGGAATGAAAAAGAAGAGAAAGGGACATGAATGAAAAAATAGAAAAAATTAGAATAAGGAATATGGAGAAGAAAAAGGAATGAAAAAGAAGAAGAGAAAGGGAGATGAATGAAAAACTAGAAAAAATGAGAATAAGGAATATGGAGAAGAAAAGGGAATGAAAAAGAAGAAGAGAAAGGGAGATGAATGAAAAAAATAGAAAAAATGAGAATAAGGAAGATGGAGAAGAAAAGGAATGAAAAAGAAGAGAAAGGGAGATGAATGAAAAAATAGAAAAAATTAGAATAAGGAATATGGAGAAGAAAAAGGAATGAAAAAGAAGAAGAGAAAAGGAGATGAATGAAAAAAATAGAAAAAATGAGAATAAGGAAGATGGAGAAGAAAAAGGAATGAAAAAGAAGAAGAGAAAGGGAGGTGAATGAAAAAATAGAAAAAAATAGAATAAGGAAGCTAGAGAAGAAAAAGGAATGAAAAAGAAGAAGAGAAAGGGAGATGAATGAAAAAAATAGAAAAAATGAGAATAAGGAAGATGGAGAAGAAAAAGGAGTGAAAAAGAAGAAGAGAAAGGGAGATGAATGAAAAAATAGAAAAAATGAGAATAAGGAAGATGGAGAAGAAAAAGGAATGAAAAAGAAGAAGAGAAAGGGAGATGAATGAAAAAAATAGAAAAAATGAGAATAAGGAAGATGGAGAAGAAAAAGGAATGAAAAAGAAGAAGAGAAAGGGAGATGAATGAAAAAAATAGAAAACATTGGAATAAGAAAGATGGAGAAGAAAAAGGAATGAAAAAGAAGAAGAGAAAGGGAGAAGAATGAAAAAATAAAAAAAATGAGAATAAGGAAGATGGAGAAGAAAAAGGAATGAAAAAGAAGAAGAGAAAGGGAGATGAATGAAAAAATAGAAAAAATGAGTATAAGGAATATGGAGAAGAAAAAGGAATGAAAAAGAAGAAGAGAAAGGGAGATGAATGAAAAAAATAGAAAAAATGAGAATAAGGAAGATGGAGAAGAAAAAGGAATGAAAAAGAATAAGAGAAAGGGAGATGAATGAAAAATAGAAAAAATGAGAATAAGGAATATGGAGAAGAAATAGGAATGTAAAAGAAGAAGAGAAAGGGAGATGAATGAAAAAATAGAAAAAATGAGAATAAGGAAGCTAGAGAAGAAAAAGGAATGAAAAAGAGGAAGAGAAAGGGAGATGAATGAAAAAAATAGAAAAAATGAGAATACGGAATATGGAGAAGGAAAAGGAATGAAAAAGAAGAATTGAAAGTGAGATGAATGAAAAAATAGAAAAAATGAGAATAAGGAAGATCGAGAAGAAAAGGAATGAAAAAGAAGAGAAAGGGACATGAATGAAAAAATAGAAAAAATTAGAATAAGGAATATGGAGAAGAAAAGGGAATGAAAAAGAAGAAGAGAAAGGGAGATGAATGAAAAAAATAGAAAAAATGAGAATAAGGAAGATGGAGAAGAAAAAGGAATGAAAAAGAAGAAGAGAAAGGGAGGTGAATGAAAAAACAGAAAAAAATAGAATAAGGAAGCTAGAGAAGAAAAAGGAATGAAAAAGAAGAAGAGAAAGGGAGATGAATGAAAAAAATAGAAAAAATGAGAATAAGGAAGATGGAGAAGAAAAAGGAATGAAAAAGAAGAAGAGAAAGGGAGATGAATGAAAAA
Source organism: Acanthosepion esculentum (assembly GCA_964036315.1). Taxonomy (NCBI): domain Eukaryota; kingdom Metazoa; phylum Mollusca; class Cephalopoda; order Sepiida; family Sepiidae; genus Acanthosepion; species Acanthosepion esculentum. The sequence goes on along the minus strand of OZ038508.1, from coordinate 14,584,401 downwards.
ATAGAAAAAATGAGAATAAGGAAGATGGAGAAGAAAAAGGAATGAAAAAGAAGAAGAGAAAGGGAGATGAATGAAAAAAATAGAAAAAATGAGAATAAGGAAGATGGAGAAGAAAAAGGAATGAAAAAGAAGAAGAGAAAGGGAGATGAATGAAAAAATAGAAAACATTGGAATAAGGAAGATGGAGAAGAAAAAGGAATGAAAAAGAAGAAGAGAAAGGGAGATGAATGAAAAAATAAAAAAAATGAGAATAAGGAATATGGAGAAGAAAAAGGAATGAAAAAGAAGAAGAGAAAGGGAGATGAATGAAAAAATAGAAAAAATGAGTATAAGGAATATGGAGAAGAGAAAGGAATGAAAAAGAAGAAGAGAAAGGGAGATGAATGAAAAAAATAGAAAAAATGAGAATAAGGAAGATGGAGAAGAAAAAGGAATGAAAAAGAATAAGTGAAAGGGAGATGAATGAAAAAATAAAAAAAATGAGAATAAGGAATATGGATAAGAAAAAGGAATGCAAAAGAAGAAGAGAAAGGGAGATGAATGAATAAATAGAAAAAATGAGAATAAGGAAGATGGAGAAGGAAAAGGAATGAAAAATAAGAAGAGAAAGGGAGATGAATGAAAAAATAGAAAAAATGAGAATAAGGAATATGGAGAAGAAAAAGGAATGAAAAAGAAGAGAAAGGGAGGTAAATGAAAAAAATAGAAAAAATGAGAATAAGGAATATGGAGAAGAAAAAGGAATGAAAAAGAAGAAGAGAAAGGGAGATGAATGAAAAAAATAAAAAAATGAGAATAAGGAATATGGAGAAGAAAAAGGAATGAAAAAGAAGAAGAGAAAGGGAGATGAATGAAAAAATAGAAAAAATGAGAATAAGGAAGCTAGAGAAGAAATAGGAATGAAAAAGAAGAAGAGAAAGGGAGATGAATGACAAAAATAGAAAAAATGAGAATAAGGAAGATGGAGAAGAAAAAGGAATGAAAAAGAAGAACAGAAAAGAAGATGAAGAAGCGAAAAAATAAAATAATGTGTAGTGAATGTTAAATCGAAAAAGTAAGAAAATGAGATGAGAAGAAAGATAAAAAAAGGAAAAAAACGTAGTACAAAGGAATTAAGAAAGAAAGATGGAGAAAGACGGCAAATAGCATCAGTGGAATAAGGAAGATAAAAATAAATCCAAAAATTAATTAAAGAATATGAAAAAAGAAGAAAAAAAACAAAGAAAAGAGAAAGAAAAAGGGTGAAAGAGAAAGATATTAAGAAAGAAGAAAGCCAATAAAATAATTGATTTGTTTATCTCTTTTCTCTTGTATTCTCTGATATATAAATATACGTATGTGTGTATGTAATTTAGAAATACTTCGAATTGCAAGAGTATTTTTTTAATTTTACGACTTTTGTCATGCTTCGTTGTTTTTTTCTTTTTGTGCTTTAAGAAGATTCAATTTTTTTCATTTGCTTTTTAGCTTTTATTCTTTCTTTTAAATTTTGCATCAAGAGTTTTTCTTTCTCGTTCTTTATCCTTTTCTTTTTTCCTTGTTTCCGTTTCCTTAACTTTTTCATACATTCTTTCTTTTTACTTCCTTTTCTCTCTTTGTTTTCTTCTTTCTTTATCCAAATTTCTTTTCATTATTTCCTTTTCAATTTTTATTTCGTTTATTCTTTGGAAAAGGATTAGTTTCTGGCTTTTTCTCTATTTACATTTGTGTCGATATTTTGATTCGGTTACTGTTTTCAAAATTGTACTCCCTTTCTTAACTTACCGGCATTTGTATGAGATAACGATATACACTTTTATATATCAAGAACAGTACTGGGCAAATTTTATCACAAAATGGAAAGAGTTTACTTGTGACGCGTTTCGTCCTTTAGGATTCGGTCCGGTAAAGCCCGTCCTTGGTATATAATATTACTTATCTCTCTCTCTATCTATCTATTTCTGTTTGATCCTATCTATCTATCTATTTCTGTTTGATCCTATCTATCTATCTATCTATTTCTATTTGATCCTATCTATCTATCTATTTCTATTTGATCCTATCTATCTATCTGATCCTATCTATCTATCTATTTGATCCTATCTATCTATCTATTTAGGTTTGATCCTATCTATCTATCTATCTGTCTGTCTATTTATCTATCTATTTAGGTTTGATCCTATCTATCTATCTATCTATCTGTCTGTCTATTTATCTATCTATTTCTGTTTGATCCTATCTATCTATCTATCTATCTATCTCGGTCTGATCCTATCGATCGATCTATCTATCTCGGTCTGATCCTATCGATCGATCTATCTATCTATTTCGGTCTGATCCTATCGATCTATCTATCTATCTATCTCGGTCTGATCCTATCGATCTATCTATCTATCTATCTATACACACACACACACACGCACGCACACACATATCACAATATGTTCATATCACTCTTCCTCTCTTAGTCTGTTTATAACTATCTAATTATCTTTGGGCATATCTCTCTATCCACTATCGTACATTCATCTCTCTCACTCTCGTCTCCTCTCTGTCCATCTCTACCTATCTATCTATCTATCTATCTATCTCGGTCTGATCCTATCTATCTATCTATCTATCTTGGTCTGATCCTATCTATCTATCTATGAAGATTATTTTATTGGTTTTACAATGTTTTTCTTTTTATCTTGCTATATATTTCTTTCTGTCATTTTAATTCTTTTTCAAGTCTCTTCCTTTCTTTTTTCTTTTTTTCTGTCTTTCTTTCTTTTGTTTGTTTTTTCTTTCTTTCTTCTTTTTACGGGGTATTTTCATAGCTTCTATCTATTTCTCCCTTCTGTTCTATTATTTCAACTATTTCTTTAATTCCTTTCCCGCCAATTAACTTTATTTCTTTGACTTGATGACATAATAAATTTCAACTAACTTCTCATTTTATGTTTGTCCTTGCGTTCTTTAATGACATTCCGAAGATTTTTCCAAATTAATTCCTTTCTGAAAAGGGTCTATTTTGCAGTTCGGAAGAAAAAGCAAAGAGGTAGATCTAGCCTTATTTCTCTCTTCTATCTTTGTAGCCTTCCGCAGTGTCAACCTAACGTCAGTAATTTGATAAAGTCCCTATCTCCTGAGACGAAAGCTCTTGCTGTAAACCGGAAGTTGGTCATGATTTTTAAATAGTGCATCACAATGGAAACAGAGCAAGGACTTCATTTAATTGCTGTAAAATCTTTTTTTTTAAATTATTAATATTTTACTAGTTTTCCTTAATCTTTTTTGTTGCTTTTATCAAAACCGATATATTAATCGGACATTTAACTTTTTTTTAATGACGTTTCAGGACTTGGGCGATCATTTATACACCTTTTCTTTATTATCTGTGAATAGACAATACATATGGGGAAGAGAGGTGCGGGTGTTGTACTGAATACCAGCTCGTAATATGAAAGCGGAAATCCGAGTTCGAATTCCAGTCGAGTTTGTTATATTCACTTAAGCGCAAATATCCTTGGGAAAAGCATGAACATTCTCCCCTCAGTTATGGGTTAAATATTAGGATTTCTATATGGAAAAATAAAACATTGCTATTCTCAAAGAAATTGTTAATTAAATATTCACCCGTAAAATTAAAATAATTATTATTCCCATCTAAATATATATTTCGAATTTAAATAGCACACAAAGGGTTGATAAAAGGTGAAAAAAAACTAACGTTCTGGGAAATTGTTTTCTCTTTGTCTTGTCATTCTTCTAGACTGACCGCCGCTTAATCCTAGAGAGTTCAGTTTACCCAACTATTTAATCCATAGCTATGGGTGGTTGGGAGTCATTGAACTTGTATTTACTCAGGATTATGGCTCTTTTTTCTAGTTTAATATTGGTCATTTATTTGCAAAACTCTGATGGCCTTAAATGTGACCCTCCAGGTTGATAGGATTTTGTTAGGCTTAGCCTGTCTTTGTTATTATTACTTATTGCAGAATACAGATACTTAAATAACTAGAATTTTTAGGAACAGGCTGGCACCTGTTGAAATGTTCACAGTATTTAGTATTATTGAAGTTAAGGCTAACATGTTGAAATTTATAAACTCTACGTTTCGTTCAATTTCGCAAAATAATCGGTGAATTTTGAATAATCTGATACTTTGACAAAAACCCTACTTCACGGTTTAATAATTTGTTTAATTTACTTTTGTGGGACTTCATGGTAAACAATATTTTTTAAGAACATTTCTTTTCCTTTTTAACAGCGAAGAATAAATTCCGAAGATTTCTTATTCTTGAACATGCAACATACCACTTGTCATGCGTAAATATTTCTTTCTGGAGCCAAATTCCAACCTTTTGAAGTGTTTGGCCTTGAGATTTGTTTATAGTTCTTGCAAACGCAGAGCGACCTGGAAACTGGATTCTTGTATATAAAAAAGAAAAGATATCCCAAAACAATAGTGCATTTTTATTAAATAAGTATTTTTTCACTTCAATTACTAAATTGTATTCAAAACAGTGGGAGTATTTAGTATGTTAATAAAAATTACAGCTTCATGAACACACTGTCAAGCCTTATCGGTGAGCACATGAAAGTACTATAATTTGGCCCGGAATCTCTCCTGATTTAAATCCAATCGAGAATCTGCGGTCAATCTGCAAGGAACGACTTCGTGGAATGGATATACGAAGTATTAACATGGGAACTAGGTCTTGTTTCATTGGAAAAATAGGGAAAAAGTAAATAATAATGGAATTATTATTTGTGTTTCACTTGATTTGCACAAGGGTGTAATTGGGAATCGCAGTGGTGAGGTTAATTTCCACATATTAACCATTCGGCATTATATTAGCACTAGAATCTTTTGCAACGCGAACGTATGTTGAAATTCTCACAGTATTTAGTATTGTTAATTTTATTTTAAATATTTTTGTTGAGATTTACGAAACGTTTCGTTCAATTTCGCAAACCAATCGATAAAATTAAAATAAGCTAATTTGTTTGTAAAAAAACTTTGACAAAAAACCTACCTCTCGGTTTAATTATTTATTTAATTTAATTTAATTTCATAGGACTCCATGGAAATCTTAAGGAAACTTTTAATTTCTATTTTTCCTTTTTAACAGCGAAGAATAATATCTTGGGATTTCTTACTCTTGGTCATGCAGCATACAACTGACTATGTGTAAATATTTCTTTCTGGAACCCAATCCCAGCTTTTTGAAACTTTAGGGCTTATAATTTGTTAATTGTTCTCGCAAACGCAGGGCGAACTGAAAATTGGATTATTGTATATAAAATCCTCTAGGGGAGATATGCAAAAAAAAAAAAAAAACACAATATTGCATTTTTATTAAATAAGTATTTGTTATTTTAATCATTGAAATGTTTTAAAAATAGTGATTGCATTTTTTATGTTAAATAATAAAACTTATCCCCTAAAATTAATGAAAATTTATTGTATTTAGCTGCGCATCCTATTAAAACCAAATGTATTTTGTACCCCCTTACGTCTTTGCACTTCTCTCTAAAATTTGGTTTCGAACTGTCAGTGTATTACTAGGGTGTGACGGAAGAACTAACGGAAGTCACAGAATTTTAAATATGTTTACTGTTTGAAAATTTTGCTTGAAATTTAAAATTATAGTAAAAATAATATCGATAGGATCAGACAGAGATAGATAGATAGATAGATTTTTAAGAGATTAGAATTTCAGCATTAAATGACCCATAAGATGTTGATATGCCGTTAAACAAAACAAAACCAAACTGACTGACTGAAGTCTATAAATATTTAATTTGCTCGAAGAAAGGTAAATATTAGTCGTTTATATATGAATCTATCAGCATCTATTCGGTTCAAACATTTCGTAATTGATATCTGTCTCTATCTCTGAGATGAGGTATTATAATTACTTGTTTTATTTACATTATTTGGACTGTTATCCTCATCTTCATTGCCATATTAACAACGTTTCGGCCGTTGTACGCTCCGGCCTTCTTCAGGGGATTAAGATATCGAAGCGTACTCTTTATTTCGCCAACAGGAATAGATTGTTCTAGTTCCACGCGCCATCCCTCTTCCGGATGTCTCAGTTATTTCCCTTTAACTCAACCCTCAATTTTTTTTTGGGGGGGGGGGTCACCATTGCTGTAGCATGCTATTGAACTCACAACCCTTTGGTTCTAGTCACTGGATCTAACCAACGTCTTTATCCACTCGGCTATGTGTCCTTGAGGAACTGGAACAATCTAGTAATAATGCAAGTAATCATAATACCTCATCACAGAGATATAGACGGATATCTTTTGCAGCACATTGGATTGGAAGCTTTATATTATCAGATGACAATTTATAAAAAATGATGGACATTAAAGCGCTATTCTAAAGGCTGTTTAGTCTGTCTCATTGGAATAAATACACTGGCTCTTAAAATCACTGGATGAATGACTTCTAAAATACCCTAAACTTTGAGAGGAAAAATGAATAACCACATATGTATATATAGCTGGCCACCCGTATTCGAGGATACTCATCTACTAGGCGGCTAGCTGATTCCTATTGCAGATGCTTGCTCAGGCATATTTTTTTGTTTTTTCAACCGTGGTTTATACTGCAACTATGCTGAGCAAACCTTAGTTACAGTTTATGGGAAAGACGTGATCAAAATTTGAACTTCGGCCACTATGACTTGTGACTTCGTGTTAGCACATCTATCGATGGCTCCCAGGAGTATCGTCTACTCAATTGCAATCACAATGTAGTTTGGTTTTCAGGTACTTTTCTCCAATTCGATAACATCAGGAAGTCACCTTCCTGACAAATAGACCATGGTGACATTCGAACCCGGGTCTCATGGTCAGAATGCGAACGTTCTAACCACTCGGCCACGTGCCCATACCCACATATGTATATTTACACTATTCACATTGTTCGGACTGTTATCCTCATCTTTATTGTCACATTCATGACGTTTCGGGCGTTGTACACTCCGGCCTACTTCAGGTGATATACGTTGGGATTTCGAACCCATTATTTCGTCCACCGGGGTAACTTGTTCTAGTTCCACGTGCCATGCCTTTACTGGATATCTCAGTTTCAGTTATTCCCCTTTAATAACTCAACTCTCCAAATTTTTGTTCACCTCTGCTGTGTCACAATTCTTTGGACTACTTCAACCAACGCTTTTATCCTTGGGGAAATGTAGACAAACCACATACGTATTTTGATGATGCAAAAAGACAGTGTACTACTGATTGCTATCTGATAAGGTGTTATTGAGGACTGTTTTTTTAGAAGGTATAGAAATCTGTCTTTTTCAAACTGTGAACTTTTTAAGCATGGTGGATACGTGGTAATATCAAAAGGCACAAAATGTCAGTCATTAAATCAAGTAGCAAAACTCTTGAAATCAATCACTTGGCTTCCTTTCAAAGGTACGCATAAAGGAAATTGAATGAAATGAACTATAGAATCCATAACAACTGATTTTTCAACTGTTTTTCTCACTAACAAACACCATACTACCTGAGATAGCTCAGACAGGTGGAGCAAAACATGGTGTCTGCTGGCTGAAATTGACTTCAACAAGCCTGAGTTGCTGCGATGTTTTGGGAGGAAATTAGATGTGGCAAAGTGGTGAGCCCATAGCAAATTTCAAATGACAGCTCAGACATACATTGAGTTTTTGAAAGCAGACATATCACCATCTGTTCAAGCAGAAGACAAAAACATTCAGAATGAACATTATTTTTATTCCCGACCGTTCCCTATCACATTTGCTAACGAAAACCAATAATGAAATGAATAAAATGGGTTTTAAAGTTGTTGGCTTGTATCCTGATTTTAACCTGGTTGAGATTTTGTACACATGATTTCAATTCACCATTCTGAAGGTGGAGGGTGAGGACAATCTACCAACCTGGATGAAATTTGGAATGTTATTCTGGATTTTGCAGGAAATGAAGGAGGTGAAGAAAAGAAGAACCAAGAAGTAAGAGACAGAACAGTAATAAAAAAATACCTAAAAAAATTGGATTATGTGTTAAGAAGAAGAAAAAGAAGAAGAAGAAGAAGAAGAAAAAGAAAAAGAAGAACAAGAAGAAAGAGAAGTAGAAGAAGAAGAAGAAGAAGAAAAGAGAAAAAGAAGAACAAGAAGAAGAAAAAGAACAAGAAAAAGAAGAAAAAGAAAAAGAAGAAGAAGAAAGAGAAGGTGAAATAATAGGATAAAATAGGAGTACTAAAATAATGTTACAAATTAATAAAGAGGACAAAGAAGAAGAAAAAGAAAGGAACAAAAGGAGAGAAGGAAAGCTGAAGAAAAGAAGAGAGAGAACAAGTTACACAATTGGGTACTTCTCGATCCAACCACTAACATTTAGTCGAGAACTTCTCAGCACCCACTTGTATAAACTCATTTTTCCGAGGTCTGATAAAAGAAGAAGACGAAGAAGAAGAAGATAATAATAATAATAATAATAATAATAATAATAATAATAATAATAAGAAGAAGAAGAAGAAGAAGAAGAAGAAGAAGAAGAAGAAGAAGAAATGGTGAAGTGGTAAAGAAAAAAGAAAGTATGTGTATGGGAAAAAAATGAGGAAGAAAAGAAATAAAGAAAATCTAGTCAAAGAAAATAAAACCAAATATATCCATTGTTTGACGAAATTTTCATATTTAGTTTCTCATCATAAATAACGAACGGGAAGGCAAAGAACGAAAGAAATAAAACGCGAAACATGTAAATGTGTCGAAATATATATCATAATTGTCGGCTTGCTTTCAGCTTGAGTCAATGTTAAATATGGCGAGTCTATGCAAAAATGGCTGCCGGTGCAAACACATTTTTACGTCTTTTATTGTCATTTCTAAGCGGCACCGGACTGCTACAGTTGTGTTGGCAAGGTCAGACATTACAATTATTACTTGGCGAAAAAGGAAAATGCAAACGATAAAAACGCGTGGAGTTAATAAAAAAAGAATTAGAATTTTAAAAAGAAGGCAAAATGGAATTCAGAATATGCGACTTGCTCTAAGATTTAGTAATGCAAATAGATTGCTCCGGTTAAGTCGGAAGACTAGACTTAATCGAAGGAGTATAGAGTTAGGCTTACGTTTGGGTTACTGGCATAAAATAGTCAAAAAGATTGATTTGAGACTCACAAAACAGGTCGTTGTCAAAATCTACATGACGTTAATAATGAATTGAAAATATGTTTCTCATAAATTATCTACGAAATACGAAATTTCATCGCTGTAATCTCTCGGTCTCGAGAAACAATCGCCATTTTTAAGAAGAGGCCACAACAAAGAAAAATCGTAAAAAATAAAGATTAAAATAAAATTGAAACAAACACAAATAATATTTAATGAGTAACAACTTACCCCTTTTCTGTGTTTCTTTGTTTCTCTGTGCAATTTGCTGTTTATACAGAACGTATTGGGAATATAGTTCGTAAATAATTGTTCGCAGCCTCAGTTCACGAAATTAAACCTAGAACACTAACCCTGGGTATATGGTACCCAGCGCAAATTTTCTTGTTTTTAATTACAATTTTCAGTACCTGATTTTCTTACCTAAATAATATGTTTTTTAAGTTCCTATTAATGTGAACTCAAAGTACAAAGTTTGAATTGCCTGCATGTAAATTATTTCAAATAAAGATTTATATATATATTTTTTTGATATTTTCAAAATCGGGTATGATATACCCATGGTTAATAGTGGTGTAACTTTAATTGAGGGTTAGTGTTCTAGATTTAATTCGTTCCTGAAGGCCGTTCGTAACCCGAAATGTTCGTAAACGGAAACTGTTCTTCCAATAGGAATCAATGTAGAAAAAAAAAGTCACAGTACAATAAAATAAAAGCACCGAACAACACACGAATGTATACAACATGGCGGTCGACTCAGAAATGATTCCGTTCGGGTTTACTCGGTTCGGCTCGATTCGGATCGGTTCGGCTCGGTGCGGCAATGCTGTTCGAGAAACCGACATTTTGTTCGATAAACGAGGCGTTTTCATCTCAAATTTTCTGTTCGAAAACCGATTTGTTCGACATGTGAGGCGTTCGAGAACCAACGGTTGCTCTGTATTCGAAAACAATTATTCGAAAAACATTTATTCCAATTGTTTGAATAAATATTAATCGAAAAAATATGCGAAATGATAGTTATCCGAAATACGTACGATTGGAATACATATGGGGTCTTACTGTGAGAGCGTCAATGCTGATTTGCCTAAAACAAATAACGCGTTTGAAGGATACCATAGGGCTTTTTATTTGCAGCAAACGTCATCCAATCATCCTACAATATGGAAATTCTTAGTCGCTCTTAAAAGACAACAGGACTTGCAAGAAATTCATATTGCAAAAGAGCAGATTGCCGAAATATCAAGAGCACCAAGAAATACCGCGTCGTACATGGAAAACTTAAAACATTAGCGACATCTTTTAACAAGTACTCTTCAATAGTTGACTATTTGCGTCTAGTATCATATAACTTAAGGCTACAAGGATTTTTTTCTTACTAAATTGTTTTATTAACGATATTCGTATTTCGAATAATTATTAATTGTGTATTTCCTATTAAGTTTTTACATTTTTATTGCAATAAAGAATTTTGCATTTTGAATAATTATCATTTAGTATAATTGCCTGTAAGGACACCTTCATCCTATTACACTTTCGATAAAAGAGAGAAGGCTTCGGTTAGCTGGTCACTCCTGGAGAATTAAGTCAGCTCTAGTGACACCCTCCTATGGAACCCATTGCGCGGCAAAAGATCGGTTGGAAGACCTCATCACACCTACATTGACCCACTAGTAGATGACTCTGGATGGTATTTGGAGAACTTGCCGACAGCGATGTCTGACAGAGATGGTTGGAAAGAACGAGTCAGGAGTATACGAGAAGAGAAGGCTTCGGTTAGTTGGTCACTCCTAGGGAACTAAGTCCGAACTTGCTATCCCTCGTTTGGAACCCATTGCACGGCAAAAGATCGGTTGGAAAACCTCATCACATCTACATTGACCAACTAGTAGATGACATTGGATGCCATCTGGAGGACTTGCCGACAGCAATGTCTGACAGTGACAGTTGGAAAGAACAAGTCAGAAGAATCCGAGAAGAGAAGGCTTCGGTTTGTTGGACACTCCTGCAGAACTAAGTCCGAACTTGCTAGTAAACACCCTCCTATGGTGGCCATTGCGTGGCAAAAGATCAGTCGGAAGACCTCATCACACCGACATTGACCAACTAGTAGATGACTCTAGATGCCTCCTGGAGGACTTGCCGACAGCAATGTCTGACAGTGACAGTTGGAAAGAACAAGTCAGAAGAATCCCAGAAGAGAAGGCTTCGGTTTGTTGGACACTCCTGCAGAACTAAGTCCGAACTTGCTAGTAAACACCCTCCTATGGAACCCATTGCGTGGCAAAAGATCAGTCGGAAGACCTCATCACACCGACATTGACCAACTAGTAGATGACTCTGGATGGTATTTGGAGGACTTGCCGACAGCGATATCTGACAGAAATAGTTGGAAAGAACGAGTCAGGAGTATACGAGAAGAGAAGGTTTCGGTTAGTTGGTCACTCCTAGAGAACGATGTCCGAACTTGCTAATAAACACCCTCCTATGGAACCCATTGCGTGGCAAAAGATCAGTCGGAAGACCTCATCACACCTACGTTGACCAACTAGTAGATGGCTCTGGATGCTGCCTAGAGGGCTTGCCGAGAGCAATGTCTGCCAGAGATAGTTGGAAAGAACGAGTCAGGAGTATACGAGAAGAGAAGGTTTCGGTTAGTTGGTCACTCCTAGGGAACTAAGTCCGAACTTGCTATCCCGCGTATGTAACCCATTGCGCGGCAAAAGATCGGTTGGAAGACCTTATCACATCTACATTGACCCACTAGCAGATGACATTGGATGACATCTGGAGGACTTGCCGACAGCAATGTCTGACAGTGACAGTTGGAAAGAACAAGTCAGAAGAATCCGAGAAGAGAAGGCTTCGGTTTGTTGGACACTCCTGCAGAACTATGTCCGAACTTGCTAGTAAACACCCTCCTATGGTGGCCATTGCGTGGCAAAAGATCAGTCGGAAGACCTCATCACACCGACATTGACCAACTAGTAGATGACTCTGGATGCCTCCTGGAGGACTTGCCGACAGCAATGTCTGCCAGAAATGGTTGGAAAGAACGAGTTAGGAGAATACGAGAAGACAAGTTGATCACCCCTGGAGAATTAAGTCAGAACTTGTGAGCGTCACCCTCCTATGGAACCCATTGAGTGACAAAAGATCAGTCGGAAGACCTCATCACACCGACATTGATCCACTAGTAGATGACTCTGGATGGTATTTGGAGGACTTGCCGACAGCGATTTCTGACGGAAATAGTTGGAAAGAACGAGTCAGGAGTATACGAGAAGAGAAGGTTTCGGTTAGTTGATCACTCCTAGAGAACGAAGTCCGAACTTGCTAGTAAACACCCTCCTGTGGAACCCATTGCGTGGCAAAAGATCAGTCGGAAGACCTCATCACACCTACATTGACCAACTAGTAGATGTCTCTGGATGCTGCCTAGAGGGCTTGCCGACAGCAATGTCTGCCAGAGATGGTTGGAAAGAACGAGTGCGGAGAATACGAGAAGAATTCTCGACATGATGATGATGACGATAATTTCATTCAATTCACAATTCTAATAAATGGTTTTCGAACAATTATTTTCGATCAATATTTACATAATCACACAGATATATAAAATTAACAACTGGAATCATGCTGGTCGGTTGATTGGTTTTGTTTATCGGCATATCAACACCTCTATGGGTTATTTAATGCTGACATCTAAATATCTTGTACGTACATTTATTTTATTTTTTTTGTAAATTGTAAGATATACATTTTTTATTCCATTTTTTTACGGCTTATCAATCATTATTTTCAGATTAGAAAACTTTCTTTTTTGGAGATAATAATGATTTAGGGATAGAAGTCTTACTTAATTAACCCACAGGTGGAGAGAGAAGAGGTGGATCCATACCTTTTCCTCCTGGTAAATCTTTATAGCCTCATATATAAACGAACAATATTTGATTGACTGATTCATTTTTTACGGCTTATCATCCCATTTGCATGTTATTTAAAACCGAAAAACAGATTTAAATTGTAAGAATCTTTTGGTGGGGAAATAATAATGGTTTAGTGAAACAAGTCTCACTAATTAACCCATAGCCAGAGGAGAAAAATGGATGCATTCCTTTTCCAATTGTATTTACGCGTAAAGGAACATTATGAACCTAACTTCAATTTAACTCTACACTCCAATTAACAATTCTGAGCTTTTATCCAATACATCACCTGCACATCCATTTCTTTTTCTTAATACTTTGCTTAACGTATGGAAGGCATATTTTGCTGTTACTATCTGTTTGTGATCCCAAGTATAAGTGTCCTTTATTTTCCATTTTCTTTTAAACTTTCTTGCTACTCACATACTACCTCTATGGTATTCTCGGCATCTTCTGTAGAAACACACTTCTGATGTCTTATGTCTATTCTTCATTTTTAAGGAGACTGTCTAGCATTCACTGTCATATAGAAGGACTGATATTACGCAACAGATCAGTACTCACATTTGTTTCTGTTGCTCTAAGTCTCTTCTTCATCTTTGAGGAGATTGTTCAGCAATCACTGCCATATAGAAGGACTGATATTACGCTGAAGTTCAGCACTATCATTTGTTTCTGTTGCTTCAGTTCTCTTCTTCATCTTTGAGTAGATTGTCAAATATTAACTGTCACATAGGAGGAGTAATATTACGCAACACTTCAGTACTCTAATACATTTCTCTTGCTTCAGTTCTCTTCCTCTTTGACGAGAATGTCCAGCATCCACTGCCATATTGGAATAGCGATATTACATAAGATTTCATCACTCTTCTTTTTTTGGAGATAAATGTTATTGTTTCTTAACACTTTCACTGCTACTCATTTGCCCAGTGCAATTAGATACGAAACTACCATGACGTAGAGAAAAAATCAAGGCTGATTAATAATTTGCATGATAGAACAGTTAGGATTTTCCGTATTTTACGATAGATGGCGCAACGGGACACTGATACCAGCGGTATGCAAAAAAACGTAGGTTTCCATACTTAGCCAGCTGGAGCAAGATAAGAAAAACGAAGATCTCCGTAGTTAGCAGCGGAAGTGTTAATACTTTACATAACATTTGTAAGGCATCTTTCTCTATCCAAATATGTCTTCGGATTTCGGTGTCACAATTCCTGTGTTCATGCATTTCATAATTTTTTAAATTTTTAATTAGCTTGTTGGCTTGTTTCTTTTGCTGACAGATTGTCCAGCATTCAGACAAGAGGAATGATATTACACAAGAGTTCACTACTATTTTTTGTTCTTAATGATTCTCTGTTTCATAATACTTTGCTTAACTTTTGAATGGCATATTTTTCTGTTACTGTCTCTTTCTGATTGTAAGTGTAAGTGTCCTATTTTCCGTTTTCACTTAAACTTTCTGAGTACTCACATTTTTTTTAAGCGTATCACCCCAAGCAAGGCTGGAGGCCACTATCACGCATGGGGTTATAGAAGGGTTGGAGGAAGAGCAGATAGGAGTGGTAAAGGAGAGGATGTGGAGAAAGAGAAAGACAGTGGGTGGATCAAGGCAAGGGGGTTACAGAAGATTTGGAGCGAGAGCAGATAGGAATGAAAGATGAAAGGATGTGGAGAAGGGAAGTGGATAGATCAAGGCAACTGGAGATGTCGATTGACGCTACACTTAAACCGTTGGAGATTCTATTTGTCAGGGAAACAGTAATAGGGAAGGGAGTTCCATAGGCGAGATGTGCGAGACATGAAGCTATTGGAGTGAAACAGATGTCTACATCTAACAGTTTCAACGGTGAAGGGGTGGGAACGGGATGCCGGCCTCGTAGGACGTTTAAATTCACGAGGCCTAGCGACAAGCGAAAGCAGCTCCTCGGAGCAATTACCGTGAAAGTACTTGTAAAAAAGGCAGAGCGAGGCAACATCGCGTCTGTGAGAGAGCGACTGCAGACGAGATGACAGATCAGGGCCAATCACATTGCATATCCGTCTCTGGATCTTATCAAGAACCCTGAGGCAAACAGCAAGGGCCTCAGACCATATATGGCAGCAATACTCCATGCAAGGGCGAATGGTCGATTTATAGACTTGGAGGATCGATTCCGGGGAGAAGAATTTCCTGGATCGGCACAGGGAACCAACTCCATGGTATTCTCAGCATCCCCCTGTAGAAACACACTTCTGATGTCTGTTCTTCATTCACTTCCATATAGAAGGACTGATATTACGCAGCAGTTCATTTGTTTCTATTGCTTTAGTTCTTCTCTTCATCTTTGAGGAGATTGTCAAGCATTAAATGTCATATAGAAGGATTAATATTACTCTAATATGTTTCTGTTGTTTCGATACTCTTCCTCTTTGACGAGAATGCCCAGCATTCACTGCCATATAGGAATAGCGATATTACTTAATATTTCATCACTCTTCTTTGTTTCCAAATAAATTTTATTGTTTCTTAATACTTAACTTTTGTAAGGCATCTTTCCATTTCATAATTATTTAAATTTTTGCCCTTGCATATTTTGGTATTCACAATTTGTAATTAGCTTGTTGGGTTCTTTCTTTCGCTGAAAGCTATACACCCTCTACTTCTTCCAGTTGATGTATAATCTTTTTTTCTCGCTTTACTACATTCTGTAGAATTTCTCGAAGTTATCTTTCCCTTCTGCTATCAACACCGTGTCATCTGTATATCTTATATTATTAAGATTGTGGCTGGCAAAAATGAATCCTGGTATGACATCTAGTTCTATCAGAACCACCTCTCTGTCTAGGTTGAATAAGTGAGATTATAAAATGCTTTTGTGGGTATTATGCTACTTAGAAAAGAAAATACGCTAATAAATATTTTGGTTAAATATATTGAGTAAGATTTATAGAAATTCTGAAGAATCAAAGACGAAGAATTGTCTTTATTTCTGTAATTTAATTCTTGAGTTGATTTGCCTGATTTTATGATATATCAACTGTTTTTAGTTATCAAATGCTGACAAATGAATTGAAAGAGATATGATCGTCTATGGGTATGTCACGTATGGCCAGAGTGTATATCTGTTGTGGGGCAGACCTTTTACACAAGATGGACTCGTCCAAAGTATAATTATACTGACAGAGAGAATACCTGCGGGTTGAGATACGTTGAGTCAGGGTGAGAGATACGGAGACAGTACACAGGGTGTTTCACAGAGAGTTATACGAGAGTCCACAGAGAGAGATAATTACGGCTTCAATTACAGAGACTTGTACATATACTTTCTACTAACCCGCATTCCTGGACTACTAATCTTCACTTCAAGTCTGTATTCTTACGTTTAATACACTTATTTTTCTATCTCAATTACTGGCGTTGTTTATTTATTTGTGCAGGATTCCATTCCCGGAATCCACAACAATATCACGTATCACTTAACTGATTGCCTAGTGAGTATGACAATATTTTGTTATATGTATGTTTTATAAAATGTTTCATTTTTTTTTTTAACATTTTAAACATACATATAACAAACTATTTCTAATTCTAACAGTTGAAATATAATCCTTGAAAATGGCTAAATGTATAGCCGAAAGCGGTCGGATAAAAAGAACATTCGGACAGTTTTTATATAATTTATCATCTGAAAAGAAAAAACATTATTAGATCGCACGAGAAATTATATAAAAAAACTAAATAAAAGCACCTTGTCAGTAGTTTTTAATGAAATGTGCATGAATGAAGGATTGCTGCCTAAATACACAAATATATATATATATATATATATATATATTGCACTGTGACTGCTGGGAGTAAAAATAAAAAATTACGCGATTCTTGTTGTAGTTCGAAGATATATATTCAAAATAATTTTGTATTTGCTCCTGATCATTCGATCCTATTATCTTGAGGAATTAACATCGAACATCGAGGAACAACTATATATATATATATATATATATAGATAGATAGAGAGAGAGAGAGAGAGAGAGAGATGTATGTATATATATATATATATATATATATATATATATATATATATATATATATATATATATATATATTACAATGATACATTGAATCATTCATACAAAAAGTAGATCAGTAAAGTTTATGATATAAAATGGCGAAATCCCATCGCAAACAAAATTTTAAAGTTACTTTAACCTACAAATCACTTGATGAATGTTATGATCCTTATTTTTACAAATTATAAAACAAGGATCATAACATTCATTGAGTGATTTGTAGGTTTAATGTAACTTTAAAATGTTGTTTGCGAAGGGATTTCGCCATTTTATATCATAAACTTTACAGATCTACTTTTTGTATGATTCATTGTAATATAAATTGAACTGCACCAAATATTTTATATATATATATATAAACACACACACATATACACACACACACATACATCCATCCATACATACATACATACATACATACATTATATATATATATATATATATATATATATATGCATAAATGGTCTTAAGTAGATTTATTGTCAGATGAATGTGCTTTGTGAGTCGCTGTAAGCAAATTAAATATGGTGAAATCCGATTCAGAAAAAAAAAATCTATGATTTATTTTCAGACATTTGCAACAAGCGGGAAAGCATCGTGGACGTAGGATTTCACTTGAAAGGGAATACAATTTACACTCAAAATTATGTTATTAGTCCTGCAGATCTATTGTAAAAGTCACACTTCGGCGTAGAAATCAGGTTGGAGGAGAAAGATAGGATGCAAGTTGAAGCTAACAGTCAAGAAATCCAAAAGTTAAATATCTACCAACAAATCTTAACATTTGAAACAGAAATGAATAAAAAGAAATACTTGTGAATGATATTCTTAAAAGTGAATATACAAAAACGGTCTTGAAATATAAACTCGATGTAATTTCGATTTAAATATAGTACCTCTGTTTTATGATCCTTTATAAGCCAGGACTATTTCGTATGTTGGTTATCATGATTCTCCACAACTTCTTTTGTTATAAGTTTTTAGACACCGCCTACCAATCTGAAACCCCAGTGAATATTTAAATACGATAGACAAATTATATCTGTCCACAAAATCATACATATCTGGTGAGGACCTTAATACTGAAACTTAAGACCACTTCAGGAGCACAAGGATGAAATGGGGGCCCCGATGGATTTAATCTCTTTCTATACTATGCTCTACTAATCTTTTCCTATAGAATAAAGACAAACAAGAACAGCACCAAATAAGAGTAACCACATCACTTGAGGAGATCTACAACAGTAGCGTGTAGAACGGATGGCACATGTACCTCAAACAGAAAATAATGTTATAATCCAAATGTTGTCGTTCCCCAATAGTTCAAACAAAAAGTTAGGAAAGTCCCATCAATACAGAAAAGAGGCATAAAAGTTAATGACATTAAAAACGTGAAAAATAATTTTAATACAAATATTTATAAATTCAACCGACCGTAGCACTGTCTGCTGGGTTAATGAATGCCGAAGTTTCCCACTGAAGGAAACGGCTGCTATTGCCGTTAACATTAGCTAACAGATACTACACTTTGAGTGAAGAAAAGCTTAAGCTGAGTAACAGTGACTGCTCGCTCACTGAATGTTGTATGTTTACATATAGGGAAATGGTTAATATTAACATTAGAGATTGGGAGAACAATTACTAAACTTGGGGTGCAGAATTAATTTCAACTCGGAACTAATTTCAACTCGGAACTAAGGGTTAGAAGTTAGGGGTTAGGTTTAGAGTTAGTGTTAGGGTTTAGGGTTAGGGTTTTTGAATTAAGTTGAAATTAGTGCCGAGTTGAAATTAATTCCGAGTTGAATTTATTTCGGAGGTGAAATTAGTTCCGAGTTGAAATTAGTTCTGTCACTCCTGCACATTGATCACACACCGAGGGTCTGACAATGAAGAAATGCGTAACTCGAGCAGCACTGGCTATTCGGTCAGCGAATGCCGTATGTTTATAAGGAAACAATGTTACCATTAGATATGAGAACAGATACTACACATTGATCCCAGTATTAAACTGGGAGTAAAGAATATTGTAACTCGTATAGCACTATCTACTCAGTCAATGAATGCCGTATGTCTCCACAGAAGGAAACTTCAAGCAGACAAGGAAATTAACATAATTTTTTTAAGTAGCCTTGTCAGATCGAGACTTACATATTTTTTTTTTTTTTTTAGCATTACACCCCAAGTAAGGCGGGAAGCCACTAGCACGCAAGGGGTTACAGAAGATTTGGAGCGAGAGCAGATAGGAGTGGTCGAGGAAAGGATGTGGATAAAGATAGTGGATAGATCAAGGCAACTGGAGATGTCGATTGACATTACATTTGAATAGTTGGGGATTATAGTTGTCACGGAGACAGGAATAAGTAAGGGAGTTCCACGGGCGAGAGGCGCGAGATATGAGGCTATTGGAGTAGAAGAGACGGCTACATTTAACAGTTTCAACAGTGAAAGGGTGAGAGCGGGATGCCAGCCTCGTAGGACGCTTGAATTCATGACGTCTGGCAACCAACGAAAGCAGCCCATCGGAGCAATTACCGTGAAAGTATTTATAAAAAAGGCAGAGAGGCGACGGTGCGTTTGTGAGAGAGCGACTGAAGACGAGATGCCAGATCAGGGCCAATTACATTGCATATCCGTCTCTGGATCTTGTCAAGAACCCCGAGGCAAACCAGAAGGGGCTCCAGACCATATATGTCAGCAATACTCCATACAAGGGCGAATGGTTGATTTGTAGATTTGTAGGATCGATTCCGTGGAGAAAAATTTCCTGGCCCGGCACAGGGAGCCAACTTTACTTGCGGTGGATGAAGCAATTGACTCAATATATTTGTTCCATCTCAGGTCAGCAATCAACGTGAGATGGCGTCGAACTCGTTCTGAAATATATAATCTGTCTGCTGTATATGACCGCTTTCTAAGATCAATGGTTAAAATGGATTTCATTGTGTGAAAATTATTGGTCTTGGTGAAGACCACAGTTCTCCGAAACTTCCGAAATGGTGATACACAATCACAAACAATGATCTGTACCAAATAACAGGAATCACATCACTTGAGGACTTTCAACAGCAGTAACAGCTAAAATGGATATCACATGTAACTCGAAGAGATAAAATAATGATTTAAAATTTTGAAATTCCACACCATTTCAAATAAAAAGTTAAGAATGAAAGTCCCATCAATACTGGATTGGAGAAACCTATTTTCCTTTACAAATTCTTTTAAGAAAAAGATTTTATAGTATTTACATTATTCGGACTATTGTCCTCATCTTTGTCGCCATATTTATTACAATGTTTCGGCCGTTGTACGCTCCGGCCTTCTTCTTGAATGTCGAACTGAACCCTTTATTTCGCTCACTGGGGTAGTTCCACGTACCATGTTTTAATGGATGTCAGTTATCAGTTATCTCCTGTTGATTCCCCTCTGAAAGTTCTCAACTGCCTTAATCGGATATTGAACTCACACTCTTTGGGTCCTGTCACTGGATCTAACTAACGCTTTTATTCACTGTGTCATGTGTCCTTGAGGACATCTGTGTATGACTTTCTGGGTATTATAAACCTAATGTCTACAGCAACCATTTTTACCAATGCTCATATTGCAATTTTTGTTGCTATTATCGCATTTCTCTGGCACTCCTTATTACAGGTTCCCATATTGTATTGATTTCTATGCTTGGTCGGCTCAGGAGATTAAATAAATAAATGGTTCAGTTCGACACTCCAACCACCTGAAAAAAGCCGGAGCGTACAACAGCCGAAACGTTGTAATAAATATGGCGACAAAGATGAGGACAATAGTCCGAATAATGTAAATAATGTGCAAGGGAGGTTTTGGGTATTGTTTTGGTGATTCACTTGCATCTAACTACTGGTCTATTCTCTTACTGTTGTTAAAGAGTATCCCTTTCTTATCGCATGCAACGATTCGATGCAAAAGATAATCCTTTTCCTAGTTTGTACTCATACAGTAAGATTACTTGACATTGTTTCATTGTAATCATTTTCCTAGGGCTTTTGAGTAACAGTATATTGAAAGAAAAATTATGTGGAGGAAAAGAGTCAGGAATTAATCAAGACATTCCAACCACCTGAAAAAGGCCGAAGCGTACAACGGCCGAAACGTTGTAATAAATATGGCGACTAAGATGAGAACAATAATCCGAATAATGTAAATAGTTTACATAATATATCATCGGAAAGCTCGGTCAGTGACTGTTGAATGTTTTCACATAAGGAAACGGCAAATCTTTCCATGACACTTCGTATCCTTCTTTGTCCTTGTACTGCTATCTATTCAAACAAACATGTTAGGTAGATTACTCACTGCTTCTCTTGCTTTAGTATGCCCTGTGAGTATTAAATTATCTAGGTCTTCTTTCCTCATTATGTGACCCATGAATTTTAACACATTTTCTTTTGTAAGAATCAGTTTCCTTGTCAATATTCTCCTTTCGACTTCCATTCCTTGAATGATTACTTTTTACGGCTTATCAACCCATTGCAGGTTATTTAAAGCCAGAAAATAGTTTTAGATTGAAAATAATGTTTGGGTGAGTCATAAATGATTAAAGTTTTACTAATGCCATCCATTAACACAAGTTCATTCGGATGGCACATGTACCTCAAACAGGAAATAATTTTTATAATCCAAATGTTGTCGTTCCACAATACTTCAAACAAAAAGTTAGGAAAGAAAGTCCCATCAATACAGAAAAGAAACATAAAAGTTACTGAAATTAAGAAACACTAAAAATATCTCGTATAGCACAATCTACTCAGCCAAAG
The DNA here is from genome assembly GCA_964036315.1 of Acanthosepion esculentum. Taxonomy (NCBI): domain Eukaryota; kingdom Metazoa; phylum Mollusca; class Cephalopoda; order Sepiida; family Sepiidae; genus Acanthosepion; species Acanthosepion esculentum. Next base: position 14,562,504 of record OZ038508.1, on the reverse strand, counting down.
AATGCCGTATGGTTTCCACAGAAGGAAACTTCAAGCAGACAAGGAAATTAACATAGGTTAGACCGCGGAAACTGCTACAAAACATTAACCTAAAAATCTCAAATCATGGCTCTCCACAATTTCCTGTATGTTGTTGCGCTATCTTTTGACTCGTTTTTATTCTTCATTATTCTTGTTCTATCATCCATTCACACAAGCCCATTAAGTAGGTGATCATGGCTCTCCACAACTTCCTCACTTTTTTCTCAGCAGCTTTTGATTCTTTACCATCCCTCTTTGTCCTTGTTTTGCTATCCACACACGTTAAGTAGATTACTCGCTGTTTCACCTGCCTCTCTTGCCTTATTCATATCCCTTGGCCCTCTTTATTCATTATGTCTCACAGCTGTCTCTTTCTGATTGTAAGTATACATTTCTTTGAAGTTCCTCTTTTCCTTTCATATGCTACGTATATGACCTTCTTTCCAAATTTTTGTAGAACCACATATTTGTTGATTCCAATGTCTTCATCTGTGAGGATATTGTCTTGTATTCCCTATCATATAGATGCACATACAGACAAAAATTCCAAATTGTCCCATTGGTGTTTTTAAATTTGCTTATTTTTCTTTTAATGATTGGAAACACTTTTTGTTACATGGGCACGTGGCCGAGTGGATCGGATTCTGACCATGAGACCCGGGTTCGAATCTCACCATGGTCGATTTGCCGAAAAGGAATCTTCCTGATGTTGTCGGACTGGATGTGTCAATCCCAACGTGCGGCACCTTTTGGAAAGTGCCTGGAAACCATACCACGGATTGACGTAAGACGGCCTTGGGGGCCGTTGATAGCTTATAGTCATCGTGGCCGAGGTTTGAGCGTTCTGGCCTTGGTCAAAATGTTGATAAGGCAAGATAACACGCTCTTTACCTGAAACTGTAACTAAGGTCTGCTCATCATAGTTGCAGTATGAACCACAGGTGGGCACCGTGGGTGTTGAATGAACACAAATACGTCTGCAGTAGGGACTGGCTAGCCGCCCTAGTAATGCGTATCCTCGAATACGAGTGATCAGCTATACTATACTCAGTCAGTTATGTGCCATGCGTGATGCACGCCTAAGCGATCATGTATCTTTCGGTATCTGACTTTTCCCGCCATAAGCAGGTTTTCATTTCTTTCCGCCGTAGCCCATTCAAGAATATAGAACACAGTCTGTCCTGCTATTTACCTATAGCTGGGGGGAGAAGAAGAGGATTCATACCTTTTCAAGGGTATTAGCATGTATGTAATGGATTCAACTGGAATTCGAACTCGGCTCTCCGATTCGCAATCGGAGCCCCTATCCGTTCTTGCATAAACACACTCGTTTGTATATGTTTGTATTATTGTTTTTGTCAATATATTTGTTTAACTCAGTTCCTCTCTTTTTGTCTTTATTTCTGGCACTTAACAAGGCCACAACACATACCTTTCTCAAGGGTATTAGCACGTAAGTGAATGTAATAGATTCGACTGGAATTCGACCTCGGCTCTCCGATATGCAATCCGAGCCCCTATCCGTTCTTGCTGTAACACTCTCGTTTGTATATATTGTATCATTGTTTTTGTTAATATATTTGTTTAATTCAATTCCTCTCTTTGTGTCTTTATTTCTGGCCCCGAGCAAGGCCACAACACATACCTTTCCCTAGAGTATTAGCACGTAAGTGAATATAATAGATTCGACTGGAATTCGAACACGGCTCTTAGAGCCGCTATCCATTAGTCAACCGTGCCTCATAATAATACGTTTAAATCTGACATTAGTATTTTATTTTATATATCGTATGGTATATCAATGCGATTTTTGAAAGGTAAGCAAATATTCCAATTTGAAATTTAGCATTTTTTTAGTTTAAATATTTTAGCTGATAATATCAAACATGGGCGGGAAGCAAAGAACTTGTAACCGAAACCAGAAATGACGTATGGTGACGGTATTTATTTCCGCAGTCTAAAACGAGTTAAAAATCGGCTATCAAATGACATTAAACATAACCTTTGCGTTAAAAAATGCTTAAGTGTAAATTAAATTATTTAATTGCTTCGGAAATTTACATTCATGATTTATTTCATTTTCAATGACTTTGTACGCGGACATCTTATATTTACACACATACACCTTTATGCAAATTAATAAAGACAACCGCTTTAGTTTGCTTTCTTTCACATACGGTCAGTTTTAGACCCACTGGAAGGTAATCGATTTCTATTTTTAATCTTATTTAGTGCTGACTGCATTTTTATATATAGAGCGCTTCAATAATTTGTTTGTGTTTTTAATTTTAATCGTGGAGTATAGTTCTATTGTCAATTAATATTTCTGTAAAACGTAAATTTTTATTTTTTTATTTGTTGAACAATTTAGTTCATGCCACATCGACTGAAAAACTACTACAATAAAAGAATTATCCAATTACCATATTTAGATGGACTTGGATGATTTTACAAGAATACAACGTTTACTTCCTGCTGAATATACTATTATTTATATGAAGAAAATATAATGCCAGATGCAGCTTATAATATATCGCCTAATTACAGAAGGTAGTGAGGGAAAGAGAGAAGAAAGGACTAAACATCAATTGCGACAAGACAAAATGTAGGACTGTCAGAAAACGGAACAGCCCGACATGCAAGTTAAAAATTAGCGATACCGAAATCAAAAAGGTGTAACAATTTAAATATCTGGAAGTGTTTGAAGAGAGATCGGAAATGACGACACGGAAATGACGACACGGAAATCCCAACGTTCACTGCTGGGGAGAGAAATGGATGGTCAACTTTAACGCCTCTAAAACAAAACTGCTCTCCATTAACCACCACAAGGACCCATCCCTGCATCCCATCAGAATGTCTGAGGACCAACTTCTCGAGAGCTCCTCTCTGCGGCTGCTCGCTCTCACGCTGTCCGCTGATCTGAGATGGAACAAATACATCGAGTCAATTGCATCATCCACCGCAAGAAAAGTTGGTTCCCTGTGCCGAGCCAGGAAATTCTTCTCCCCGGAATCGATCCTCCAAGTCTATAAGTCTACCATTCGACCTTGCATGGAGTATTGCTGCCATTTATGGTCTGGGGCCCCTGCGTGTTGCCTCAGGGTTCTTGATAAGATCCAGAGACGGATATACAATGTGATTGGCCCTGATCTGTCATCTCGTCTGCAGTCGCCCTCTCACAGACACGATGTTGCATAGCTCTGCCTTTTCTACAAGTACTTCCACGGTAATTGCTCCGAGGAGTTGCTTTCGCTTGTCTCTAAGCCTCGTGAATTGTAGCGTCCTACGAGGCTGGCATCCCGTTCCCACCCCTTCACCGTTGAAACTGTTAGATGTAGACGTCTTTTCTACTCCAATAGCTTCATGTCTCGCACATCTCGCCTATGGAACTCCCTTCCCTATTACTGTTTCCCTGACAAATACAATCTCCAACGGTTTCAGTGTAGCGTCAATCGTCATCTCCAATTGCCTTGATCTATCCACTTCCCTTCTCCACTTCCTGACATCTTTCATTCCTATCTGCTCTCGCTCTATATCTTCCGTAACCCCCCTGCCTTGATCGACCCTCCGTCCTTCTCTTTCTCCACATACCTTCCTTTATCACTCCTATCTGCTCTTCCTCCAAGCCTTCTTTAACCCCATGCGTGATAGTGGCCACCGGCCTTGCTTGGGGTGATACGTTTAAAAAAAAAAAAGATAGGGAAAGATGCCTTCCAAAAGAAAAGCGTACAGAACTGTTACGTAATATCAGTGCTCCTGTATGGCACTGAAGGCTTGACAATCACATATGAAGTCCGATGGTCATTCAATAAATGTTGAATTTTTCGGTATAAGGACTTCTAATACAGATAGAAGCTTACTTTTTTTTCAACGTAGTCTCCCAGCACTGTCACACACTTTTCCCATCTGTGCACAAGCCTCCGTATTCCCTCAGCGTAAAAATCCTTGGACTGATGTCTCAGCCAGTCGCTCACAACACTTTTGACTTCATCGTCACTTTTAAACTTCGTGCCTCTTGTGAACGCTTTCAAGGGACCAAACAGGTGAAAGTCTGAAAGGGCAAGGTCTGGGCTGAAAGGGGGTAGAGGGAGCAGTTCCCAGCCCAGCTTGTTGATGGTCTGCACCGTTTGGGCTGCTGTGTGAGGCCTTGCGTAGTCATGATGCAAGATGACTCCTAACTGATGACCCCTGCGTTTGTCCCAACAGATAAGCTCAAAGTCCTTGCAATGTCATCCACTGTCACCCTTCTGTCAGACTGAATGAGTTCATTGACTGATTCCATCACTTCAGGAGACCTCACTTCTGTAGGCCTCCCAGGCCTGTCTTCATCCTCAACACTGCTCCGTCCTTCTTTAAACAATTTAGCCCACTTGTAGACATTTGTTTGGCTGAAACATGTGGCACCATACACAGTTGACATTCTCCTATGAATTTCAACTGATTTGCACCCTTCTGCAACCAAAATCTAGATAACTGACCGCTGTTCAATCCTGGAGCATGCTTCTTGGTCGGCCATCTTTGTTAATCGCCAAAACTCTCAAACTTTTTTTTTTAATCTACAAAAGAAATTAAATCCATGTGAAAAAGAAGTAAAACAAAAAAGAAAAGAAAAGAGTAAGCTTCTATCTGTATTAGAAGTCCTTATACCGAAAAATCCAACTTATTTATTGAATGACCCTCGTAGAAGAAACAGTAATGTGGTTCTAGAGAAGGATACTGAGAATGCCATAGACCAAAAACATGAGCGATGCCGAAGTTTTGGAGAAAATGGAAACAAAGAAGATACTTATGCTTAACATTGGAAAGAGACAGTTGAAATTAATAAGGCACATATAGAGGAAGGATGGTTTGGAAAATTTGATACTTACAGCGATTGAAGGTAAGATGGACAGACGAAAAAAGACGCATAAACTAAGGCTCGAGTAAATAGATGGCAGAGCAGGGTTTAGGACAGATAACAAAAAGGCAACGTTTATTAAGATCTACAAAGGACAGTTATGATTAGCTTTCCTCTTTTGGGACATTGACTCCAGGAATTTCAGCGCAGTACTAGATTGTGGTAAATAGCAGTCTTTCGCAAAAAGTAACGGTAGCCTACAGCGGGAATTCATCTGTCAATTCCTTCAGGAATCGAAAACAGACATGAACGCCCAAGCGAGTATCAAACATGATATCAAAAAAAGGACTAGATTGGCATTTAGGTCTCATCATTTTACTGTTGAAATTACTTGTTATATTATAATAGATTGTATTCTAGTCATTCCCGAAAAGATAATTGAAACATTTCGATTGCTAGCAAAAACTAGTCAAAAAATTGCTCAGGAAAAAAGAAGGGGGGTAGAAAATTTCTATGCATGAGGGGGGCAATATAAAAATGCTTATGCTTGAGGGGGTATATAAGAAAGTCTTTGTATGAGAGGGAAATATGACAATGCCTGTGCTTGAGGGGGTATATAAGAAAGTCTTTGTATGAGAGGGAAATATGACAATGCCTGTGCTTGAGGGGGTATATAAGAAAGTCTTTGTCTCCAGCCCCCACAACTCTCTTATATCCGGGTTAAACTGTATATATATATATATATATCCCTCCCTCTCTCTTGTTAGACATACACACACACACACACACATACACACAGAGACACACAGACAGACACCAGCAAACACACACACATACATATATATGCAGAAATATAGTCTTAAAGTGTGCTATATTTATGGGGTAAAGTGCTCAATATCAGAGATAGAGCGTGTGTAAATATAAAAGTGGACATGGAAGTCAGCACTTAGAGGCGACAGTCTGTTTCATGCTAGTGCAGTCGTCAGGCGTCTGTCTGTGTGTCTCTGTGTGTATGTATGTATGTGTGTGTGTGTGTATGTCTAACAAGAGAGAGGGAGGGATATATATATATATATATATATATATATATATATATATATATATATACAGTTTAACCCGGATATAAGAGAGTTGTGGGGGCTGGAGACAAAGTCTCTTATACCCGGGTTTATCTTATATCCGGGTTTGGTATATTTTGTTTTATTAACACAGGCTCTAATTTTGGACCAGAGAAAATCTCTCTTATATCCAGGTTTCTCTTATATCCGGGTTACACTATATATATATATATATATATATATACGTACATATATATATATATATTCACACACACACACACACACACACACACACACACATATATATATATATATACACACACACACACACACACACATATATACACCCATATATATATATATGTGTCTGTTTCTGTGTGTCTCTGTGTGTATGTATGTATGTATGTGTGTGTGTATGTCTCACAAGAGAGAGGGAGGGATATATATATATATATATATATTATATATATATATATATGTGTATATATATATATATATATGTATATTTATACACACACACACACATATATATAAACACACATATATATATATATATATACACACATATATATATGTGTGTGTCTGTGTGTCTATGTGTGTATATATGTATGTGTGTGTGCATGCGTAACAAGAGAGAAGAGGGAGAAATTTTCTATCTACATCTGAAAGATTGTATCAAACGAATGTATCAATTCTCTATTGACAATAGTCACATTCATATGCTTACGTGGCATATCTTCCCTCGTAGGTATTTAATCCTCTGGTATGGTATGTACTAGAAAATACCCTCTGTAACTCATAGACAAGCAGAGAAGTGTGCATGTGTTTCATTTTCCGTGTGTGTGTCTGTGTGTGTGTGTCCGCTAGTGCGCCCGTGTCTATATAGAAGGAACAAGATAGAAACTTGATTCATATCGGTGTTAGTGGTTAGTGGCTATTAGTGGAGGGGGGGGGGTTAAGGATGAGAATTAAAAATATTAACCTTGGAGATATTTGGATCATTGGCTAGAAACAATTTTATTTAATTGCTCGCTTTTTGGTTGACGGAAATCTCTCGGATTCGAAGGTTTGATCTTTCGACTGAATTCGCTAATTCCTGCCAAAATAAAAAAAGGCATCTGTTTGTTTGTTTGTTTTGTTTTACGACATATCAACCTTAATGAGTTATTTAATGCCGACAATATTCTTATTGCTCGTAAAAAATTTAAAACAGTATATTGCTTGCAATATTTTTCTTTTTTGTGCCAAAATTTATTGCTGGTAATATTTCTTTTTTTTTTTAAATGTATTGCTAGTAATAATTTTTTCGTTCAAAAATGTATTCCTGGTATTAAAAACTATTTTTGTACTTTCATAGTATTTTGACCCCAGTTTTGGGGTTAACTATTCGCCCATAGATAGGACCATAACAGGTGCTAACTAGTGGCCTTGGTGTTTGACATAGTTTATCGTCTTATCCAGGACGCGGATGGGTTTGTGGGTTAACTATTTGCTCACTGCTGGGACCCTAACAGGTGCTACCACTCCGGGTCAGGGAGGACCTGGGAACACCAGCAATTAAGAGGTGTTTCCACGCTCCTCAAAACCTCCTGATCAGTGGCCTTGCTGTTGGACAGAATTTATAATTTTACCGAGGACGCAGACAGGTTTGTGGTTTAACTATTTACCCATAGCTGGGACCCTAACAGGTGCTACAACTCCAGGTCAGGGAGGACCTGGGAACACCAACAAATAAGAGATGTTTCCACGCTCCTTAAAACCTCCGGATCAGAGGCCTTGCTTCCCAAACCTCTTACCCAGGACGACAAGAATTAATATATGCATTATTGACAGAACTGTGATATACATCATGTAAATGTGTTTTTTTTCGGTGAATGAAATGCATTACAAATCACGAAGAGATTGATTTTTCATCGCTTCAGAATTAATGCAAGCTTTATTGGCAGATTGGCATATGCATATATAATATGAATGCACTTAAAAGCATGAAGAAAGGGATTGTCAAAGGTCAATAATTAATTCAGTCATTGTTTACTCAGGTAACTGCTCGAAAGCTGACGCTATTTAGTCTTCTGAATCTTCATTCTAACCTATTTGACATTTTACCTTCGAAGACTAAGCTTAGTAGATATTTACCTCGAGCAATTTTTGCTATTTCATTGGCTTTCATTGTATCTGTGAAACAACTCACCTCACCTTGACCCCCCCACACGCGCCCACACACACACATATATAAATACATACACACACATATATATATATGTATATATATATATACATACATATACATATATATATATATATATACATATATATATATATGTCTATATCTATATATATATATATATATGTGTGTGTGTGTGTGTGTGTGTGTGTGTGTATGTATTGATACATAAATAGATGTTAATGTGTTCCTTGTCTTACCTGACCTATTGTAATAAAACTTACTTTTACGCTTAAGCACCCAGCCTCATAAACAGGATGGCTGTTTGTCTACCCGAGTAATATTATCCCAGGGACAATATCTGACAAGAAGTGTGGTGGGTGGGTGTTTGAAGGTAGAGGCGCATGAATTATTCCAGATCACCTCAATCTTTTCTGGTGCCATCTTGTCACCGGACACCGGGGCCGGCCGCTGATACCCGGCCGAATGAGGTAAGAGGCTTTTAATCGGCTCTCAGCCTGATTCAATATGACGACAACTTATGAATTCTGAAACATGTTATCTCTCGGTTGTCACGCAGTCAGATCAGAACAGTATTACAATCTCGACCCAAATATGCTTGTCATCGACACAATTATCGATTCCTACCTGCTTAGCACTGTCTCTAAGACGAAAGAATGTATTGAGGGTTTCAAAAAGTGTTATATTGTTAGGTTACTGGCTGCTAATTGCTATGTCAGCAAATCCTGGTTGCCTACGATTGAATCGATGGCACTTGTACTTCTGACTGTCTTCTAGCATGAGTCATAACCCAAGATGTTCAGGCCCGGATAAGGATATAAGCCGAAACAACGAGATGATCGACTGTATTTTTCATGGCACCGGTATTTAGAAAACTTAAAACGATTACTTGGTTACTTATTTTAGTGCATCATTTTACTTAAAATTATTGCCGCTGGACACAAACAATAGTCAGTGCATTACTTAACCATAAATAATCAACAGAGCTTTTTTATAGCCATTTGTCACATATCATTGCCAATTAAGATAATTAATTTGCATAAGTAGTGAAATAATCGCTCTAAGTAACAGAGTAATAGAAATAAGTGTTGCATAATTTGTTGCAATAGTTTATTGTGATGGATTGAAATGTATCGGAGGCTACATTATTTCTTGAATCATTTTGTGTTATTTGCAGCCAATCTTAAGGGATTCGTCTCCCTTCTGTCAATTGATCATTGTTGGGCAAAGTAGATTGTCACTGTTTATTGTCAAAAATTCTTGTTTTTATCTCAAGTTCAAGATGTCCACTTGTCCTTATTTTAAAATCATGCTTATGATAAATGAATTTTGCTTATTCAGCATTTTCCAGATTCTAAAAATGTAAGCCATCTTCTTTTGCCCATTTATTAACTTATCTGTGCCATGCTGGGTTCATTCTCTACAACTTTTTATTTTTTGTAGCTCTTAACAATGTTTGACTATTTACTAGTCCTCCTGTAATATAGCAGCAACTCTAAGTCGAAGCTTATGAAACTTTATTTGACTAAATCAGCTTTAGCACTGAAAACGTTTATTTGTTTATAGTGGATGGTTACTAGCAAGAGGGGAGATGGGATGTGTGCTTATTTTATTATCACATTCTCTCAGTCTTTGTTCTGCTACCCATTTACACAAATGTGTTAGGTAGGTTACTTTCTGTTTCTCTTGGGATATCCTATGAGTGTTAAATTTGCCAAGTGCTCTTTCCTCATTTTGTGTTTCAGAAAAAAAGCAAATTTTTTTAATACTAAATAGTTTATGGCACTGATACTCAGAAAACTTAAAACGATTACTTGGTTACTTATTTTAGTGCATCATTTTACTTATAATTATTGCCACGTAACGCAAATACTAGTCAGTACATTATATAAACAAATTAGCCGTAAATGATCAACAGTATCTTTTTATAGTCACTTCTCTCAGTCATTATAGACTGGATTTACATTTATATAAGTAGCGAAGTAATCGATCTAAGTAATGCAGTAAATCGAAATAAGTGCTCTGTAATTTGTTGCGTTTTATAATCTTCAAGTATGTAATACCGTATAGAACTTACGGCCATATTACGTTGAAACACCGGTTCCCCAGTCTAATCTGTACATAAATGGTGTTGGGCAAAATTACACATGGCGCAGTATATTCTATCTTCAAATTCCTTATTAACTTTAGCAAATTTGTTATAACTGATCTCTACACCAAGGCATTCCTTGGTTACGGTCACATCACATTCAAACATCGATTCCCGTACGATCACCGAAGTTAAGCAACGTCGATCTAGGTCAGTGTTTAGATAGGTGATCGCTTGGGAATACAAGGTGCTGTAAGCTTGGATGTGCGAGTTGCATACTGGATAATAGCTCGGAATTGGAAACCGGAGAGCTGAGTTCGAATTCCAGTTGGGTTCATTATATTCACTGACGCTTGGAAAAGGTATGAATCCAATCCCTAACTAACAGTAGGACATGTATCAGTAAATAAATATTATCTCTAAAATTCCTTACAATATAAAAATATTTTCTGCATTTAAAATGAGATGCAAAGGGTTGATAAACCGTAAAAACAAACAATTCTAAATAAACACCCTATTAAAAGATATCAATAGATCATGGTTGAGTATATTTCTGAGATGAGGCATTATGTACACTATTTATATTATTCGGACTATTGTCCTCATCTTTGTTGCTATATCTATCAGAACATTTCGGCCGTTGTACACTCCGACCTTCTTCAGGTGGTTGGAATGTCGAACTGAATCCTTTATTTCCCTCACTGGGGTAGAATGTTCTAGTTCCACGTGTCATGTCTAACGTATGTCAGTTATCTCCTGTTAATTCACCTTTCCAAGTTCTCCACTGCCTTAACTAGATATTGAACTCACAACTCTTTGGGTCCTGTCACTGGAGCTAACTAACGCCTTTATCCACTGTGCCATGTGTCCTTACTGGAATTCGAACTCGGCTCTCCGATTATCTCATGGCGGCCCGTTATCCATTCCACAACACTACGCAAATAGAGATACGAGTCCATAGAAAAAGTTGTCGCATTGTTGTACGAACGGGTAGCCATGTGTGGGTTGAATTATGTGACCAAGACATTGTTTACTGGATTAGGCATTAAAACATCATCATGTATTTGCAGCCTTTCAAAATATCCATGAATTTTAACTTCCAGAAGACTCAGTAACCACGTGAGGATTGAACTTATTACCAAAGTCAAACAATTTCAGTCGTTATAGATTTTTCCTTTGTTTGTTTCGACAACCAAACTGACATATTCGTAGAATATTTCAGTGATGATTGAAATCGGACTTATATTTACCAGACAAACCCAATTCATTTTTCAGTTCCTTTCTTTATGGAGTGGACATCAGGCTAAATAAGGAAGCAAAAAAAAGAAAAAAGAAAAAAATGGGCAGTAGCAGCAGTAGCCTTTGATGAAAACAGTTAGTCATTCACTGCTAAACATTCTTTTCCCTAGTTTCTATTCTACATTACGTTTCTCCTGTACCAAAAGGTAATAAACTTGTTTTTAAACCAAATCCGGTTTTCTACTGTTGTTTTTGATAACTCAGTTACAGCAGTTCGTTTTGACATTACATCGTATATCACCTGAAGATGGCCAGAACATACAACAGTTAAAACGTTGTGAATATGACAATAAAAACATAAAAATACTCCGACATTAAGAGGAGTAGCAGTAGCAGCCGTAGCTTTTGCTGAAAAAGTAATTCACGGCTAAACATTCTCTTCCCTTGTTTCTATTCTACATTATGTTCCCCTTTATCAAAAGGTAATAAACTTGTTGCTAAACCAATTCCGGTTTTCTACTTTTGTTTTTGATAACTCAGTTACAATAGCTCATATGATGGCTTGCATAGGCGTGACTGTATCAGGTGTTTCCAAACTTGATCATGTTATTTTCTCATTAACGAATTGGTGAGAAAGTTAATAATGAGAAGAAACGCAAATTTTCAGTATATGAATTTCTTGATATTTTCTTTTTGTGCCGTGACACCTCAAGGCGGAAGCGATCATTGCTCTCCACAACCTCCTGTCCCTTGTAGATTTTTATAATCTTTGTCTTTCTGCTATTTTTCCTAAGCCCTGTTCCGCAATCCATTTGTTCAGACTAATTAAATATCTTATGCGCTGTTTTCCTCTGTCCCTCTTGCCTTCAAACTATCCTGTGAGTATCAGATTTACCAAGCCCTCTTTCCTCGTCATATGCTCCAGAAACCTCAACTCTCTCGTCCTGTTGTTAAGTATTAGTTTACTTTTTGTTTCCATATTCTGTAAAACTTTGTTGCTCACACGATGGGCCCACGGTATGCTCACCATTCTGTATTTAGATTTCTTTCTTTCTTTTTTTCTTTCTGTCTGTCTGTCTGTCTGTCTCAATGCGTTCATTATCTATCTGTCTATCTGTCTGCTCTTGCCCAGTATTCAAATTTAGATTAAAATATCCCGATAAGAAAATAATGCAATGTTTTCCAAACAGTGATCTACATTCCCAGCAGCCGTTCTCCACTTCTTTCTTCCAAACTTTCCAGCCGGAAGTGGCCGGTAGTGGTTGGAGGTGGGGGATAGGATGAGAGACGAAACGTGGTCTGACGTGTCAGTCAAACACAGGAAAGCACCTGGTGTAAAAATGTATCGGGGAAAAAGGACCGCCGAGAAAAGAACTGGTGTCCATGCATGCTATTAGTTCATCTCCATTCGCGCTTATCATGTCAAACTCGTTACCACAAACCTCTTCCGCCCTTTGTCACTTCACACCTTACATTAGCAGGCACGCACGCACACATACACAAACACACACTCACTTACAGAAAACACACACACATATATATATATATATATGTATAAAGCAAGAGTCGAGAACACTATTCATCTATCTATTTGTCTATCTATATACATAGATACACATACATACACACACACACACATATATATATATATATATATATATATATATATATTATAAATGTAACTTGCCATCTGAAACCACACACACACACAAACATATATACACTCTAAAGCACAAACATGCAAACACACAAACACACGCATATGTAAGTAACAAAGGCATAACCATCTCGCTTCATTCTTCCTTTCCATAACTATCTATCTTTCTTAAATATACCTCGCCGCTTCTCTGACTCCAGGCATATGTACACGCGTGCGCGCGCTCACACGGACACACGCACACACACACATATATATATATATATATGTATCTATTTATATATGTTGTGTTATAAATGTACCTTGCCATCAATCTCACTCCCCACACGCATACGCACAAATATATACGCACTCAAAAGCACAAACACGCAAATACATCCGCACAAACACACACACACACAAAAGCACAAACACGCAAATACATCCGCACAAACACACACATATATATATATATATATATATATATATATATATGTAACGGGGGGATTAACATCTGTCTCTCCCTATCTACCTTTTAAATATACGTCGCCAGTTCACTCACTCCGCAAACACATACACAAAAAAACCTACGCACTGCTCCATATATATATATATATATATATATATATATATATATATATATCTTCAAGCGAATATTGGAATCCAATTCCAATATTCGCTTGGAGATGAAACGGAACTAATGCTTTTAATTTAATTATATAATTAAATTTGAAGTTTTTAGCTTCAGTTTTTGAAACATGGTTATTAATGTGTAGCGAAAAACCATATTTTAAATCAGTTAATTTATAATATTTATGGTCTGTAAATTTATATTGAGCACTGTTTTGTAAAAATAAAAATATCAATAAGAACACCGGATTATATATCTTACTGTTCTTTCTTCATATATATATATATATATATATATATATATATATATATATATATATATACCAGCAAGTTTTGACCAAAAAAAATTGATTAAAATAACCCGACAAGATTTCTCTGTTGAAATTCTTATTATATTTTTGCTTTATTTAGATAAGGTATTCAGTACTGCGCTCGAAGTTATCGATAAGCTGCCCGAAGTTGAGATTTTGTTATTGTTTGCTCAACTACTTCTGATTATCGATATATTGTTTAATGTGGGCTGTTAATTTTGTATAATACTAACTTCTAGAATTTTGACTTTTTCCCAGCTTTCCTTACTGCAGATTATCTATTTTAGGAAAATTCATGTGCGTTAATGTGTTAACAGTTCAGTCTGCCTTGTTGCAAACACACGCATGCGCACACATAAATGCCAATGCTGAATATGTATTGATGCGTGTTGTTTGGATCATATTATCTATAATACCTTCTTATTTTCAACCCACTTGCCTGCGCCATGTTGGTCGGATGAGCCTCTTTCTGGAATCCATTTTTGTCTTTTGTTTCAAGATAACACTTTCTCACGCAAGCATTATATTCAAATGTATTAATGCTTACTGGCTGCACGCCATTTTTACCAACCACACGGTTCACCCCTGACACTTTCTCTTTATCACATATGCATTCTTATATCAATGTGTGTGATGAAAATGTCTCAACCTGTCAAAGGTGGCATTTCAAAATATGCTCTAATGCTTGGTCTTTTCGCCCCTATTTGGGGAAGTGAATTGACCACGATCTTGTAAGTATCACCCCCTACGTAGCGTTGAAGAGTCAGACACTCCGACTGTTCACCGAAACGTCTTAATATCTACAATTTTTAAATTGGTTCTTTGGGAAATGTTTTATTCAAGAAACTTCAAATCGATTACTAATTAAGAATTTACATTCATTTGCTTTATCTTTAACTTTGTATACTGACTGTTAAGTATGTTACCTATTTTCAAAGATTGGTCCATTTGCTGCTTATTGGTAAATTCACTTCGGAAGTTTCTTGTCAGTTTGGTATTGATTAGTAATTTTGAAACCGAAAGCTAAATCTGGTAGTGACTGGTAAATTTGTTATTAGTCCGGTTTTGATTGGTACATTGGATAGTGATTGTAATTTAGATACCTATTGATAAATTTGTTGCTGGTTGGTAAATTTATTACCAGCTTGTAAGTTTGAAATTGATTGGTAAGTTTGTTATCGAATGGTAAGTAAATGTATTACCGATTGATAACTCTATTGCTTATTGGTAGGTTTATTACTGACTGGTAAATTTGATACTGACAGTCTGGTAGTGATATGTAAGATTGTTAATGATTGTCAAAATTGCTACTGATTAGTAAATCTGGTACTAAAAGTGCACCGTGACGCAATTCCCTTCGACAGAAATTTGGAAACGGCATACTGTACTTGGCATTCGCACCGGAAGTTGCAATACGAACATTTCAGAGAGTTCGTGTGTCAATGTGAAGACAGTGCAGAAGATTCAGTTGGAGTGATTACTAGGGATAGCGACGCGATGCCTTCATTCATCTTCCCCACATGGCCTCACCCTCAACACAGAGGTCTACATCAAGTGCGTTGCGGTGGTAGTTCTGCCCTGGGTACGGGGGGTAATAGACTCTGCACCATTCCACACAAAGAGGAGATCGTAGCTGAGCGTGAGATCAACATAACTCCTTGTAACACCAAAGATGGACTGACTGCAGTGATTCTGGCAGTATTCACCAACTTCAACAAGGGGACAATCGAGAAGAGCTGCAGGAGATTCCAAAGACGTTTGGATGTCGTGGCTGAAGCCAATAGTGATTTTATTAAATAAATCCATTCTTTACATTTTTGTGTAATTGTAAATATATCTGTTTAAATGAGATGTCAATATTATTTTCCTTTTTGCGTTAATTAGACGACAATTTATCCATCGCACCCTGTATATATATATATATATATATATATATATATATATATATATATATATATATATATATATATATAGGGAGAGAGAAAGAGAGAGAGAGGAACAAATTGAAATGATAAAACAAAAAATATTAGTATACAACCCAGTGTGTCTGAGAATATTAATTTTTTTTATTTCTCAATATTTTTTATTGTTCAAAACATATATATATATATGAATATATATATATATATATATATATGAATATGTATATATATATATATATATATATATATATATGAATATATATGTATATATATCTATATCTATCTATTTATATATATACATATATATATATATATATATATGAATATATATGTATATATATCTATATCTATCTATTTATATATGAATATATATGTATATATATCTATTTATATATATACATATATATATATATACATATATATATATATATACATATATATATATATATATATATATATATATTTGAGTAGATGCTTCGTTCATTTTAGACAGTATTTATTTCCTATCTATCTATCTATCTGTATCTGTCTATATTTCTGAGATGAGGTATTATTTACATTATTCGGACTATTGTCCTCATTGTAATAAATATGGCGACAAAGATGAGGACAATAGTCTATCTATCTGTATTTATCAATTTATCTCTCTTTCTTTCTC
The DNA here is from genome assembly GCA_964036315.1 of Acanthosepion esculentum. Classification (NCBI taxonomy): domain Eukaryota; kingdom Metazoa; phylum Mollusca; class Cephalopoda; order Sepiida; family Sepiidae; genus Acanthosepion; species Acanthosepion esculentum. Next base: position 14,545,915 of record OZ038508.1, on the reverse strand, counting down.
TCTCTTTCTCTCTCACACCCTCTCTCTCTATATATAGTCTCTGTGTATATATTCATAAATTATACACCCACGCATACACATATATATATGCATACATACGTACAGACAAAATATATATATATGTGATATTCATAATTATATATAGACGTATGAATAAACACTAGCTAAAAATAACATATAACACAAAATACAATATATATATATATATATATATATATATATATATATATATATATATATATTATTTCAAACTATATTTTTAGTGTATACCCGTATTTCAGTAGATGCTTCGTTCATTTTAGACAGTATTTATTTCATATAACGGCCTGCGTATTCGAGAAGACTTAATAAAGAACATGTGCTCCACGCCGGGATTCAAACCCGCACCCTCCCTTTTTAAGTTAAACCACTGAAGAGCAGACTTTCTTTATCAAATTTTTTGAGAAAGCTCTTCGTGGCCGAGCAGGTAATGCACGTTGGATCAATCTATATATTAATCAATTGAATAACGAAATGGAAAAAATTAATGTAATGCATTTCATCCTCTGGAAGGTTTTCATCAAACTAACGGAATATTTTTATTGATGGAATTACAATCTACCTCTTTAATACGAAACCGTTGGGAGCATGACACTGCTGGATAACAGAATATTCCGGATGACAGAAATCACCCTTAAAAATCGCTATGTAAAGATCGTCTTCACGACTCATTCCACATATGTATCGAAGGTAGGAAAAAGCTTAAAAACAAAATAATTTCCATGCCTGAGGATGACTGTATGTACAGTTGAAAGTACTAGTAGATTAAAAAAAGACCTTATACAACTTGTAGTTATTAAAAACAAGTATCTTAACATTCATCTAGTGATTCCTGGGTTAATGCTACTTAAAATATTTTGTTTGCGAAGAAGTTTTTCGCCATTTTATATCATTAACTTTACTAATTTACTTTTTGTATGAATGTTTCATTTATATATATATATATATATATATATATATATATATATATATACATATATATACAAGTATAGGATTGGTATATACGGAATAAATTCCAATAACCAACAATTTTTTTTTTTTAAATTTTTTTTCTCATCGGTAATTCTACATTTTTAAACTTAATAGAGATTTGATTTAGATTTCTAAATAGGTAATTTTTCCTTTTAATTTTAATTTCAAATTTTATAAATCTTTTAATATCTATGATAACCTTGCTTCGTTGTCAAATTTTTTGAATTACCATATACTTGTATTTTGATTGGTCATTCTAGCTTATGTAACAGCGTTTACCCCTAGCGAAGGATCGTTAATTAATTTGAAACTTTTAAAACTATTTATCCTTCATTCAACATCATCACTTGATAAGACACCAAAAGTGTTGAAACAAAATGGCTATTTTTGTAGTGATTTTATAACATATTTATGTTATAATATTTAAATTAATAATTATATATATATATATATATATATATATATATATATATATATATATTTATTTCTTATGCAGTGTTACATTAGAACATGCACATATCCACTACAAAATAGTTCATTTTTGTTTCAACGTCAAAAAAAGGAAAACCTTTTTTAAAATGTCTCATCAGGTAGGGAATCAAGATGTTACTAAAAATTTAATACATAAATACAGTTATCATCTACTTCCGTTCTTCGGGAATTTTCATAAATAGCTTTCTAGAATTTACATGTAGAGATGGAACAGAATCTTATGCATTAAGTAGTCGTGGGTGGACGAAAAGGAAAGTAAAAAGAAAATGGGGAAAGGGAAAAGAAAAAAAAAAGGGTGAAAGAGATAAAGTAAAAGGAAAAGAAAAAGAAAGAGCCCATGGGAAGAGAAGTGGGTGATAAGCGTTAAGAGGAGATAAAATCTGGCCATAGAATCCGTTAGAATGTCAAATTTGAACTTCAACATTCTCCTAGGTTGGTTAGGTTGATGCTTCAAGTGAAAATAATTTGTAGTCAGAGACAGTTAAATAAAAATTAGAATACCTTTTTTTTATCTTTCGTATTATTTTGGGATAAATCGTTGTCAAGGAAAAAATAATTCGAGTCATAATTTTACTGTTTATTCTTCTACACTTTGATTATATATATATATATATATATATATATATATATATATATATATATAGCTTACGAAAAAATAGGTAATCCGTATGGGTAGATCCAAGGAGGATAAAATCCAGAGAGCTCAATGTAAATCAGAGCTAATAATTTAAATAAAAATAAAAACAGACCACTTTAAGGTTCCATGTAATAAATTATTTTACCACAGCCCTTTTAAAGGACCGCGGATCATCAGACTTTACTTCCAAACGTCGAAACGAAAAATGAAAAGAAATTTACACATTTTTGACGGGCAGTACTAAGCATATGTAAATTAACGAAGTGAGGAAGTAAGGGGGAGAGAGACATGATTGAGTTAGATGTAAAATTTCTATTCTTTCAAATTTAATATTGTTTGAGGAAGTCAAGACATTGAAACATTAAATCGGTTAACTTAACGGAAGTTATATATTGATATGGAAGGGAGAGAGGAGAAAAATGCATAAAGAGAAAAAGAGAGAAAGAAGTCATAAGAGAAAATGTCACTAACTTCCTTTGGAATATATATATATATATATATATATATATATATATATATATATATATATATATATATATATGTATATATAAATAAAAAGGAAAGAACAGTAAGATATAAAATCCGGTGTTCTTATAGATATTTTTAAAATTAAAATTAAAAATTGAACCCTCTACCACCCCTTGTCTAGATGAATGGATTTATCGGTAACCTTGGTAACCTTGGAAACCCTCAAACTATGAATCTTTCCTGTGCCGTTAACAACCGTAAATTTTAAAAAGTAAGTTACTCCAAAATTCGCTTATTCAGGGGCTTTAGCTTCCATTTCTGAAACATGGTCATCACTGTGTAGCGGTAAAACCATATTTTAAATCTATTAATTTATAATATATATATATATATATATATATATATATATATATATATAAATACATGTTTCATTAAATAATTTAGACAAGGTTTATCTACTTATTTTTAATAGGATCCTCTCGTAATTACGAACACATTTCTTATTGTCCTTGTTAAAAGAAGAAAGACAACTACCATGTTGATGCATATACATTTTATTCCGAGTACTTTCGACATTAGCACAATGTCGTCATCAGGCTGTTGTTTTTTCTAAGAAAAAATTGTTGTGTTTATCTGAAAATTAAATTTTTACATGTGAAGGAAAAAACGTTAAGGTTATGTAATGTACTATTTTTAACATTTATGATGTAAACATCAAGGGAGATAACTAAGTTATAATGTATGATATTTAAAAAAAACTATTTAAAACTATTAGTAAAAACCTAGATATTTTAAACGATCTACTGTAAACATTTGGGCAATATTCATAATTAATTTTATTAAGGGTTTGGTTTCAATCTTAGTATATAGATAGCTTCAAGAATTTTTTAGTTTATGTTTATTATTTCCATGAAAAAGTAAAGATGTAATTTCAACAAGAATTTTTCTACGCCTAAATTTACATACGACTTAATAGTAATAAAATTCCTTTTCTAGATATAATGATAAACACTAATAATAATAAATTCCCTATCTCCCCATATAAAAATCATAGCATAAATTCAGGAACGCTTAACTACAAGACTGAAGGTCCAAATTGCTATAAAATAGCAATTAGAACTTGAAACCAACCCATAATAAAATTAATTATGTATACTGCTCCCATGTTTTACAATGTTTATAGTAGATAGTTTAAAATATCTAAGCCTTTCCTCATTATTATGAGTTAAATAATGAAAAATCAAATGATTTTCTTCTTCTAAGTGCCGTGTCAGTTTAAGACCTGAAGGATTGTGGTTCACCAAAACTTCCCCTTTTTATCTTTTTGCCATTTATCCTCATCACTATTCTGCCAACTTTTTTAAAGAACCTCGTTAAATAGGTTGGTCGCAGGTTTATTCCATCCATCAACCTGTGTGTGTTACATTTTCCAAGCCTTCTTCTTTGTGGGCGTGTGAGTTTGCGCGCGCATATACTGAACTTTAATATCTATCTATCTATCTATCTCATTCTGTTTCTATCTATCTATCTATCTATCTCATTCTGTTTCTATCTATCTATCTATCTATCTATCTCATTCTGTTTCTATCTATCTATCTATCTATCTCATTCTGTTTCTATCTATCTATCTATCTATCTCATTCTGTTTCTATCTATCTATCTATCTATCTCATTCTGTTTCTATCTATCTATCTATCTATCTCATTCTGTTTCTATCTATCTATCTATATCTATCTATCTATCTCATTCTGTTTCTATCTATCTATCTATCTCATTCTTTTTCTATCTATCTATCTATATCTATCTATCTTTCTCATTCTGTTCATATCTATCTATCTATCTATCTATTGTAGTCTGTTCATATCTATCTATCTATCTATCTATTGTAGTCTGTTCATATCTATCTATCTATCTATCTATTGTAGTCTGTTCATATCTATCTATCTATCTATCTATTGTAGTCTGTTCATATCTATCTATCTATCTATCTATTGTAGTCTGTTCATATCTATCTATCTATCTATCTATTGTAGTCTGTTCATATCTATCTATCTATCTATCTATTGTAGTCTGTTCATATCTATCTATCTATCTATCTATCTATTGTAGTCTGTTCATATCTATCTATCTATCTATCTATTGTAGTCTGTTCATATCTATCTATCTATCTATCTATCTATTGTAGTCTGTTCATATCTATCTATCTATCTATCTATTGTAGTCTGTTCATATCTATCTATCTATCTATCTATCTATTGTAGTCTGTTCATATCTATCTATCTATCTATCTATCTATTGTAGTCTGTTCATATCTATCTATCTATCTATCTATCTATCTATTGTAGTCTGTTCATATCTATCTATCTATCTATCTATCTATTGTAGTCTGTTCATATCTATCTATCTATCTATCTATTGTAGTCTGTTCATATCTATCTATCTATCTATCTATCTATTGTAGTCTGTTCATATCTATCTATCTATCTATCTATTGTAGTCTGTTCATATCTATCTATCTATCTATCTATTGTAGTCTGTTCATATCTATCTATCTATCTATCTATTGTAGTCTGTTCATATCTATCTATCTATCTATTGTAGTCTGTTCATATCTATCTATCTATCTATCTATTGTAGTCTGTTCATATCTATCTATCTATCTATCTATTGTAGTCTGTTCATATCTATCTATCTATCTATCTATTGTAGTCTGTTCATATCTATCTATCTATCTATCTATTGTAGTCTGTTCATATCTATCTATCTATCTATCTATTGTAGTCTGTTCATATCTATCTATCTATCTATCTATTGTAGTCTGTTCATATCTATCTATCTATCTATCTATTGTAGTCTGTTCATATCTATCTATCTATCTATCTATTGTAGTCTGTTCATATCTATCTATCTATCTATTGTAGTCTGTTCATATCTATCTATCTATCTATTGTAGTCTGTTCATATCTATCTATCTATCTATCTATCTATTGTAGTCTGTTCATATCTATCTATCTATCTATCTATTGTAGTCTGTTCATATCTATCTATCTATCTATCTATTGTAGTCTGTTCATATCTATCTATCTATCTATCTATTGTAGTCTGTTCATATCTATCTATCTATCTATCTATCTATTGTAGTCTGTTCATATCTATCTATCTATCTATCTATTGTAGTCTGTTCATATCTATCTATCTATCTATCTATTGTAGTCTGTTCATATCTATCTATCTATCTATCTATTGTAGTCTGTTCATATCTATCTATCTATCTATCTATTGTAGTCTGTTCATATCTATCTATCTATCTATCTATTGTAGTCTGTTCATATCTATCTATCTATCTATCTATTGTAGTCTGTTCATATCTATCTATCTATCTATCCATTGTAGTCTGTTCATATCTATCTATCTATCTATTGTAGTCTGTTCATATCTATCTATCTATCTATCTATTGTAGTCTGTTCATATCTATCTATCTATCTATCTATTGTAGTCTGTTCATATCTATCTATCTATCTATCTATTGTAGTCTGTTCATATCTATCTATCTATCTATTGTAGTCTGTTCATATCTATCTATCTATCTATTGTAGTCTGTTCATATCTATCTATCTATCTATCTATTGTAGTCTGTTCATATCTATCTATCTATCTATCTATTGTAGTCTGTTCATATCTATCTATCTATCTATCTATTGTAGTCTGTTCATATCTATCTATCTATCTATTGTAGTCTGTTCATATCTATCTATCTATCTATTGTAGTCTGTTCATATCTATCTATCTATCTATTGTAGTCTGTTCATATCTATCTATCTATCTATTGTAGTCTGTTCATATCTATCTATCTATCTATTGTAGTCTGTTCATATCTATCTATCTATCTATTGTAGTCTGTTCATATCTATCTATCTATCTATTGTAGTCTGTTCATATCTATCTATCTATTGTAGTCTGTTCATATCTATCTATCTATCTATTGTAGTCTGTTCATATCTATCTATCTATCTATTGTAGTCTGTTCATATCTATCTATCTATCTATTGTAGTCTGTTCATATCTATCTATCTATCTATTGTAGTCTATTCATATCTATCTATCTATCTATCTATTGTAGTCTGTTCATATCTATCTATCTATCTATCTATTGTAGTCTGTTCATATCTATCTATCTATCTATCTATTGTAGTCTGTTCATATCTATCTATCTATCTATTGTAGTCTGTTCATATCTATCTATCTATCTATTGTAGTCTGTTCATATCTATCTATCTATCTATTGTAGTCTGTTCATATCTATCTGTCTATCTATTGTAGTCTGTTCATATCTATCTATCTATCTATCTATCTATCTCATTCTGTTTCTATCTATCTATCTATCTCTTCCAGTGTCAAGTTGCTGGAGATATATACAATTATAACATCCATTCCTTATTTAGTTTTTCTTCCCCAATCACGTGATGCTTTCATACATATTTTGCGCCAAATCTTTCATATATTTTAGCTTAACTCTTAATCGAAGAAGAATATCATATGTGGTACATAAATCATTTTCCTTTTCTCAGTCACTCATTTTCTTTTCATATTCCCTTTCATCAGCAAAAGAAAATATAATAAAATACGGTCATGCAAAAGAACAATGTGATTTCCTGCAATACCGGAAGTTCCCATGTTTACCGTGATGCATCAGATTCTATTAAAAATTAAGTCATCTAATATTCTCTTTCTTTAAGCAAGATTATTTGCTAATAATATTTCCGTCGGCCATACTGCTTCCGCTATGTTCATTATGGAGGACTATATAATAAGAATACTAAGAATACGGGTTTGGTCTATTATATATACATTAACACAGGCTCTAATTTTGGACCAGAGAAAATCTCTCTTATATCCGGGTTACACTGTATATGGAAAGGTTGCAGAGGATTGAACTCATTCAACTTTCTGTACACGAGAAGTATTCCATGCTAAGATTGTTTGCAATGCGGAATTTGATCGATGTCAAAAATAACTTTAAAAATTAATAAAATTATATATAACTATAAATAAAAAATCTAAAAGAAAAGGAAATTGCATGTTAATTATTAAAGATGGCGGCGATTGTGACGATAAAAAAAAAACAAAATGTCTGACACTCGCGTTTTTTTTCAAAATCACGTTTTTTTTTTGTTGCCTTAAAAACGAAATCATATACATCTTTCATTTGTTTATTAAGAATTATTTAATTTTATTTCTCTTTCTCTCTCGTATCTTCAAAGGTTTGTTTATATTGTAACGGGCCTTCCTCATCTTTCCAGTCTTGACCCGGCGATAACCGACGGCCTTACATGGATCTCAAACTTTACATCGTCGATCGCAACAATATTGGATTTTGCATTTTAATTATGATGGATACTCTTTATGATTGTGAACAAGATATAACTGGGTGGTTCCATGTCGACCCACCGGGAAATACCTGATCCATCCCATTTTATGAAAGTGGAAAATAATAATAATATTAATAATAAGCACTTGTATAAAAAAAAGGAAAAAGTAGTGGAGACAGACGGAAAGAAATGTGGGGAATTTACAGAGAAAGAGAAAGTAACACGAGAGATGGACATAGAGAAAATGAGATAAAAACGATGAAGAAAGAGAAAAGAGAGAGAGAGAGAGAGAGAGAGAGAGAGAGGTAAGAGTGGGCGTAAAGAATGAGAGATAGAAAGCAAAAGAAATAAAAAGAAATAAAGAGAAATATAACAGAGAAAGAGAGAGAAAAGAAAGATAGAAAATAAAGAGATAGGAAAAGGAAAAGAAAAAAACTAGAAATAATGACAGAAAGGAATGAGCAAGCGAGAGATAGGAGGAGACAGAAAACAAGAAAGAAATAAGCAGATAAATGATAGAGAGGAGGAGAGAAAAGAAATGGAGATAGAGTGAGAAAACACAATGAGAAAAGAAAGATAGATTGAGTGACAAGGAGAGAATGAGACAGAGAAAGACACGGAGAATGAGCGAAGAGAAAAAACAGAGACAAACAGAAAAAAAGAAACGATAGTAAAGAAAGAGAAAACGAAACAGACTGACAAAGAAAGAGAGAGAGGGAGAGAGAAATAGAGAGAGTAAGACAAATAAAAAGAAACAGAGTGAGTAGAAAAAATGAGAAAAAGAAAGAGAAAAAAGACGGGGAAAAAGCATAGAAAAAAGAAACAGAAAAGACACAGAAAAAGATAGAGAGAAGAAAAGCAGAGAGGAGAGAGAGAGAGAGAGAAATAAGTAAATAAACAAATGAGGAAAGAAAGAAAAAAGAAAGGAACGACGACGATTGTTTAGTTTATCAGTTAAGCCAACAGATTTTTCCTGTTAGCTTTGAAGAGTGAAAGTAATCGTATATTAAATAATGTATAAATTAATTTAAACTTGAATTGAATAAAAGAAAGTTTACAAATAAGCATGAAAATGGCTAAACTAATAACAACCCCGTACCCATCAGTGGCTACGTAGTGCAGGGTTAAAAGCTGAAACCGAAGGTTTTATTCTTGCTGCACAGGACCGATGCTTGTTAATTAGAAATTATCAAGCACACATTCTAAAAAATTGTGTTAGCCCAAAATTCAAATTCTGCGATATATATCCAGAAATAATTTCACGGTATTGACATCCATTGAATATAAAACCCGGCATGACAGAGTGGGCCAATATCTGCACTGGAAAAACTGCAACTTCTACGGAAATGTTAACTGAAAGAAATTGGTAAGGACATCACCCAGACCTGCTTACGGAGATAGGATCTGTAACAATTTCATGGGACTGCACAATAACCACAGACAGAACAATCAAAGCTAATCGCCCAGACATTGTTATTAGAGACAGCAAACAAAAAAAAATGCCTCCTAATTGATATGGTAGTCCCAGCAGACTGTAAAGTATCTTTGAAGATCTTCAATGCAAGGACCTTGAAATCAAAATCTTAAAAATGAGGAGCGTAAGAACATCGACAAACACTTTTGTAGCTGGAGCTCTCGGAGTGGTTGGAAAAGATTCCAGTAGATGCACTGAAGAGATTACTGGAAGCCCATGCCTTAAAGAAATACAAAAAATTGTTCTCACGAGTAGAGACCTCACCTTACGAAGGTCTTTGTCTATGTAAATTATATGACTTTTTTTTCAAAATTGCTCAGTGGAAAATGCCATGATGCGATTTCTGATCTTCGGTCTCTGGGTGGGACCCGGAAAGAAATGAGAACACACCAGAAATCAAACGAATAATAATAATAATAATAATAATAATAATTTACTTTGGCTATATCTGACAGCATTGTGAGTGCGCATCTTACAGTACAGCTTGTAATAGCTCATGTACTGAGGAAAGTGTTGTATCGCTAACGTGCGGGTAGGATCTAAGATATGATCATTGCCGCCCGACTGAGACGTCTAAGAACCCGAGGGACTATCTAATCAAAAAAGTACACAAAAACAACAACAATAACAACAATAATATATTTGTATGTTCGCATCAAATGTGTTGTGGTGACGCTGAATAATCAGTGACAGTAAATGTGCTCAATTCTTTAGCACCTTCCTCAGTATCCTCGTTGAGTCAAAGATCACTGAAATCTTCTTGATGATCCAAACTGGTTTCAAACGTTTTTCCCCTTCATTTTGTACAAGCTGATAGGATCTTCGATTTATTATAGACAAGAATGCATAATCTTCATATTCCACAGCTTTCTTCCGTCTCGAGCAAAAATTTGGTATTTTGCCAAAAGTTTTCTTCCTGTCTCGATTAACCATTTATCATTTCACACCACGTATTTAGTATTCATAATATTTATCCTGCGCCAACTGAGTTTTTAAACCAAAAGCAATTGGTACATTCAATGGAGACCCTACACAAACTCTCTTCCCTGTTTTAAATAATTTTAGTAAAACTCGCACCCAGATGGTTTCTATTCTTCCTAAGATTCCCAATTTGCCAAATTCTATGTAATGCCCAAGTTTTACCTCAAGTGCTCAGGTAATCATAGGTACAACCGTTATATTTCGCCCGATTTACCCAGTCCTATGTCATGTGACAAAAATCCTCCTATTAATTTTTTCTTCGGTTCACTTTTTGAATCTCAAGTTCCCAGAAAATTGACATTATCTTACATAGACGGTTTTAGGGGAGAGAAAAAAAAATGAATTAAGGTTTACAAAAGAAAAGGAGATCATGAAGAGCCATGATCGCCAACGTCCTGAATGGGAACGGCATATAAAAGAAGACATAAATTCTGGTTTGTACACGTACTATTGGTGTGCATTGTAAATCCAATCGCTTGCGCATTTCATAGTAGATTAACATTTCAACTTATTCATGTTTATTTTTGTACGTTGTAAGCCAATTCGTGTTTAAGATTTGGTCTTCCAGTGTGAATGTCTGATTTTCAGGTATCTTGTAGTTTTCGCGTTGATGTAGAATAAAATTTCAACACGCTCTAATTATTGTTTGCCTTTGCAGGTTTACATCACGTCACGAATTATTGGGAAAAGATGTATTTAATTTCACGGAAATTCCTCACTTGTATTTTACAGCTTTTGGTAGTCAAATAAAGAACACGTCACATCAAAACCTCAGTTGTCGCCAGAATTATTTCGATTGATTCATTTCATCAGATTTCTCCTTTTTACATTCATTCGTGGGACATGACTTTGTAAGCATAGCTGCAATTGGACCATTGATATATCCCGTTTTTTGTCCTTCAAGATCATGATATCTTTGTTCTTCAAGATCATATTTTGTTCTTGAAGATCATATTTTGTTCTTCAAGATCATGATATTTTCGGTCTTCAAGATCATATTTCGTTCTTCAAGATAATATTTTGTTCTTCAAGATCTTAATATATTTGTTGCTCAAGATCAAGATATTTTCGGTCTTCAAGATCATATTTCGTTCTTCAAGATCATATTTTGTTTTTCAAGATCTGAATATATTTGTTGTTCAACATCAAGATATTTTCGGTCTTCAAGATCATGTTTCGTTCTTCAAGATCTGAATATATTTGTTGTTCAAGATCAAGATATTTTCGGTCTTCAAGATCATATTTCGTTCTTCAAGATCTCATTTTGTTCTTCAAGATCTTAACATATTTGTTGTTCAAGATCATGATATTTTCGGTCTTCAAGATCATATGTCGTTATTCAAGATCATATTTTGTTCTTCAAGATCATGATATTTTTGTTCTTCAAGATCATGATATTTTTGTTCTTCAAAATTATATTTTGCTGTTCAAGATCTTGATATCTTTGTTCTTCAAGATCATATTTTGTTCTTCAAGATCTTGATATTTTTGTTGTTCAAGATCATAATTTGTTCTTCAAGATCATATTTTGTTCCTCCAGATTATGATGTTTTTCTTCTTCAAGATCATGATATTTTCAAAATATTATCCCAGTTCTTTCAAGTCACACATCAACAGTCACGTCCTCTCCCACCACCACGACAGAACATATTGAATACTTACGATGGTGAATGATATTTCGTTTGTGTAAATTTCGTTAACAAAGAAAATAGTACTATGCAGATTTCTTCTATGGCAACAAATCCTGGAAAAATCACATCACAGATGACTTGAAGCAACAGAAATATGGTTCTACAGAAAGATGCTGAAAATTCCTTGTACCGAACACGTGGGCAAAGACGAAGTTCGAGAGACAGTAGCAACAACAATGACATTTATAGAAAAAAGAGACAGTTGAAATTTACCGGGCACATAATGGGGAAAGAGGGCTTGGAAATATAATACTCACAGGACAGATTGAAGGTAAAAAGGGCAGAGGAAAGCAACACACATTCTCACTGGGAAGCTTAAGCGAATGGATAGGGGAGCAGGAGTTTGTGAAATATGGTAAAAAACAAAAGGAACTAGACTAGGAACTCAAATCAATTAAGACGAGATTATATGAATTAGGAATTCGAATAAGGATTGAGATTATCTAAATCACAGCAATATTGAGATCTGCTGCCTAACTAAATTGCTGGCGATTTTATAGCCGAGAATAAGGGAAAGAATGTCTTCAGGGTCATGGGCGTGGCTGTTTAAGTACAGTAAAGAGTACAGAAAAATAGGTAAAAACCTTGATTAGGAAGCTCTTGGAACAGTGAAACAGATAAGAGGCATTAAAGTTTTGAAGTGCACTAAGACTATATTTATTTATTTATTTTATCTATATTCACTCAGCATAACTAAGGCTTGCGACCATATGTCGTTGAAATATTGGTTCCCGTACGATCACCGAAGTTAACCAAAGTCGAGCCTGGTCGGTACCTATATTGATGACCGTTTGAAAATATCAGGTGCTGTAAGATTGGATGTGCGACTTGTGCAATGAATAACGGTTCGATATTGTTAATCGGTGTACCGTGTTCAAGTTCAGTTGGGTTCGTTATTTTCACTTACGTGCAAATACCCTTTGGAAAGGTATGAACCCACCGCTTCTCCACTCCCAACTATGGGTTAATTAGTAGTATTTGTATCATTAAAATAAATATTGTTATCCCAAATATATTCGTATAATCTAAAAAAGTACTTTTTGGTTTTAAATAACCTGCAAAATACAAACCGCTGAAAACGAATCAATCAGTTAGCATAGCTTATTTTCAGACATTGTCACAAGTGAAGTCCTCCTGTACTAAGGGTCCTTAATATATATATATATATATATATATATATATATATATATATATATGTATGTATATGTTAAAAAAGAGAGAAACCGCAAACGTTTTTGGTTATGATATGGATTTGTTTTGGTACGTATATTATATTTTAGTCTTCATATTTCTGCTACACGGGTTTCCGGTCTCACGATCTTCTTCAGGTAATTAAATGGAATAATTTTTAAAAAGAATATATTAACCTTATGTTCTTTTAAAGTCGCATAGTTCGTTTTCCGTATTTATTAGTGAGCCTTGAACTCTTTTCTGGACTGTTGGCGAAAATGAATTTCTGCCTAAATGTTAATTAATCCATTAGGTTTGGTATGAGTGCTGGTGATGATAGATGTGTTGATGAGAGATGTCTTCTAGCCCTGCGTGCGTGCTCCTGCTAGCCTGGACATATATATAAATATATATATATATATATATATCCTCCCTATATATACATACTGTCTTATAATAAGGAATAAGCACACACACGCGCATATATATATATATATATATATATATATATATATATATATATATATAAACAATTTACCCTATAGTTTGATTGATGGATTTTCTTATGATTTATCCATATTTACAGGTTATGTGAAGCCAAAAAATTCTATTTGGTTGTAAGAATATTATAGACATAATAAGGATTTATTGAAACAAGGCCTTATAATTAAACCGTAGCTAGAGGGGAAACATGTAGATCAGTAGCATTGCCAAGTGTATTTTTGCGTATGTGAATATAACGAAGCCGACTGTAATTTGAACTCGGCTCTCCGATTTCCATCGCCGAGACGTTATATAATACACCACCCGCACATTTAAGCTCGTTAACGATTACACCATAACGGGGTGTTTGTGTTGGAGTTTCTTGGGTAGCCTATATACTAGTGAGACAACCAAAATGGGCTGACTCATTTTATAGTCCACCAAGAAAAGAGTTAACCAATCAGAAAGCACTGAATATTCAATCCGACGTGTATAAAGGCGGCCATTTTTTTTTCTCCGAATATCAACTGCCGACCTCTGATATTGATGACCAGAAGAACTACTGAACTACGCTCTGCTGCTTTCTCTTAATATTCACTGCCAACCTCTGATATGGAAGACCTTAAGAATTACTGAACAGCTGCTACTAGATATTGGCGTTGTTCCATTGAACACATTACTTACTACACTGGATTCTATATTCAAAGACTGCGCTGAACATGTATAACAGTATGGAGATGCGCCAATCTTCCAAGTGGAGAGAACATGTTCGTTTTGAAATTCCGTATTCAAAATTTTGCGGTTTAGAGCGGTTGTGAATGACATAAGTATCACTAATGTTATCGGTCTTGTTTTTTTTATCATCGTCTTTATATGACAGGGTTTTCCAAATAAAAGAAATCGGATCAAATAAAAACGGAGAGATAGAATTTGCGTGTACCAATCTGGTGACGATTTTTCGAAATAAAAATGAAATTTTCTTCTCCCTCAACAAACGAAAAAAAAAAAAATACTTGAAAGGAAAAAGGTCGAAAATGAACAAGATGTAGGATACAGAGTCACCCAATGGCATTTCTTTTTATCAATATTTGCTTAACGGCATAAGCGTCTTAATGTCGTGGATGCAACCGACAATGTATTTGCATCCAATAACTAATTTTGTATTGTGACAAGGGCCACTGCATTAAAATCGTTATTATGAAAATGTCGGCAAAAGTTGTTCGCCAGAAATATTATTTTTTATCTTTTGCACTGTAAACTGCAACAAAATCTACTAGCGCCAGTCTATTCATGCACACACCCAGAGAAACACAAATACACACACACTCGTACACACACACACACATATATATATATATATATATATATATATATATATATATAAATATAAAAGTGGACATGGAAGTCAGCACTTAGAGGCGACAGTCTGTTTCATGCTAGTGCAATCGTCAGGCAACTATATATATATATATATATATATATATATATATATATATATATATATATATATGTATATGTATATATATACCAACAACAACATATAAACAAATGAATTCTATAGTTTAATAAAAGCCTTAAAAGCCCAGCCCAATCATTAAATAGAAAAACCCTTTGTGGAGTCGTCAAAAAACAAAAACAAATTGTAATCCATTTCAACACGTTTGTAAAATAAATAGCCATTAGAATAAACAAATAAATAAAGAGATTAATAGACAGATAATAATGAAACAGAATCCTCTCGACACTTAACGACCTGCCGCAAGGCCAAAAAATGCCTTTAGACCAACGAGACGGCGACCGCTACTATCAGATTTGAAATAGGGACCCCAACATAACCTGACATAAACTTTCCGAAGCGGACTGGACTGTAGATAAAAATTAATTCTTAACTCTTCGACCACCTAACCAATATGGCCGACCCTAGTCGTTTCAATAGTAACTAATGTTGCAAGAGACCATACTTATAAACACGCGCAAACCACAAGATAGCTTATTCCCAAATCCTCGCTTGACGATGAAGCGAGACCAGACACCTTAATTCAACTTAATTTCAAAAATTATATTGAGGGTTTCGGCTCTCGCTTTTGAAACATGAGAACTCTTATGTAGCGAAGGAATCATATTTTTTTAAAAATATTATATATATATATATATATATATATATATATATATATATATATATATATATATGTAGGTGGGTATGTATTACATAGAGGTCCTAATAAATCATGCGATAGGGTTGGATGCATGCTAAGCCGGTGATTGACAATCGAATGAAAAGGAAATAAAAACACGAATAACTTAAATGTGGCGAATTAATATATTCATAGAAAAGAATCCACTTTCACGGTTAGGTTTTTCGTTGTCTGGTGTCGGACATTTTATGCTGACTTGGGAATTTTTTCTTTCATTGATTCTTTGCTGGTTGTAATCTATTAATACAATGACTTGTGTTAAAATATTACTGCATCAAAGAAAATAGCCCATTTTTAATAGCATACCATAAAACTATATTACATCATATATACATACATACATACATACATACACACACACACATATATATATATATATATATATATATATATATATATATATATAAATATAGGTAACTATACTCGTGTCGAAAAACCTTCGAATTCTTGATTTAACAATAGCCAAATCAATCACGAAGGGAAAAAAAGGTTTTAAAAAAGAAAGAGTCAGGAACATGAAAGTCTGTCGAAAATAATCGCACAGATACAGGTTCAAGGCCCAAAGAAAAAACCCCGATACGAGTAAACAACTAACTAAAGAGCTCGATACAAACGTAGAGCAAATCTGACTAATATATATATATATATATATATATATATATATATATATATTATATATATATATATAATAATAATAATAATAAATCCTAATGAGCCAGGTACTTCCTACATGGGTTCACCACATGGGATCATCAGGGTGAACACTGATGATCCCATGTGACGAAACCTAGGTAGGTTGTATGGATATGAGTTTGTAACCCTGGGTTTCTCGCTTTTGCGATTATCAGACAAACTGGTTTCTTTTTAAAATCGGATCTATTTATACATGTTTGAATATATTTGGTGGTGGTAGGGGGAATATACTTCTGTGTTTGTTTGGGGTGACACTCTCATACACACAGACACATACATAAAGGTGTACGCATTTCTTCCATATAAGCAATTCGAGGCTAGGCGCAGATACATATCCGTGCGTTCGGGCATACATACATACTCAGTTGTGATTCTATTTCGGTGTCGGGACCTTAGATTTTTATACGTAGCGATGTTCGTTTAAACAAGAACCGGGTAGGGGTGTTCTTGACACTTTTCAGATCTACCGCATGGGCCGTCAAAGGAACTAACACTTACACACACAAACAAATATGTGGACGCGTACATACACTCCTATAGGAAGTGCCGTGTCGTCCATATTGTTTATGTTTGAATGAAATGCAAGAGTATCGCAAACAGATGTCACCAGAATAAACTGCGTTTTCGTTATTACAGACCCCCTTACCAAGTTGTAACACTGAGAATCTTTTATGGTAAAATAAAGACGTTTAAATCCAAATGGAAACCCAAATGTTTTCTTGGTGGATAATTATTAAATGAAACGAAATCATTTCAAAACAAACTGAATATCATTGCCTAGTGATTTAAAAACTGTAACTGCGTGATTAATCCCTGGACCTAGAAGTAAAAACTGAGACATTAGGGGAAACAGAGTATGAAATAACGAAGCCATACTAAATAAGAACAAGGCGAGATATCTAGAGACCTGGTCATTGGACGATAACAATCTACCCCCTATTGTTTATGTGTGAATGAAAAAGCAGGAGTATCACTTCTGCAGACAGAAGTCACCAGACTAAACTGTATTGTCGTTGTTATTACAGACCCCCTTACCAAACTGTGATAAGTGCAATAGTCATTGTTTGGTGTGTTCTGTCTCTTGTAAAGATTGTGTATGGCACAAGGAGACAGATATTCACTGGAGCGATAGAATAAGCTGACCATATGCCCATCATATTTAGAAGTAGATCATATAAAAATAATCTTGAGATCGAGATGAACTTGATACGCAATAAATGTTCATGACATGGAATTTCATTGAGAGTGAAAACGTTCATCGTGACTGGAGAAAAGGGGCTGATCGGTAATGATAATTTGGTGCTTGAGTCATTGAATATATTGGATAACACTTTCTTCTTCATAATTGTTGTAACCGGAAACTACGGAAAGCACCGTTTCAGCCATTGTTCAGACACGGAAGTGCCGTGTCGGCCATTTTGTTTACGTGTGAATAAAAAGCAGGAGTATCGCTTCTGAAGACAACAGACACCAGACTAAACTGCGTTGTCATTACAGACTCCCTTGCCAAGTTGTGAGAAGGGTAATAGTCATTTTTGGTCTGACCTGTCTCTTGTAAAGATTGTGTATGGCAGAAGGAGACAGATATTCACTGGAGCGATAGAATGAGCCGACCATATGTCCATCATATTTAGAAGTAAATCATATAAAAATAATCTTGAGATCGAGATGAACTTGATACGCAATAAATGTTCATGACATGGAATTTCATTGAGATTGAAAACATTCATCGTGACTGGATAAAAGGATCTGATCGGTAATGATAAACGATAATAATTTGGTGCTTGAGTCATTGAAATTTAAAAAATAAATGGCTGGCCACTCGTATTGAAGGATACCAGTCTAATAAGGCAGCCAGTCAATCCTTGTTACAGCCAAATGGCCAGGCACATATTTTTGTGTTTGTTCAAAACTCACAGAGCCCAACTGGAGTTTATACTGTAACTATGCCAAGAGGACGTTAGTTACAGTTTCTGGGAGAGAGCGCGTTATCTAGCGTGGTCAACAGTCTGAACAAGTGCAGCACGCTCAAATCCACGGACACGGTGACTTTTGATCTCGTCCTAGCACAAGCACCGACTCCCAAAGAGTTCCGTCAACACAATTTTACTCACAAGAAAAAAAAGGAGAGGTAAAGGAGAGTTATGATCACCCACGTCCTGAAGGGACATGTCACATAGATAGAAGAGAAATATTTCTTGATGTATACGGAATGATATGCTCAATAATAAATATATGATTCAAAGTCCTTTATCGTTTTTTTTATTTATTGATAAATATGATTGATATTCCTTATAATTGCAAAACAATGTCTGAAAAACCAAGCCTCGTATTTCATAAAGCGAGAAGAATGATTTGCATAATAAAATCTGACATTTTATCTATAAGGGAAGGTTATGGAAAGATTGGCCACGCCCACTTGACAGAATTAGTATTTCAGCAATTAAATATAAAAAAATATCTATCTATCTATCTGAAAATCGCTATGTATGTATAGATTCAATGCAGTTTTCAAAATTTGTATATGAAGAAACATACATAGACACACACACACATATATATATGTATGTATATGTGTATATATATGATATATATATTTATATCTATCTATATATATATCAGTATATATATATGTATATAGATGTCACTATATATATATATATAATATCAGTAAATTACTATATATATATATATATCACTATATATATACGGATAAATATATACACATAAATATCTCTCTCTCTCTCTCTCTATATATATATATATGTAAGTACACACACACACGCATATATATATATATATATATATATATTTATGTTTATACATTCTTTTTGCAACTTTTCAGTTGTTTATATATATATATATATATATATATATATATATATATATAAACATACATATATATATATATATATATATATATATGTATGTACAATGGTGTGAGCATATTTGAGTTTGTGCGTGCAGCGCGTTCGTGTGTGTGTGTGTGTGTGTGTGTGTGTGTGTGTGTGTGCATATTTCCTGATTTTTCTGGGTCGGGCATTTAAGTTTTTCCCCCGGTTTTCAGCTAATTGATCAAGTTGTCCCCATATTTATTGGCTATCTCTCCCTGTCTGCGCCATATCGACGCTTACGGGATTTTTTCGTCTCATTAGAGATACCTTTGAAATGGCAAAGCAAATGGCTCGTCTCAGGATTTCATAGGTGCTGAGATAACCTAATGATGTCCGGGAGTGGGCAAGATGACGGTGTTTAATTATGGCGCCCTTTTAGACAGATTCGCCCGAAGTGTGTAAGAGAAGAAAGTGAAGAAGACATGTTCATTTTAGAAAGGGAGAGACAAATGAAAAAGAAAGATTATTATTTGATGAGGGAGAGGGTAGTTAAGGATGAGCAAGAAATGATAAAGAAGAAAAAGAAACCAAAGGTGGAAAAGCGATTTCTTTTGGTTTCCTATACGGCATATCAACACATCAATGGGTTATTTAATGCCGACAAGACTTTTATTACTGGTAATATTTTTTTTTAAAGTATTGCTGGAAATTTTTTTTTTTTCAAAAATGTTTTGCTGGTAATATTTTGTTCAAAAATGTTTTGCTGGTATTAATTTTTTCTTCAAAAATTTATTCATGGTAATTTTTTAACAAAAATATATTGCTGGTATTAAAACCTATTTTTACACTTTCATAGTGTTTTGAACCCAGTTCGGGAGTTAAGTATTTGTCCATAACTAGGGCCCTAACAGGTGCTACCACACTGGGTAGGGTGGACCTGGGAACACCAGCAATTCAGAGGTGGCTCCCCAAAGCCTCCTCATCAGAGGCCTTGCTGTTGGATGTCTTACCCAGGACGCGGATGTAGTTTATCGTCATAACCAGGAAGGAGAGAAAGGTATTTAAAACATATCACCGTCTTAAAATTCCTGGAATTATATAATAAATATATCGACAATCTTTCTATCACATCATTTTTAGTAGACATAAATAAGAATTTTAAATATTTCATAACTAGTATCTGTCTATATTTCTAAGATGAGGTATTATGTACATTATTTACATAATTCGGACTATTGTTCTCATCTTTGTCGCCATATTTATTACAATGTTTCGGCCTTTCAGTATCTGTCTATATTGCTGAGATGAGGTATTATGTACACTATTTACATTATTCGGACTATTGTCCTCATCTTTGTCGCCATATTTATCACAACGTTTCGGCCGTTGTACGCTCCGGCTTTCTTCATGTGGTTGGAACGTTGAACTGAACCCTTTATTTAGCTCACTGGGGTAGACTGTTCTAGTTCCACGTTCCATGTCTAATAGATGTCAGTTATCAGCTATCTCCTGTTAATTTCCCTGTACAATTTCTCCACTGCCTTAACCGGGTATTGAACTCACACTCAAGGACACATGACACAATGGATAAAGGCGTTGGTTAGATCCAGTGACAAGACCCAAAGAATGTGAGTTCAATACACAGTTAAGGCAGTGAAGAACTTTCAGAGGGAAATTAACAGGAGATAACTAACATCCATTAAAACATGGGATGTGGAACTAGAACAGTCTACCCTAGTGAGCGAAATAAAGGGTTCAGTTCGACATTCCAACCACCTGAAGAAGGCCGGAGCGTACAACGGCCGAAACGTTTTAATAAATATGGCGACAAAGATGAGGACAATAATCCGAATAATGTAAATAATGTATTTGATGACTATTTTTCAAGTTCTTAAAGCAAAATTTCCCGAGGATGTTTTTTGTAATTGTATCCTAAATCAAAAAACGAAATACGCACAGATATACATCAAATATTTAGTAGTTTTGCAATTCAATTCTAACTCCATAGGAACAGACAGGTTCGCCCATCGTCCGGTTCATACTTCTCCCCAGACATTTTGAACAGGAATAGATGTCATTTTACTTATTTTTCCTGTTTAATATTGGGTTCACTGTTCATTCTAATGTCTACACTATGTCTAATGTCTTTATAATTCTAACGAATCAGAAATTTTATTTCCTATTTATTTATTTATTTCCTTCAATAGGAGGAAAGAGATTCTCGTATCACAATCCTGCCCGGCCTTTTTAACAGGTGTAGAGATTTATGTCTTGTTTCCTGTTTAGGAATGGGTTTCCGGTTCCTTCAAAGATCTTTTCATGGCCTTTCACTATCAGTAGCTCCATGCGGCATAGTGGCATTATTATCTTGCTGGGAGTAAATTGATTCTATCTATCTATCTGTCTATCTGTGTGTGTCTGTGTGTGTGTCTGTGTGTGTGTGTGTGTGTGTGTGTGTGTGTGTATGTGTGTGGATAGGGACTGTGGAAATGAGGGAAGTCTAGACAGAGAGTACAGAATATATTGATATAGATAGATAGGTAGATAGATAATAAAAATAGGTTCAGATAGATAGATCGATCGATCGATAGATAGATATGTAAAATAGACAAGAGATAGATAGACAGATAACAAAAATAGTTTCATATATATATATATATATATATATAGATAATAAAATAGACTGAGATAGATAGATGGATAGATAGATAGATAATAAAAATAGACTGAGATAGATAGATAAGTAGAAATAGACTTGGATAGGTAGTTAGAAAGATAGATATGTAAAATTGACAAGAGATAGATAGATATTAAAAATAGACTGAGATAGATAGATGGATAGATAGATAGATAAGTAAAAATAGAATTGGATAGATAGATAGAAAGATAGATATGTAAAATAGACAAGAAATAGATAGATAATAAAAATAGTCTCAGACTGATAGATCGATAGATAGATAGATAGATAGATAGATAGAAGCACGGAAATGGCATAAAAGTAAAGAAAAAAAACACGTCCGTTAAAACCTTAAAAACAAATTATCAATAAAAAGAAAATGGCATGAGAATTGAATGATAAAGAAAATTCGCCAACAGTTTCAGAAAGAGACTGATGCTGCCAACTCCCGAGAAGCAACCGGCTATCGTTGAACGTTTAAACCGAGTCTAATCAACGGCGTTGAGCTCAATCGGCCTGGTAAATAGAAAAAAATGCCTCAACCTTTTCTTCTTGTAATCTTCAATCTCCTGCTATCTCAAGGATTTTATTTTATTTTTTCATCTGATATGATATTGAATTATTTCAAATTGAACTTTGCTACGGGTAATATGAAAATTTACTTAGATCTTTGTTGATTTAGGGTGGATGAAAATACGACTGGTCCATAAAGTAATAAGGGGAAAAGAACCTCAATAAGAAGAAAATGATTGAAAGAAGAAAGGGAAAGACAAAGAAAACAAGGAAGAAGAATGAAAAAAATACTGAAAAATAAAACATGCAGAAATCAGAAGAGGAAAGAAAAGAGCTGTGTGATGAGGGGGAAGGAACTAAAACCGTAAGAAAAAAAAAGGAATGAAAAAATACAAGAATGGAAGAATGAAAGAAAAGAAATGAAAAGAGAAGAGGAAGAAAGGGAAGAAATAAAGTAAATGAAAACGAAAAGAATAAATAAAGTGAAGGGAGAAAGAACTAAAGAGAAAGATGAAAGAAAAGTAGGGAGAAAGGAAAAGGAAGAAGATACAGAAAAGAGGACGAAGAAGAAAAGAGAATAAACAAGAGAAAGAAAAGAAGAAATAAAAGAAGAGAAGGAAGAAGAAATGAAGGAAAGGAAATATAAAAGGAAATAAAGAAAAAAAAGAAAACAAAGGAGAAAAAGATTGGAAGATTAAAAGAAAGAAAAACAGCCAAAGACAGAAAAATAGAAAATGTCGAACCAAAGCTAAAAGAAGAAGGAATAATAAAAAAAAACAATGAATAATTATAGAAATGAAAAAGACAGAGGTAGGAAGACCAGCAGGCAGGCAGAAAGGAAGGCAGCAAAAAAGAAAGAAGAAAGACAGACAGGCAGAAAGAACGGGAGGAATGAGGGAGAGAAGGAAGGAAAACAGGCAGGCAGGATGGAGAGAAGGCTGGCAGGAAGGAGGGAAGGCAGGCAGACAGGAAGGAAGGAACGAAAGAAAGCAGACAGGAAGGAAGGATGGAAGACAGGCAGACAGGCAGGAAGGAATGCACGAAGGGTGTAAGGCGGACAGGCAGGTAGGAAGGAAAGAAGAAAGCAAGGCAGGCAAAAAAGAAGGAAGGCAGGAAGGCAGGCAGGCAGACAGGAAGGAAGGAAGGGAGGAAGGCAAACCGGCAGAAAGGAAGGAATGGAAGCAGGCAAGACTGAAGGAAACAATGAAGGAAGAAAGGAATGAAGGAAAGAAGTAATGAAGGAAGGAAGGCGGCCAAAAAAGAAGGAAGGAAGGAAGGAAGGAAGGCGGGCAAAAACGAAGGATGGAAGGAAGACAGACATGCAGGAAGGAATGATGGAAGGAAGGGAGGAATGCAGGAAGAAATGCAAGCAGGTAGACAGGCAGGCAGGAAGGAATGTAGCAAAAAAGAAATAGTGAATGAAAGAAGACAGACAGGCAGAAAGAACGGGAGGAATGAGGGAGAGAAGGAAGGAAGACAGGCAGGCAGGATGAAGAGATGGCTGGCAGGAAGGAGGGAAGGCAGGCAGACAGGAAGGAAGGAACGAAAGAAAGCAGACACGAAGGAAGGATGGAAGGAAGGCAGACAGGCAGGAAGGAATGAACGAAGGATGTAAGGCAGGCAGGAAGGAACGAAGGAAGGAAAGCAAGCAGGTAGAAACGAACGAAGGATGGGAGGCAGAGAGGCAGGTAGGAAGGAACGAAGGAAAGAATGCAGACAGGAAGGCAGGCAGGAAGAAAGGAAAGAAGGCAGGCAAGCAGGCAGGAAGGAATGAAGTAAGGAAAAATAAATGGAGATTAACACTTTGAGCTCTGGTTTCCTGAACAATCTTAACCCATCTGCCTATGCTCCTGTGTCAAAGTTCGCAAATAATTGGTATGTAATGTTTCATAGTAGATATAAAAAATAGTTACAAGTGTTTAACTACCGTTCAACCGGTGGCTTGGCATTACGTCCTTTTTTCTACCACTGTTCAACCGGTGGTTGATAATTACGTCATTTTTCTCTTCCACTGGTAAAGCGGTGGTCAGGACTCAAACAGTTGAGAATAAAAAGGGAACAAAAATGAGAGAAAAACATACTAGCAAGATGGATAAAAAGGGTTGAAGGAAGCTAGATATGAGGCGAGGAAAAGAACAAAAGCAAAAATAGAGAAAAGGGAGGGGGAAAGAGAGACTGAAAGACAGTAAGAAAAAGGAAAGTAAAATAGAGGAAGAAATGAAAGTAGAAAAGATAGAGGCGAAGAAATGTATCCGATGCTAGGAACGAGAGGGAGGAATGAGAAAAGAAGCAAAGAAAGAAGAAAAGAAAGAAAGATATTATTAAACAAAAGTAGAAAAGGAAGGTAAGGGGAAACAGAGAGGTGGTTAGTCTAAGCAAGATTGGAAGAAATAAGAAAAAAGCGACAAAATAAAAGAAGGAAATAAAGGAAGAAAAGGGAGGGTGAAAAGAAAGAGAAAATAATGAAGTAGAGATAAAAAGAAAAACAAACAAAGAAAAATAAATAAGAAAAGTAAACGAGAGGAAGTGCTACGCAAAGAGAGAAAATTCATACAGCCAAATAAAAGAAAGGAAGAAAGAACAAAGAAGGCAAGTAAGAAAGGAAAAAGAAGGCAAGTAAGAAAGGAAAAAGAAGGAAAGGAAGAAAGAAAAAGAAGGGAAGGAAGAAAGAAAGAAAATTAAGGGGGGAGCAAGAGTTAAAAAGAAGCAAAAAGAAAGAAAAAATATAAAAGAGGAGAAAGATGAAAAGAAATGAGAGAGAAAGAGTTGGGCCAAAAAAAAGAAAGAAAGAAAGAAAGGAAACAGAGAGAGCAACACGAACGAAATAAGGAAGAAAGATTAATAAAGACACACGAAGAAAAAGACGACAAAGAAGTATAAAATAGATAAGATAAAGAAGGTTAGAAAATCAAAGGTAGAAAAAAAATGAGTAAATGACACAGATAAATAAGTAATGAAATAGTATGAGAAAAGCAGAGATTGAAAAAAGAATGAAGGAAGTAAAAGAAAATGATCGGTATATAGCGAGTCAATTGAGAAAAGGAAGAACAGAATCGAAGAAAGAAAGAAGGAGAGTCCAGAA
This sequence comes from Acanthosepion esculentum, assembly GCA_964036315.1. Taxonomy (NCBI): domain Eukaryota; kingdom Metazoa; phylum Mollusca; class Cephalopoda; order Sepiida; family Sepiidae; genus Acanthosepion; species Acanthosepion esculentum. Next base: position 14,520,144 of record OZ038508.1, on the reverse strand, counting down.
AAAAAAGAAATATAAAGAATGAAGGCCCAGATAAAAAAGTAATATAAAAGAAGGTAAGTACAAATAAAAAAAAAAAACGAAATATGAATGAAGGAAAGTCCAAAAAAAAAAAATGGAAATACGAAAGATGGAATGTCCAAATAAAAAAAGGAAAAACGAAAGAAAGATAATCCAAATAAAAAATAAAAACAAATAAAAAAGATGGTAAGTCCAAATAAAAACTAGGAAAAACGAAAGAAGGAAAGTCCAAATAAAAAAAACGAAATAGGAAAGAAGGAATGTCCATAAGAAAAAAATGAATTACGAAAGATGGAAAGTCCCCCCACCCAAAAAAGGTAATACGAACAAAGGAAAGTCCAAATAAAGTAAAACGAAATACGAAAGATGGAAAGTCCAAATTAAAAACCTGAAATACGAAAGAAGGAAAGTCAAATAAAAAAAAAACGAAATAAGAAAGAAGGAAAGCCTCCACAAAAAGGAAATTCGAAGTATGACAGTCCAAATAAATAAAAGGAAATACGAAAGATGGAAAGTAAAAAAAACAAAAAAACACGAAAGATGGAAAATGAAAAAAAAAAAACAGGAAATACCAAAGATGTAAAGTCCAAATTAAAAAAAAATACGAAAGAAAAAAAGGTCGAATGAAAAAAAACGAAATAAGAAAGATGGAAAGTCCAAATAAAAAATAGTACATACGAAAGAAGGAAAGTCCAAATAAAAACTCAAATAAGAAAGATGAAAAGTCCAAATAAAAAAAACGAAGTAAGAAAGATGGAAAGTCCAAAGGAAAAAAAAAAGAATTATGAAATATGGAAGAAATAGAAAAAAAGAAATACGAAAGAAGGAAAGTACAAATGAAAAAAACGAAATAGGAAAGATGGAAAATCCAAATAAAGAATAGGAAATACGAAAGATGGAAAGTCCAAATAAAAAAAATCGAAATACGAAAGAAGGAAATTCCCAATACAAAAAAAACGAAATATGAAAGATGGAAAATCCAAATAAAAAAACGAAATACGAAAAATGGAAAGTCAAAAAAAAAAAAAGGAAATACGAAAGAAGAAAAGACCAAATGAAAAAAAATACGAAAGAATGAAAGTCCAATTAAAAAAAAATCGAAATACGAAAGAAGGAAAGTCCAAATAAAAAAAATCGAAATAAGAAAGAAGTAAAAAAAAAAAGAAGAAATACGAATGATGGCATGTCCAAATGAAAAAAAAAAATGTAATTCAAAAGATGCAAAGTCCCAAAAAAGCAAAAAGAATCACGAAATACGAAAGATGGAAGGTCCAAATAAAAAAAGGAAATAAGAGGGAAAGTCCAAATAAAAAAAAACGAAATACGAAAGATGGAAAGTCGAAATAAATAAAAAAGGAAATATAAAAGATGGAAAGTCCAAATAAAAAAAAACGAAATACGAAAGATGGAAAGTCCATATAAAAAAAAACGAAAATGAATGTAGGAAATTCGAAATAAAAAAATTAATTACGAAAGATGGAATGTCCAAATAAAAAAATGGAAACACAAAAGATGGAATGTCCAAATAAAAAAGAAGGAAATAAGAATGATGGAAAGTCCAAATAAAAAAAAACGAAATACGAAAGATCGTATGTCCAAATAAATAAAGGGAATACGAAAGACCGAAAGTCCAAATAAAAAAAAATAAAATACGAAAGATGGAAAGTCCAAATAAAAAAAAAACGATATACGAAGGAAGGAAAGTCTGAATGAAAAAAAAACGAAATACGAAAGGAGGAAAGTCCAAATGGAAAAAAAAACCCCGAATCACGAAAGAAGGAAATTCTAAATAAAAAAAACGAAATACGAAAGAAAGTCCAAAAATAAAAAAAAAGTTATACGAAAGAAGGAAAGTCCAAATGAAAAGAAAAAACGAAATATGAGAGAAGGAAAGTGCAAATAAAAAAAAAACGAAATACGAAAGAAGGTAATTCCAAATAAAAAAAACGGAATACGAAAGATCGAAAGTCCAAATTAAAAAACAAAACGTAATACGAAAGAAGGAAAGTCCAAATAAAATAAAAACGGAAATATCATAGAAAGAAAGTCCAAATAAAAAAATGGAAATACGAAAGTTGGAAAGTCCCCCCAAAAACAAATGGAAATACGAAAGAAGGAAAGACCAAACAAAAAAAAAAGAAGGAAAAAAGAAAGTAGGAAAGTCCAAATAAAAATAACGAAATACGAATGAAGGAATGTCCAAATAAAAAAAAACAAACGAAGTACGAAAGATGGAAATTCCAAATAAAAAAAAACAAACGAAGTACGAAAGATGGAAATTCCAAATAAAACAAAAACAAAATATTAAAGATGGAAAATCCAAATAAAAAAAAACGAAATACGAAATGTGGAAATTCCAAATAAAAAAACAAAAAATAACGTAAAACGAAATACGAAATAAGGAAAGTCCAGATAAATAATGAAAATACACCAGGAAAGGAATGGAGAATTATTGAAATGGAAGGCAATTTGTATATTGATCGTTATTGCAAGAAGAACTGAAAAAACATTATAAAAACAATTAAAAATTATCAAAATGATGACTTTTTTTGAAAGCTAACTATCGAATATTTTTTGTAATGTACATTTACTGCCTGAGGTATATTAAAATACTGACAAACACTCATGTTTATATATAATATACAACAGATGAAGATGATATACTTTCTTCTTATATAGACATGAGCATATATTTATATGCAAACATGTATATGTTCGTATACTTGTGTGTACTTGTGTAAATAATTGAAAGCGGTGTCGTGACAAGTTCCGAAAATGACGCTTTTCTGGAAATAATCAATCCTATTTGCGAAAAGTATGGGAACGCCGGCTACAGATTCCATCAAATCGTCAAAGATAAATAAACGGTCATGAATTAAGTTTAGATTTCGATTGATTTCTTTTTTCGGCATGTCAACTTATTGTAGGTTTTAAATAAAAAACAAAACAAAAAAAAACACGAAATACGAATTATGAACAGTCCGAATAAAGGAAATACGAAAGAAGGAAAGTCCAAATAAATAAAAAAAATTAAATACGAAAGAAGGAAAGTCCAAATAAAATAACGAAATACGAGAGAAGGAAAGTCGAAATAAATAAAAAAGGAAATACAAAAGATGGAAAGTCCAAATAAAAACCAACGAAATAGGAAAGATGGAAAAACCAAATAAAAAAAAAAACGAAATACGAAAGATGGAAAGTCCATATAAAAAAAAAACGAAAATGAATGAAGGAAAGTCGAAATAAAAAAAATGAAATACGAAAGATGGAATGACCAAATAAAAAAGAAGGAAATAAGAATGATGTAAAGTCCAAATGAAAAAGAAACGAAATACGAAAGACGAAAAGTCCGAACAAAAGAAAAAAACGAAATATGAAAGAAGGAATGTCCAAATAAAAAAGAATCACGAAAGAAGCAAATTCTAAATAAAAAAAAAACGAAATACGAAAGAAGGAAACTCTAAATAAATAAAAAAAACGATATACGAAATAAGGAATGTCCAAATGAAAAAAAAAGAATCACGAAAGAAGGAAATTCTAAATAAAAGAAAACGAAATACGAGAGAAGGAAAGTCCAAATAAAAAAAACGCAATACGAAAGAAGGTAATTCCAAATAAAAAAACGGAATACGAAAGATCGAAAGTCCAAATTAAAAAAAAAATACGTAATACGAAAGAAGGAAAGTCCAAATAAACTAAAAACCGAAATATCATAGAAGCAAAGTACAAATAAAAAATTCTTTAGATTGTAAGAATTTTTCAGAGATAATGATTTAATGATACAAGTCCTACTGATTAAGCCAAAGTTAAGGGAGGAGAAAAGGTGGCTTCATGCTTTCATCAAAGGTATTTGCGCGTAAGTGAATGCAACAAACCCGATTGGAATTAGACCTCAGCTCACCGATTTCCAATTCCGGGCCGTTCTTCATTACCCCAGACACACATCCACACTTACAGCACCTGCTAGACCTCAGCAGTCACCAATCTAGGTATTGGCCGGGTTCGACGTCGCTTAACTTCCATGTTCGTAAGAGAACCGTTGTTTCAACGAGATGGGTGTAAGCCATGTTTAAATTTTGATGCTTGATGTATCTAAATTTTAAACTTTGCCTATTTTGACCAGTTTTTTTGTAAATTATATTTTTTTTGTTATTATTTTTAATTAACTCCATTGTATTGGCACAAAATAAAGTAAGTATAGAGATGTGTTGTATTATCGTTGACGTAAATTTACCGAACGCGATTCAAGAATTGGGGAATTTTAAGACATTTTCGCCTTAATAAATTTCTTTCTCTGGTAATCAGAATCATATTGTTTAAGACTTAACACGATGGGGGACTAATGCATTGTTTCGTGAAACATCGCTTTTGTGTTCATATAATCTTTAAACTCCTAGATGTCTCACCAATATACTTTATGGGACATTCTTTACAATTTATTTTCTATAAGTTTTAGTTCTAGCTTAATGCTGCTATTTTGGGGCTTATTAAATTCGTTATTGTATCGAAATATTTGTATGGGCATGTTCTCCCGCTCGTTATTTTGAGATTTTGCCGTAGAAGAGAGCTGCTCCTGAATATAAATCCTGCTGTTGTATCAGTTTTCCACTGACAGACGCTGATGTTATATTTGCATAGCAGTTGTTATACTGAAGGGTTCGCTTGATGCTGATCGTTTCCTGTTGATATGTGTCTAAGTCGCGACTAATGTTGTTTTATAGAAAGAAGTTGAGATAACAATGGGCTCAACACTCAGTCGTATAAGAGCATGAGACAGTAGGAAATAAAAAGGAAAGGAAAATGGAGAAAGAAATGAAAGTAGAAAAGATAGATTGGGAGAAACGTATCAGTAGGAATATTAAAGAATGAACAAATAATGGTACTGAAAAGAGAATTCTTTTAGGCTAGATCTTTCCGAAACATTTTACCTCAAGAATCAACTTATCTCCAAAATGTCATGGATGCATTATTGACAGGTTGCCGCAAAACAATATTAAATAATCTTGTAAATAAACTAAACAATATTTAACATACAACTGAATTTACATATGGGTCAGTAATTAACCAATAGATTACCGTCTTTGATATAATGTTAAAATGCATTGATAATGGTTTTAAAAATTCAAAGAAGATTCTGCAACTTTATCGGTCCTGACATGGCATTTCGGCTTCAGTTATTTTCCCACCAATGTAACGTCGCTCCCCTGAGCCTTTTCTATGAATATTTTCAAGGAGATTGCTCTGATGAACTTTACTCTTAGCGACTTCGTCTTTACAAATTTAAATGCAGATTGGTAGCTTGGTGTAATCATTTTACAGATGGAATTGTTAGATATAAGTTCTATGATAATAGATTTTTTGCAGACTTCTTGCTTGTAATGTTCTCTTTCAGTTTTTTGCTTTCCAGTCAACTTTGATCTTTGATAATTGAAATGCAATGTCAATCGTCAATTTTTGTCTTCTTAATCCCAGTTCTTTTATTGAATTATAGTAGTTTTTCTCATATTCTCTAACAGTCAGTAACCCCTTGCTTCTTAGTGGCTATATTGCCTTGTTTTTCTAAGATTCTTTCACATCCAGCATATAAACAAATGCACTAGACCAGATGTGGCAGAAATATTCAATGTACGGACGAATGGCAGACATATCAAGGTGCAAGATAGATTCTGGTAAGAAAACTGTCGATTACAAAACAGTGAATCGACTTTCCTAGCAGGAAACTAAACAACTGATCTGATATCAGTCAGTTATGTGCCATGCGTGATACACACCTAGGCGATCATGTATCTTTCGTTATGTGACCGATGAAGCAGATTTTTTCCCGGGGAAGCGTTTGATAGGGTTTGGCATGCCGGCCTCCTTCGTAAGCTTCAGGGATACGGAATTTCAGGTTGATTATCTGACTTAATACCCCCATTCCAATTAAACGGTGTAATGAAAGTCGTCCTTAACAGATTCTCCTCCAGTTCCAAGTAGACATCTATGCAAACGACACCAATATTTACTCCTGCCTCAATAGCAAATCCGGTCTCGCTGACAAATCTAACCTGGCCGTTTTTCTATTTCATGCCAGTGGAAAACATTAGACCGAGAAAGTGTAATGAGATAGTCTCCTTGAGGTTAGCATCAGCCATACCGTTAGAATGAAAAAAATGTTCTCATGCGATTAGAAAAGAGGACTTTCTTTTGAGAAGTATTAAATCTAATAGAAAATATGTAAATATCAATCTTGTTATGAATAGAAAGAGGCTTTACCTCCAATCCATTTTTTAATCGTCCTGGTATTGAAAAGAAGATTCTTTTAGGCTTGACCATTCTGAAACTGTTTACCTCAAGAATCAACGTATTTCCGAAATACCAAGGATGTATTATTAATATATCCCCGCAAAACAATATTAATTGATCTTGGAAATAAATTCAACAGTATTGAAAATACAACTGAATGTACATATGAGACAGTAAAAATTCTTTTTTTTTTAATCGTCAAAAATATTTCTGCTGCCAGTATTTGACATGTAAGTTTTTTTTTTGCCTTTTAGTAGAAACGGTTGGGATATAGTGAAATACAAATGAATGTACATATAAGACAGTAAAAATTCATTTTTTAAAAAAATCGTCCTAAATATTTCTGCTGCTAGTATTAGTCATGTAAGTTTTTTTTGTTTTTTTTCTATTTGCCTTTTAGTAGAAACGGTTAGGATACAGTGAAGTACCTCTGGTTGGAAACAGGCGTAATTTATTTGTTTTTCCTGATTGTAATCTTTCAATGTTGCATTTAATGCACGTTTGTGCACGAATATATTTTCGACTTGGCCAATTGCTTAAGCGAAGACGAAAATAGATAATCAAATGACGAGGGTGACTTGCATAGACGCCATTACGCACGTGACCATGCATAAATGTGCATCACCCTCTCTCTCTCTATCTCAAAATATTTTCCATTTCCCTCTCTATCTGAACCTCCCACACATACGTACGCACAACACACACACAGACATATATATATATATATATAATATATATATATTATATATATATATATATATATATATATATATATATATATATATATATATATATATATAAGGTGTTTCACAAATACGTTTAAAAACTTTGTATTTTTTCAAAAACATACAGCTGGCAACATTATTTCTTCAAAAACGTATTACCAGAGGCCTTTCTGTTGGAAGGTAGTTTATCGTCTTACCCAGGACGCGGATGTAGTTTATCGCCATGCCCAGGACGTGGATGTAGTCTGCGTGTTAACTATTTGCCCATAGCTGGGACCATAACAGGTGCTACCACCCCGGGTCAGGGTAGACCTGGGAACACCAGCAATTAAGAGGTGGTTCCACACTCCTCAAAACCTGCTGATCAGAGGTCTTGTTGTTGGATGTAGTTTATCGTCTTACTCAGGACGCGAATGTAGTTTAACGTCAGGATGGATGAATGTGTGGTTCCGACAGTTAAACATGGTGGTGAGTCTGTTATGATGCCGGTGAGTGTGGGATATAGATTTAATTCGGGGCAAAGAGAATCATGAAAAACAATATCATTCTTTTTTGCAAAGACATGGTATACAATCTGGTGTACACATAATTGGAAATCTTCTAAAATATGTCAAAATCAGCCAGATAAAAAAAGAACAATTTTGGAAATTATTTCATGTCCGCTACGATCTCCTGACCTCTCTTCCAATGAATTAGTATGGGATGAATTGGATAAGAGAGTTCGAAGAGAATGCACTAAGAGTGAGAGTGAGCTTTTTCTGTGTTTGAAGAATGCTTGAGATGATCTGCCATCTACTTTTTTATTTAAAAGTTGTGGAAAGAATACTAAGTATTTGGAAAGAAGTACTTAAGGCAGGTGGTGGTTTTATTGACAAAAACAAAATATGATGCTGTTGTAATAATTTTTTCATAGACAAATGCTAATTGTTTGTCAAAACAAAAGCAAATATATTGTAGTTCTAGAAATTTTATCATTTACTTTAAAAATACAAAAATATCATATTTTCAGGTGTATTTTTAAAGAAATGTAGGGTGGCCCCAAATTCTTTGCCTGTACTATATATATATATATATATATATATATATATATATATATATACATATACATATATAAAAATGAACATAGAAGTCAACACTCAGAGGCGACAGTCTATTTCATGATAGATGCAATCGTCAAGCCACGAGTGGCCCCTAAGTGTTGATTCTATGTTCACTTTTATATTTACACATGCTCTATCTCTGATATTGAGCACTTTATACCATTAATATAGCACATCTTAAGACTATATATATATATATATATATATATATATATATATATGTGTGTGAAACATAAAAAGATTATATATATATATATATATATATTTGTGTGTGTGCGTGTTGGTCGAAATGTAAACATTTGTGCATTTACATATATATTTCTATGTGCGTGTGAATTTGTGTGTCTTTGTGTACGTGTCTGTGCGAGTTTGTCTACATTTAAAGGCATATCTGTCTTTTTTCGGCTGAGTCAGAAATTGCTCACGTCAAAATACATTCACATGTAACTATTCGTTTTTCGCTATTTGTCCACTCACTCCTTTATCTCTCTCACTATGTATATATATATATATATATATATATATATATATATATATATATATAAATATATATGTGTGTGTGTGTGTGCGTTGTACGGACATTGACGTTTGTGATAATTTATCTTTCATATACATATATATATATATATATATACAAATGCATTTATAGAATAATTCTTTTATTTGAAGTTTCTCAGGAGTACGTGCCCAATTTGAAACGAACTTATCAGTATATGCATTTATATATTAATTTATTCTGGCTATTTATGTCTCAATCAATATACGTATATACTGCATATGTAATATTTTGGTATATTTTCATATATATATATATATATGTATATATTTAAATA
>OZ038508.1:14503683-14506183 GCA_964036315.1 Acanthosepion esculentum | reverse complement strand
GCTTTTGACCGTGAAATACAATGATTATTGTTGCGCAAAGAAAATCTGAAAAGTGATATAGTCTTCAAAACACTAACGAACATGTTAGAACAAATTATGTCAAAACTAACATAAAAAGCATCAATAAATCTTAACTAAAAAGCTGAAACTATAAATCAATGAATAAAGAGAACTAGATAAGAAGAGATATAGATGTTTTGTCAGGAAAGCATCCTCTCGGGAGTTTGTTCCATAAAGCAGCCGTTTTCGAGAAGAAGCCGCCTGAGAAGAACCTGTTTTTTATCGAAAGAACACAGAGTGGAATAGTGATGGTTTGCCACCATGAACACGGTAGTGCGGGTCCTAGCTGTGAAGGTTCGACCTGGTGGCACCAAAGAAAATAACTTGTCCGAACGTCTGCTATAAAAATATTGATATAGTAGTAAAAGGCTGGTAATGATTCGTCTCTGGGATAACGGTTGCAGGCGTGTGTGTGTCGTGGGAAAAGGAATTTATCACCCACAAGACCGTGCAAGCAATTTTAACTTTGTTGGGGCTGGACTGTGAGGATTGGGCAACACCAGACCAGACGTATCAGTATTACTCCTTTCTTGGTCTGATTTGACTGTTGTAATGGCATACAGCCTGGCAGCGAAAGTTTGGTATTTCCTGAATTGATACAAAGAACCGACCATTATTCCTGTATCTTTAGCGATGACAGCAATATACGCGTTCTAGTTGAGGCCGGGGGTGACCTTTATAAGCAGAATATTGAATGTAAAAGAACGGTTCCAATATTTGGGAATACAGAATGCCTGATTTTCCTTTTTATTTTGGAATATTTTTTGGTTGATTTTATAAATCCTTTATTTGATGTCGAAATGTGTATGGAGCACCATGACTCGTTAACCATTATCTCAGAAAGATACAATTCCACAGGATTGATATGACAGAAAAACGAAGTATATTTCCAAACGTCAAAAGCATAAACATTATCAAAAACATAATCCCATTTGCAGTACAAAGAAAAATATATATATGGTGTTCTAAGCTACACATGAAAATAACAACGAACGTTTGATGAGAAAACAAGACGCCATTGAGGAATATGTAGCTACCTCAGAGTTTCTTTATATTTTTTATAACCATTCAGAACTTTGGAGAGCATATCTCTCCATGGTTTCCTTTTTTCATTATTGTAAACTTAGAATAGCCATGAAATTCTTGAGAAGGATAGCATAGCGATTTCACGTTGCCGTCGCCGTTCTGAATTCAGGTTTATCCTTCATAACGACTGAATCCCAAGCAAGTCCAGAATGCAAAATATACACTGCTATTTTATACATAGCTGATAGTGGAGGTCAAGAGGGATGGATTCATGCCTTTTCCAAAGCGATTAGTGCAGAGTGAGCACAAAATACTTCAATCATAGAGAAGGTGACATCACTAGAACATAAAGCTTTCCCTTTAAATTTAATTAATTCTACTGATAAATTTCAATATATACAGTAGTAAAAGACTGGTAAAGATTCGTCTCTTGTATAACGGTTGCAGGTGTGTGGGGCGGGAGAACAGTTCATTACCCACAAGATCTTGCAAGCGTCTTAATCTTTGTCGGACAGCTTCTTTTCGAGAACTGCTACTTTATGGAACAAACGCCCGAGAGGGTGCTTCCTTGACAGGATCGTTAACCCAGTAGGAATTATGCAAATAATTGTGATAGTAATCAGAAGGGAACCTACGTTTTAATTATAAATTATAGGTATAGAAGAGAAAAGATAAAATTCTGTTGGTTTTTGTATTAAAACTAATAGCTAGTAACTGAAAGCTTAATTTTCGTCAAAAGAGAGAGCTTAGTGAATGAACTATTCGCTGGGGAAGTTAAAATGTAACAGGTACAGATATTGAACTATCTCGCTCGTGTAGTAACTGACGACAGAATATACGAAACACAAAAAACTCGAATGTGTACAGGAATAGTAGAATGGTGCCTTCCAGAAATAGTTCCAAGCATGAGGATAACAGCAGTGGTTCTCGAACTTTTTAAAGTCGAGGCGCACTTGGAATCCTACCAATAATTTTAGCGCACTATATACAAAATTCGGAATATATATTATAATGAATTTTCGGAAAATATATTAAAATAGTTTCAAGAAAAGAAATAATGCAATAAAAATATATAAAATGAAACATACCTTAAGTTTATTCATTCTTCTGTTTATGAGAAACATAAGCCTGGTGAGTCTTAACGATTTCTTCAATGTTTGGGTGTATATTTGAAAGGCAAACTCTCATTTCCTCCTCAATACATTGAAGAGTTCCTCGCTTTCTGTATTTAACTGTGGTTAGGGAAGAAAAGCCTAATTTACATAAATATGAACGAGAGTTGCATATAAAGAGCAGTGATTCTCAAACTTTTTGAAGTCAGGGAGTATTTGAAATCTTATCAATAATTATAGGCACACTATATACAAATTTCGGAAAAATATGTTATAATGAAATCAAATATTATAGAAAAGAA
>OZ038508.1:14426183-14501183 GCA_964036315.1 Acanthosepion esculentum | reverse complement strand
GTGACACTTTGTTTATGCTCGTACGCATTCTTCATGTGTTGTGTTTTGGCTCAACTATTTATATATGCTGGTCAATGGTGCATTATGGGTAGTAATTTTTTACTTCAAATTAATCTAGAGGCTGCGGAGTTGAAATAACTGTGGTCCGAATTTTGTCATTCGAATTTATTTTATAATGCTTTTGTTAATTTTTCCTCATTATTCTTTACTGTTATTTGCTGTTGATTATTATTATTATTATTATTATTATTATTATTATCATTATTATTATTATTATTATTATTATTATTATTATTATTATTATTATTATTATTTCCTTTGATATCTGGCGTTTACACATTTCTTTCCGGGTCCCGCCCAGAGACCTAAGGTTAGAAATGGCACCATAACAATTAGTCTACTGGAATCTTTTCCAACCAATCCTAGGGGTCCAACTACAACAGGGATTGTTGATGTTCCAATGTGCCACATTTTTGAGATCTCGATTTGAAGGTCCTTGATTTTTGAGAGCTTTTTGAATATCTTCAAAGATACATTGCAGACTGCAGGGGCTACCATATCAATAAGGAGGCACTTTTTTTGTTTGTGGTCTTTAATAACAATGTCTGGGCGGTTGGCTTTGATCGTTCTATCAGTGGGTATTGTGTAGTCCCATAGAATTGTAACAGATCCTATCTCCGTAACCGGGTCTGGGTAGTGTTCGTACCAGTTTTTTTCAGTTTACTTCCCGTAGAAGTTGCAAATTGTCCAGTGCAGATATTGGCCCACTCTGTCATGTCGGGTTTTATACTCAGTGGGTGCCAATATCGTGCAACCTAATACAAGATGATCGTTTCTGGATATTTATCACAGAATCTGCATTTTGGGCTAACACAATATTTTAGTATATGTGCTTGATAATTTCTAGTCCTGTGCAGCAAGTATAAAACCTTCAGTTTCAGCTTTCAACCCTGCACTACGTAGCCACTGATTGGTACGGGTTTTGTCTACGTCAGCTTGTTTGGTACGGGCAGTCTATTGACCATGTAGCGGTTTATCTTGCCATTGTTTCTGTATCTGGTCGGTTGCATTTGTCTTTGTTTTCTTTTTATAAGTATTTTGCAGCTTCGGCCGCTGTAATGTGCTTCACTTGTATTTCTGCACCCATTTTTTTTTTTAATTTTTTTTTAATTTTTTTTTATTTTATTATTATTATTATTATTATTATTATTATTATTATTATTATTATTATTATTATTATTATTATTATTTCTTCTTCTTTTGTTTTTTGGTGTGTACTCATTTCTTCCGTGTCCCGTCCAGAGACCTAAGGCCAGAAATGGCAGCATGACATTTTCCACTGAGAAATTAAAAAAGAAAAAAAACACAAATTTTACATAGATAAAACCCTTCCTAAGGTGTGGGCTGTACTCATGAGAACATTTTTTATATTTCTTTAAGTCATGGACTGCCATGATTCCCTTCAATGAGTCTATTGGAATTTTTTACACCCAATCCTGGGGGCTCCAACTACAACAGGGATTGTTGATATTCCCATGTGCCACAGTTTTGAGATTTCGATTTCAATGTCCTTGTACTTTGATAGCTTTTTGAAGATCTTCAAAGATACATTGCAGTCTGCAGTGACTTCCATATCAATAAGGAAGCACTTTTTTTTGTTTGGGGTCTCTATTATTATTATTATTATTATTATTATTATTATTATTATTATTATTATTATTATTATTATTCCTTTGCGTTTCTGTTGTATACACCTTTCATCCGGGTCCTAACCAGAAACTTAAGGTCAGAAATGTCTTCATGATATTCCCACCGATTATTTTTTTTAAAAAAAGATCACACAATTTTACATTGATAAAACTCTTCATAATGGGTTAACTGTACTTTTGAGTTAAATGTTTGTATCTCTTTATGGCATGGGCTACAAGGTATCCCTTCACTAAGTTAATGTCCTCATATGCCACATTATTCAGATTTCCATTTCAAGGTCCTTGTATTTTGGTAGCTTTTTGAAGATCTTCTATGATATATTGCAGTCTGCAGCGACTTCCATATCAATAAGGAGGCATTTTTTGTTTGTCGTCTCTATTATTATTATTATTTTATTTTTATTAGTATTATTTCCTTGGATGTCTGTTGTACACACATTTCCTTACTGGTCCCGACCAGAGATCTAAGATCAGAAATGGCTTCATGACATTTTCAACGGATCATTTTTTGTAAAAAGAACGCACACATTTTGCATAAACTTTTCGTAATGTGTGATCTGTACTTGTGAGTATAATTGTTTTATTTCTTTAAAAATATACCAGAAATCCCTTCTATCGGACCGTTTCCAGTCAACCCGAAAACTGGAATTGTTGATGTTCTCATGTGTCACATTTTTTAAATTTCCACTATATATATATATATATATATATATATATATATATACATATATATATATATATATATATATATATGGGAAATGGATTAAATAATCCGATAGGTTTTTTTAATTTATTTGTTCAAAAGTTATTTTTAAAGGGCTAATCATACTTCAGTACATTCTGTTTTTATATATTTATTTGAGTATATATATATATATATATATATATATATATATATATATATATATATATATATATATAGAGAGAGAGAGAGAGAGAGAGAGAGAGAGAGAGGGTCCATAAAGTTCGTGTGCACTTTAAAAAAATTAAGTTTAATTGTATTTGCGATAGAAATAATCTGTAAAAAATGTTATAAAGTTTAATGTACCTAGTTTTAAGTATGGCTAAAATAACTAATGTGATTTCAGGCATTACTGTAAATCAGTTGGCAAATGTTTTCCGTGAACTGCAAAATCGTATTACCCTTTTTATTGCTAATGATGGAAGACAAGTGGAAAGTTAAATAAGATTTCAATAAAACCTTAAAAAATATAGATTTACTTCTTTCTAATCCTTTTTACAAATTATTTTTTATCGCAAATACAAATAAAGTTATAAATTTTTTAAAGTGCACACGAACTTTATGGACACCATATATATATATATATATATATATATATATATATATATATATATATATATATGTTTATGTGTGTGTGTGTGTGTGTGTGTGCGCGTGTACACAAACACATATATATACATATATTGTTACGAACTTGTACCTTGTAGGCGAAGCATGGGTTTTAAAAACAGGAAAACATTGGATCTTTTCTCGGTCTTCACTCAGGAATGGAAGCGACACAAGGGAGTCAACGAAAAACAGACGCAAGATGATGGATTTTAAAATAAAATTTTTATTTATAAACACCTAAACAGGTAAAGAAAGAAAAAGAAAATTCTTTTAAAAGTGGGGAAGGGGATCATGAAAGAACAGAAGGGGCGAGCGAATACATGCATATACATAAAAATGATCAAGCCAAGAGAATCAACTTATCTGTCAGTCGAGTTGATATTTCCACACAAAATTGTAATTCGCCGAAGCGAAAATTTTTATGTTAAAACAATATTTTCCTGAGTTACTTTTCTTTCGGAAATGGTCGGGGTTCCACAGTATCTCGTAATGGCTTTTCGTTGGTCGATTCAGTATCGTAGCAGTCCTTTCATTCTCTAGTCGACAGACTTTGCTGTCTTCTTCATTTCGGTGGGCAGTTCATTTGGAATCGGGGCGATTCGCCTAGCGATGCTAATCTGCCACTGGTCAGACGGAAACTGAAAACCTTTGTTTTAGATTTTTTCTGTCCCCGAAAATTGTCACGTAGGTTCTCTTCATCCTTGACCGGGTACGCAGGAGGATGGGGCGCAAATCACGCAGTGTTTGCGTTACGGCCAAAAATTCATTCAACCCTCAGTAGGGTCTGATCACGTGAATCGCAGCAGGAGAGCCTGATAGTGCGTGGAATTCACTTATGGTCAACCGCCTGATGGCCGTAGGATTTTGGAACCAGGTCATTCTCGCGTCGGGTCGCTTCAAAGTTCACGGGGCCTTGGCTTGTGGGTGGAAGAGAGGGTAAAGAGGGAAAGAATTTTTGAAGAGAAGAGGAGGGTATGGCTGATCATAGAATATATTCGCTCGCAAGTTGAAAGCATTGGATTTTATCTATGTTTTTTTATATCTGACTAATTTCCGACTAGAATTTGGGATTTTTCTTTGACGGTGTTTTTTTCTTTAGCTTATATGGTCAATGAAAACGTAAATACGTCACAATATATATTGTTTTATAACCATTCACGCAGAACTTTTCACTGCCAGTTCAAGAAAGACATATGGGTCACTAACACACTTAAAAAGAATGTCTCTGTTATATCGTGGATTATACGATATAAACAACAAAGTAATCCCAAGTGGAAAGATTACAATAACACAAGAAATCAGGTAACAAATAACAATGGTTTATTGTACGTAAAGTACAAATGAGCAAGAGTTTGTAATACTAAGGAAAACAGGAGATAAGTCACGGAGGTTCGTAAGGGTCGCCTTCGCCCTCTCTGTCTGTCTCACTTTCCTTCTTCTTCAATAGCTCGTCAGTCTTTTATAGACTGACCAATCCATGGCGGGGTGTGCCAGGTTGTTCCACTATAGCAGACTCATATCGAGAATATTTAACATCGAAATACATGAGAAAAAAATATTTTTAATAATCTGTGGAAATCTCCACCCTGTGCCTGATGACGGTCGCGAGACTGGAAACACGTGCAGCAAAATATTGAAATATAAAGTATAATATTTAGAAAAAAATAATCCACATTACAACCAAATACGTTTGCGGTTTCTCTCTTCTTTTTAATATACACACTTTTCTCTCGTTGGAACTACTATAACCTCTTCCCCCTATATATATATACATACATAAATATATATTTATATATATATATGTTGAAAGTTGACTAATGCATGGAATAATAATGCAACACAAAATGTACTTAGAACGAAATGTATTGAAACAAGAAAGTGTACATAATATTTACATATAGTCTTTTGTATATTCCTGGGAAAACCGTCCCTGGAGAATGTGTTGACTAAGTCGCAGTCGGGCAGAGTCTGTAGCTGAATCTCTTGATTCGCCTCCCTTGTCTTCCCGGTACCAACCATATTTATATAGTCGGTACTCCACTATGCAAATTAGGTGGATCCTACCACAACAATATATATATATATATATATATATATATATATATATACATATCATATTTTTATAAAAATATATATATATATATATATATATATATATATATATATATATATATATATATATATATATCATATTTTTATAAAAAAAAATATTATAATATAAGCTCTACTTCTGTATGGAGCACTGTCTTTTTGAAAATAAAAGCAAAAATACTAACGTACTCCGGATTATTTACCTAACGTGTTCTTTCCTATTTTTCTGCATACCTGCACACACACACACACACACACACACACACACACACACACATATATATATATATATATATATATATATATATATATATATATATATATATATATATATATATATATGTATGTATGTAATGTATATATATATATATATAAATTTAAGTGCGGCATCGTTCCCAATAATCGTTACACGTTTGACCATTTCAAACGTCTGGCTTCCCATAGAATACCAGGATGCAGACAAAGGATGTATAATGACCACACAGACACCACATCGGTTCTTGATAATGACTGAAAGTCGGAAATACTTGAACAAAAATAACAAAAAATGAACTTCGGAAAGTTTGTCCATAACTTCGAGTGCTATACTCTAAATCTTATCCGAAAACTGTAAAAATGCAATAAAAAATTAAACAGATATTGTCTTTTCTTTTTAATAAAAATCGTTTGTATATACAGAAGCTGTTCGATAAAAATGACTCACCGGATTATTTTACTTAAATCTTTTTTTGCCTATTGTTTTTGGGGTCAAACTAATTTTTAATCTTACTAATATAAAGACCTCTTCCCGACCACCTAGTATAAAAGTTTACTCACCTTAAGGTATTCTATTGATAATTATAATTTTGAATATAAATATTAGGGAAAACACAAAAAAAGTGACTCACTTATTTCCTGCAAATAGTAATCAATAGAAACATAACCGAACAGCTTTAAATAAAGAATAATAGAGGTATAATTCATTTATAATAGGTAATATAGTTCGAAATATTTAATAATCTATGGGTCCTCCTTTATTTTGAATAACCTTTTCAACCCTTTTTGGCATTGACTTGATTAGGTTCTGGCAAATCTCATCTCCAAGCATTGAATTCCATTCGCATATGAAATTCACAATCAAATCCTCTTTGTTGCTCAACTGCTTTCTCGAGAGCCTGTACTTATAATGCTCTATAAGTTTTCTATGGGGTTGAGGTCAGGAGATTGGGGCGGCCATGTCATAACACTCACCTGCTTCTCATCAAAGTTTTCCTTCATCAATTTTGATTTGTGACATGGAGCATTATCCTGCATACAAATGAGCTTGGTGGGGTCGATTTGCACCCTTTCAGCGAGAAGGGAGCAGGCAAGACTTTAAAATTCTCTTGTACTGTTCGCTCTTGAGGGTCTTTTCAATAGGTTTTAAGAAACCAGTTCCATGAAAAGAAAAGCATCCCCAGAACATTATACTGAACGGATGCTTGACAGTACTTACTGCTAAATTCAAAGAGCTTTCAAAGCTTCTTCTTCTTCGGATTTTAGATCGCTTCTCCTTTGAATTTAGCTCAACTTTCGTTTCATCGGAAAAGAGAACATTTAGTAATAAAAAAAACAGGTGAGTCACTTTTATCGAACAGCACTGTATATATATATATATATATATATATATATATATATAGGAAAACAAATGTACCTCCAGGCCAAGATTGAGCCAGTTTTTCGTTTTATCAGATCGGCGCGCTTTTCAGATTACAGTAAAGGAGCAATCTACGACAAACAAACTTTTAAAGCAGTGGTCGGCAACCCTCAGTTCCATGGCCACACCCGGCCCGCGAAGGATTTTTGTCTGGCTCGCCAACTTAACCGTAGTAAAGAATCTGCATTCTTTGTTGACTGTGTTAATTGTTGTACTGTTATACCTGTAGTAAAATAACGAAACTCTTTAAATAATACAACATTAACTTCGTTTTTTTTCTTTAAACCCCCAGACCAAGGTAGCATACTGGACGGAGCGGTCTGAGGTCGGAACAATTTATTATAGTATATTTGATATCATGCCCACCCTCCGAAACACTGTATAGCTGTCTGACCCGCTGTCTCCAAAAGATTGCCGACCCTGTTTTAAAGAAACGAAGGAGATGCAGATGACACAGTGTTGATGACAGACACGGTAAGAAAAGGTACGAAAACCCCTACAGAAAGTAGTGAAGAAAGGCGAGAAGAAAGGGTTAAACATCAACTGCAAGAAGACAGAAGGCATTGTTGTTAGCAAAAGGGTTACCCCAAAGTGCGAACAGAAAATCGGAAGTACCAAAATCAAAGAAGTGCGGAAATACAAATAACTGGGAAATGTTTAAACAGAGAACGGAAACTGTGACACCGAAATCCGAAGTCGTATTGGGATAGCCGGGGAAGCATCCCAAAAGCTAAGCAGATTAATAAGAAATAGGAAAATCTTGCTAGAAAGAAGGAAAAGAGTACTAACCTGTTACCTGATGACTGTCCTCCTGTATAGCAGTGAGTGCTGGACATTTTCCTCAAAGATGAAGAGGAGACTTGAAGCAACAGAAATGTGGTTCTACAGAAGGATGCTGGGGATACCATGGACCGAACATGTGAGTAATGACAAAATTATAAAGAAAATAGAAACAAAAAGGAAACTTATACTTAACATCAGGGAGAGACAATTGAGGTTTCTGGGGAACCTAAAGAGGAAGGAGGGCTTAGAAAATCTGATACTCACGGGACAGTTAGAGGACAAGAGGGACGGAGGAAAATAATGCATAACATATATAGGAAACACGGAAAGAAAGCTACAAAATCTCGTACGGAAGACAGTGAAGAAAAGAAGCGAGAAGAATGGATTAACCAGCAACTGCACGAAGACAGAATGCATGGTTGCTAGGAAAAGGGGACCCCAAAGTGCAAATTACAAATCGGGGATACCAAAATCAAACAAGTAAAAAAAAAGGTAAATATCTAGAAAGTGTTTTAACAGGGGACGGAAAGTGCGACACTGAAATCTGAAGGCGCATTGGGAGGACCAAAGATGATTGACAAAAGCTAAGAACAAGGGAAATTCGCATTATTTACATTGTTCGGGTTGTTGTCCTCATCTTTATTGCTATATTCACGATGTTTCGACCGTTGTACGCTCTGGTCGTCTTCAGGATCTGTTTATATTTCTGAGATGAGGTATTGTAACTATTTACACTATTTACATTATCTGGACTGTTGTCCCCATCTTTATTGCCATATTCACGATGTTTCGACAGTTGTACGCTCTGGTCGTCTTCAGGATCTGTCTCTATTTCTGAGATGAGATATTGTAACTATTTACACCATTTACAGTGTTCGGACAGGTGTCGTCATAACTGAGACACCCAGAAGAGGCATGACACGTGGACCTAGAACGGTGGATGAAATAAATGGTTCAGTTCGAACTTCCAATCACTAGAAGAAGGCCAGAGCGTGGAACGACTGAAACGTCGGTAATATGATGATAAAGATAAGGATAACAGTCCGAACAATGTAAATAATTACAATACCTCGTCTCAGAAATAGAGACAGATATTGAAGGAACATTCGTTAGAATCAAAGAAAAGAGTACTGTACAGTTATGTGATATCTGACCTCCTATATATGGCAGTGAATGCTGGACAATATCCTCAAATATGGTTTTGAAGAAGGGTGCTGGGGATACTATGGGCTGAATATGTGAACAACGTCAAAGTTCTAGAGAAAATGGAAACAAAAAGGAAAAGTTTTATTTAACATCAAGAAGAGACAGCTGATATTCCAACGACATATAATAAGGGAAGTTAGGAGAATCTGATACACTCAAGACAGATTGAAGGCAAGAGGGAGAAAGAAAAAACAACGCGTAACATATTTAGTGAGCTTGAGTAAATGGATAGCAGAACAGGTTCCGGGAAAAATAATCAAAAGATAAAATTTATTAATAGCTACAGAAAATAGGGGAGTGCCATGATCGTCTACTTTCTGAGGTGACACGGCATATGAAGAAGAAGAAAGCAACGAGCATGTTTTATGAGGATCTTTTAAATCTGCTAACATTTTTGCAGCCGGATCATGAGTAGAGATTTAGCTGAATTCATATCTTAATCATATAGTATTTATTTAAATTTATTATTTTAAGAGAAATGCAATTTTCTCAAGCCAACGTATTTAAGTTTGGCCAGAAAACATTAACAAAAATAAAGAATAAATGTGTATCAATTAATTGCAACTTTTCAGTCTTGTTACAATGGCATGCTTAGTAACCAGACAATCTCGAATGGCCATTGAAAAGACTGGAGAACCAAGAATGTGTAATGCGTCCTTAGGTGTTATTTTTATATCCTGAAGGATGAGTCTAATATCCTGGATAGCACTCTTCAAATCATCTGTACAATAATTCAAGTTTATTATCTCTAACTTGGACGAGGTAATGTCAAGTCCAAGCAGAGATAAACAGGAATAACTCGTCGGAGGTCGGCAGCTACGGCCTCGACGGATCATCCCTGCGTTTCATCGGCAAGATACTATATATTGAAAGGTGAGGCGATGGAACGAGCTACCCCGTCAACAGCTATCGCAAATAGTAGCGAAACAAATGGAACATCTTGCTGGATTCCCGTAGCAGAACAGATAATATTATCGGAGGCGATCAACATACTTGGATGACTATACGAAAGATGAGCCAGTTGAAATTTGGAACGTTTGTCGTTAATTTTCTCAACGGTGATTTTATTGTGCCTGTAAATACACAATCTATCTATCTATCTATCTATCTATCTATCTATCTATCTATCTATCTATCTATCTATCTGTCCATTCATATCTCAGTCTATTTATATCTATCTATCTATCGATATCATTCTATTCAAATCTATCTATCTCAATCTGTTCATATCTATCTATCTATCTTATTATGTCCATTATCTATTTCATTCTGTTTATATCTATCTATCTATCTATCTATCTATCTATCTATCTATCTATCTATCTATCTATCTCAGTCCATTCATATCTATCTCAGTATATTTATATCTATCTATCTATCTATCTATCTATCTATCTATCTATCTATCTATCTATCTATCTATCGATCGATCGATCGATCGATCGATCGATCTCATTCTATTCAAATCTATCTATCTCAATCTGTTCATATCTATCTATCTATCTATCTATCTATCTATCTATCTATCTATCTATCTTGTTATGTCCATTATCTATTTCATTCTGTTTATATCTATCTATCTATCTATCTATCTATCTATCTATCTATCTATCTCATTATGTCTATCTATCTATCTATCTATCTATCTATCTATCTATCTATCTATCTATCTATCTATCTATTTTGTTGTAATAATAACCCAAAAGGCAATGAGAGATTTAGATCAAAATCGTTTTTCTGAATTTAACGCAAAAAAGAAAAATCTTAAACGACAAAAACGGGTATTACTGCTCTATCTCAATCTACGCTCTTGAGGTATTGGGTACTTTAGACTTTTGCGTTGGTAGGTGTCTCTCGTTTTTCTTTGTTCTTTTTGTGTTTCCTCTCCTTAGTTTTGTATGTTTTCATCATTTAAAAAACAAAAATTTGCGTTTTTTCATCTGGTTGGATTAATGTTGGTAGGGCTGCTCTTTGAACCTTAAACAATACTTGTCTCATTTTGCTTCACCCCCACCTCTCTCTCTCTCCCCCCCTCTCTCTCTCTCTCTCTCTCTCTATATATATATATATATATATATATATATGAGTGATACATTGTCACACAAATTGGTACAGTTATACAACTTAGAAAGACAGAAACGTTTATTCAATAAAACCGCTCAGAGCTTCGACGACGGCCGGCATGTTGCCTCGAAATGCATATCGTCATGAGGGGTTTTGGAAAATGCGTATTCATGAACCTAACTTTAGCTTTTCAGCCATCTTTTATCAATTTACCTCTATCTGTAGATACCTAACATGCTTTCATGTATGATTTCACAGTCGTTATTTATTCATTAGAATCTCTTACTTGCACAAGTTTGTTCAAATCTATCTATATGTCTCTTTGTCTGACAGCAGCTATAAACATGTCTGTTTGAAAATAGTCAAATTTACCTCAAGCATGTCGGTCTGTCATTATTAACAACAATTTTTGAATGTCATTTTCTATCTATCTATCTATCTATCTATCTATCTCATTATGTCTATCTATCTATCTATCTATCTCATTATGTCTATCTATCTATCTATCTATCTATCTATCTATCTATCTATCTATCTATCTATCTCATTATGTCTATCTATCTATCTATCTATCTATCTAACCATTTTCCATATAAATATATCAATTATCGAGTTGTCATGCGAAGAGGATAAACTAAGGCGCACGTATTCAAAATTTAAGAATGAATGCAGAAAGAGACAAAAAGGAGATGAGAAGGAAGAAAGAAAGAAGAAAAAGAAAGATAGAAAGAAAGATAAAGAAAGAGAGAAAGAAAAAGGGTTTGGAAAAAGAAAGTCAGAGCTTATCTAGAAAGAAAGAAAGAAAGAAAGAAAGAAAGAAAGAAAGACTGGAAAAAAACGAAAGAAAGAAAAGCGGATGGTATAAAAAACAAACAAAAGAAATAATGGAAGAGGCAACAGATAAAGAATGAAAGAAGGAAAGCAAACAAAGAAAATGAAAAGTACAAAAATCTCAAAAGATTTAACATACTAACGAAATCATGCTTTTAGAAAAGCACTATTTATTAGATTAATAATTATTCATACTATTTATTTATTACATTATTTATTCGAATGGTTGGCAAAACATCGACTAATTACCAACTGATTCAAACTTTATAAAACGCTAAATAATAAGGTTTTCTTTGCAGATGTTTCACATATTTTAATAATTTAGTAAATATTTATAAATTTATGAATAAATTAACATTTAATTTTTTATAAATTGATAAATATTGCATTGCATTAGATTTAAAATAAGAAAATTGAAAATATGAAATTATTCATGTAAATAAATAATATAGTCAACAAATCGCGATTAATGTTTTATCGTAAATTCTCAAGCAGAAAAAAAATGCATAAATTCACTTTCATCATGGTTAAGCTTTATTCTAATTGTAATCATCGCTTTTTAAATCAATAAACTTCGCTGAAGAGTGAAGGTAGTTTAAAAAGCGGTGTCATGGGAAAAACCGTTCTTTTGAAATTGTCTTATTGCAGGCAGGTTTTTCTATGTCTGTAGAAAAGATAAATTAAAAAAAAACAGAGAGAAAAATAACGAAAATGATTTTATAGAAAACGAAAGGAAAATAAAGTCAGCAATAGATAAAAAGCGAAGGATAAAGAAAAAGAAAGGGAAGAAGGAAGATGAAGGGTAGAAAATAAGACTGAAAGAAAAAAAGCGTAAAAAAAGGCGTTGGAGTAAAAACGAAAGAAAGAAAAGTAAATCACAATATAAAATGAACACTAGAAAGAAAAAAAAAAGAAGGAAAAAAGAATGAATATTAAAAGAAAAAGAAAGAAAAAAAACATTCCAATAATGAAAAGAACGAAGGTGAATAAGAATAGTGAAATGTCATCCTCACCAAACAGAGAGAATGAAAATAAAATTTCAATAACAAACAAAGATTTGTGTATCATTTCCAAGCCTATCTTAGATGTATCGCAACGGTCTTCTGGTGGCAGCCACCCGCGAACCAACGGAGAGCAACCGGTGGGCCTCTAGCGGTCCGCCAGTGGTATACAGTGACGGGGTGAACACACAAATGGTTTATCAATGTATCCTTTTTACATCCCTGGTAGCACACTGACAAACCGAATTTCAAAAGCTCCAAAATAATTGTGGTCTGAAGTGAATCTTCATGTTGGCTGTTTTACTCCCTCATGTCGTCTGCTAATTTCGATAGATTAAATACAGACTACTTCTCTTATATCAGTAACTGCATTAATTCAAAATGTTTTTTTAATGAAAGTACTTTAAAGCAAATGAAGAAGATAGGCACTGTTACATCTAAACATGATGCTGTTTTTGCTCCATTCTAATTGAATACTTTTTCTGATGGGAGTAGGGCCGCTAGTCTACAATATATTCGGACGAAAATTGCCATCGCTGCTTTTTTTAATTAACTGACTTTTACTGATACAAGTTCTACTAAGAAACTCGTAGATGAGGGGAGAAGTGCTGGATTCATACGCGTCCCAACAATATTTGGGCGTAACTGGATATAACGAACCTGACTGGAATTGGAAATTGGCTCTCTGATTAAAAATTCCGAGCCGTTATCAATTACACCAAGCGCAAATCCAAGCTTATTACCGCTAATATTTCCAAACAGTCACCCATCTAGATACTGACCAGACTCGACGTTGCTTGACATTGCTGACAGTAATCAGTAGTTTTAAGGCTAAAATTTGCCATGTGCACTCTCCAGGACTCAACATGTTTTAAGTTCGGATGTAAGGTATTCTATATCTTATTCGGGGTAAGCTATTCGTCGTAGTATATTTAAAGCCTGGGTTTTTGGTGTTTTTAAAATTAATTTTATTGCACTATTTAATCATCTAATTCTATTCTTACTGAAATATGACCCAGTGCAGATGTTAGTACTTCGTATGTCCATTCCATAAAGCCTTTCCTTGCTGGTTGACCATAGATTCTCGATTAGATTTAAATCAGGAGAGTTTCCAAGCCAATCGATAATGATTTGATTTTCTCACTGATAAGGCTTGCCATTGTGTTTGCGCCGCGTTAGAAATTTCGTACGTTGCCATGGAGTAACGTCCATCGCAGACAATGCAGGTAGGACAATTCATCGACAGTCGAGACAATAGTGTCTGGGCGTGATAAAAATCTGATGCAATCACGGATGACGCAATATTTTTCAAGGCCAAATAAATTTCATCATACACACCGAAAATAGATTCATATTATTGCACACCACTGCAAATTACCTAATCTGAGGAAAAAATAGAAATCTATTACACTCTGTTACTCCAGTAGGTCTAAAACTGACCGGATGGTGAAAAAAAGGAAACTAAAGCAGTTGTTTCAATTAATTTGCACAAAGTTTGCGTTGAATTTAACCACCAGTCCAAGACGTTAACCATTAAGCTATTCCTGTTATTACATTAAAAAAAAAGGAATCTTTTGACTCATGTTTATTCTGTATAAGGACGAAAAAAAAAAAAGATCAAATATGAAATTACATCGTTTCTATGATTTAACATCAGATCCAGTTGAACTGTTTCACATCTGTTAAGGAAAATGTCTTTTGTGTTTTTAACGTCTTAACAATTATGATTAGTTCTGTTTTAATAATCAAAGATTATCAGGATGAAAATCAGAGTGATTACGATTCGAGCCACCATATGGCAGATTTCTGGTCCGTTTGTTTGTTCTTCCACCTGCTTAATGATATCATTAATGTTTGGAAATGTTTATCAGGAGCATGCACGTGCGAAATCGGTACGAAGTCACCTAAAACAAATAAAAAGATTAATATATATATATATATATATATATATATATATATATATATATATTTCCTAATTTATTTTTTTATCTTCGTTACAACTTGATATAGTTTCAAGGCTTACTTCTATCTGAGTTAATGAGGCCGAACCTTATTATTATAGATGGGTTTATTTGGACCCTTTTCTCAGTCTGCGTTTTTATTTACCGCAACGTAACAGTCACTAAATTCTGTGACTTATTTCTTTAGATGAATAGATATATAACTGTAAAACAAATGGTCTTGAAATTCACATAAAAGCGTCTATTTGGTCTTGTGGGTGATGGATTATTTTCAAACATGCGAGCCCTTTCCCACAGGCGAAACACTGTTAGCCTCTCACTAATCTATTACTATTTCAATGGAAAATGCTCAGACGAGCGACATTCCTTAGTTCCACCCCAACCCAAAGATATGACCCGTCAATCGGCATACACTTAGGCGAACAATCCACATTCCGTTCGTATTCCATTACTGTGAAGTATGTTTCGCTAAAAACTGCTTTTTCTAACGAACCGCTAATTCGTGGAAACGACTCCCAAGAGAATGCTTTCTTGACCACTAGAATATTGATCGTTTCATGTCTTGAGTTAACAATTATCTTTCCCACAGATCCTCAGAGACTGCATTTCATTTCGCTTACTGTTATTGCTTACACAACAAACTCTATCTTGAATGGTTCTTGGCCCTTGTATAGGGTAAACATTTCTAAAATTTAAGTTATATATCACTGTCAGCTTTTTTTTATTTAATTTATTTCATATTTACAATGAAATGAGAATCATGCTTAAAGTGTTAGCAAATATTACATCAGTCCGTTCAGTTATGTGCCATGCGTGATACAGGCGGAGGCGATCATGTATCTTTCGATATAAAACAGATATTTCCCGCAGAAGGTTGTCATTTCTTTTTGCGGTAGACCAGAAGCCATCCAAGTCTATAGAAGGTCTGTTCTGCTGTTTACCCACAGCCAGGGGGAAAAGATGATTCAAACCTTTCCCAAGGTATTAGCACGTAAGTGAATGTAAAGGATTCGACTTGAATTCGAACTCGGCTTTCAGATTCCTCAATCCGAGCCACTAACCATTACTCCACCGCGTTTCTCTGATATCGAAATACCATCACAATTCCCCCAAAAAATCTATCTTTTCTTTCGGTATTATTTATCAAGAACAGAATTATGATACACTGTTTACATTATTCGGACTATTGTCCTCATCTTTGTCGCCATATTTATTAGAACGTTTCGGCCTTTCAGTATCTGTCTATATTGCTGAGATGAGGTATTATGTACACTATTTACATTATTCAGACTATTGTCTTCATCTTTGTCGCCATATTTATTAAAACGTTTCGTCCATTCAGTATCTGTCTATATTTCTGAGATGAGGTATTAAGTACACTATTTACATTATTCAGACTATTGTCCTCATCTTTGTAGCCATATTTATAAAAACGTTTCGTCCACTCAGTATTTGTCTATATTTCTGAGATGAGGTATTATGTACACTATTTACATTATTCAGACTATTGTCCTCATCTTTGTCACCATATTTATTACAACCTTTCGGCCTTTCAGTATCCGTCTATATTTCTGAGATGAGGTATTATGTACACTATTTACATTATTCAGACTATTGTCCTCATCTTTGTTGCCATATTTATTACAACGTTTCAGCCTTTCAGTATCTGTCTATATTCCTGAGATGAGGTATTATGTACACTATTTACATTATTCGGACTATTGTCCTCATCTTTTCGCCATATTTATTACAATGTTTCGGCTGTTGTACGCTCCGGCCTTCTTCAAATGGTTGGAACGTCGAACTGAACCCTTTATTTCACTCGCTGGGGTAGACTGTTCTAGTTCCACGTACCATGTTTAATGGATGTCAGTTATCATTTATCTACTGCTTAATTCCCCTCTCCAAGTTCTCCCCCGCCTTTACCAGTATTGAACTCACATTCTTTGCGCCCTGTCACTGGATCTAAGTAATGCCTTTATCCACTATGCCGTGTGACCTGAAGGAAATCTGTATATGAATTTTTGGGTATTATAAACTTGTCTTCAGCGACATATTTTACCAGTGCTTATATTGCAATTTTTGCTGTTATCATTGCAATAATGTAAAGAGAGGATAGTCTTGTTATTACTGTACAAGGAAACTGCACTCACTCTCAAACAAGCTGGAAAAAGAAGATACCCGGCATAAACCATCGCAGGCGAGAAGTGATAGAAAATAAACATTTGTGCGTGTGCATATATGAAGGTGGGTTTCTTTCGATTAATGGTACTAACAACAAAGTTGGTTATATTAATTATGTTATATATATATATATATATATATATATATATATATATATATTATAAATTAACTGATTTTAAGTATGGTGTTTTCGATACAATGTAATAACCATGTTTCAAAAATGAAAGCTAGTAACTTCAAATTTAATTTTGTAATTAAATTAAAAGCATTAGTTCCATTTCATCTTCAAACGAATAATGAAATAACTTATTTTTAAATTTACTGAGTTTTAAACGCACATATAAATTCATAATTTCCTGTTTCCAAGGATACAGAGAAATCCAATCATTCAGACAGGGGCGGTAGCGTGTTCATTTTTATTAACTATTGTTGTATCAATTATGAGTTATGTTCAAAAAAGAGTTTAAGTTTAGGGAGGGTAGGGGTGTATTTTTCAACGAATTCTGACATCCGTTAAATGCACGTCGTATGTTTTTTTTTCTTTTTTTATTATTAACGGCAAAAAGTCTTTCGGCATTTTTTCCTACTTGTATATTTAAAGATTTTTTTAGGGGATGTTTAGTTTAGAATACGTTTTATTTAGCTACAATTTTAAAATATTTTTACTCTTAATTACTAATAGACTGTATTTCTTTTTAAAACAAGTAAATGTAATAGAATTACTTAAATTATTTAAAATTATTTTTTCATATCAAATATAAGTATGTATATTACCAGCTCGCATTTTTTAATTTTATTTTTAAATATTATTTAAGGAAAACTTTTGACAATGACGGCAAAAAATAGCTATTTCATTTCTCTGATTCAGTAAATTTTTATTATTTTTTTTATAAACTTAGTTTTATAAACTTAGTTTTATGCTCTGTAAATCTACATTGAGCACTGTTTTGTAAAAATAAAATAAAAAAATATCAAAAAGAACACCAGATTATATATCTTACTCTTCTTTCTTTCTTTATATATATATATATATATATATATATATATATATATATATATATATATATATATATATATATATATATATATATATCAAAGTGTAGGAGAACGAACAGTAGGATTACACCGTTCAAAACATTAATTTAAAAATAGTGCTCAATACGTAAAGTAGAGCCATAAATATTTATTTATCTTATGCAGTGTTACTGTAGAACATGCACATATCCACTACAAAATTGTACATTTTTGTTTCAATGTCAAAAAAGGGGAAAACCTTTTTTAGACGTCTCGTCAGGTGGGGAATTACGGTGTTACTAAAACATTTTATTGAGACTGAAGAAATATAATGGGTCTCCATAAAGTTCGTGTGCACTTTAAAAAAATTATAACTTTATTTGTATTTCCGATAGAAATAATCTGTAAAAAATGTTATAAAGTTTAATGTACCTAGTTTTAAGTATAGCTAAAATAACTAATGTGATTTCAGGCATTACTGTAAATCAGTTGGCAAATGTTTTTCGTGAACTGCAAAATCGTATTACCCTTTGTATTGCTAATGATGGAGGACATGTGGAAACTTAAATAAAATTTCAATAAAACCTTAAAAAATATAGATTTACTTCTTTCTAATCCTTTTTACAAATTATTTCTATCGCAATTACAAATAAAGTTATACATTTTTTAAAGTGCACACGAACTTTATGGACACCTTGTATATATATATAAATACACATTTGATGTACGACTCGAGTTTTGTTGGTTACCCAAGTCATCGGGCACAAAATTTCGCTTATTGTTTATTTTTAAGTGGATTTAACAATAAGCAATATCTCGACGCCGGCTGAATTGGGTAACCAACGAAATTCGAGTTGAACATCAAATGTAGGCATATATGCATTTATTAACACACACACACACACACACACACACACACACACACACACAGATATATATATGTGTGTGTGTCTGTCTGTCTGTCTGTCTGTCTGTGTGTCTGTCTATCTCTGTGTGTGTGTCTTGATAAATTACTTTACCGTTCTCAATTATAATCTGAACTGGACAGAAATTCCGTGTCTTTCCTTCTGAGACACAATCATTACCGGTAAATCTCTAAACTGATTCCCTTCTCATTCCGTGTTTCGAGTTGCCTACTAATAGAATGGTTGTTAACACTGAGGCTTCGAGGTTGAACAAAAGATGGTGTCGAAATCCCTGATCGACCGAATCGTAAAATATTCTAAATACGAAACCAAATAGAAAAAAAAAATTAATATCGTTTAATATGAGGCTAGCATAATAAAAGAAAGATGCCTTGAAAGAGTAAAAAAAAAGAAAGAAAAGAAAATGAACCTAAAATTCCCTGCTATTTATTTAAGCTGATTCCTTTTGTTTTTATCGTCTGCTTGAATTCATGTCATGATTTTCTTTATAGGCCGCAGTAATATACTTTTAATTGTCACAGTAGAAACAGATTGAAGACAACGAGCAAAAAGAAACTTGGTTTTAAGTAACGATGAGAAAACCCATGATAGATAAACAGATAAATAAAAATGTCAAATCAAGAAAAATTGTAAGAAAAATGTCGGAAATATTTTACAAAAAATAAAGACCTCTGTGTATTTAGACACATTTCCAGCTCCGTTGGAGATGAGGCTATATTTGTCTTCCTTCAGTCCTGATTAATTATATATTTGTTACCGTCATTTCGTTTGTGAGGATATTCCATTTTTGTTCGTAATTATAAATAACTTTCTACAGTTCCATATAGTCGTATATGTATGAAACGTTTTCGCATACATGGACACATATATGTATGTATGTATTTATGTATACATTAGCACGTGGTTAGAACGTTCGATTTCTAACCATGAGACCCCGGTTCGAATCTCACCACGGTCGATTTGTCAGGGAGGAGACTTCCTGATGTAATCGGATAATGCCACTAAGACGCAAGGGTTACTAAGAGGAGAGAGCGCGTTGCCGAGTGGATAGAACGTTCGCTTTCTGACCATGAGACCCGGGTTCGAATCTCACCACGGTCGATTTGTCAGGAAGGAGATATGTTATTGAACTGATCGCAGCGAGCGGCGCCTTTGGAAAGTGCTTGAAAACGATACCGCGGGTTGGCCCAAGCGAAATTGCCGAGTGAAATTGGGTAGACGGAAGTCACAAGTCATCGTGACCGAGGGCTTAAGCGTGCTGGCCTTGTTCAAATCATTGATCATGCTAGATTAGACGCTATTTCCCTGTAATTAAGGTCTGCTCAGCACAGTATAAACTACAGGTGTGCTCTGTGGGAGTTGAATAAACACAAACATTTGCAATAGGGATCGGCTAGTCGCCCTAGTAGACTGGTATCCTCGGATAATAATAATAATAATAATGATGAAATTATCAAAATACAAGGATCACTTGAGGAGATCAATAATTCTAGATTTAGTTCGAGGCCTCGGATTGATTGGAAAAGTTTCCAGTAGACACACTGAAGAAATTCCATGTCTTAAAGAAATACAAAAACTGTACTCACAGTTACAGCTCACACATTACTAAGAGCTCTATGTATGTAAAATGTGTATGATGTTAGGGGGGGGGGTGTTTTTTTTCAAAAATGATCAGTGGAAAATGTTATGATGTCATTTCTGAACTTAGGTCTATGGTTGAGACCCGGAATAAAATGTTTATACAAAAGAAGTCAAAGAAGTCAATAATAATAATAATAATAATAATAATAATAATAATAATAATCATCATCATCATCATTATCATAATAATAATAATAATAATAATAATAATCATCATCATCATCAATATCATCATCATCATAATAATAATAATCAGCATAATAATAATAATAATAATAATAATAATAATAATAATCATCATTATCATCATCATCATCATAATAATAATAATCATCATAATAATAATAATAATAATAATAATCATTATCATAATAATAATAATAATAATAATAATAATAATAATAATAATAACAGAAGTAGTAGTAGCGATAATAGTGATTTCGGCAGAAATTGTAAAATCTTCTCTTAGAACCCAACGATTTCAAGATGGAACCTGTAGAAAGCTGGCGATATTATATTAGAGAGACCAAAATGGTATTTTTTAAATATCTTTGGTCTCTCTGATGTCGAAATGCTTCGTAAGTTTATTCTGAAGTTCTTCGGCTGTATGGCGAAGTGAACAAGCATGGCTAACATTAATGTTCATTTGAAGGCGCTAAAAGTAGAAAAAAAATTACAAATTTATAGAGAGAATGAAAAAGAATTGGTGTGAGTAAGTGACTGAATGGTTGTGTGTGTGTGTGTGTGTGTGTGTGTGTGTGTGTGTGTGTGTGTGTGTGTGTGTGTGTGATAGAGATAGAGAGATAGAGTGAGATGTAAGTCAAAACCTGATAGATAGAGACAGTGGAGGAGCTGGTAGGTAAGAAGTAAATAATCAAGCGAAATTATGTAGACACGCACGCACACACACGCACCCCCCCACATATATATATATATATATATATATATATGTATATATGTATGTATATATATATATATATATATATATATATATATATATATATATATATATATATATATATATCAAATCAGAGAGTGAGAGAAGAAAGAATCAGAGAAGCATGAAAAACGAGAAAGATTGACAGAATTGGAGAGAAAGCCAGAAGAAAAAAATAAAGACAGAAGAGATAGAAAGAGAAATACAGAGAGCAAGAGGAAGAGAGACGGGCAGACAGAAAGAATAAACAATAAAAAGAAAAGAGAGAGAGAGAGAGATCGATGCAAAAAGAAAGAAAAGGCGAAAAGAGAACTAGAGAGAGAAAGAGAAGGTGAAAGTGAGAGAAAACAAAGACGCACGAAAAATGAGATTGACAGACAGAGAGGAAAATATAGGGAGAAGAGAGAAAGAGTGAGAGAAGAAAGAGAGACCGTTACTGAAAGTGAGACAGAGAAATTGAGAAACAAGTGTGTATGTTTGAGAGACGTAATTCTAGAAGGCATTTGGAGAACAAATAGATGAGAACGAGTTACCCAACAGAAAAAGAGAAAAAAATGAGAGAGGGAGGGAGAGGGAAAGAGAAGTGATGTGTGTGTGTGTGTGTGTGAGAGAGAGAGAGGGGGGGAGAAGAATGTGGTTGATACGGAGATTTAAGGAAAGATAGATAGACAATGAATTTGAGAGAGAGAGAGACAAGGAAAGAATGAGAGATTGAGAGTAGCACAACCCCCTCCCACAGAAAGACTGTTAATAGAGAACGACAGAGTGAGTGAATAGAGAGAAAGGAGAAGCAGTGTAAGAAAGACAAACAGAGAGGCAGATGATTGAAAGAGAATGGGTGTAACAGCGATAGAGTAAGTGAGAAAGAGAGTGAGTGAGAGAGTGGGGGAGGAGAGAGATTATGAGAGCAAGACGGAGAGTCTGTCCCCTTTATCCATGGTCGATGAGAGAGAGAGAGAGAGAGAGAAAGGTAGTATGTGTGATAGACAATGTTAGAAGAGAAAGAGAGAGAGAGAGGGGGAAGCTGTAGGGATCTTTAACTGGTATATGCACCCGGGAAAATTTAGAAAATGGAGAATTCCGCTTTTAACCAATCTGATTGGTCGTTAACAAGATCATCTATTCGTTGACTGAAATATTTCTTTCTTTCTTTACATAGTCATTTATTATTCTGTTTTTATATTCATCTTAATTCTTCGAAGCCCTATTCAGTTTAATAACTCTTACTGGATGTGACATCCTCAGGCAGTTAAAAGCGTGATTTTAGCGTCCAGTCACAAGAGATATTATCATGGCGAGGGAAGAGAAAACACCCTCGGAGCGTTTTTCTCTACTAGACTTTCTTTATTTTCTATCACTGCTATGGTCATTTGCGGAGGAATTAAGAGAAACATTAATTTCAGAAGTAATTTCCTTCGGATAACGTTGTTACTATGACTAAAACCAGCAAATGAGCAAAGGGCAGTTCTGGCGGAGATAAAGAACAACATGGAAAATTAAATAAAGTGTCACACTATATATATATATATATATATATATATATATATATATATATATATATATATTGTGAAAATATGTCAACGACAAATGTATCGTGATTGTAGACTTATACATGTTCAATTTTTTGAAAAGGGATTGAAGAGATGGTTATATATCTATATATGAATTAAATTTTAAGGAGGATTTGATAATTATAATTAAATAATTCATTGAGTCTGAAAGAAACCTCAACAGAATGCAGAAAGCACTGGACGGCTGTTTCGTCTTAGATTTGAAATTCATTAGCACTGCGCATGCAATGCCGAGATTTTAAACCCTGACAGTGAGGTTGACAAGCAAACATTATACCAACTGTTCCAACGGGCCTCGGTGAAGAAGAGATAGCAAATTAGATTCAATATAGCGCCGCTCGGGCTGAACTTCTCAGCTAACATGAAGTGGAAAGACCATATTAAACCCATTGCTAGGTCAGCTGCTAAGAAATTTATTTCACTGTGTCGTGTGAGACAGTTTTTCTCTCCAGAATCTAGCATTCATATCTATAAGTCTACCATTCGCCCATGCTTAGAATATTGCTACCGCATATGGTACGGTGTCACTGCTATTTACCTTGAGCTCCTTGGTAAAATCTAACGGAGAACCAGCAATATTATCGGTACTGATATGGCGGCTCGGCTTCAGTTTGTTTATCGCCGCTGTAAGGTTGCCTCCCTGTGTCTTTTCTAAAAATACTTCCATTGTAATTGTTTCGATGCCTTCTTCCCTATGGTACCTAGACTTTATGAATTTTAGCGCAGTGCTAGACTGGCATCAAGATCTCAAGCAATTTACAGTTGAGCAGGCTAGATGTATCCGTAATTTTTTATGCTAACACTTTCGCACATCTGGCTGGCGGAACTACTTTCCGGCTCCATGCTTTCCAGTCTACTTTAACCTGCAAAAATTTAAATGCAATGTCAATCGCTATCTACCATCCTCCAGATTACACTTTTCGCTTCCCACTCATTATTAATGTGCCTGTTCCTAACTTTTCCGCGCCATGTAACCTCTTGTGTCTTAGGTGCCTTACTGCCTTGATTTTAGAAAAAATTGAACTTGAATACGGGTAATTACAAACAATATAGAAAAGAATTGCATAACCAGAAATACATAAATGGCGAATCTAATCACCCTCTCATTATACTCAAAGATTTACACAAATCAGTCCTATATATATTATCAACTAACTGCAGCAATTAGGCAATATTTGATGAAACTATAATTAGATATATAAAAGCCTTACAACAAAGTAACACCAAAGTAAATATAGAATACTTAGAAAAAACAAAGGATGGTGGTAATACATCCATAATTACGTGAGAGATAATAGCATGAACCAGCTCTTACAGTGCTATACGTGTAAGATGTAACCTCTGACTTGTAGAAAAATTACTTTAATTTATTAAAAAAGAGAAATGAATTAATTGTTACATGTAGGCATAAAAAATACCTCTTGAAGTATGTTGAACTAGATTGATTTTAGTTGAAGACTATACTTTCACATTTTAATTCATTTACTTTCATTATCTTTAGTTAATATATTGTTTTTTTGTATTAGTGTATAAAGACTAACTTGAATTAGTAATTTATATTGTATGTATGTCTAGGTTTTTAGTACCTTCTCATTTCTAATAATAATTTGAAACATATATTAGTCACAACATATATTTCATCCACTGTACCAATTCTATTAAATGTTTATGATTTGTATGTTTGTGTATGTCATTTATATTTGAATTATGTGTGTATATATGT
Organism: Acanthosepion esculentum; assembly: GCA_964036315.1. Taxonomy (NCBI): domain Eukaryota; kingdom Metazoa; phylum Mollusca; class Cephalopoda; order Sepiida; family Sepiidae; genus Acanthosepion; species Acanthosepion esculentum. The sequence continues at coordinate 14,476,515 of OZ038508.1, read as the reverse complement.
ACGTAGGTGTTGTTTCACTGACAATTTATATATTCTTTGGATTTATGGGCGGCTATTATCATAAATAGGGATAGCACGCGACGTGCGGGGACCGCGTGTGAAGTTCAAACTCCCTTGTTACTCCGTTTCAAGAATTCACCGCGGTTGGAATCGGGAATGGCTGTCGCCGTGCTTGGTCGGCCTTCGTTCCGGACGCGGTGAATTCCTTGTAAGGAGCCGGCTTAACCGATCCAGGGTGAATGCCGCAACATACATACATACATATTATCATAAGCATAATTATCTTTTTATATATATATATATATATATATATATATATATATATATATATATATAAAAGTGAACATAGAAGTCAACACTTAGAGGCGACAGTCTGTTTCATGCTAGTGCAATCGTCAGGCAACCTGACGATTGCACTAGCATGAAACAGACTGTCGCCTCTAAGTGTTGACTTCTATGTTCACTTTTATATTTACACACGCTCTATCTCTGATATTGAGCACTTTACCCCATAAATATAGCACACTTTAAGACTATATTTCATCATATATGTATATATATATATATGTATTATATATTTCCCTGGTTTTGAAAAGCCTGTTCGGGGCGAAATGGCCATATATTATATGGTCTATAATAAATATATATGAGCTCTGTTCTGTGGATCAGTTTTAATATCTTATATAACTAGGATTCACTTGAATTACTTACCACGGACTTTAACCTATATATATATATATATATATATATATATATATATATATATGGTGATCAGTTAAGTGTCACAGATGATCATGCAAGACTTAGGCTGATCTGAAACATCACATATGTACGTTGTCAAGTGGCTATCATTGAAGATATGTTGTTGTTCTGACAAGAATGTACAATAATCATTTATATATACATATATATATATACGTATACATACATACATATATATATATATATATATATATATATATATATATATATATATATATATATATGCACATTTCATTAAAAACGACTGGCAAGGTGCTTTTATTTAGTTTTTTATACAAATTTTCATGCGATCTAATAATTTTTATATAATTTATCATCCGAAAAGAAAAACATTATTAGAAGGATTGTTGCCTGAATACACAAATATATATATATATATATATATATATATATATATATATATATATATATATATATATACACACACACATATGGAGATAGGGAGAGATGATGGGAGAGAAGGGAAAGTCTGTGAGTGTGAGAGAGTTTGGAAGGAAGAGACCGAGGGAGTAAGGTAGAAATGGAGGAAATCAGAGAGAGAGAGAGAGAGAGAGCGAGAGAGAGAGAGAGAGAGAGAGAGAGAGAGCGAGCATGTACTTTGTTGTAAGGCTTCTGTAAAAATTTTGATCGTTCTGTACATTTTTTTTATTAAGCTCTATATATTAAATATTAGGTAAAAATTCACTTATAATTCAAATATATATCTGCCAAAGGACAATATGAATAAAGGCAAAACGAAAACTTATTTTAGTGAACGCACTTTGTCCTCTGGTGAATGTTATTAAGGCAAATGTGAGGAGTTTATTGTGTAACAAGTATTTATAAACAGAAATAAAATCTCAGTTTTTCAGAATTTTAAATTTAAGAACGCACATATAATTCAGGCTAACTGAAAGTCAAGGTAAATTATAGAGGATTCTAAATGATGTAATTTAATCTCTAGTAAACAAAAGTAAGTAAATATTATTGCTGTTGAATTTTTTAATAATGTAATTATTATATTATTTTAGTCAGGGATTAATCTATACATTATATCTTTTAAATAATATAAAGTTTTAAATTTAACCGTTTTCTTTAAATTTTAAAAGTTCATATAGTCATGTATGTTGGATTGGGGAAAAGTGCTATTTGAAAAAAAATCACAACTGTTCCTTACAATATATATGTGCTATTCGGGATACACGCTTAGGCGATCATGTATCTTTCTGCTTCATGACCGACGAGATAGGTTGCCATTTATTTATGTGCTAGACCTGTTGCCATCCATGGCCGGTCTATTATGCTATTTACCCATAGCTTAGGGGGTGGGGGAGAAGAAAAGGATTCACACCTTTCCCCCAAGAATATTTGCACGTAAGTGAATGTAATGGATTCGACTGGAATTCGAACTCGGCTCTCCAATTCCTCAATCCGAGCCGCTATCCATTACATTTAACGCCCCCACCCACTCACGTGGGTCGTATGTGGCACAAGGCCGAGTTTACTGTGGGTTCGCAGAAAAAATTCCCTTCGAACCCGCATAAATGGACTCAGAACCCGTCCACCTCCCTGGACGAAACCTTGCCCTTCGGCAAAGCCTCGTCAGGGTTCCTTTCTGCTCAAGGCAGAGAGTTTGACAGTAATTAACAATTTGGAGTACCGTTCCCAAGTGATTTTCCAAGCGTCGCTTACATGTGGCACAAGGCCGAAAGTATGGAGCACCCAGTGAGGATCGAACTCATTACTCTGTCGTAATTGTTCTCGCGAGACTAGCTTGTTAACCATTACACCGCTATCCATTACCCCACCGTGCCTCCTCTAACAGTTTTATATATGCGCTGAGAAATCTTGAGTTTTTAATATCTTAAAATATTTTCGCATGCAGAATATCCGAGTAAGAAATCCAACAATCTTGACTCGGATTTGTATATTAAAACCGTAAATCTCACCCCCCTCAACCGACTTTTCTAATAAAAAAAGCTATCAGTTTTCAATGATTTCAATATGGCGTCAATTTGGTGGCGTTGGAAATGAAGGCCTTTATAAAATGCATGACGAAGAGAATACTTTTCGTGACCCAATCTTTCGTTTTTATTTCTTCCTATTAAGATATGAATGATGCAAACGTGAAGAATTAAAAATAAAGCCGAGAATGCATTGCATAATCACGTCTTTAATATATATTCCCACGTGACCAGTTGTAAGAAGAAAAAGCAGTAAAGACATTGAAGATGTGGAAACGAAATAGAAATAGATTAAAATGTGACAAAGGGAGGTGAACAAATAAAAATAACATGAAGAAGAAGTAGAAAAAGAAGAAAAAGTAGAAGAGGAGAAAAAGTACTAGAAGTAAAAGTCGTAGTAGTAGTAGAAACAGAAGCAGACGTAGAAGAATTAGTAGTAGAAAAAGAAAGTGTAGAAGCAGAAGTAGTAGTAGTAGTGGTAGTAGTAGTAGTAGTAGTAGTAGTAGTAAAAGTAGAATTAGAAAAAGAAGTAGTAGTAGAAGAAGAAGCAGAAATAGAAAAGGAAGAGGCGGTAGTAGAAAAAGAAGAAAAAGAAGAAGCAGCAGCAGAATTAGAAGAAGAAGTAGAAGAGGTAGTAAAAGAAGAAGAAGAAGCAAAAGAAGAAGAATTAGGAGAAGAGGTAGTAGTAGTAGTAGCAGTAGTAGTAGTAGTAGTAGTAGAAGAGGAAGAAGAAGAAGACGAAGAAGAAGAAAAAGAAGAGGAATAAGAAGAAAAAAGAAGAAGAGGTAGATAAAGAAGAAGAAGAAGAAGAAGCAAAAGAAGAAGAATTAGGAGAAGGGGTAGTAGAAGTAGTAGTAGAAGAGGAAGAAGAAGAAGAAAAGAAGAAGAAGAAGAAGAAGAAGAAGAAGAAGAAAAAAGAAGAAGAAGAGGTAGTAAAAAGAAGAAGTAAAAGAAGAATTAGGAGAAGAGGTAATAGTAGTAGTAGTAATAGAAGAGGAAGAAGAAGAAGAAGAAGAAAAGGAAGAATAAGAGGTAGTAAAGAAGAAGAAGAATTAGGAGAAGGGGTAGTAGAAGTAGTAGTAGAAGAGGAAGAAGAAGAAGAAAAAGAAGAAGAAGAAGAAGAAGAAAAAAAGAAGAGGAGGTAGTAAAAAGAAGAAGTAAAAGAAGAAGAATTAGGAGAAGATGTAATAGTAGTAGTAGTAGTAGTAGTAGTAGAAGAAGAAGAAGAAGAAGAAGTAAAAGATGAAGAATTAGGAGAAGAGGTAGTAGTAGTAGTAGTAGTAGTAGAAGAAGAAGAAGAAGAAGAAGAAGAAAAAGAAGAAGAGGAATAAGAAGAAAAAAGAAGAAGAGGTATTAAATGAAGAAGAAGAATCAAAAGAAGAATTAGGAGAAGAGGTAGGAGTAGTAGAAGAAGAAGAAGAAGAAAAAGAAGAGGTAGTAAAAGAAGAAGAATTAAGAGAAGAGGTAGTATTAGTAGTAGTAGTAGTAGAAGAAGAGGAAGAAGAAGAAGAAAAAGAAGAAGAGGAGGAGGTAGTAAAAAAGAATAAGTAAAAGAAGAAGAAGAAGAAAAAAGAAGAAGAGGTAGTAAAAGAAGAAGCAGAAGAAGCAAACGAAGAAGAATTAGGAGAAGAGGTAGTAGTAGTAGTAGTAGTAGTAGAAGAAGAAGGAAAAGAAGAAGAAAAAGAAGAAGAAAAAAGAAGAAGAGGTAGTAAAAGAAGAAGAATTAAGAGAAGAGGTAGTATTAGTAGTAGTAGTAGTAGAAGAAGAGGAAGAAGAAGAAGAAAAAGAAGAAGAGGAGGAGGTAGTAAAAAAGAATAAGTAAAAGAAGAAGAAGAAGAAAAAAGAAGAAGAGGTAGTAAAAGAAGAAGCAGAAGAAGCAAACGAAGAAGAATTAGGAGAAGAGGTAGTAGTAGTAGTAGTAGTAGTAGAAGAAGAAGGAAAAGAAGAAGAAAAAGAAGAAGAAAAAAGAAGAAGAGGTAGTAAAAGAAGAAGAAGCAGTAAAAGAAGAAGAATTAGGAGAAGGGCTAGTAGAAGTAGTAGTAGTAGTAGAAGAAGAAGAGGAAAAAGAAGAAGAAAAAGAAGAAGAAAAAAGAAGAGGTAGTAAAAGAAGAAGAAGAAGAAGAAGCAAACGAAGAAGAATTAGGAGAAGAGGTAGTAGTAGTAGTAGTAGTAGTAGTAGAAGAAGAGGAAGAAGAAGAGGTAGTAAAAAGAAGTAAACGAAGAATTAGGAGAAGAGGTAGTAGTAGTAGTAGTAGAAGAGGAAGAAGAAGAAGAAAAAGTGATATTCATAAAAGAAGAAAATAATATTAATGATAATAAGGTGTCTGAAAACTTGCCAATTTACCTTTTTCCTGATTTTAATGCATTCCCTTAGTTTTATCATAAGCTTCACACATACACACACACACACATACACACACACACATACATAATATATATATATATATATATATATATATATATATATATATATATATATAGAGAGAGAGAGAGAGAGAGAGAGAGAGAGAGAGAGAGAGAAAGAGGGAGAGAGAGGATGTGAAAGAAACAGCGAGAGAGAGGGTTGTACCTAATAAAAAGCAATACCTCAGCTTTGAAATGCTTTTTAAAAATGAAAACTCTTTCCTGAAGCTTTTATTGTAGTTTTAATTTTATTTATTTTTGTTTCAATTCAAAGCTAACAGATTAAATTTAATATTTTCCAATAAGTTAAATATTTTTCTCTATTTCAACCCGAATTTAAATTAATCGTTATGATTTTTTTATGATTAGCAGTAAAATCGACGAATTCGTCCATATTGACAAATCTGTCAGCCGATAGAAATACTATCAGTATCCGCCGATGTTTATTTGCTGATTGTCTGGAAGAAAACGTGAGCTGATGAAGGTTTTGCGTCTCTAAAATGCGGACAGAAGCTGAGATATGACCATTTTCAACCGACTAAAATAACTAGGGAGACGATGAGACTCTCAAATATAATAATAATAATAATAATAATAATAATAATAATAATAATAATAATAATAATAATAATAATCTGTGATAAATATCCAGAAACCATTGATCATCTTGTATCAGGTTGCACGATATTGGCACCCACTGAATATAAAACCCGGCATGACAGAGTGGGCCAATATCTGCACTGGAAAATATGCAACTTCTACGGGAAGGAAACTGAAAGAAACTGGTATGAACACCACCCAGACCCGGTTACGGAGATAGGACCTGTTACAATTCTATGGGACTACACAATACACACTGACAGAACAATCAAAGCCAACCGCCCAGACATTGTTATTAAAGACCACAAACATAAAAACTATTGAACTTGAAGTCCCTGCAGACTGCAATGTATCTTTGAAGATATTCAATATGCTGTCAAAATCCAAAGAACTTAAAATCGAAATCTCAAAAATGTGGCACATTGGAACATCAGCAATCCCTGTTGTAGTTGGAGCCTTAGGATTGGTTGGAAAATATTTCACTAGACTAATTGAAGGTATTCCTGGAAGTCTATGCCTCGTAGAGATACAAAAAATTGCTCTCGCAAGTACAGCCCACACTTTACGAAGGGCTTTATGTATGTAATTTTTTTTTGTCAGTGGAAAGTGTCATGATGACATTTCTAACATTAGGTCTTTGGGCGGGACCCGTAAAGAAATGTGTACACGCCAGAAATCAAAGGAAATAAAAACAATAATAATAATAATAATAATAATAATAATAATAATAATAATAATAATAATAATAATAATAATAATAATAATAAACTTGTATCAGGTGGCACGATATTAGTATCCACTGAATATTAAACTCGGCACTGGAAAATATGCAACTTTTACGGGAAGGAAACTACAAGAAAGTGACACCACCCAGACCCGGTTATGGAGATAAGACCTGTAATAATTTTATAGGACTTTACAATACACTCAGATAAAACAATCAAAATTAATAGCCCAGACATTGAGATGAAAATCACAAAAACAGAATGTGGCTTTCTTATTGACATCGCAGTTCCAGCAGATTGTAATGTATCTCTGGATATCTTCAATAAGCTATCAGAATACAAGGATCTTCAAGTGGAAATCTAAAAACGTGGCACATCAATAACCCGTGTTGTAGTTAGAGCATTTCGGATTGATTGGAAAAAGTTTCCGATAGGCTCATTGAAGGGATTCTTGGCAGTCTATACCTTATGAGATACAAAAAATTATAGTCATACATACAGTTCGCACATTACGAAGAGGTTTATCTTTGTATAATTTGTGTGATCTTAGGGTTATATTTCTTTTTACAAAAATGATCAGTGGAAAATATCATGAAGTCATTATGTACTTAGGTCTCTGGTTGAGACCCGGAAGGAAATGTGTATACAACAGAAATCAACGAAAATGAAATAATAATAATAATAATAATAATAATAATAATAATAATAATAATAATAATAATAATAATAATTAGAAGAAGAAGAAGAAGAAAAGGAGAACAAGAAAAACAAGAAGACGAAAACCTAAATAGTAAATCGGATGAAGAAAGCAATTCAAACGTAAAAATTGTCTTCTCATCAATGCAATAATTGTTATGATTGGCAAACACAGGCCAACAAACAAAACCCAAGAACAAATGAAATAAGAGATTCTCTGTTTTCTCACCAGATCTTCTTCATAAAAAAAAAGAAAACCAAAAGAACGGGTAACTGTATCGTGGTGGGAAGTTATGATTATCTCTTTTTATAGAGTTGACCCTTGGAAAATTGGTTTTTGGAAAGGGGCCTCAGGCATTTATTTCGGATCTCTATTCACCACAGGATGAGCTTCATAGACGAAGGCACATTATAAACATTAACCTCCACCCTGCCTGCTTATTCACCTGCCTTAACAGAGAGCAGAGAAAGGACCCTGAGGCACGACAATTGAAAAATGGACAGATCGATACGCATCAGAAAGGAGATTCCCACTCAAATTATTCGATATTATCAAAATTGGATTATTTCTTTCTCTTGTTCATTCTTTTATTTCTTTTTCATTTATTATCAGATATTTTACATTTTTATTTATATTTCACCTAATTGCTTTTTTGTATATATATATTTTTCCTTTCTTTTGTGCTTTTTGTTTCAGAGATTCATTTATTCATTCAATCGGTCTGTGGTTTATCAAGTTATTTCTCCCTTCTCCGTTTTGTCTGTTGTTCTTTCTCCAGATCATTTCCCTAGGTTTGATTTTATTTCGTTCGATTATCTATTTTCAATTTTTTTTTCTGTTTCTTTCTTTCTTTCTTTCTTTCTTTTTAATTCACCCTCGTTTCTCCCTTTTTCCTCTTTTCTTTTGTTCTTCCTCCTCCGATTTTCTTTCTTTCTTTCTTTCTTTCTTTCTTTCTTTCTTTCTTTCTTTCTCTTTAATTCACCCACATTCTTCCCTTTTCCTTTTATTAATTACTTTCCTGATTTCCCTTGTTCTTCCTCCTCCGATTTTCTTTCTTTCTTTCTTTCTTTTCTCTCTCTTTAATTCACCCTCGTTCCTCCCTTTTCCCTCTTTCCTTTTATCAATTACATTCTCTTTCATGTTTCCCTTGTTCTTCCTCCTCCGATTTTCTTTCTTTCTTTCCTTCTTTCTTTCTTTCTTTCTGTCTTTCTCTTTACGTCACCCTCGTTCATCACTTTTTCTTCTTTCCTTTTATTAATTACTCTCCTCTTTTCCTTTGTTTTTCCTCCTCCGATTTTCTTTCTTTCTTTCTTTCTTTCTTTCTTTCTTTCTTTTCAACTACGTCAGAGGGCCTGTCTATATTTCTGGGATTAGGTATTATGTACATTATTTACATTATTCGGACTATTGTCCTCTTCTTTGTCGCCATATTTATTACAACATTTCGGCCGCTGTACGCTCCGGCCTGCTTCAGGTTGTTGGAATGTCGAACTGAACCATTTATTTCGTTCACTGGGGTAGACTGTTCTAGTTCCACGTTAATGGAAGTCAGTTATGAGTTATCTCCTGTTAATATTTCCCTTTGGTTAAGGCAGTGGAGAACTTTCAGATAATATAATAATATTTCTATTGTTCTACTCATTGCTATTAATATTCTTGCTGCATTCTATTTTTGCCTGTCTCAATTCTCTGCATAAAAAGATTTTCATATTTTATTATATTTGAATCTTTGTAATTTAATACCTCTGTTTGTAGACGTATACATATCTATCTATCTATCTATCTATCTATCTATCTATCTATCTCATTCCTATTCATATGTACGTACGTATGTATGTACGTATGTATGTATGTATGCCTGTATGCATCTATCTATCTATCTATCTATCTATCTATCTGCTAATATGATCAATGTCTTAGAATATCACTGGCAGTATATTTATTTTTAATCTATTAATTTTATCTAAGTTAAAATTGAATGAAAATTGACGATATTAGAAAAAGAAATGTAATGAAGACGTTTTTAGCGGAATACAGAAATGGGAAATAAAGAAGGAACCATTCCAAATGCTATGAAAATGGAAAATTTAAAAATTGTTCCACTTATGCCAATTTAACAAAGATTCTTCAAAAAGCTTTCAAAATACAAGGACCTTGAAATGGAAATCTCAAAACATAAGGACATCAATCTATCTTAGAGACGACAGTCTGTTTCATGCTAGATGCAATCGTCAGGCCACGACTCGTGGCCTGACGATTGCATCTAGCATGAAACAGACTGTCGTCTCTAAGTGTTGACTTCTATGTTCACTTTTATATTTACACACGCTCTATCTCTGATATTGAGCACTTTATCCCATAAATATAGCACACTTTAAGACTATGTATATATATATATATATATATATATATATATATATATATGGCAATATATTTTAAAGCCTGCACATATAGTACATTACTCCTAGGTAGAAGTGCCTGGAAGGAAAACTTTAAGTCTCATGACACAGATAATCCGTTCCTAAACAGAAAAGTATATCAATAAGTAAATAATTGTGTTATTTGTCACAGGTGCAAAAATCATCAGCGTCACCATTGCCATCATCATCAACAAATACAACAAAATAAAATTAACACCTGGGGCTACACTAGACATGCATCTCATGGCTTTTCATCATAACTATCTGAAGGTGTTAATATGTAATCGGTTTGTCGGGGTGAATTAAAATGGGCTACAGTTGCCACACCATAACCAGTTGGGTCTGTCCCCCGGGAGTTAACAAACTGTGCCTCTCTGTTCTCGGAAGAGGTGTTTCCTCTGTTTGAAAGATGAGGCAACCAAGGTGACTTGGGAGTTACATCTAAATTCTTGGAAACACACTTAATCAGCTCACCGTCTAAGCATTACCTGTTACTAAGGGTTAACCCAACACCTCAAGGGCCTCACCTGCAAGGTCATAATGCTTTCAACATAATCTTTCATCATATCGCAAATGTTTGGTCCTGGTGCATACTCTTGGTATAACCTGATCTGAACGAATGTCATGTTAGATATACTGGGATTGGTATATTTGTACACCAGAGTCATTTCATTGCTCAATCATAGTCATAATAGATATGACAGTGTTGTCAGATAAAAAATATATCTGTTAAAGTATTTCGCAAAATGAGTAAACAGAAGGATTGTGAAATTGAAAAAAGGAGGCACCTTAAAATTACTAGAAAACCTATAATATTTGGAGACATGAGTATAATCAAAAATGGCACATTAAATCAAAATGAATGACTGTCTCTGTTTACAAGCGATTAAAATGTTGCACAGTATGCATGTGATCATCTATCCAGGAGAATATTATCTATGTTAACAAAATATAAACACATAAACACTTGTTAAGTGTCACTTAATATCAGAACTTGGGGCACCACGACCTGGTGTAATAGTCAGCCAGCTTATCTCGCTCGAACAATATAGACTCTTTAGTGATTTCGATACTTACTGTGTACCCCACACTTTCGGACTTGTGTCACACCTAAGCCAGGCTTAACTTGTGCCAACAAAAAGGATATATTGCCTTACTCCAGGGATTAAGAAGCAGCAGCAGCAGCAGCAGCAGCAGAAGAAGAAGAAGAAGAAGAAGAAGAAGAAGAAGAAGAAGAAGAAGTAACAGCATCAGAAGAAGAAGAATAATAATAATAAGAAGCAACAGCATCAGGAGGAGGAAGAGGAGAAGAAGGAGAAGAAGAAGAAGAAGAAGGAGAAGAAGAAGAAGAAGAAGAAGAAGAAGAAGGAGAAGAAGAAGAAGAAGAAGAAGAAGAAGAAGAAGCAACAGCATCAGAAGAAGAAGAAGAAGTGAGGGAAGAAGAAGAAGAAGAAGAAGAAGAAGAAGAAGAAGAAGAAGAAGAAGAAGAAGAAGAAGAAGAAGAAGAAGCAACAGCATCAGGAGGAGGAGGATGAGAAGAAGAAGAAGAAGAAGAAGAAGAAGAAGAAGAAGAAGAAGAAGAAGAAGAAGAAGAAGAAGAAGAAGAAGAAGAAGAAGAAGAAGAAGAAGAAGCAACAGTATCAGGAGGAGGAGAAGAAGAAGAAGAAGAAGAAGAAGAAGAAGAAGAAGAAGAAGAAGAAGAAGAAGAAGAAGAAGAAGAAGAAGAAGAAGAAGAAGAAGAAGCAACAGTATCAGGAGGAGGAGAAGAAGAAGAAGAAGAAGAAGAAGAAGAAGAAGAAGAAGAAGAAGAAGAAGAAGAAGAAGAAGCAACAGTAGAAGAAGAAGAAGAAGAAGAAGAAGAAGAAGAAGAAGAAGAAGAAGAAGAAGAAGAAGAAGAAGAAGGTAGTTGAAGTTTTGGGTTTGGTAAAGAAAGGAACTCAACAGCAAATCAACAAAATTCCTGGTACAGCATCTCTCCAGGGAATCCAAAAATTGATCTCCCAAGCACAACCCGTATCCTGCGAAGAACTTTGTCCATTTAACTTTTCTTTTTCTGATAATAGCCGTTTTTTTGTTTAATTAAGTGGAAACAACTGAAAATCGTATTCTTTGCTTGCCTGAAGTCATTGGTTATGACCCGGCACCTGATTATAAAACAAATGCAGGTCATAAGATTTTCTATAATAATAATAATAATAATAATAATAATAAAATCACAATTCATGTTATCATGATAAATTTGGAAAATTAAATTTTTTCGTGATTACCTTAAATGCTTTCTTTTTTCTCTCTAAATATGAACGTTAAAACAATTTCCCTAAATTTCAATTTGGTTCCCTTAATTTCCTTCCCTTTGTCCTTCCTATCAACCCCTTCCCCCTATCCTTCTCATAATAATCATTATTGCTGTTCTTCTTCTACGGGGAAACAGTGTTTTTACTGGTACCCCTTTCATCTATTTGCTTGAAGACTTGACATTAACAATTTTTTTAATGTCATTTTTCTATGATTACAATTATTACGTTTTCTGATATCACTGCTGCTCTTTCGACATGATTACTTTATTTATTAATCTTCTGATTGATAATGTGATTCTGTTGTTATTTTTTATTGATGAAACATATTATTATTATTATTATTAGTTGAAGTAGTATTAGTTATAGTAGTAGTCGCAATGTCGTTATTAATATTATTGCTACTGTTTGTTATTTTTACGTGTTGGTGAATAGTTGACATGGCCTCTGTTCATATTATGGTTGGCGCTCTTGTAATTGTCTCCAGGATCTTTCTTTTTATTTTTGCTTTACTAATATTATGATAAAAAAAGCAAACGAACATGGAATCAACAAAAGTATACAATTTCTTTTATCATTAAGCAAAAATATTTGCCTTAAGAAAGAGAAAGAGAAGGAGAAAGATATTAACCGAATTCTGCATATCTCACCCCCACCACAGTCCCCCCCCCCCACTCCCGTCGTTTCATGTTGCTTGGAGGTAATGAGACGGGTAAAAATCAAAACGAGGCTGGAAATTATTGAAAGTCATTCAGGTTGAGTCGATCAAGAAATAAATAACACCAGAAGGTCAGGGTTCATGCGCGGATTAGGGGTGGGGTAAAGTAAACTGCTGGCAAGGGGAGACAACTCTAGTATAGAGAGAATACAATATCCCTTCTTTGTTTTTCTTGGTTTTAGTCGTCGCTGTTGTAGAGTTACTTTCCGCAGTGGAAACTGTATTTGGACTAAATTCGGTCCTAAATAGGTTCAACGTACAAAAACGTTAGGAACTTGTTATAATAAGTATTGCGCTGAGTAATCTAGTTGTGGTGGCTGACTACTTTCGTATTCGACAGTATTTACTGCCACCCCTCCACGAGGGATAGATCTGGCACAAGGCCGAGTTTACCCTGGGTATTCCAAAAAATGCCCGTAGATTCCGTATAAATGGGATCGGGTTGGTCAACCTCTTCGGCGGAGCCTCGTCCGGGCTCCTCTCTGCTCAGAGGCAGAGAGTTCGACCGTCTAGCCGAGTACTTTCGTATTCGACTCCCAGTCGACCCTCACTGACAATTACTTATATTAGGTGGGAGAGTCTATTATCTATAGACTAGGTGTGTTTCACCATAACACACGCTTAAACAATAAAGGAGTTAAATATAAATAAAAATAAGCAAAAGCAATAATAACAAAATTCAATTATCGATATTTAACAAAGATTCCATTGTATAAGAAAAGAGCTAGACTGATGATCTGATTAGCTGAGATGAAATCACCCCTAACCGTCCTGAGTATGACGATAAACTACATCCGCGTCCTGGGGAAAATGATAAACCACCTTCAACGGCAAGGCCTCTGATCAGGAGGTTTTGAGGAGAATTGAACCATCTCTTAATTGCTGGTGTTCCCAGGACCACCCTGACCCGGAGTGGTAGCACCTGTTAGGCTCCCAGCTATGGGCAATACTTAACCCCAAATGGGGGTCAAAACATTATGAAAGCGTAAAAATAGGTTTTAATACCAGCAATACATTTTTGTAAAATATTATTACCAGCAATGAATTTTTGAAGGAAAAAATTATTATCAGCAATACCTTTTTTTAAATATTACCAGCAATACATTTTTTTAAAAATATTACCAGCTATAATGACAAAAGTACGTAAGTGTAGGCTTTAAGAAAACTTTATTCAACTGAGAATAAAAGGTTTGCGTATAGTGTCCTTATATAGTCCCAGTAAACAGAAATAACGCTCTCAAAATGGAGAGTAACAAAACAAGGGGAGACCACTCTTGATTATTCATAACACCAGTAATACATTTTTTTAAATATTACCAGCAATACATTTTTGAAAATATTAGCAGCTGTAATGACAAAAGTACGCAGGTGTAGGCTTTAAGAACACTTTATTCAACTGAGAATAAAAAGTTTGCGTATAGTGTCCTTATATAGTCCCAGTAAACAGAAATAACGCTCTCAAAATCGAGAGTAACAAAACAGGGGGAAACCACTTTTGATTATTCATAACAACAGTAATACATTTTTTTTAAATATTACCAGCAATACATTTTGAAAAAATAATATATATATATATATATATATATTTGGACGAAAATATTACCATCAATCGGCATTAAATAACCCATGAGCTTGATATGCAGTAAAACAAACCTAACCAAAGCACCCCTAAATTTAAAATCAAAGAAATATATCTCCCAGATTAATTATCGTTGACAATGCTTCTTTTAATAAAGCAATTAAAAATGAGAGGAAAGAAATACTATTAAAATAATAATAATTCAAATTGCTTCATTTAAGAAATTTAGACAATTTAATAAAGTTATTGGCAATTGTAAAAGAAAGTGAAAGAAGATAAAATAAAAACAAACCAAATATTGATAAGAATTCACAATTCTTCATCCAAGAAGTTAAAACCACTTAATATTATTACTACTACGTGTAAAAGCATGAAACATTAGATAAAAGAAATACAATTAAAAATAAATAATTGACAATTAGTCAATGTCTGTCTATATTTCTGAGATGCGATATTGTAATTATTTACACTATTTACATTCTCCTCAAGGACATATGAACCAGTCGATAAAAGCGTTGGTGGGATCCAGTGACTTGACCCAATAAGTTGTGAGTTCAACACCTAGATACTGTAGTGTTGAAAAATAAAACTGGAAAGTTGAGTTAAAGTGATAAAACTGAGATCCGGAAGAGACATGACACGTGAAACTAGAACAATTTACTCCTTGTGGACGAAACAAAGTTCAGTTCGAAATTTCATATATCACCTGAAGAAGGACGGAGCGTACGATTTTATGAATATGGCACAAACAGTCCGAACAGTGTAAATAATTGACATTGCGATAGGAGTTGATAGGAATCTTGTATTTATAATTTACGATAAATTTTATCAACACATTTCAAAATATTGTATACGGAAAGCCTTCCCTAACTCAAAGAGTATATTACTAAAATTAAAAATTGATAAATTATAAGAACTGTGACATATTTTGCGAAGTTAATTAAAGGCATTAATATTGGAAAATTATTTTCGTGATTCTTCTTGGAAGACTTTTTGGCACTTTGGTCTTTATATTTTTATAAATTCCTTCATGTACGGTGGAGTAATAGATAGCGGCTCGGATTGAGGAATCGGAGAGGCGAGTTTGAATTCCAGCGAATCCATTACGTGCTCATACTCTTGGGAAAGGTGTGAATCCTCGTCTTCTCCCCCAGCTATGGGTAAATAACAGGACAAGCCGGGTTCTATATTCTTGGATGGCAACTGGTCTACCTCAGAAAGAAATGGCAAACTACTGCAGGAAAAAAATCTTCCTCGTCAGTCATGACCGCCTAAGCGTGAATCACGCATGGCACATAACTGAATGACTGACTTTTCAGTCTAATCCATTACATTCACTTACGTACTAATACCCTTGGGAAAGGTATGAATCCTCCTCTTCTCCCCCCCCCAGCTATAGGTAAATAGCAAGACAGCCCGGGTTCTGTAGCCTAGGATGGCTACTGGTCTATCGCAGAAAGAAATAACAACCTACTGCGGAAAAAAAATCTGCCTCGTCAGTCATGTATCGAAAGATATATGATCGCCTAAGCGTGTATCACGTATGGCACCTAACTTCTTCTAGGTACAATTTCTCATTTAATACAAGGCTCAGTGGCAACTCAAGGTAGAGTGTTACTTAAC
Source organism: Acanthosepion esculentum (assembly GCA_964036315.1). Classification (NCBI taxonomy): domain Eukaryota; kingdom Metazoa; phylum Mollusca; class Cephalopoda; order Sepiida; family Sepiidae; genus Acanthosepion; species Acanthosepion esculentum. The sequence continues at coordinate 14,460,751 of OZ038508.1, read as the reverse complement.
GATATTGTTGAAAGGCCGTAAAGAGATGTGGAAGAGGTACTTATTATGCCGATATCTAAGATAGATATGACCTTAGACTTGAAGAAGCATCTCCTCGGAAGTCTATTCCACAAACTAGCAGTTATGGGAAAGAAGCTGTCTGAGTAGAACTTTCTCCTTACTAAACGAATATGAAGAGAATGAAGATGATTTGACACCGTGTACGGGGTAAATTCTAGCTGTGAAGGTCTGAACTTGAGGCACCAAAATTATGTCGCCCTTCTGTACAAGGAATAGTGTAGCGAAAAGCTAGCAAAATTTCGTCTGGAAAAAGGGTTTGGAGAATGGTAAAATTTATTACAAGCAAGGTCACGTAATCTCTTTCGAACTCTGAAAAGCTTGGAAATTGAAGACTGAACAGCGCCAGACATTATTTGACATGAATACTGCATTTCTGATCTGATCTGATTCATGTCTTATAGACAGAACATGGTAGTAGGAGTCAGGAACTTTCTGGAACTGTACAAAGGACCGACCATTCTTATTGCAGTTTTCGCGACATTGCGTATACGAGTTTTAATTGATCTCCGGAGTGAGCTTCGGCCCAGTAGGCTCAAGGGCCCCTCAAGATAGAGGGTTTCCCAGTTAGATTGTAAGGTAGGGGAAGTGAAATGTAAGAGAGTATGATATGAACGAGTAGGATACATATCGGTTGTCCCTAGACTTAAACACCCCAAGAGTGTTGTTGTCAAGGAAACATTCTCTCGGGAGGAACATGCTATTTATCACGAAGGGAATGCGGATGGTTTGCCACAGTAAACACGGCCGGGTGGGGTTCCTATCTGAGAAAGTTCGAGCTGGTGCCACGAAGGAATGTAACTCGTCCAAACATCTGCCATAGTAATAGGGATATAGTAGTGAAATTCTGGCGATGTTTAATCTGTAGGATAAGGGTTGGAGAATAATTCATCACCCACAAGGCCGCGTTTTGAACTATATCGATACTGGAGACTGAAGATTCTTGATCTGATCTGACTCTTATAAAGACACAATCGACATCTTCTGATGCCTTGATCCTAATCCCCGTCCCTCTCTTTATCCTTTCCTCAAACAACACTCTTTACTCTTACTCTCACTTTCTGTAACCCCTTGCGTGCTAGTGGCACTCCCACCTTGAGTGGGGGGGAAATGCTTAAAAAAAAGATCATGCCACAAGTAATGTATTTTCTGGAGTGATAAAATAAACTGATCATTCTCCCAGCATCTTTTGCGATGGAAATAAATTACCATTTGATATCTTAAGTGAGCGTAGGCGTTCGACGCAAGGAGCCTCTTTGAGGGTATGACGACATCAGGATCGGTGCCGGTTTACGAGTATATTTTTGCATTTGTCGAATGATATTAGCCAGCCTTCCCCCCCCCCCATTCAACGACGAACATTGAGAGTAGAAGCGTTTGGAAAAACATTTAGGGTCTGTTCGTTGGTGATGAAACATTACTAGATTTTTATGGAGGTATCGAAAAATAGAACTGTGAGAGCTCGATCAGAGGAAAGATCAGCTGAGTGGCACTGGTCGTGTAGATCTTTTAGACGTTGGGATTTAAACATAGTTCTGATAAAAGTTATCGTGATATAATCACAACCAAGAATATATCCCAGCGTTCTAAACACTAGTCCCATTAATACATTATTTATCTCCCTTCGCCTTTCTTCGTCTCCTCTGGGCAATTAATCTAACCTGTACCACGGCTGAGTTAAAGAACTCCACGGCATTATTTATGAATCAATGTCTCAAGTCCCGTTCGTTGAATCCTTTATTGCAAGTGACAAATGCGTGGGTGTCACAGAGGAACACTTCAAGAACGAAAGATATATTTTATTTCCGTTTCTTTCTTAACGAACTGCGGCAAATTCATTAGCTTATTCGTTTGTTTCGCTCTCTAAGAATCTCACATGAATCTGCCACATCGTTCTTTGACAGATAGGAATTCGACTTTTTTTCTCTCTCTCTCGTCCCAACAAAGAGTAACAATGTCTTTCTAGTGACATATTCAAAACTCCCTCGTATATCATAGTGTGCAGCAAAGCTAAAGAGAAAGACGCTTATTTTGAATTAGTTTCTTTGTCAAGAAAATGTATTATTAATAACTAGTTGAAGTACCAATCTACGTTGGGAAAAAAGTCAAAGAGCTGAATTGCAGCTGGGAATAATGACTCCTAGCCTATTTTTTAATTCGCTTCATCAAATATTAGTGACTAGAGGGTTTCTGAATGAGGGTTTTATATGGACGCAAGCGAAAGAAGCGTATATTATCGGGATATGTAGGATAGATAAGGGTTAAAACTAGACTCGAAGAAGTGTATTGCTCGGGGAAGTGTCTTCTGAAGAAACTGTCCCACAAATTACCGTTTCTTGTGAAGAAGATGACAGAACAGAATTTCCAACATATCAATTGCCCTTCTAACCATTTCACCCGAAACAGGTCATCGTCCTGGGTAAGATGTTAAACTACATCCGCGTCCTGGGTAAGACGTTAAACTACGTCCAGCAGCAAGGCCTCTGATCAGGTTGTTTTGCGGAGCGTGGAAGCACCTCTTAATTGCTGATGTTCCCAGGTCCACCCTTACCCAAGGTGGTAGCACCTGTTAGGGTCCCAGCTATGGGCAAATAGTTAACTTTTACCAGCAATATAATTTTGAAGGAAATATATTACCAGAAACAGATTTTTGACAAAACAAAATATTACCAACAAAAAAAAATTTTGTCAGCATTAAATAACCCACTGAGGTTGATATGCCGTAAAACAAAATAAACCAAACCAAACCCAAACAGGTGAATAGAGCCACTAGACTTCAAAATCAGAAATATTACGAAAGAAGCGAGAACAACAGAAGAGTAATCAGGAAGAAAGTAGATAACGATTGACATTGTATTAAGATTCTTGAAGATTAAGGTTAACTTGAAAGCATGGAGCTAGAAGTGAGTTCCACAAGCGAGAAGTGCGAGAGAAGAAACTATTAGCATAGAACTTACGGTTACATCTTTTGGTATTTCAATTGTAAAATAATGAGATCTTACCGCCAATCTTCAATTCATCAAGTATAGGTAGCGTAGTGGAAAGTTCATCAGAATAATTACTATAAAAGTATTTATAGAAAATATACAGGAAGTTACGTTACGGGGATGGGAAAATGACTAAAGCCGAGATGCCAGACCAGGACAAATAACACTGCAGATCCTTCTTTTTTATTTTATGAAGAATCTCTAAATATATAGCATAAAAAACAGACCAGATGGAATACGCAGGTAATTCGGATGATTCGATCCTGCGTACGTAACATGGCGGATATTAATTGATATAATTAAGGAATATAAACCGGTAGAATATTCTCCATGAAAACAGAGATGGAATAGCGAAAGGCAGACGATGTGGCGAGTATGGGAAAGGATCTGTAAAGATGAAAATAATTCATCGCCTATAAAGGTCCTTAAACAATTTTAAGATCTTTTAAGCCTACAAAGTGTGAATTGGGTATCTCCGGTAGCTTTCGTTGCCCTGAGGGACGCAGGTTCGATTCTGCTAAAGAGAGAAAATTTATCTTTAATAAGACTTCTCGAACATTCAGGCCGGTTGGTGAAAATAAATACATTTACTCTTTAATGAATAAACGAAGCGCCCACTCAAATGCGAGTATCCACCAATATATATATATATATATATATATATATATATATATATGTAACAAATCAACATAACGAAAAACATTTGCTGTTCCTTTCTTTTTTGAATATATATATATATATATATATATATATATATATATATATGTGTGTGTGTGTGTGTGTGTGTGTGTGTGTGTGTGTGTGTGTGTGTGTGAATTACAATTAATGAGATCCAAACAATTTACCTCATACAGATGATCATTACATCCATGGGAAAGTAGTTTTTCCCTGTACTTATCAATGCAAGTAGATTTACTAAAATGAATAAAATCCAATGTTTGGTATATATATATATATATATATATATATATATATATATATATATATATATATATTAATAGATTTAAAATATGGTTTTACCGCTACACAGGGATAACCATGGTTATCACTGTGTAGCGGTAAAACCATATTTTAAATCTATTAATTTATAATATTAATGCTCTGTAAATTTAAATTTACATAGAGCACTATTGTGTAAAAATAAAAATCTCTATAAGAACACCGGATTTTATATCTTACTGTTCTTTCCTTTTTATTTATATATACATATATATATATATATATATATATATATTAAAATTATATTTAATACTTCTTATGAAGAATAGACTATAACATATACACTAATATATATATCTAATATATATCATATATACTAATATATATATACTCTATAATATAATATATATACTAATATATATACTATTCTTATATATATATAATATATACTAATAAATATATAATATTCTTCATACTAAGAATAAAAATAATATATATATATATATATATATATATATATATATATATAAAAGTGAACATGGAAGTCAACACTCAGAGGCGACAGGCTGTTTCATGCTGGATGCAATTGTCTGACGACCTCGTCAAGCATGAAACAGCCTGTCACCTCTGAGTGTTGACTTCAATGTTCACTTTTATATTTATACTTACATACGCTCTATCTTTGATATCGAACACTTTATCCCATAAATATAGCACACCTTAAAACTATATTTCTTCACATATATATATATATATATATATATATATATATATATATATATATATATATATATTATGATAAAGTGAAAACAATTTCTGTGACACGTTTCATCCGTTACGATTTCATTGGGCATTGTTGACAAATGCCAGTGTGATTATATCCAAACGGATGGAACGCATCACTAAAACTTTTCTTTTCCAATTTGTCATACTATTTCTATAAATACTGTTTTTTTTATATATAAGATTATACCAAATTATATATCGTTACATCAGATATATATAATAAATATATAGTTTGTGTTGTGTCGGTGTGTATGTAATTGTTGCCAGCGACGCTCAAATACCACACAGCACAGCACAAAAATGTAAAAAGTAAGCAGAAAGAGGAACGTCATATGGTTCAAGCCATCGAACAACAAAATTGTAAAACAAATATAGGAAATATATTCATTAATCTCATACGCAAACAATTCCCTGCATCAAGCACTCTCCACAAGATATTAAACAGAATTACAATAAAAATCAACTACAGTTGCACCGAGAACATAACACAAATAATAAAAAAGTACAAGACGGAAACAACGAACAAAGTACCTGAACAAATTAAAACCACGTGTAACTGCAGAAGAAAGAACGAATGTCCCATAAACGGCAACTGCTAGCAGAGCAGTGCAATATACCAAGCCACTGTAGAATCAGCAGATAACGAAGAAAAAATATACATAGGAGTCACTGAAGGGTCCTGGAAACAAAGGAAGCACGCACAAAAAACATCATTTACAAACAGTAAATACGTGAACAGCACAATGCCTTCTAAAATATCTGGAGGATTAAAAACAAAAAGACAAATCACACCGAAAATATGACTGAAAATAAGGAAAACAACATCAGCCTACACTAATCAAACAAAAAATTGTAAATAATCACCTGTTGCGTCGTTAAATATTTGAGCTTAACAACTTTAAGAAAATATTGCATTAACAACCATGAGAATAGTTGCAGGTCATTATTTAAAGAAGTAAGCGGTACAAATGAAAAGGTTTTTCTATTTGAATTTTCGGATGAATCATAATTCTTCAATTAATGACTGAATAATCTCCTAAAATACCCGTGGAAATTTCCCTGTTGCATCATTAAATAGTTGAGCTTAAGAAAATTAACAAAATACTACAACAATCATAAGTATGAATACAGGTCATTATTTAAAGAAGTAAGAGGGTACAAATGAAAAGATTCAAAGATTCAAATTGACAACTTTTTCCATTCCACTGAAGCAGACGTTAAACATATGAGAACGTTATCACCTTCTTTTTATTGTCTCCCTTTTTGTATTTCTTCCTCACATTGAAACCAGACAGCGTTTCTGATGTATCTTTTACCTCTTTATTTGCAATCAAAACGCAATTTTCTATTATTTATACGATATTGGCAGGGTCTGACGTGCGCGCTAACTAAATATAATTAACTCGGAAAATAAGAAACAAGCAGGTTTATGATAATAATAATAATAATAATAATAATAATAATAATAATAATAATAATAATAATAAAAAAAACCCGTAGATGTTTGATTTTGTCTGGCCATTCAAGAGGCCATCACGCGCTTGACACAAAAACCTTGAGACTTAGTGCCAAGAGCTATAAACTATCATATTCAATTATAAGATCCGATCCCAATGGGCAAGGAAAAGGTTTGCGGCGGTTTTGTGCCGAAAGACAATTTATAGTCAACGACATCTCTGGGCTCATACAGAGCATCTGGTCACGTGATCAATATGGCGGACAACATTCTCCTCTGAATAAAGTGTATTTGGTTAAAATGCCGGGATTCGTGATCTATTCTCGTGAACGGACGCTGTTGAAAAACGGACAGAGGAATCGATTTGGTTGAAGATGTTCTTTCGTCTTGTCAGGACATTTTGGTTAGACTTTAGAGAAGACTCTTTTCTTTTCTTTTTTTTTCTTTTTAATTTTATTGTGATTTGAGGTTTCTGTCTTTTATGCCGTTTGATCAAAATCAGCGCAATTCAAAGAAAGCGAACGATAAAGCACTCACCACGTATGACAAAGACAGACACACATTCAGCATATATCTACAGAGCCTGACAATAACACATATCTATATAATAAATGCGAATGTCAGTGTGTCACGGTGTCACGCTTTTTCAACTTTACTCCTAGAGGCCGTAGCCCAACCTATCATACCATTTTGGAATCAGGCCGAAACCGTGAACGAATTGAAAACATTCCGGGACGGATCCAGACCGGCAATCCTGAAATTTTGAATTCCCAAGTTTTCATTACTGCGATTTTTTTCGGATTCCGCCATTTTGGTTAATACTGATAAAAACAATTAAAGGGACACAACTCTGTAACTTTCATTAGCTCATGTTTAAATAAAAATTTACTGTTCTAAATCTTGTAATTGGGGATTCCCAATTTTCATTACCGCGATTGATTTCTGTAATATTCTTACGTGATGTTTTGCGACGAAATGTTACACAATAACAATTTTTATAACTTGGAAATAAATTTGTGAATAATCAGAATTAATTGCGAAATCCAATGAAAGTCATCCATGAAATAAAAATAATTGTTTCTACGGAAAGTAAGGACCTTCCTACATCAAATTGTCTTTCAATTAAGTGGCGACAAGAATTATCATTGAACTTTTAAAAGGTAAGCTTAAATATTAATGCAATAGTTAAATGCAGCGATCAATTTTGAGTTCTTCTATAGTTTATTGTGGCCTATTGCATCTATTCCTCCCAGTCTGTTGTGATGAAGGGCCAATCAAGAGCCCTCCGCTGGGGCTAGTTTAAATGCCGCCCGATAGAGCAAATTTTTAGTTAGTTTATATATATATATATATATATATATATATATATATATATATATATATATATATATATAAACAAAAATTAAAAATTCTTGAAGCTATATACATAAAACAGTTGAAACCTAACCTGAACAAAATAAACTATGAAATCTCCACAAATATTCTTAAATGCCTATAATTTATAACAGAAGCCATTGGTCTATACCAACGGCTTTTGATACTTAATACTTCTCGATTTCACTCTCGCGTGGTCATGTGTGACGTCACGAGCTGCGACGCGATTTTCGCTTCCGCGTCTCGTATACACGAGTTTGTCGTTGCGTTGAAATTTTTCATGTAGTAAGGGCGGACTATCATTGTTGTTTCGTCCGTGTGTTGTTTGATATATTGAAATTGTCATCTTTGATAATGGCTTATGTAAACCGAAAGCTTAGATTGGATTTAAACATGTGTCAATATGGTGTTTTTCTTTCGTCTTTTAATGATAATGTGATTAAGCTTATCAGACAATATGAAAGGAACTTACTTAAAATGAATATGTTATTTAATGAAGCATGCATTAATATATATATATATATGTGTGTGTGTGTGTGTGTGTTTGTGTGTGTTTGTGTGTTTGTGTGTGTCTAAAGAATTATAATACCTACACAAATAAACATATAAATATTTTCTGCCATTCCAAACAATTTTTGTGTATACCTATATTTGACGGACGCCCTGTATTTTTTTGTTTGTTCTTTTTTTTACCAGTGTGAATTACGTCTACCGGCCCAAACATTAAAAAAACCCAATGAAGATATACTCTCGGGGCGGGTTTGAACTTACGTCCTTATTTGTAAGAGAGAAACCTACAGCTACAAAGTGCATTTCCTCACAGAAAGTTTCAGTTATCCTGAAGAAGACACATTTTATCATTTAGATTTTCTCGAAAGCTCATATGAATCTAACATGTTTCACTTTTATTAAAGCTTCATCACAGAATGAGTTACGTAGAAAAACATAAACAAATTCTTGTATTTTTACTTTTGTGTTGCACGATTTTCATTGATTAATCAAGTTTCACGTGCACTACGACTACTACTAACAATAATAATACACACGCACACAGCGTCCTGGGTATAACGATAAACTACATCCGCGTCCAGGGTAAGACGATAAACTACATCCGCGTCCAGGGTAAGACGATAAACTACGTCCAACAGGAAGGCCTCTGATCAGGAGGCTTTGAGGAGCGTGGAACCTTCTCTTAATTGCTGGTGTTCCCAGGTCCACCCTGACCCGGGGTGGTAGCACCTGTTAGGGTCCCAGCCATGGGCAAATAGTTAACTGAGAACCTGAGGTAAAAGACATTATAAAAGTGGAAAAATAGTTTTTTATAGCAGAAATACTTTGTAAACAATTATTACCAAAATAAATTTTTGAAGAAAAAAAGATTACCAGCAATATGTTTTTGAAAAAAAAAAAACTATTGCCAGCAATACGTTTTTGAAAAAATATTACCAGCTATACGTTTTTGGAAAAAATAATATTACCAGCTATACGTTTTTGGAAAAATAATATTACCAGCTATACGTTTTTGGAAAAATAATATTACCAGCTATACGTTTTTGAAAAACTATTACCAGCTATACATTTTTCAGAAAAAAATATTAACAGAAATAGATTTTTCACAAAACAAAAATATTACCAGGAAAATAAAGTTGTCGGTTTAAATGACACATTGAGGCTGATATGCCGTAAAACAAACCAAACCAAACCAAACACACGCACACAGACACACACATACAGAAACACACACACACACACACACACACACACACACACACACACAAATATAATGCTTATATCTAGTATATAAGATGTTAAAAATTCCCTTTCTCTGCTGCGTGAGTTGAGAGGCTAAGGGTGAGAGTCTCAGACATGTCAAATCGGTCGGGTTTCGATCCTGGCTTGAACCAATCGCATGTCTAGCCACACACACACACACACACACACACACACACACACACACACACACACACATATATATATATATATATATATATATATATATATATACCCTACACCGACAGTACAACTCGTACTCATGTTTCATGCTCATTGCAATCATCAGGTTTTATATTTATCAATTTGAGTACCTACGTTCATAGTGTAACTCAATGTTTCCTAGTATTACCATATATATATATATATATATATATATATATATATATATATAACAGAAAAACTGAATAGACTCCATATAGCGCAGCTACTCACTAAATTCGAGTCTAGTCATTTTCTTCCTCGTTAGAGAAGCCCGTTGGTCCAGTGGTATGACGCCTGCGTCGTATCGTCTCGTTCGATTCCTGTCGGAGGACGAAAATTTTCTATGAAAATTTCTCGGGCATTCAGGCCGGTAAATGTTGTTAATACTGTTTATTATAAACAGAAAATTTACTTAAATATTTTTATCTATAAAAAGAATGTATAAACATAAAAATGTCTTAAAATAATTATCGGACTTTGTCCATTTCATGTGTGACGTCATTTGTTTACATTTGGATATATGAGCAGATATGAATGTACGTGAGAGAATCATGGAAGATTGTAGTTTAAAGACAGTAAAATCGACCTTGCTAACCGAACGCTCCTCTGTGGCCGAAACGGTTTAAAGCACGTAAGGCTATATGACGGTTCCGTATAGGATACAGTTTCGATTCCTGTCGGAAGACGAAAATTTTCTATGAAAATTTCTCGGACATTCAGCCCGGTAAATGTTGTTTAATACTGTTTATTATAAAACAGAGCATTTACTTTGTAGCGGACCGTAGGGGTGAAGATGTGAAGAGATATCAGAAAAGGTTAAAATTTCCTGCTAGGCGGTCCAACTACATGAGAATGTTGGGGTTTAATTAAGTCCAAAGAAGACAAAGAAAACAAACAAGACCAATATACATGGATAAACAAATATATATTAATAACGATTTACACAAAGACATGGACTGTTACATAGAGTTTGTATGGAGAAATAATGTGCGCGTGTTGTAAGTGTTCGTACGTACGTGTATTGTTCTTAGCGGGTTCCCAGAATTTGGAAAACGCTGTATCTGTGAGAGGTATTTATAGCCAGGGGTGACAGACCCCTGTTGAAGGATTAAGGAAACTGAGGAGGAGCTAACTCCGACAACTTAAATATTTGTATCTATAAAAATAATGTATAAACATAAAAAATGTCTTAAAATAATTGACGGACTTTGTCCATTTCATAACGTATATATATATATATATATATATATATATATATATATATATATATATATATATGTTTATAAGCGTGCGATGGATATATTATTACTTTTTTATATTTTCAATTCGATGCATGCGCAATTTTTTATTTTTTTATTTTGTCGACGGCACATTATTAGGGTCAGTTGAGAAAAAGGAGCACCATGACGCAATTTATTCAGACAGAAATTTAGAAACGGCAATTTGTACTGCTTGGCATTCGCACCGGAAGCTCCAATACGAACATTTCAAAGTGTTTGGTGTCAATCAGGGGAGAGTACAGAGGGTTCGAAAAGAGCTGGATGAGTCTAAGGGTAATTCCGAAGGCACGGCAGCTGGGAAAAAAAAACACTCTCATCATTCTGATAAGAACAGAACTCCATAATTTTTTTGTGGGAAACTCAGACTAAACACGGAGGCCTACATCAAGTACCCTGAGTCAATAGGGTGGTTGCTGGAACACCCAATGTATGGCAATAGGACTCTGCACCATGCCACACAAGCAGAAGAACCCAGTCACGGATGTCAGTCAATTTCTGCGACCGCATCACCCCCTTATATCTGGCCACCTAAATCCCCAGACTGCAACCCTTGTGGTTACTAATTGTGGGGTGGAGTTGAGCGAGAGACCAACAACACTCCTTGTAGAACCAAAGATGATACGAAGGCAAAGCTTATGGCAGCATTAACCAACTTAAGCAAGCAGACCATCCAGAAGAGTTGCAGGAGATTCCAAAGTCGTTTGTAGGCCTTGGTTGAAGCTATTGATGATTTTATTGAATAAATTTACTCTTTGTTATTTCAATATATTTTTGTGTAATTTTGCTAAATATATGTGTTAAAATCAGGCGTCAGTATTATTTTCATTTTGTGAGTCATTTAGACGACATATCCATCGCATTCCATATATATATATATATATATATATATATATATATATATATATATATATATATATATATATATATATATATTAAAAACATTCTTAGTGGTACAGAACTTGAGTTTTACTGTAAAAATGTTAAGCTGAATATTATATGGCATAATTAAAAAGTTGATGGTAAAAAAAATAAAAAATGAAAGAGGAAGACAACTGATTTCCCTCCCGTTCTTCAAAGTTTTTAATCGGGAGAAAAAGAGTTAAGTACTATAAATCTAATTAACGAATGATCGATAACAGGATATAGAAGGAAGAAGAAAAATGGGGGAAGGGGATTGCAAGAGACTAGTGATAGCAAGCCCCAGCAAACTACCATGCCGTTTACAGAGAGACGTTTTGTAAGACTTGACATACACTGACTCTGGTACTTTAAGATGAAATATAGAGTGTGACTGAGACAAAACAGTTAACCAGTCAACACTGACCTCAGCCGCACACTTGCTGTTCTTTCAAAGGTGCTTACAAATTGAGGATCCGTAGGTATTTGGGATTAGTTCAGTTGAAACCAAGTTGTAATTTCTGATCTTGCCTGGCACATGTTGTTTTATCCACACATCTGGTCGCTCAGTAATCCTCCCTCTGTAGGTGTCCCCGCAGCCACAGTTATATTTATATGCAACAGAATTAACTTGAATAGAGGGAGAACATCTTTACAGCCTGATATTGAATACGACACGAACCTCAGCCGAAAAATAACAATCCCGGACACTAGACGAAATTTGTCTGGTTTTCACATCCAACTCCAATCCAAGAAAGTCGCAAATATACGGGGTAACTTTCTATCGGAGCGGGCTTAATTATTTTTGAAATTAGCGATGTTGTCACGAATGTCACAATGCACAATATTAGGCGGATATCCATTCCTATAGAATCCTCGTTACAAAATTGATTTCACTATCTAGGAAAATTTCAGAACGAAATCATTAACGCCCTATGCGTCAAAGTTTTGATGAAGTTAATCTTCCGTTTCTTTGAAGAAAAGGAATCCCAACGCGGTTACAAACCGGAAAAAGTTGACTTCCTATACACTGAGATAAAAAAAAATGTTAGTGTAAGAAGCACCAATACATAAAAAAAGCAAGTTGAGAATTGAACTCTTTCTCGACTGTAAACCTCAAGGCTGGTTGAAGACTATTGGGAGCGACAAGAGAAATTGATCCACTCCAGCTTCATCATTGAATAAACAAAAAGTATCGTCCACATACCGACAATATAATAGAGGACAACATGAACTACAAAGCAATCTTTTCACATGAAAACCGACAAATAGATTTGCCAGTGCAGGGCCCAAAGGGGAACCCATGTAAACACGATCAATCTGTCAAATATCTACGGATACTCAATTTGTGAGCACCTTTTAAAAAGAACCAAGTGTGCGGATGAATTCAGTGTAGACTAGTTTACTGTTTTGTTCCAATTACACACTTTATTTCACATTAAAGTACTACAGTCACTGCATGTTAAGTCTCGCAAACCGTCTCTCTCTAAACAGAGTGATTGCTTGCTGCGGCTTGCTATCATTAGTCTCTAGTAGATCGCCTAACTTTTTTTCTTCCCTTTTCTATCCTGTCATCAATCATTCGCTAATTTATATTTATTGTATTTTCTACTCTTTTTCCCCCGATTAAAAACTTTCAAGAGCGAGATCGAAATCGCTTTTTATCCTCTTTCATTTTTCTTAACCATCAGTTTTTTTAATTATGCCAAATAATAGTCAGCTCAACGATTTACAGCAATATATATATATATATATATATATATATATATATATATGTGTGTGTGTGTGTAAAGATATGTTTTGTGGTACAAAACTTTATAACTGCCATAAATAGACAAAAATTATTTTTATTATACCACTCATGATGATAATAAAAATTAAAACTGAAAAACGTGCTAGCAACCGGTTTCGAACCCCGCTCAACAGAGCTAAATCGAGCTTAATAAACTGAATTATCACTAATATATATATATATATATATATATATATATATATATATATATATATATATATATATATATATATATATATATATATATATATATATATATATATCTATAAGACTGTATCGCTGTATCACAGTTCATCAGTGTGACTAGGTATCCGATTATTTCTATCCGGAGTCGAAACTCGAACGATTTAGCATCTGGCAGAGAAATTACCCCTAATTGTTTTAACGTATTATATACGTGATGTATATAAACGCCTTATCAGCAACCAGATTGCTCAATTCGTAACAGAAGTGTGATGCTTTATAAGCGAGAGTAGCCGCTATTTTAAAAAAATCCGTTTCCCCATAGGCCTGAATCGCCGAACGAGATAACAAATCTATAAGGCCTATAAGGACATTAAAAATGCTTGCTTATTTTACGTGTTTTGTTACACGTAAAATAAGCAAGACTTTTTGATGACCTCAATAAGAAAAAGAATGCAACAATAGTTAGCAGATGAAGAACAGTTCAAAGGACTTTGTGAGGGACTAAGTTTCACGTATATGCCTCAGTGTCGGTGTGCATGTACTTATAAATGTGCGCGTTGAAAGTTCAAATAATCGTCTAAGCAGGGATATTTAACGAACATGTCTAACAGAAACATTCGTTAATATAGAACTTTCATTTTACTCTTGTTAGTGTTACCTTGTGCCAGACAAAGCCACCATGAATAGTAGACTACGCATGGAAATGTGTGAATAAAAGCGTGCATTCATAGCAAAATCGTACATACTTCACGGGAGTATGATTACGTTGTTGGAACTGCATTTAGAGATTAGCCATTGCGTCTTACGACTACATGTGCTTGAAGATCGTCAATGAAGATGTTTTACGAGCGCGAACACGAGCATTCTGCGCATGTGCGGAATTTTTTTTTTTTTTGGCGTGATTAGCTTTATTAGAGTCGATTCAATATGGTGCATGGCATTTCACCGATCCTTGACGATCGGTGACGTTCATAAATTGTTTTTCTCTTGATTAACAAGCCGATGACCCTGGTCTTCCAAGCACATAAATATTATGAACGAGCCGAAACTTGATATGTGATTTTATCGGAGCCATTTTTTGCTCGTTCGTTGTGACTATATTTGTTTCATTCATTCGTTTATTCATTTTTCATGTTTTTATTGCCCTTATTTGCATAAAGAATTTTTTTCTTTTGTTTTGTTTTTCCTTTTTTTTGCGGGGAATCTTTTCTTTTAATTCTTTGTCTTTTTTACATCATTAGTTTCTCCTTTTTCTTTTCTTATTCGTTTTCTTTTTTTATTTCATTCCTTGTTCTATGCTAGCAATATGTAGATCTTTTTTAATTTCCGGTAATCATCTTCTTTCTTTCTTTCTTTGTTTCTTTTTTTCTTTGTTTCTTTCTTTCATTTTTTCTCCTTATTTTATGCATATCATTCATTCTTTGTTTCTTTCATTACTTCATGCATATCATTCATTCATTCATTGATACATTCTTTCCTTCATTTTTTCTTTCTTTCATTCTTTCTTTCTTTCATCTTTCTCTCCTTATTTTATGCATATCTTTCTTTCATTTTTCTCTCCTTATTTCACGGATATATTTCTTTCTTTCTTTCTTTCTTTCATTTATATCTCCTTATTTTATGCATATCTTTCTTTCTTTCATTCTTTCTTCATTTTTCTCTCCTTATTTCATGCATATCTTTCTTTCTTTTTTTCTTTCATTTTCCACGCCTTATTTTATGAATATCTTTTTTCTTTCTTTCATTCCTTTTTCTCTCCTTATTTCATGCATATCTTTCTTTCTTTTTTTCTTTCATTTTCCACGCCTTATTTTATGAATATCTTTTTTTCTTTCTTTCATTCCTTTTTCTCTCCTTATTTCATGCATATCTTTCTTTCTTTCCTTCTTTCATTTATATCTCCTTATTTTATGCATATCTTTCCGTCTTTGTTTGTTTGTTTCTTTTTTTTCTCTCTTATTTCATGCATATCTTTCTTTCATTTGTCTTTCATTTGTCTTACATTTTTCTCTCCGTATTTCATGCATATCTTTCTTTCTTTCTTTCTTTCTTACATCTTTCTCTCCTTATTTCATGGATGTCTTTCTTTCTTTCTTTCTTTCTTTCTTACATTTTCTCTCCTTCTTACATGCATAACTTTCTTTCTTACATTTTCCCCTCCTTATTACATCCATATCTTTCTTTCTTACATTTTTCTCTCCTTATTTCATGCATATCCTTTTGTCTTTCTTACATTTTTCTCTCCATATTTCATGTGTATCTGTCATTCTTTCATTTTTCTCTTCTTATTTCATGCATACCTTTCTTTCTTTCCTTTTTTATCCTTATTTCATGCATGTATTTCTTTCTTTCCTTTTTCTCTCCTTGTTTCATGCATATCTTTCTTTCTTTCTTTCTTTATATATAAGATCTGTTTTTTTATCTAAACAATTATTTCTTTCTCTCTTTGTTTCTTTGTTTCTTTTTGTCTAGACAAACGCTGTGTTTTGTAAATCCTTCTTTCATTCTTTCTTTCGTTACAAGCTCTGTTTTTTCCAAAAGATTCTTTCTTTCTTTCTGTTTCTTTCTTTCTAGACGAGCACTGTTTTTTCCAAACCCTTTCTTTCTTTCTTTCTTTCTTTCTTTCTTTCTTTCTTTCTTTCTTTCTTTCTTTCTATACAAGGTCTGTCTTTTTTTCCAAACAATTTTTTCTTTCTCTCTTTGTTTCTTTTTTTGTTTCTTTCTAGACAAACTCTAATTTTAAACCCTTCTTTGTTTGTTTGTTTGTTTCTTTCTTTCTTTCCAGACAATTTCGGTATTTCTTTCTCTTAACCATTCTCACTTTCTTTCTTTCTTTCTTTCTTTCTTTCTTTCTTTCTTTCCTGACAATTTCGGTATTTCTTTCTCTTAACCATTCTCACTTTCTTTCATTCTTTCTTTCTTTCGTTCTTTCATTCTTTCGTTCTTTCTTTCTTTCTTTCTTACACTGTCTTTTGCGTTTTTCAATTTTGCGATATTAATCTTCTAATTTTATGAAACATTGAAATTTTCGCGAAAACATATTACTTACAACAAAATACATATGCGCTGAAAGTTGTACTCGCTACACATTTATGATGATATAAGTTGATAATTTCACAAAATATTGTTTGGTCGAAGAGTTGGTGAGCTGTCTTTCCTCGCTATTGAGGGCAAAATGCTATTTGTGAACGACGGACAACTCATTTACTCGACAGAATTGAAACACTTAGAAGAAGTAAAATATATTGTGAGTTTTTCCTCATCTAATAGAAATTTTGACGACTTTAAGTGAGCAAATTAAAAACCCGCAATCCTGGAATTTCGAAATACCAAGTTTTCATTACTGCGATTGTTTCGGATTCCGCCATTTTCGCTTCTACTGATAAAAAACAATTAAAGGTGCACAACTCTGTTAGATTCAATAGCTCATGTTTAAATGAAAAATTTACTGTTCTCAAATTACTTAGTTTCAAAATAATATTGGCCGTGTCTTCAATGTTACTCGAAGAGGGAGTAGCCCAACATATCATACCATTTTGGAAACAGGACGACTCTTGTCAGCAAATTACAAACATTCCAGGCCGGATTCGAACTCGCAATTTAGGATTCTGCTGATAAAAAACAATGAAATGGACACAACTCTTTAACTTTCAATAGTTCATATTCAAATGAAAAAAATTACTCTTCCCAAAATTCAGTGTTTCATTACTGCGATATATATATATATATATATATATATATATATATATGTGTGTGTGTGTGTGTGTGTGTGTGTGTGTATAACACCAGCTGGATGTTTCCCAAAAGAGCTGTTTGTGTGCCATCTGTGGAGTTAGACTTCAAAACAGGGAATCCAATGTAGACCTGTTTAACAGGTGTAATATTGGAGGAATCAAGACTTTCCTCAAACAGTCTAAGTTGCGGTGGACTGGTCATGTCATGAGAATGTTTGATGATAGGATACCCAAGATCCTAATGTACAGCAAGTTAGATCAGGGCTACAGGAATGTAGGACGCCTATGGCTTATATACAAAGACAAGCTGAAGAGCAACTTGTCAGCTGTGAATATGCCTCAAAACAGCCTCGGGCGCTTAGCCTTGGAGCGAGTAGATTGGAGATCAACCTGTTTTAGTGGACTCGGCAGTTTTCAACCTGCTAGTCTGAAGCGTCTTCAAGAAGCGAGAACAAGATTTAAAAGGTCAACCAATCTAACAGTGACCTCATCACAAAATACTCGCTCTTGTTCTATATATGGCCTTCTTTGCCAATCACAAGCAGGTCTTAAGTGCCATTTAGAATTATCGCACAAAATTCATAACTGAATCAATTGGTTAAGTTGTCAGATCTTCATACGTCGAAACAAACGGTAGAGTCCATCATATATATATATATATATATATATATATATATATATATATATATATATATATATATATATATAACATCAGAAACAGTTGTTCTCTAACTGGCCGAAACTCGCAACATGGTGATATTGCTTATTTGCAATCAAGAGTGCTCTGCAGGGCATCCCAGGAGAATGGATGATGAGAGATCGCCTAAGTCCTTGTTTTACAGAGAACTCTCTCTTGGTAAGTGCCTCTGACACAAACCCAAGAAATGTTTCAAGGATGTTGTTAATACCAAACTGAAACAACTTGAGATTGGTGCCAAAGTGTCAAAAACATGGCAAAAGATTATTTATTAGTGTCATAGACTGGGAAAAGAGACAGATAATAGGTCTGCTCGGAGAAAGTTTTTGATGGTTGCACTAATTTTGAGTCTAAAAGGGTTGATCATTTGAAGGTGAAAAAGGCTTTGAGGAAAGCGGATGTAGACTGGATCCCAGAAGACATTATCTGATCTTGTATGTAAAATCTGCGAGAAAGATTTCCCACTTGTGATGGATTTGCTAATCATCGAAGATCCCATAAAAACTGACAGTCTAATGACGACAGATCTGTAAGGTACTTAGGTCTGTTTTGTGTTAAAAGGGCTGACACCAGGCTGTATAGGCGCATGAATGTGCAAGAAAAGCACTTTCAAGGGTCATGAAAGGCGCTGTCAAGGGTCATGAAAGGCATTTTCAAGGCGCATGAAAAGCACTTACAAGTCGCATGAGTGTCACTTTCAAGGCGCATGAAAGACACTTTCAAGGCGAATAAGAGTTACTTTCAATGCGTATGAAACGCACTTCCAAGACGCTTGACAGGCACTTTCAAGGCACATGAGAGTCACTTTCAAGGCGCATGAAAGAAACTTTCAAGGCGCATAAGACTCACATTCAAGGCCCATGAAATTTACTTTCAAGGCGCATGAAAGGCACTTTCAACGCGCTTGTGAGGTACTTTCAAGGAGCGTGAGAGTCACTTTCAAGGTGCATGAAAGACACTTCCAATGCACATGACAGGCACTTTCAAGGCGCCTAAAAGTCACTTTCAATGCTCATGAAAGACACTTTCAAGGCGCATGACAGGCACTTTCAAGGCGTATGAAAGGCACTTTCAAGGCACATGAGAGTCACTTTCAATGCACATGAAAGAAACTTTCAAGGCGTTTAAGACTCACTTTCAAGGCGCCTGAGAGTCACTTTGAAGATGCATGAAAGAGACTTCCAAGGCGCATGAAAGACACTTTCAAAGCGCGTGACAGGCACTTTCAAGGCGCATAAGAGTCTCTTTCAGGGCTCATGAAAGACACTCTCAAGGCGCATGAAAGTCACTTTCAGGGTGCATTTCAAGACCCTCCAAACGTCTTTCTTGTGCCACATATGTAAAAATTTATGCAGTAGAGGGGTTGGTATTAAACCATCTGAGGGCTCATGGACGTGCAGTTCAACTTTGAAGAGATGGCATTCTGTAAAAAAAAAAAAAAGAAATTATATGTATTTTTTAAATCTTTATTGCAGTTGCTTTTATTCATAACTTCTTGTGGAAACACCGACGTGCATCTTTTGTTTACAAACGACTGTAAAATGACTCTTTAGAAATTGTGATATAAAGTAACTGAAATTAAGATCAAATAAATACTAGTAAATAGTAACTATTTTCAACATTAGTATAAACTGGTATGAATTGATATCCTTTGCCAATTTAGGGAATACCTCCAAATCATGAGCTGCTGTTCCTATTGGTATGGAAAATTTTGACATGTGCCATCAGCATATTTAACGTTTTGATATAAATTGCAGGCAGATTGAAGGTTCGTTAATTTTGGAATACTCCACGATTAATTCATGTCTAGGAACATACAACGTATTTGTTTTGTTTAGAAAATGACCAGTAATACAATGTGTGACAATAAAAATCAATAACAAACGAAATTAATCTTGACTAAGGTTTAACTTGAACAAAGTTCAAAATATAGATACACCAGACATCAAAATTTAAATTTAAACTTAAATGTTAAACGTCTCTGTAATTTTAACTTTTTGATGTAAATTGTAACTGGTATTTCTTTATTTTCTTACTGTTTTTTTTGTGTATTGGATAATATACTTCAATAAAAATGTTGCCTGAAGCCTTTTTTTTGGAATGAAACCCATTAAAACAGTTCTCTGTGTCGTCATATTTATGTGTATGTAATGTCATTTATTTATCTTTCTGTGTTTATTTAATAATGGATGTATATATTTGTGTGCATGTGTGTATGTCCGGAAACATGTGTCAAAAACTCATGAACGGTAGTATATGTTTAAGCAATACCGGAAAAAGATGTCAAGATTTTTCATTGAAAAACGATGTTAAAAATTAATTGATGAAAGAAAGAAAGAAAGGTGAACAGAAAAGAAAAGAATCGACAAACACACTAAAAGCAACTATATAAGAATGACAGAGAGAACGGAAAAAAGCAAGAAAAACCCAAGATATCAAGAAAACGAGAAAGACACAAAGAAAAAGAGAAAGAAAATAAAATGAAAAGATGAATGAGAGGGAAAGTAAAGAAGTGAAGAAAGAACTAAAATAGAAATAAAGAATGAACGGAAAAGAAAAGAAAAGCAAAGTAAAAAAAACATGCAAGAAAGAAAGAAAGGAAGGAAGAAAGGAAGGAAGAAAGGAAGGAAGAACTAATGAAAGAAAAACAAGTAGCAAGAAAGAGAAAAAAATAAAATAAAGGAGAGAAAAGACGTATGTGTAGATATAGAAGGAGGGCCAAGAAAGAAAATACATGAAAGGAAAACGAAACATGAAAATAAGTACAAAAAATGAAAGAAATTTGAAATAAAAAATAAAAATCAACAGCTAAATAATTAGGATGAAAAATGCGAATTCATCTAATTTATTCAGAGTTTAAAAAATGGCGTAATTTGTTAAAAAATAAATAAGGCTAAAATGAACAAAAAGGAAGGGAAATAATAAAAATAAACAAGTGGAGTAAAGAAAGAAAGAAAGAAAGAAAGAAAGAAAGAAAGAAAAAGAAAGAAAAAGAAAGAAAGAAAGAAAGAAAAAGAATGAAAAAGAAAGAAAGAAAGAAAAATAAAGAAAAATAAAGAAAGATAGAAAGAAAGAATGAAAGAAAAAGAAAGAAAGAAAGAAAGAAAGGAAAGGAAAGAAAGAAAGAAAGAAAAAGAAAGAAAAAGAAAAATAAAAAAAGAAAGAAAAATAAATAAAAAGAAAGAAAAATAAATAAATAATGAAAGAAAGAAAAATAAAAATAAATAAAAAAGTAAGAAAGAAAGAAAAATAAATAAATAAATAAATAAAGAAAAAGAAAGAAAAATAAATAAATAAATAAATAAATAAAGGAAGAAAGAAAATGAAAGAAAAATAAAGAAAGAAAGAAAGAAAAGAAAGATAAAGAAAGAAAAAATAAATAAAGAATGAAATAAAGAAAGAAAAAGAAAGAATAAAGAAAGAAAAATAAAGAAAGAAAAAAAAGAAAGAAAGAAGGAAAGAAAAAAGAAAGAGAAAGAAAAATAAATAAAGAATGAAAGAAAAAAGAGAAAAATAAAAATAAAGAAAGAAAAAAAGAAAAAAGAAAGAAAAATGAAAATAAAGAAAAATAAAGAAAGAAAGAATGAAAGAAAGAAAAAGAAAGAAAAATAAAGAAAGAAAGGAAAAGAACGAAAAATAAATAAAGAATGAAAGAAAGAAAGAAAAAAGAAAGAAAAATAAAGAAAGAAAGAAAGAAAGAAAAAAGAAAAAGAAAGAAAAATAAATAAATAAAGAATGAAAGAAAGAAAAAGAAAGAAAAATAAATAAATAAAGAATGAAAGAAAGAAAAAGAAAGAAAAATAAATAAATAAATAAATAATGAAAGAAAGAAAAAGAAAGAAAAAGAAATAAATTAATAAATAAAGAATGAAAGAAAAAGAAAAAGTAATAAATAAAGAAAGAATGAAAGAAAGAAAAAGAAAGAAAAATAAATAAAGAAAAAAAAGAAAGAAAAATAAATAAAGAATGAAAGAAAGAAAAATAAATAAAGAAACATAAACAAAGAAAGAAAGAAAGAAGTGCAAGATGATTATTATGAAATTGAAAAAGGAAATAAAATAAGTCAGAGAAAAAAGAAAAAAGGGAGAAACAACAGGAAATGGAGGCAAAATCAAAACTAACTAAAAACGTAGGAAAAAACCCAATAAAATAAAAAGAACGTTATTAGAGGAGAGGCAGATAGGAAGATCACGTCTTTAAAATGTTCTGTCACCCCTCAGCCTTGTCTTAGTGATGAATTATGGTTACAATAATGCCGATCGGCGTGGTCTAATAATAATAAATAAATCTTAAAGGGAGATAAATAGCTACGTCTAATTGATACACAAGTTTGTCACCCGGATTCGACTGTATAATTGGAACACGTGAGTTGGGACACCTAACCAGTTGTCGCCCTAAAGAGGAGACAAAATGGCAATGAACTTTTGGACATTACAGAATTTTAGACCTTTTTTCTGCGCAACTTCTCTTGTTGATAATTAATATCTTTTGCTTCTTTCTTGTTTTGTTTTTCGCACGCGTTGTCTTCTTTCGAGTATGGCCGTTTTTGCAGCGCTATTGATTTTAATAACAATATGAACAGTTTGCTAGTTACTGATTAATAATCAGACAAAAACGTTAGTTTTAATCGAGTTCACCACAAGCAAAGCGTTTAAGCCACTGAGACACAAAGGGTAATGGATGTGCAAGAACTACAACACAGAAACATTAGCAAGGAGCGAGAACAAAAGAAGAGTAATCAGAAAAAAAAGCAGATAGGAGTGGTAAAGGAGAGGATGTGGAGAAAGATAGTGGATCGATCAAGGCAAGGGGGTTACAGAAGATTTGGAGCGAGAGCAGATAGGAATGAAAGATGAAAGGATGTGGAGAAGGGAAGTGGATAGATCAAGGTAACTGGAGATGTCGATTGACGTTACACTTAAACATTTGGAGATTGTATTTGTCAGGGAAACAGGAATAAGGAAGGGAGTTCCACAGGCGAGATGTGCGAGACATGAAGCTATTGGAGTAGAAGAGACGTCTACATCTAACAGTTTCAACGGTGAAGGGGTGGGAACGGGATGTCAGCCTCGTAGGACGTTTAAATTCATGAGGCCTAGGAACCAGCGAAAGCAGCTCATCGGAGCAATTACCGTGAAGGTATTTGTAAAAAAACAGAGCGAGGCAACGTCGCGTCTGTGAGAGAGAGCGACTGCAGACGGGATGACAGATCAGGGCCAATTACATTGCATATCCGTCTCTGGATCTTATCAAGAACCCTGAGGCAAACAGCAGGGGCTCCAGACGATATATGGCAGCAATACTCCATGCAGGGGCGAATGGTCGATTTATAGATTTGGAGGATCGATTCCGGGGAGAAACATTTATTTAAATTTTTGAAGATTAAAATTGACTGGAAAGTATGGAGCCGGAAGTGATTCCCACAAGCAAGAAATTCCAGAAAAAAACCCGTTAGCATAGAACTTAGGGTTATATCTAGACAATTCAACTGTAAAATGATGAGATTTTGCCACCAATATTGCACAACGCTTAAATTTATAAAGTCTAGATATCATAGTAGAAACTTCGTCTGAACAATTACCATGTTAATATTTAATGAAAACGCATCGCCGAGATACGTCAAGTTTGTGAGAAAATAACTGAAGGCGATATACCAGGTCAAAGCCGATAACACTGGAAATTCTTCTTTGGATTTTATCAGGAACCTATCGATACATAGTGTGTGAGTTTATAGGAAACATTGGCCAGATTTATACATGATGTAGGCAAGTATTAAAGGTTTTAATATATTTTGTTTTCATACTTAAATCTGTAGGTCATATTTATATGGTTACATCTAGCCGACTCAACTGTAAATTGATAAGACCTCGAGATAAATAAATAATAATAACAATAATAATAAAGCTAACCAGCCAGACATTGTTATTAGAGACTGCAAAAAAAAAAGTCTCCTTATGGATATGACTGTCCCTGCAGAATGAAATGAATCTTTGAAGGTTTTCAAAAAGCTATCAAAATACAAGTGCCTTGAAATCGAAATCTCAAAAATGTGGCGCGTGGGAACATCAACAATCCCTGATGTACTTGGAGACCTCGTATTGGTTGGAAAAGATTGAATGGAATCCTGGAAACCCATGTCTTACAGAAATGTAAAAAAAGTACAGCCCACACCTTACGAAGGGCTTTATCTATGGAAAATATTTATGTTTGTGTGTATGTGTTTTTTTTTAATGGTTCAGTGGAAAATGTCATGATGCCATTTCTAACATTAGGTCTCCGTGTGGGACCCGGAAATAAATGAGTACACCCCAGAAATCCAGGAAATAAAACAACAATAATAATAATAATAATAATTTTTTCTTTGTGCGAGAATTATACAATTTAGGGGCTCGTATTATTTGAGATTGAGAAATGACCCCAAATTTAAAATGTATTTTAATTTTTCTTAATTTTTCTTTGTTTCTTTTTCTTTGTTTAATGAATCCTTTATTGACCCTTCCACTAACTCCTCTATAAAACTTGATTACTATCACTTTCATTGGCGTCAAGAAGTTGAACATTTTTTGACCAATGCCATTCTGTGTCCGCCTTTCAACATGTAACACTGCGAAATGTTATACAAATTGAAACAACATTTTTCTTTTTCTTTAATATGATGTAAAGTCCCTTTGATGTTATTTAACTTTAATATTTCCATTTTCTTTTATTCTTATTCTCATTTTACTCCTATTATTTTATCTATATTTTTCCTTTTTCCACACATTTTATCTATATTTTTCCACATTATTTTTTCTAGATTTTTTATACTCTTAATCTATATTTTAAATACTTTTAATCTATATTTTATATTTTCCCACGCTATTTTATCTATATTTTTCTATTATTTCATTTATATTTTTCATTTTTTCCACACTGTGTTATTTTTGTACTTTAATCTATTTTTAATACTTTTTCTACATTATTTTATCTGTATTTTTCATTTATTTTCTACACTTTCTATTATTTTGTCTATATATTTTGATTTTTTCCACACCCTTTTATCGATATTATTTATACTTTTAATCTATAATATTTATACATTTTCCCCTCTATTTTCATCTACTGTTTTCATATTTTACATTCAATGATTTTAACTATATTTTTAATTTTTTCCTCCCTTTTTCTATATTAGTCCACACAGTTTTATCTACATTTTTATACATTTAATCTATATATTTATATACGTTTTTATCTATGTTTTTCATTCTTTTATCCAAACTATTTTATCTCTATTTTTCATTTTTTTCCGCACTATTTTATTTATATTTTTATACTTTTAATCTATATTTTTATATGCTTTTTCCACACTATATATATATATATATATATATATATATATATATATATATATATATATATATATATATATTCATTTTTTCTATACTTTCTATTATTTTTCTATACTTTCTATCATTTTTTTTCTACACTTTCATATTCCGTGCTTTTTAACTTGGCATAATATATCATTGGCGATGTGTGTATATGCATATATATATATATATATATATATATATATATATATATATATATATATATATATATATATATATATATGATCATAATTTCGATTTTGACTCTATGAAGATTTTAAAATATATTCATAATAAAAACCTTAGACGGATTTATGAGGCAGGCATTATATCTACTTCACGTACGGTAAATACTAGATCCGGCTTCTTTAACATCTCCCCTTTCCGGGCAAGATTAATGCTTGACAAACGTACTTATAAGCTCTAGATTCAAATAGAATTAATCTTTTTCATTTAAGATAAAGTCTCTATCTAGGGAGTGCGTTTTTCGCAACACCACCCGCGTGACCCCAACGTGACGCCAACGTGACCGAATCCCCCCCCCAAAGGAACGCTGACTTTAGAATTTCAGTTGTTCTGTTTCAAAGTCTTGTGTCTATCATCTTTTCATGTTGACTTAAATATCGTCTAATCCTAGGTATGTTTCTAATAACAATGTCCTGAAGATGGTCTACTAGACCAAAACGTCTGACGTCGACAGTAAAACAACATTAAACCAGTAAACTTGCATATTCGGATTTTTTTTTCCATATTTTTCATCATATATATATATATATATATATATATATATATATATATATATATATATATGCACATGAGTAAGGATCGTATAGGATGACGTATTTTTTTCACTTTCTCATTTCTCTGTTCACATGTGGATACAGTATTACTAATCCGGCTATATTCTTATTTTTGGCGATATTTTTTTCTTTGAGAGAGAATTATTTTTAGGGATCCGTATTGTTAGGATTTTCACAAATGACCCCAAATCTGAACTCTATTTTAATTTTTATTTGTTTCTTTTTCTTTGTTTAATGAATTCGTTAGTGACCCTTCCGCTAACTTGTAGTCGGTGACCTACCCTATAAATCTTGATTTCTATCACTTTCATTGGCGTCAGAATTTCGAATATCTTTCATTTGGTAGTAGTCCTTGCGGCTTATACTAAGTTAAAAACTTAATATAACCAATTTTTTTTTCAAAGTGAAGAAAAACTTAGATCAACAATGCGCAACTTAAGATATTAAAAGTGGCGAGAAGTGAATGACAGCTGCGTTATGAGTTCGCGAACGATCCCCTACAGGCTTCGGAACTCTGTTTGTAAAAGACCGTTACCCAATGTGCCAGGCGACTTTGGGTGGACTTTTGGACGTGTGCCTCACTCGTCGGAACAATATGAGTATTAAAATTCAAACTAAAACTTCCAGTATGGCTCTTCCAGTAGATAAAAAAACCCGACTTCGCCGTCCATTTACACGGGCAGGCCAGGTACAGGGCTATTCGATAAAAGTGACTCACCTGATTTTTTTTTTTACTAAATGGTCTCTTCTCCGAGGAAACAAAAGTTGAGTTAAATTCAAAGGATAAGCCATCTAAAATCAGAAGAAGAAGCTTTGAAAGCTCTTTGAATTTAGCAGTAAGTACTGTCAAGCATCCGTTCAGTATAATGTTCTAGGGATGCTTTTCTTTTCGTGGAACTGGTTTCTTAAAACCTATTGAAAAGACCCTCAGGAGCGAGCAGTACAAGAGAATCTTAAAGTCTTGTCTGCTCACTTCTGCTGAAAAGGTGCAAATCGACCCCACCAAGCTCATTTTTATGCAAGATAATGCTCCCTGTCACAAATCGAAATTGATGAAGGAATACTTTGATGAGAAGCAGGTGAATGTTATGATATAGCTGCCCCAATCTTCTGATCTCAACCCCATAGAAAACTTATGGAGCATTATAAAGTACAGGCTCTCGAGAAAGCAGTTGAGCAACAATTAGGATTTGATTGTGAATTTCATATCCGAATGTAATTCAATGCTTGGAGATGAGATTTGCCAGAACCTAATCAAGTCAATGCCAAAAAGGGTTGAAAAGGTTATTCAAAATAAAGGAGGATCCATAGATTATTAAATATTTCGAGCTATATTACCTATTATAAATAAATTATACCTTTATTATTCTTTATTTAAAGCTGTTTGGTTATATTTCTATTGATTACTAGATGAGTCACTTTTTTTGCACAGTATTTTTCCCTAAATCTCATTTATATCCCAAATTATAATTATCAATAGAATACCTTAGGGTGAGTAAACTTTTTATTAGGTGGTCGGGAAGGGTTCTTTATATTATTAAGATTAAAAATTAGTTTGACCCCCCCAAAAAATAGGCGAAGAAATTTTTAAGTAAAAAAATCAGGTGAGTCACTTTTATCGAACAGCACTGTAGGTTAAGCTTTGTTTTCCTCTATTCCTCTTGCCTTCAGTTTAATTTTCCACATTATGTACCGTAGAAATTTCAACAAGCTCTTCTTGCTGTTAAGTGTCTTTTTTTGTTTTTATTTTATCTAGAACTTATCGCACTAGTATTCGATCCATGGTATTCTCAGCATCCTTCTGTAGAACCACATTTGTGTTGCTTCAATTATCTTCATCGTCTTTGAGGAAGGAGATTATCCAAGATTCAATAGCATATGGAGGAATGATATTATGTCACAGTTCAGTATGCTTTTTTTTGTTTCTAATGAAATTTTATTGTTTTTTAATACAGTGATATCTCGGCTTAAGTCGCTTCGAGTTAAGTCATTTTCGAAGATACGTCGGTTTTTGTTAAATATTATATGGAAAAATAAAACCAGCCTTTGTTCGCTTTACTCGTTTTTCGTCAGCCGTTAAAAGTATTAGAAACGTCAAAACACTAAAATGGCATTAAACACATATAGAATCATATTTAAATAAATTTAAAAATAATATTATATATATATATATATATATATATATATATATATATATATATATATATATATATATATGTTCAGCAGATGTTCTTATTTTAAATTCCTGTTGTTTTCCGCTGCAATACCGATTTTTAATTCAGACTTGTTTACATCTGTGCTCTGCTGTTGACGTTCTTTCATTACATTTGATTTTTGATTTAGAATACATTTTTGTTCATGGCTCAGAAGAAAAATCCCAGTGCACGTGCTAATTCTAAGCTTAAGACGATATCGTTGGAGGATAAGGTGGAAATAAATCATTTTATTCAGAATACTGTACGTACTTATCATATATACCGTAATAGGTAATAGGGTACTTATTTAAGGTTTACAGTGTGGTTATTTTGACGTAAGTCGTTTTTCGACCTAAGTCGTGACCTCTGGAACCAATTAACGACGTAGAGTGAGGTATACCTGTAAGTGAAATTAATTGTAGGACTGTTTACATTATTTTTTTTTTATTAGAAGTGCTTCCACCATCTTCAAACTTTTTGCCTGTGTAACTTTTTTCACGCACAGATTTTCATCTTTGGCAGAGAATCATAGAGTGAATTCTGAGCCTAGGTGCAGGGTACATATATTCTATATGGCGTGTCTCTTCACGGGGTGGGAGATCATGGCTTTCCAGAACATCCTTCCTCTAGTAGCTCCTATCATTGTCTGTCCGTTTGCCAAGCCTCCTACCATCCAAAACTTACGTCGTTTTACTCAAGTTTACGTCGGTCGTTAAAAGTATTAGAAACGCCAAAACTAATAATAACAGTAATAAATAAATACAATTAACTAATAACAGTAGAACAAAGTTTCGGAAGGAAACCGCCATCGGTACGGGAAAGTGCACTACCTGTGTGAGAGGTCCAGAAACCTATTTTCCTGACAAAATTCTTTCTAGAGAAATATTTTATTAATTACAACGGAAAGTAACGCTCATATCTGGCTCAATGAATGTTTCCTTATAAGGAAACGGATAATATTAATATTATCATCACAATTACTTGACAGCGGACAATACGTTTCATCCGGACTTTCAATGGAATGATTTAATTTAAATTATGTTTGAAAAATCGATCTGTCAGGAGTATCTATGAGACATCGACTTTTGGATGCGAAGATATGAGAAAAGCAAATAATTTCAACCCCGAAACAACACAGATTCATTATTTATGCATTAGCTATCAATAAATTCAAAGCTGACGCACCGACTGTTCCCCTTACCTGTGAAATCTTTATTTTTCTCGTTAAGAATCGATTTCTCAGTCACAGGAAGAAACCGGCGCCCACATATCCGCCGTCGTCATCACTGCGATCTGGCTAACAAATTTTCTTTGTCAGTTGAAATAATAATGAACACCCAATGAAAAGAACGCGGATGCTGGGTAGGGGCTAAAAACAAAAAGAGAAACTTGTCGTCCCAAAAGAATTGCTTTTGGGAGGCTAGTATGAGAAAAGGGCGATTCCACCTGACCCATGCAGTTTCTTCCCAGGTGAAATCTAATCAAAAGACGATGAAGACGGGGGAAATGGGGGGGGGGTGAGGGTGGAGTAAAGAGGAAAAAGATGCATGACAAAGAAACTAAGGCAATTCCATCGGAATTTTGATCCAGATGTCTCCGAAATTCATGAATGTAAATTGACCTTGCAGATTGTGGTTCATTTCATTAAGGTCTGTTTTTAAAGGATACTTCTGGCATCTATGTATCTATCTCCGTCTATTCATATCTATCTATTTATCCGTGTTCACATCCATTTCTGTCTGTTCGCATCTATCTGTCTATCTATCTATCTATCTATCTATCTATCTATCTATCTATATATATATATATATATATATATATATATATATATATATATATATCAGTCTGTTCATTATCTATCTATCTATCTATCTATCTATCTATGTTCCTATCTATTACGTCTGTTCACATCTATCTATCTATCTATCTATCTATCTATCTATCTCAGTCTGTTCATTATCTATCTATCTATCTATCTCAGTCTGTTCATTATCTATCTATCTATCTATCTCAGTCTGTTCATTATCTATCTATCTATCTATTTCAGTCTGTTCATTATCTATATATCTATCAATCTACTTATCTATCTCTGTTCATATCTATTTACGTCTGTTCACATCTATCTATCAATACACACACACACACACACACACACACACACACACACACATATATATATATATATATATATATATATATATATATATATATATATATATATATATATATATATATATATATCTGTTTAGTTTAGACTCGCATGACAAAAGCAACCTTATTACTCATTTGTCAACATTCGATTACCAAAGCAGAAACGTATAAAATTATTGTTAGTATTTCAGTATTTATTCACAATAATCAATCGCATATTATTATAATTGTGAATGACATTTTCTCCATTTCTTGATCTTTCTTATTTTGCATGTTCATATGAATTTCTGTCTGTTCCCATCTATCTATCTATCTATCTATCTATCTATCTATCTATCTATCTATCTGTCTGTCTGTCTGTCTGTCTGTTCACTCTAGGCATGCATAATAAAACCAACACTGAAGATCACGCTTATTTGTCTACATTCGATTACCAAGGCAGAGACATGTAATTATTGTTAATATTTATTCACAATATTCACAGATTATTATAATTGTAAATAACATTTAGTACATTTCTTGATCTTTCTTATTTTACATGTGGACACATCCAGATTATTCTTACTATATCATGAGAACTCCCGGTATAGCTATTTAAGGAATTAGAGAGCTAATCGAATACCTCGTAAGAATTGTTTTCTTGTACATAGATATATGTGAGTTTCTAGGATATATATTCGTATGCGAAACAAAAAGGAAGAATACGAGAAAAAGTGGTAAATTTATAAGCGACACGTTTCGTTAGAGCGTCTGTTGTCTTTAGCTTCCTTAGGTTAGAATGAAAGAAAAGTTTTCTGAGGTAAAATGGCTTGGGATCTCTCAGGATGAGTAGAAATCACAAATCAAATTAATGTGCGGTGATGGATAAGATCTCGGAATGAGAAATCGGAGAGCCATGTTCGAATTCCAGCCGAGTTAATTCCAATCACTTACGCGCCATTATCCTTGGGAAATGTATGGATTTATCTCTAGCTTCCGCTATGGGTTGAATAGTTGGACAGACTGGGACATATCGCCTTGCCTAGCACCCAGGTTATCGCAGAAATAAAGGGCAACATATTGCGTTAAAATCTTTGGCCTCGTCAGTCATGAATCGAAAGAGACCTGAGCGGCCAAGACTGTATCAAGTATGGCACTTAACTGACTGTTCACCTTCAATGTCCAGACAAAAGCGAGTGTCAGGCCAATATTTTTTTATTTCATTCATATGTGTTTGGTGTGGCTGGATTTTAAATCAGTCCACCGAAACTAGAGACGTTTTCATTATTATTATTATTATTATTATTATTATTATTATTATTATTATTATTATTGTTTTTATTTTCTTTGATATCTGGCATTTACACATTTCTTTCCGGGTCCCGCCCAGTGACCTAAGGTTAGAAATGGTATCATGACACTTTCCACTGCAAAAAAAAAAAAATGACATAGATAAAGCCCTTCGTAAAGTGTGGGCTGTACTTGTCAGAATAATTTTTTGTATCTCTTTGGGGCATGGACATCCAGAGATCCCTTCAATTAGTCTACTGAAATCTTATCTGTTAAAATGAGATGTCAGCATTATGTTCAATTCAGCTTAATTTATACAATTTATTCATCGCATCATATATATATATATATATATATATATATATATATATAGTCATTCACAGACAGACTGTTTCGTTGTATCACAGCTCATCAGTGTAGCTAGACGTCCGGTTGCCTCTAGCTAGGACTGGAACCCGGTGGAATTGGCATCAGTCGGAGAATCTACCCCTAAGCCGTTGTCACAAAGCAGGCATGAAGGTACATTTTAAGCGTATTTATGTTTATATAAGCACACAGTAAGTGAGAGAACTCGATTCACTCTACGGAAGAGTCTTGCATTATTAGCAGTAACAGTTACTGTTTACAACTCACACCTCCTCCCCAAACGAATATATATATATATATATATATATATATATATATATATATATATATATATATGTATATATACCCAAGTTTAGCATTGGTATATGCATCGTCACTTGATAAGACACTAGAAGTGTTGAAACAAAATGGCTACTTTTATCGTGATTTTATAACATATTTATGTTGTAATATTCAAATAAATAATTATATATATATATATATATATATATATATATATATATATTAAGGTGTGCTATATTTATGGGATAAAGTGCTCAATATCAGAGATAGAGCGTGTGTAAATATAAAGGTGAACATTGAAGTCAATACTTAGAGGCGACAGGCTGTTTCTTGCTCGACGCAATCGTCAAGCCACATCTCTCTCTCTATCTCTCTCTCTCTATCTCTCTCTCTCTCTCTCTCTCTATATATATATATATATATATATATATATATATATATATATATTATGAAATGGACAAAGCTCGACAATTATTCTAAGACATTTTTATGTTTATACATTCTTTTTATAGATACAGGTATTTAAGTAAATGCTCTGTTTTTATAATAAACAGTCTTTATAACATTTACCGGCCTGAATGTATAGCCTGACATGTTCTTAACCGATCGAGGGACATTAAAGGAAGTAAATTCGATCTTGCTAATCGAACGATCCAGGCTAAATAACGGTTTCGTATAGGATACAGATTCGATTCCTGTCGGAAAATTTCTCGGACATTCAGGCCGATAAATGTTATAAATACTGTTTATTATAAAAACAGAGCATTTACTTAAATATTTGTATCTATGAAAAGAATGTATAAACATTAAAAATGTCTTTATATATATATATATATATATATATATATATATATATAGTTGTATATTTAGGCAACAATCCTTCGTTTATGCATGTTTCAT
The DNA here is from genome assembly GCA_964036315.1 of Acanthosepion esculentum. NCBI lineage: Eukaryota > Metazoa > Mollusca > Cephalopoda > Sepiida > Sepiidae > Acanthosepion > Acanthosepion esculentum. The sequence goes on along the minus strand of OZ038508.1, from coordinate 14,427,280 downwards.
TAAAAACGGCAAACAAGGTACGGCGGTTAGGCTTTTTATTTAATTTTTCTTGTGTTTGAATAAGAGCTTTCTTTTCTGGACAAAGGGTGTGTAAAAACTATTAATATATAGTGGTTAATATATAGCACACATACATACACATACATATATATATACAAAATTACAGGAAGGCCTAAATGTGAAGCTGGGGATTAAAATTGAATAGAGAGAAATTCAAAAGAAAAGTCAGTTTAACGTGTGATACAGATATTATTATGATATTTTTCGATGCATAATTCATTCTTAAATCGCTAACCTAAATTAATTTAAAAACTGACATCGGAAATGGGTTTATACATTTGTAGTGACACTAAGAACAATAAACTAAACTTAAAAATCAGAAGATGAGAAAGAGAGAGAAAAGGAAAGAAAAGAAAAGAAAAACAAGAGAAAGATGGAAAGGGGCAACTAAAACCGAAGGGCATTTATAAAAGGTCCGCTGTAAATTCAAGAAAATTTGACAAAAGTAATATCACCAACAGCTTACAAATTTAATATAAACGCATAAAAAACCAACGAATATTAAATCTAGCAAGGACCTACTAGTTCTATGCCACAAAAACACATACGTATATACACACATACAAAACATATTTGTATTTACACGTACACATATAAATACATACACACACACACACATATATATATATATATATATATATATATATATATATACATACACACACATACATACATATACATACATCAATACACATTCACCCCAGCGTGTATATAAATTTACATACATATACATACGGACATACACATACGTGCACATGAACATATATACATAAAACTTTACACACCTCCATACATTTACATACACATACTCAACTAAACAAATATACAAAGTATCTAACTATCTATCCATCTAATTATACATATACACATACATACAAATATACATACATACACACATACCCATATGTACACCCATATATATATATATATATATATATAAAAGTGAACATAGAAGTCAACACTTAGAGGCGACAGTCTGTTTCATGCTAGATGCAATCGTCAGGTCACGAGTGCTGTTATTTTTCAAGCATTAAAAT
>OZ038508.1:14393683-14421183 GCA_964036315.1 Acanthosepion esculentum | reverse complement strand
CGAAAGAAAGAAAAAAGAAGGAAAGAAAGCAAGCAAGCAAACAATAAAGAAAGAAAGAAAGAAAGAAAGAAAGAAAGAAAGAAAGAAAGAAAGAATAATAAAGGTGGGTAATTGAACTGGAAAAAGTGGTAGGAGAAAGAACGCATGACGCCTCCAGAAAGAAAAATAGAGACAGAGATTTGTAAAAAGAAAGAAAGGGAGGAGGGAAGGAAGGAAGGAAAAAAGAAAGAAAGAAAGAAAGGATGGAAAAGAAAGACAGGAAGGACGGAAACCTAAGAGGGGCTATATAAACGAAAAAACAGGCGGGAGAAATGAAAAGAAGAAAAGTTAAGAACTGTGAAGGAAAAATCGAGGGAATTGGTAAAAGCAAGAAGGAAAGACCGAAAAAACGAATGAAAGAAAAAGAAAGAATAGTAATGGTGGGCGATTGAGTTTGAAAAAGAAGTGGAAAGAAAATAAAACGCAAGAAAAACTCCATGAAGAAAAATAGATTGGAAAACAATGTCTCCTCGAATTGGTTACATGGAACGGTAAATCCTATTCTAAGAGTTTATTTTCTCTCATTTCTCGTATGTGGAAATCTCTTACGGTTTTTTCCTTTCCACTCAACTTTGATCTTTCGAAACTTGAATGCAATGTCAATCGTTATCTACTGCCTTCTTGATTCCTCTTCTTTTATTGTTCTTGTTCCTTAATAATGTTTTTTTTCTGTTTCTTATTCTTTCATACTCAGTCGCCACTCATGTCTTAGTGACTTTATTGCCTTGCTTGGGGGTGAAATGATTTAAAAAACAAGAGAGAATTGGGAAAAGAAAGAAAGAAATGAGGAATTTTTGAATGACTGGTGAAAGACGGCAGAAAGCGAAAAAGAAAAAGGAAAAGAAAAGAAAAAAGAAATAAAGATGACAACATAAAAATAAAGAAAGAATAGAAGAATGAAAAAACGAGGAAGAAAATTGAAGGAAGTTAAAATTGGAAAATAAGGAAAAATACATCTTTTTCTTTTTATGTCCCGTGTCCTTTCAGGACGTAGGCGATCATGTTTCTACACTGCCCATTAAACCTTGTAGCTCTCAATAAGTTCCGTCCCATTGTCATCCCCTCCAGGCCACGTTCTGTCATCCATTTGCTCAAGCCCGCCAGGTATGTCATGCATCGATTTCCTTTGTCTCACTTTCCCTCTATTCGACCTGTGAGTATCAGATTCTCCAGGCTCTCCTTTCTCATTATGTGTCCCAGAAACTTCAGCCCCCTCTTCCTGATGTTAAGTATAAGCCTCCTCCTTGTTTGTATCCTCTCCAAAACCTCATCGTTGCTCACACACTCTGTCCATGATATCCTCAACATCCTTCAGTAGAACCACATCTCCGTTGCCTCAAGTCTCTTCTTCATCTTTGAGGAGACCGTCCAACATGTAAAGGAGGACAGATGACACGTAACAGCTCAGTATTTTCTTTATTACCAAAGAGACATAGCGTGTCTAATGAGTGACGTATTTTAATACGCCCTACGGATTTCAATGGTCGTTCCTTGACCACAGGTAAAAGCTTTGATTTCGAATAACCATTTTCATCATTTAGATGTTTGCCGCTACTCAATCTTCCTATAACCTATTTGCCAGACTAGATTAAATTTAGAATATACCTGTATCATTTTTCATCATTATGTTCATAAAGTGTAAAGGGAAATTTAGATAAGTGGGTTTAGAAAAGGAAGAAAAAAAAATAGAAAACAAATCTGAAAAACAGACGGCGTGCTTCGACAGAGAATTTAAAAGCAAAGACTAAGAAATTAAACGCATAGAAACAGCTTATGGAAACGAAAACGAAAGAATCGAACTTGCTAGGTAATGATAAATTTGATTAAAGAATAAAACCTGATAAGGGTGGTTGTAAAATTTCCCAAAATATCTAACGAGGTTATTGGCGAGGAAGTCAGTTATAAATAAGGGGAGATAACCAATCTGTTGCTGTTCTCATTGTTATGTCGTTGTCTTTCGTTGTTGCTCCTGTTGACCGGTTCGGGCGCTTTAATTAAGAACTAAGTAAGTAGCATGTCTTTCTTTTTCTTTATTTCAATGCGCGGCGGCAAATTCTGCTTGACGGGTAGACTGAAAATCTCGGATTTTCTCATTTTTCCCGTATAAAATTAGTTTTCTCCCGGGAGAGAAACGTGACCAGTGGGGCTGGTTTGCGTTGCAAGAGAGAGTGGAGATTAAAAGAGAGGCAGGAATAGGAAGCAAATAAGGGGGTGGAAGAGAGGAGAAAGGGATTTTACTGGATCAAATGGTAGAGGAGTGTGGAAACTGGTAAAAGATGTCTTTGGTCGGGGAGCTATCCAACATGGCGGGTAGCCAAAGAAGTTGATAAAGACGGGTGATTTAATTGAGAAAGAAAGAAAGGAAAGAAAGCAAAATGAAAGAAAGAAGATAGCAAGAAAACAATGGAAGGAAAAGGACGAAAGAAAAATAATTAAATAAAAAATAGATGTAGGGAAGAAAGAAAGAAGTGAAAATTCATGGAAAATAGAAATAAAATAAAAAAACAAACAAGGAGAACGGCTACAATAAGCAAAAAAGTAAAGCAAAAAGAATATAATGGCAACAAAAAGAAAAAAAATTACATATGTTCAAAAGTTTGAAGGACCATCTCTTATGAAAAATAGAAAATTTATGTACCGTAGAATGCATCATATATATATATATATATATATATATATATATATATATATATATATATATATATATGAAGAAATATAGTCTAAAAGTGTGCTATATTTATGGAATAAAGTGCTCAATATCAGAGATAGAGCGTGTGTAAATATAAAAGTGAACATAGAAGTCAACACTTAGATGCGACAGTCTGTTTCATGCTAGATGCAATTGTCAGGCAATTATTGCTGTTATTTTTTCTCGGCTATTTATATATACAGGTCAGTGGTGCATTGTGGGTAGTCTATTTTGGCGGTTACTTTTACCGGAAGTCGTTTATTTGTTTATTTATTTATTTGTGACAAATTATTTTGCTTGTTCTTATTTAATTTTATTTTTCATCTTATATATATATATATATATATATATTTTAGAATTGGACATTTTCCGACAATTTATTTAAAGACATTTATATTATGTTTAACGTTCTTTTTATAGATACAAGTATTTAAGCAAATGCTCTGTTTTATACTGTTTATTATAAAACAGAGCATTTGCTTAAATACTTGTATCTATAAAAAGAACGTTAAACATAATATAAATGTCTTTAAATATATATATATATATATATATATGTATATATATATATATATATATATATATATATATATATATATATATATATATATATATATATATATATATATATATATATATATTAAAAAGAAGAAGAGTGGTACCGCAAACGTTTTTGGTTGTAATGTGGATTTAAAAAAAAATATATTATTCTTTATTTTCCATAATTTTACTACACGTGCTTCTGGTCTCGCGACCGTCTTCAGGTAAAGGGTGGAGATTTCCACATATTATTAAAAAAAATTAATTTTTCTCCTTTAAAAAAAAATTGTTATTTAAAAAAAAAAATATTTTTAATAATATGTGGAAATCTCCCGCCTTTAACTGAAGACGGTCGTTAGACCAGAAACTCGTTTAGTAAAATTATGGAAAATAAAACATAATATTTTTTTAAAAAATCCACATTACAACCAAAAACGTGTTCGGTACCTCTCTTCATTTTAATATACACACTCTTCTCTCGTTGGAACCACTATAACCACTTCCTTATATATATATATATATATATATATATATATATATATATATATATATATATATATATATATATATATATATATGAAGAAATATAGTCTTAAAGTGTGCTATATTTATGGGATAAAGTGCTCAATATCAGAGATAGAGCGTGTGTAAATATAAAAGTGAACATAGAAGTCAACACTTAGAGGCGACTTGTTCACTTTTATATATATATATATATATATATATATATATATATATATATATATATATATATATATATACATATATATATATATATATATATATAGTTAAAAAATTTGAGGCCACCCCTAGAAATAGTCCGGGATGAATGTGACAGAAGAATGGGGGAAAAAAAGAAAAAAGAGCTCTTAGAGTCATCGATAAAAAAAAATACTCTTAGAAACTTTTGCAATGAATGCCAAAAATTTGTGCCGCAGTAATAACGGCTAAAGGAGGACATTTTGACGAGAGCAAAATTTAACCATAAAATGCCTTCTTTCTTTTTGTCATAATAAAATTTATTACAAAAAATCAAGTCTCACTTTTTTTAAACATGTAAAAGAATTTTCTCTTATTTAATGTACAAAACGACTACTTTTTGGTGACAATTTAAAAAAATACCAGGGGACTCTTCAAACTTTTGAACTACACACACACACACACACACACACACATATATATATATATATATATATATATATATATATATATATATATATATATATCGCTGGAAACATTTGCACATACTAATAAAAATGTACGAACAAATAACTAAAAACGATAAACAAAAGTGAAAAAGGACGAAACAAAAAGATGCTGGAGTCATGATGAAGACTAAAATGAAAGAAAGCGGAAATAAGATGGCCGTTTTGTGGTGGGGGACGGCACATTAGGTATAAAACAATAACGTCAGGTTGAAGAGAAAATTAGGCATCGGTAAGTGGTTGAGATAGTTAAATATTTTCTCACGGATATTAACTGTGGTTTCCACTCAGGTAGAATCTATCCTACATATCTATAACTCTATCATTCGTCCATGCTTAGAATATAGCTGCCACATATGGTCGGGTAGCCATGCTAAATACCTTGAGCTCCTTGATAAAGCCCAATGAAGAATCAGCAATGTTATAGGTCCTAATCTGACGGCTTGGCTTAAGTCACTTTCCAACTGTCGTAAGGTTGCCTCCCTGTTTTTTTTTCTATAAATACTTTCATGCTAATTGTTTGGATGAGCTCTTCACTATGTGGTTGGATGTAGTAAGAAAAAGTACGTAAGAATTTGTTGTTTTGGTGTAAGGAATATTGTTTGTATGATTGGGTCAGTGTTCGTGGCTAATATTAAGACAGAAGAAGACTGTCCTTTTCTTCATTCCCCGTTTTTGGCCTTGTACCACATTTTCTGTATTGAAATGGAAATAAATATCGCTCTTCGCTATGGTACCTAGACTTTTTTGGCGTCGAGATCTCACCATTTGACAGTTTGAAATGGTTAGATATATAGCCGTAAATTCTATGCTAACAGTTTCTTTTCTCGCACTTCACGCTTGTGGAGCTCTCTTCCGGCTCCATGCTTGCCAGCCAACTTTAATCTTTAAAAATTTCAATGCAATGTCAATCGCTATCTGCTGCCCTCCTAATTAATCTTTTACTCTTCCCGCTCATTAGTAATGTTTCTGTTCCTAATTCTTCCATACCCAGTAACCCCTTGTGTGTTTGTGGCTTTACTGCCACGAATGTGGTGAAACCGATTTTTTTAAAAAAGTCATAATTTCGAATGCAGATTTTCCAGGCTAGCAGGACCTCCACACTTTTTACTTTTCTTTGGCTACCATCTGGTTCTATGTCGTATTAAGCTAAATGTTGCACATATTGATTAAATGGAAGGAAGGGAGGAAGGAAGGAAGGAAGGAAGGAAGGAAGGAAGGAAGGGAGGGAGGCGAGAGAGAAGTAGAGAGAGAAGTAATTAAGAAAGAAGAGCAGAAGTGAAACCAGAAGAATCTAAAATTTGAAAGAGTCTCAAATAAGAACAGAGCAGCAGAGAAAATCAAATTAGATTGCACAAGGCGTTTGTTTAAAGAAGATGGTGGATGTCAAGGGTGTGGCAATGAGCGAGCTAATGTCTGGCTTTGGCTGGGCTCGGGGTATTGAATTCGGGGAAAACAAAGGCGAGATGAGCGGACGGAGGAGAGGTATGGACGGAAGGGGCCATGGTACGCGCTCTCGGGGGTCGATCGCCGTTCGCATTGGCAAAGGAGACCTCTCACCGTACTTTGATATTCATTACCCCTTCAGGGTCCACCGTCAACCCTACTCCCCATCTTCCCAGGAAAATTTTCTTTCTTCTCTACTCCCACCGTCAACACGTATGCGCATGTGTGCTGGTGCAATCGGCGGGCTTTTCGATTGGTCTATTCTCGAGAGGGCACCTGTCCGAGCTACATATGATAAATAATATTTTGAATTCACTCAGGGAGACTGGCAAAATTGCTGACATTAATGAAACGTCAGGCGACCGGTAATGGATGCGAATCTTATGAAAATGGCCACCAAGTAAAGAAAAAAGGCGGGAATTGAACGCCGTGTATGTAGAAAGGAAAGAGTATGTAAGAGAAAGTACGTAAAGAAAGGAAAAATGAATGAATGAACAAAAAAAAGAAAGAAAGAAAGAAAAGTGGATGAATTGAAAGAATACACTGCAAAGTCAAAGAAAGAAAGAAAGAAAGAAAGAAATAAAGAAATAAAGAAAGAAAGAAAGAAAGAAAGAAAGAAAGATATTAGGGGAGAATAAATAAGTATTTGAATAAGGAATAAAAAAGAGAGACGAGCGTAAAGTTAAACTCAAGGAATGAAACGTTAAAACATTTTTAGTATTGAACGAGAAAAAACAAACAAATAACAGTTATAAGTAGATGAATTAAACTAAAAACTAAACTGATTTACTAAGCGTAGCTAAGACGTGGCACAAAGGCGAAAGTTTGGAGTTACCAATGAAGATCGGACTCACTAAACAGTCGAAATTAATCTAGCGAGACAACCTTGCTAAACATTACATCACGTCAAAATGCTAACACAAAAAAATCAGAACTTATACAGTGACTGAGAAACAGCAGGGGCCGCTGTTTCATTTTAAAGGAAATCCATATATATCGTACTCTGATTTTCAAAGTAAGCAGACGATACAGGATGATTTCTTTGGTAAAAAAGAAAAGAGTACTGAGCTGCCTCGTGGCATCTGTCCTTTACGGCAGCGAATGTTGGACAGTCTCCTGAAAGATGAAGAAGAGACACGAGGCAACGGAGGTAAGTGTCTACAGAAGGATGCTAAAGATGTGGACCGAGCGTGTGAGCAACCATGAGGTTTTGGAGAGGATGCAAAAAACGATGTAGCGTATGCTTAAAATCAGGAAGAGGCAGATAAAATTTCTGGGATACCTAATGAGAAAAGAGGGGCTGGAGAATTTGATACTCACAGGTCGAATGGAGGAAAAGAGAGACAAGTGAAAGCAACGCATGATATACCTGGCGGGCTTAAGCAAGTGAATGACAGAACGTGGTCCGGCGGAGGTGGCAGAAGGACGAAACTCATTGGGAGATACAAGGGATAGGGGGAAGTGGAGAGCCATGATCGCATACGTCCTGAAGTGACACGACACATAAAAAGAACGGAGACGTTGTTCTACAGAAGGATGCTAAGGATAGTATGAAACGAGCGTGTGAACAATGATGAGGTTTTGGGGAGGATGCAAACAAGGACGAGGCTTATACATAACCTCAGGAAGAGGCAGCTGACATTTCTGGGATACCTAATGAGAAAAGAGGGGCTGGAGAATTTGATACTCACAGATCGAATGGAGGAAAATAGAGACAAGTGAAAGCAACGCATGATATACCTAGCGGGCTTAAGCAAGTGAATGACAGAACGTGGTCTGGGGAGGTGGCAGAAGGACGAAACTTATTGGGAGCTACAAGGGATAGGGGGAAGTGGAGAACCCCCCACACACAAAAAAAATGAAAAAGATTAGTACGATGTTATCATTTGAGAATCGGAGGAAAAACTAAAAAGAGCAAGAGAAATTTTTAAAAAATTATTAAAAGCACGATCTTTTAATGTTTTGTCTTTATAGGAAAATCAGCCGCTTGCAAGCGAAAGTATTTTAGCAGACGGCCCATTTTAGTGGGGAAAACTAAATGACTGGATGAATGCGCAATACATTCAAGCAAAAATTCGAATTTAAAATATCATACAAGGAGCTTTTTTAACCCATTACCTGCCATGAGCCCCATTTGGGGATCTGTTAAAATTAAACACACTTCATGTTATTCCATGTATTTACATTGAATTGCTTGCATACATTGCCTTTGCAGAGGTATATTTTACAACACTTAGCCTTTAAAGTTTTTGTTATTAGCCGTAAGAAGACACTTTCTGTCGTAATTTTACATTTCACGATTAGAAAAATAATGACTATTTTGAAAAGTATTTTTTTTATTATTTCTAACCAGTATTATATTTTTATGTTTTATACATATATATATATTTGATGTTCTAGTTTCAATAAAAATGACAATGGTAACTACTGAAATTAAAGATAAGGAATAAATAAACTCCTAAGATACCTATCTGAGCTAAAAATGCGCATTAAAAAATGGCAGTTAATGGGTTAATGGATGAACGTAACAGAAGAATAGAAAAAAGAAAAAGAGTTCTAAAAAAATTGAATCAATTATCAAAATTTGAGGCCACCTCCAGAAATAGACCGGGATGAATGTGAGAAGAATGGGGGAAAAAAAAGGAAAAAAGAGCTCTTAGAGTCATCGAAAAAAAAAATTATTTTTAGAAACTTTTACAACGAATGGCAAAAATTTGTGCTGCAGTAATCAAGGCTAAAGGAGGATATTTTGACGAGAGCAAAATTTAATCATAAAAACGTTTCTTTTTCTTTTTGTCATAATAATATTTATATTAAAAAATATCTTTCAATTTTTTTAACCATGTATAATAATTTTCTCTTATCTAAAGTACAAAATAATTACTTTTTGGCCCAATTAAAAAAAAATTATTAGGGGTTGCTTCAAACTTTTGGACTGTAATGAATACATCGCTGGAAACATTTGAATATACTGATAAAATTTTACAAATAAATAACTAAAAACGATAAACAAAAGTGAAAAAGGACGAAACAAAGATTTGTAGTTTCACGATGAAAACTAAAATGAAAGAAAAATGAGTGAAATGAATGGAAGCTGACATAAGATGGTTGTTTTGTGATGGGGATGGAACATTAAAAATACAAAAAATAACGTCAGATTGAAGAGAAAATTAGTCATCTAAGTGGTTGAGATAGTTAAATATTTTCTTACGGATACTAACAGTGGCTTTCCACTCAGGTAGAATCTATCCTACATATCCATAAGTCTGTAGAAGACCGTATGTTTACGTGTTCTTGAATTAGGAACACGTGCTGTTTATTCCTGCTAGAAGAAGGTCCAACTACAAGAACATGGTGGACTCAAGTTGAGTCCAACCGAAGTTGTAAAGAAAACAAACAAGACCTATATATATATATGTGTCAACAAATATATGTATTAAACAACAAATTTACAAGTGACAAATACATTAACATTTGTGTGTGGACGTAAAGAGTTTGTATATTGGTGAATGTTCGTACGTACGTGTATGTGTGTTTCATGGCGTTTTCCCATAAGTGGGCGAAAACGCGGATTTCTGCGAGAGATTACATTTTTAAATGTGTCCGCTGAAATGCAAAGTAAAGAAGAGAACGAGGCGAGACATCGCCCAGTATTCATAGCGTAGGGAGAGCGTGCCCTAATGAAATATTTGGACAATTAAGGAGGAGTTAACGCCGACCAGTCTATCATTCGCCCTTGCTTAGAATATTGCTATCACATATGGAAAAATAAAGACAGGATGACATCTGAATAGAAATCGAAGTTAAAATGTCATACAAGAATACTTGAACATCTCAGTTTTTTATATTTCCCAAGTATGACGGGACATATGCAAGGTAAAGATAAATACTTGTTATGGAGGGGGCTCGCCGTAAAGCAATGGTTAACAAACCAATCTCACATACTTACACCATTTATATTCGGACTATTATTCTCATCCCACTAGTGGATAAAAGCTTTTGTTTGTGACTTTGGTAACAGAGTGGTTGTGAGTTCAAAACCTGGTTTGGGCAATGTGTGATGGTACTCAATGGAAACGCGCAAGAAATAACTGAACAGTACTAAATAAACATAAGAACTAGTGGAACAAGAACAACCAGCTAGTGTAAATTAAATAAAGGGTCAATTTCAGAATTCTTTGTAAGTTACCCAGATCGATATATATCTGGGGAAGGCCGGAGGGCACAAAGGCCGAAATGTTTTGTTAACAGCAAAGATGAGGACAATAATCTGAATATATTAGTGTAAATAATGATAACTCTTCATTCCAGAAATTCTGGTAAAACCAATCTGGCATACCATTACTATTGTAATTTGATACACAATGTCTTTTTAACATGTATACATGGTTAGGCTACGAGTATTAAGAATGCTAGTCATGGCTTTTGTTCTTTTATGCCTCCTCGTAAATATCATATAAAAGTATAATGCCTTTCATTCACACCTTTTTCTTTAGCTGCTATTGCCTACAGGAATCACTTTTTCAAGGCTATACCAACTTGATAGCTCTGATCAAAATAGACGGCTCTTTGTATCCACACGTAATAAGTGCAAACGTATCCTAAGATAGGAGAAATCGTTGTTTGCTGATAGAGTAAGGCACAGTATAGCTTTTTACATGTTTGGTTCTTCTATAAACTAGCGGCTCTATGTGATTGCGCGTTAAATAAGGTTAAGTCCTGAACTCCACCTCGCCTCAACCAATTTAAGGTGCCATTATAATCTCCCGATGAAGCAAAATGCTTTTTCCGCAAATTCTCTTCCAATTCGACCCATAACTCATCAGAATTAATTTTACCTGACTTCTCATTTAGAATTTAGTCTCTACTGTGAAACATATATTACTCAATGGTTTCAGCTATCATCTCCAAACTTGATTCCCGAGAAGAATAGGGATTTACAGTCTCCCAGCAATTGTCCTTAAGTAATGTGCACCTGAAGTGGCTCCCGTTCTCTCTAAGTTTTACAATAGATGCCTTGTTGCTTCTAGGTTCCAGATTACTGGAAATCATCTTCTTTAGTAGCTAATTTTAATAATTAAACCGTCTGATCCGTCGAACACTCGAGCCATTAGAATTCAACTTTGTTTTCCTGTAAAAATACCAGACGTTCGAATCAACTCTGAATTTTTGGTATATCATCTCAAAGTACGGACTGAGATAGATTTGTAGAGTGTTGAGATTCCTCATTGACTGCTGCAACATCTCAGCTTGGATACTGTGAATTTCATTCTCGTTACTAAAATGGCGAAATGTTTACTTGCTCAAGGTCACTGTCTCGCAGTGTTGCCACTTGCTCATGTCTGGCAATACGCACTTCAAAAATACCCTTTTCTTGGGTCACCATAAACACACACACACACACACGCCGGAGTAAACCAGTAGTGAAATATTTGTTAAAATCGTACACGTTAAAATGTGCTCACTTTCAAGTAGGAAAACCAAACTTGCAGAGCGATTCAATATTTGAAAAAGATATGAACGCTGGCCAGAACACTACCCCGGTTTCCGGCAGTGGTCCGGTCAGCGTTCTTATCTTTTTAAAAGATATATATATATATATATATATATATATATATATATATATATATATATATATATATACACAGATAAATAATTAGGAATATGTTTAGATAGAATGATAGATAAAAACAGGTTATATATATATATATATATATATATATATATATATATATATATATATATCGAGAGAGAGGAAATTGATTGATAGATAGATACATAGATAGATACGTGCAGAGTGAGATAGATAGATAGATAGATAGATAGATAGATAGATAGAAAATGAACTAGCTAGATAGATACTGGCAAACAAATAATGTTTATATTTTTAACAGACAGATACGTGCATTCCACCTGTTTCAAACATAGTCGGTTGAGTACAAATAAAAGTTAAATTGAAAATGGGAATTTTTCTGACGATTATTGGAAAACAATCTTACAATCATGCAGCTTCCTTATATTCTGCCTTGCAAATCTCTGGCCTTAGAATCATTTATCCTTGATTATTATCTTCCTTTTCTTTTCAAGTTATGCTCCAATTCTTTCCTTGTTTTACTTCACTCAAATACAAACTCCACAGTTTATCGTTTTTGTATTTTGTCCGCTTCAATAAAACGAAGAACAGACACATCATCGACCGATTTCCTACTTTCACTTTCACTTTAACTGTCTATGGACATTAAATGATTCATCTACAAGGCTGTCTTACAAATTTTCTAAGATCTTTCTCGAAATTTGATTCTTTATTCTTACATTTTCTCTTTTTGTTTTTTTTTTAATTTTCTTTTCTTACAATTTTCCTTTTTTTATTGGTTTAACTTTCTCTTTTTCCTTTGCCATTGCTTCTTACTTCTTTTTTATTTCGTCTTTCCTTTTATATTTTGTCTTCGTTTTATCTATGCTGTTTTTTTTATTTTCCTCATTAAATTTTATGAAATTTATTTATTTAATTAGTTTAACTAAGTGTTGTGGGGCAGACCCTTTTACACAAGATGGACTCGTCCAAAGTATACTTATACTGACAGAGATACCTACAGGTTGAGATACGTTGAGTCAGGATGAGAGATACGAAGACAGTACACAGGGTGTTCACAGAGAGTTATACGAGATTGCAGAGCGAGAGATAATTACGGCTTCACTTACAGAGACTTGTACATATACTTTCTACTAACCCGCATTCCTGGACTACTAATCTTCACTTCAAGTGTGCATTCTTATGTTTAATACACTTATTTTTCTATCTTAATTACTGGCGTTGTTTATTTATTTGTGCAGGATTCCATTCCCGGAATCCACAACACTAAGAAATAAGTCATTTCATTGCTATCTTTGATTTTTCGTTATTGATTTCATTTTTCCTCTTGACTTTTTCTTTGTTAAACTTCAGTAATTATGTTTCTATTTTCCTTTAAGCTTTTCATTCGCTTATTTTACTGCATATTTTACTGCGGACATTTTATCTGCTCTTTTTATGCTCTGCTTCTTTTCACATTCTCACTGTGTATTTTATCAAATATTTTTCTTTCTTTCTTTTGAATTCTCCAGTTTCCTCTTTGTCTTTGTTTTTCATACGATACTTACACACGCGAAGAAAAGTAGGGCGGTTGTCTGGTGCCAATTTTGTTCTAAAGGACCTGCGTGTCGCAAAAATTAGCCACCGATATCCTAGCTTTTAACTGGCCTCCCTGGGCGATATGCAATTATCTAGAAATGTGTCATTGCCTCACTTATTATCAAAATTGAAATCGAAAGAGAAACAAGAGATTAAAAACTGCAGAAGATCCATAAAAGTCTTATTTCTTTTCACAGTGGTCAAATTCTTAAAACCTGACACAAATTTATCCTCCACTCATCTCCTGACCGCAGACTTGTCGACAAAGTAAATCTTTCCGCATGGCTTGAAACGTTGTGTTTATTAATACATGTACGCGCTAAAGCGTGTAGTTCGACACATTTCTCGGTTTTCGAGCAATCCCATGGGAAAAATGAACGACTTCGGATTTAGTTAAGGTTTGATAAACAGTGAACGTCATGCAAATAGGGCTTACGTTCATCTCATAGTCTCGTACGATCACTGAAATTAAGCAACATTGGGCCTAGTCAGTACCTAGATGGATGACCGCTTGGCAATAACAGGTGTTGTAAGCTCGGATGTACGGGTGGTGTAGGATGACAGCTCGGAATGGGAAATCGAAGAACCCGGTTTCGATTCTAGATGCCTCGTTTATATTTACACTGGTAGTAATACACTTCTTGTCCCCCAAGCAACTGGGTTACATAGTAGGACGTGTATCAGTAAATCATTATCTCCAAAAATTCTTACAATCTTAAAATATATTCTGGCTTTAAATAACATGAAAAGGTTGATAAACCGTAAAAAGCAAATCAATGAATGCAAATAATAAAATGTTTACGATAAGCATGAATAACACAAATACAAAAATTCTGAAGCCTTGTGCGATCTTATTTTATTCTTATTTGGAACTGATTGATTCGTTTGATTTTTTTTACGGATTATCAACCCTTTGTGGGTTATTTAAAGCCGGAACATATTTTAGACTGTAAGAATAAGATTTTTGTGAGTGATTATTGCATTAACATTTTTGACAAGTCAATTATTTTTCTAGATGCAATTCCTACTAATTAACCGATAGCATGGGTAAGAAATCGATTCATACCTTTCCCAAGGGTATTTGAGCGTACGTGAAAATAACGAACCTGACTGGAATTCGAATTCGGCCCTCCGAGTCGCTATCACTTAAAACACTCTGCAAATGTTACGAAAAGATCGTTTTGCATGTTAATTGTTCCGATCTTTGGTAATTGTTAATCAAAAAACTAATATATTTTAACATCTAGATGACGAATAAATCGTTATAACAATACCAAAGTTGCCTTTGTTATGGCTAGCTATGAACTTTCTTTTAATATTCACAATCTCTTGGAACGATTTATTTAATGGAAGTCAGCTAAATTGCTTCGAAGAACCTTATTTCGTAAATATACTCCGCATTTTTTTTGTCTAAAAATTCAATATTATTGATTTTAACTACAATATTGATACTTTTTGACAACATATCAAGTTTAAAACAAAATATAATATTTATTTACTTTAGTTTAGTTCGGTTTAGTTTGTTTTACGGCATATCAACCTCAGTCACTTTCCCAGAGTACTGGGTGCTTTGACCCTCTCCCCAAGCAGATAATATTCAGAAATCGCCTCCGTTAATTAAAGCTGGGGAAGAAGAGTTGGATTAATGCTTTTCACAAGGGAAATGGCTGCTATATGCAAAAGTAATATTAAATAACCCATCAAGTATCTCGTAAAATCAACCAACCAGTTTGTTGCCCAAACTGGAAAACGTTATATATTTTGCAATCCTTTTATTTTAAACAAGGCAATGAAGTTGAATGTGAAAGAATATGAGAAAAAAATTATTAAAGCAAGAGTACGTTAAGAAGAGCGGCGTTAAGAAGATAAAAGATAATGAAAATTGCGAGAGGAGAAACTGTTAGCATAGAATTTATGGTTACATCTAGCTACGGGGGTTGGACAAAATAATTGGAACACTTGTTAAATTCAAAGAAAATTTATTTAATATGGAGTTGGTCCTCCTTTAGCCTCACAGACAGCTTTAATACGTCTAGGAATGGAATCATACAGCTTCCTGACTTCACCCAGAAGAACTTTCAGCCATTCTTCCATTAACACCTGCTCCAGCTCTTTCAGACACGACAGTGGAAGATAGCGGCTCCTAACCTGTCGCTCCAATATTCACCACAAATGTTCAATAATATTGATATCTGGAGATTGGGGAAGCCACTCCATGTGTTCTAGCTCACTTTCATGCTCTTCATACCAATTCTTAACCACTCGAGCCGTATGTATTCGAGCATTATCATCTTGGAAGATGCAGTAACCATCAGGGAATAAAGTGTGGGCCATTGGATGAACATGATCTCCCAAAATGTTCAGGTAATCTTTGCAGAGCAAGTATTGGATATGGCGGCCAAAACTATCACTGATCCACCTCCATGCTTCACTGTTGGGAGAAGGCAGTCAGGGTTGTAAGCTTCTTTGGGTTGCATCCACACATATACTCGCTCTGAAGTTGGGAAAAGAGAAAAACTGGACTTGTCTGAGAATATGACTTGCTTCCATTACTCTGCAGTCCAGGCATTGTGATCTCTGCACCACTTCAACCTCTTCTGAATGTTGCGAGTGAAGAGAAGAGGTTTTCTTACGGCGGCTCTTCCATGATATGCAGCCTTATTGAGCTCATGACAAACAGTTTTAGTAGAAACTGGACTATTCAGATGATTATTCAACTCAGCAGTCACTTTGGCCGCAGTAGTCTGATGATTTTTTGCCATATTGCGTTTCAATGCACGTCGGTCCTTGTCAGTAATTTTGCAAGTCTGACCCGAATTGCTATGGTTGCTAGAGGTTTTGCCCTGTTTCTGTCATAGATTTTGATATGGTAGCTCTTGAAAAAACAAACATTTCAGCAACCTTAGTGATCGAGGCTGCTTCCATGCAAGCTCCAACAATTTGCGCTTTTTCGAACTTGGAGAGGTCACGCATTTAATTTAAATTTTACTAAATTCTAAAAATAAATAATCCAAAGACAGCAAATTAGATAAATAAACGTATTTACAATAGATATAACCTGCAATTACGAAGTTTTAGTTAAAGTTTTTAATATAATAGGTCTTTGAAATATAGGAGTGGAATTTGCACCTGTTCCAATTATTTTGTTCACCCCCCTCTATTTCAAATATAAAATGATGAGACCTAGCTGCCAATGTAGTACTGCGCTTAAATTCGTAACGTCGACGTACGTAAGATAAAAGCTCATCTGAATATTACCATGAACATATTTATAGAAAAGTAAAAGGAAAATTACGTTATTGCGGCAGAAAAGTGATTTAAACCGTGATGATAGGTCAGGACCATATTGGTATAAAATTAACTCACAGGACACTTTAAGCATTAGGAATGAGTAATAATCTGTCCTCATTTACGACAGCGAATGTTCGACAGTCTCCTCAAAGAAGAAGAAGAGACTCGAGCCAACGGAGGTATGGTACTACAGAAGGATGCTAAGGATATCATGGACTGAACGTGTGAGCAACGATGAGGTTTTGGAGAGGATGCAAACAAGAAGGATATTTAACACCAGGAAGAGGCAGCTGAAACTTATGGGACACGTAATGAGAAAGGTGGGTCTGGAGAATCTGATTCTCACAGGTCGAATAGAGGGAAAGAGAGACAAGTGAAAGCAGCGCATGATATACCTACGTCGTCTGGGGGAGGTGGTAATAGTGACGAAACTTATTGAGAGCTACAAGCGAGAGGAGGAAGTGGAGAACCATGATCGCCTACGTCCTGAAAGGACACGGCACATATCTAGAAAAAGAAAAAAAACATGTTTTGGGGCAACTACTATAATAATATATCATTGGGTTGGTGCGTATTTATCAGGCGTTTTTAACAAAAGAAACATAACAATTCAACAATAACATTTTTAAATGAGTATGATTATCGACACGCATCTTTATAGCCGGAAAATAAAATAATATTTTTATTTGCAAAAAAAGTAAACAAAACAGCTATTTTTATTAACAAAAAATCGCCTAGAAAAACGCCTGATAATTATGCACCAACTGAATAGAATAAAAAAGGACATTATTTCCCGAACAAACTAATAATATTTATTATCATTATTTAGAAATTTATATTTTAAAATTCTTTGTCTATAATCGAACTCGCAAGTTAAACGTCTCTAAACCTGCTTGTTAACTATTACACTACGATCAAGAAATGAACGCAAATTCTCATTTACTTTCATGTGCTTAAGGGAAATGGAAGAAGAATGATTTGACGAGACAGCGATTTCAGTCATCCTCTTCGTCGCTCCCTGCAAGATTTTCGAGAGATATATTCAAGATGATGATAAATATTTGCCATTTTCCCCAATGTATCGAGATTTGTTCCTTGACCCCAGGGGCAATGCGCTGGGGTGGTGGACCGAAGCGGTCGTTTAAATAGGCCCCTGGGAATCGGCGGGAAATCGGTTTCCCAATTAATTAAAGCAAAATGCACATCGCTGGCGCGGAGTTTTTCCCTACGCCAACGTTCGACTGCTTGACTGACAACTATACAGACACAAGCCCTATCATTAACTGGATGCGTATAGGCGCACCAAAAAAATGGGCCGGAGATAATAAAGAACTTAACGAAGGAATATACAAACATACACAGAGAACAACGTACGTAGTGTCGCACAGATTACCTTATGCATAGAGAGTATTTTACAAATAGATATAAAACCAATTAAACTTCGGCGCATCAATCTCACAAATCATATTTACAACTTATATCGATGTCATGTTCTGAATAATGATACAAATACACGTATACACTATCATATGCAGGTACATGCCGAGCTGTTCGATAAAAGTGACTTACCTGATTTTTTTTTACTATTTTTCCGCCCATTGTTTTTGGGGTCAAACTAATTTTTCATCTTACTAATATAAATACCCCTTCCCGACCACCTAATAAAAAAGTTTACTCACCCTAAAGTATTCTATTGATAATTATAATTTTGGATATAAATGAGATTTAGGGAAAACACTGTACAAAAAAAGTGACTCACTAATTTCCTGCAACTAGTAATCAATAGAAACATAACCGAACAGCTTTAAATAAAGAATAATAGAGGTATTATTTATTTATAATAGGTAATATAGTTCGAAATATTTAATAATCTATAAATCCTCCTTTATTTTGAATAACCTTTTGAACCCTTTTTGGCATTGACTTGATTAGGTTCTGTCAAATCTCATCTCAAAGCGTTGAATTCCATTCGGATATGAAATTCACAATCAAATCCTCTTTGTTGCTCAACTGCTTTGTTGAGAGCCTGTACTTTATAATGCTCCATAAGTTTTCTATGGGGTTGAGGTCAGGAGATTGGGGCGGCCATGTCATAGCACTCATCTGCTTCTCATCAAAGTATTCTTTCATCAATTTTGATTTGTTACAGGGAGCATTATCCTGCATGAAAATGAGCTTGGTGAGGTAGATTTGCACCCTTTCAGCAGAAGGGAGCAGACAAGACTCTAAAATCATAAACAAATATATATGCATAAAAAATTTCATAACATGAAATATCATAGATATAGATATAAAATCCTATGTACAACTACATATATCACGTCATGTACAAAGATAGAACAATAAATATACACGGGAACATGCATTTGAAATCAGTTACGGATTACCTTGAGGACATTTTATATATTATGCCTTTTAATTCCTTGAGGAACATAGGGCCGCGTGATATCGATAACAAGCCAGTTTTTAAGTGAGTAGGATGTTACCCTACTGCACAACGCCCAATCTTGAGGATCTGGTTTTGAATTCAGAGTTGTCCGTCACCCAAGGCTATTTACCTATAGCTTTGACGAAGAGAATACATACCCAAGGGTATTAGCACGTAATTAAATGTTATGGATTCGACTGGAATTCGAACTCGCCTCTCCGATTCCGCAATCCAAGCCGCGATCCATTACTCCACCGTTCCTCCTCTCGGAGGACATTTTAGGAACTAAAAATTAATCGTTTATTGTTTGTTCTCTTTCATTTTTCCTATGTTCCTTTCAAAACATTTCATCGACGCCATAGACTTACATGACTAGAAAAAGAAAGAAGAAGAAAAAGAAGAAGAAAGAAGAAGAAGAAGGAGAATAAAAAAGAAGGAAGAATAAGAAAAAGAATAAGGAAGAAGAAGCAGAAAGAATAAGAATAAGGAGAAGCAAGAAGAAGAAAGAAGAAAGAGAAGAAAGAAGAAGAGGAAAGAATAAAGAAGGAGACGTAAGAAGAAGAAGAAAGAAGAAGAAAGAATAAAGAAGAAGAAAGAAGTACAAGAAGAAGAAAGAAGAAAGAAAGAAGAAAGAAGACGAATGAATGAAGAAGAAAGAAGAACAAGAAGAAGAAAGAAGAAAGAATTAAGAATAAGAAGAAACAAGAAGAATATAATAAGATTGAAGAAGAAGAAAAAGAAAGAAGAAGAATAACAGAGAATAAAGAAATATAAGAAAGAAGAAGAAAGTAGAAAAAGAAAGAATAAAGAAGAAGAAAGATGAAGAAAAAATCAGAAGAAAGAATAAAGAAGAAGAAAGAAGAAGAAATAAAGAAGAAGAAGAAAGAAGAATAAAGAAAAAGAAAGAAAAAGAATGTATAATGAAGAAGCAGAAAGAAGCAGAGGAAAGAAAACGAAAGAAGAAGAAGAAATTCAGAAGAAGAAGAAGAAAGACTAAAGAAGAAGAAGAAAAAGAATAAAAGAGAAGGAAGAGAAAGAAGAACGTAGAAGAAAGAAGATGAAGAAGAAAGAAAAAGAAATAATAAAGAGGAAGAAAGAAGAAGAAGGAAGAATAAGAAAGAATAAAGAAGAAGAAGAATGAAGAAAAAGAAGAATGAAGAGAAGATGAAAAAAAGAAGAAAGAGTAAAGATGAAGAAAGAAGAAGAAGAAGAATAAAGAAGAAAGAATAAAGAAGAAGAAGAAGAAGAAGAAAGAACAAGGAGAAGAATGAATAGAGAAGGAGAAGAAGAAGAAAGAAGAAAGAAAAATAACGAAGAAAGAAGAAGAAGAAAGAAGCAGGAGAAGAAGAAGAAGAAGAAGAAGCAGAAGAAGAAGGAGAAGAAGAAGAAGAAGAAGAAGAAGAAGAAGAAGAAGAA
This sequence comes from Acanthosepion esculentum, assembly GCA_964036315.1. Classification (NCBI taxonomy): domain Eukaryota; kingdom Metazoa; phylum Mollusca; class Cephalopoda; order Sepiida; family Sepiidae; genus Acanthosepion; species Acanthosepion esculentum. The sequence continues at coordinate 14,400,958 of OZ038508.1, read as the reverse complement.
GAAGAAGAAGAAGAAAGAATAAAGAAGAATAATGATAAGAAAGATTAAAGAAGAGGAGGAATAAAGAAGAAGAAAAAAGAAGAAAGAAGAGGAAAAAGAACGAAGAAGGAATAAAGAAAAGGAAGAATGAAGTAGAAGAAGAAAAGAAGAAATAAGAACAAAGAATAAACAGGAAGAAGAAGGAGAAAGACGTATAAGAAGAAAAAAGAAGAATAAAGAAGTAGGAAGATTATTGAAGAAGAAGAAGAAGAAGAAAGAAGTAGAGCAGAAGAAGAAAGAAGACGGAAGAATATAGTAGAAGAAGAAGAAAAAAGAAGGAATAAGAGATGAAGAAAGAAGAACAAAGAAGAATAAGAAAACGAAAGAAAAGAACGAATAAAGGAGAAGAAGAATGAAGTCGGAGAAAAAGAAGAAGAAAGATGAAAGAATAACGAAGAAGAGGAAGAAGAAAGAATAAAGAAGTAGGAGAAGAAAGAAGAAGATGAAGAAGAAAAAAAAGAAGAAAGGAGAAGCAGAAAGATTAAAGAAGAAGAAAGAAGAATAAGAAGCAATTGGAAGAAAGAAGACGATTAATGAATAAAGAATATAAGGAAGAAGAAGAAGAAAGAACAAGGAGAAGAAAGAATAGAGAAGGAAAATAATGAAGAAGAAGAAGAAAGAATAAACTGGAAGAAGAAGAAAGACGAATAATAAGAAGAAAGAAGAGGTAGAAAGAAGTAGAAAGAAGAAGAAAAAGGAGAAAAAAGAATGAAGAAAGAAGAAGAAAGAAGAATAAGAAAAGAGAAGAAAGGAGAAAGAAGAAAGTAGAAGAAAGAAGAAGAAAGAAGAAGAAGAAGAAGAAAGAAGAAGAAGAAATAAGAAAGAATAAAGGAGAAGTAGAAGAAAGAACAAGGAGAAGAAACAATACAGAAGGAGAAGAAGAAGAAAGAAGAAGAATAAAGAAAGATGAAGAAGAAGAAAGAAGAAGAAGAAAGAATAAAGAATAATAATAAGAAATATTAAAGAAGAAGAAAGAAGAAGAAAGAAGAGAAGAAAAAGAAGAAGAAATAAAGAAAAAGAAAAATGAAGTAGAAGAAGAATAAAAGATGAAGTTAGAAAAAGAAAGAATAAAGAGGAAGAAGAAGTAGAAAGAGGAATAAGTAGAAGAAAGAAGAAGTAGGAAGATTATTGAAGAAGAAGAAGAAGAAACAAGTAGAAGAAGAAGAAGAAAGAAGAAGAATGAAGACAAAAGAATAAAGAAGAAGAAGAAGAAAGAAGAAAGAAGAGCTGATGAAAGAAGAAGACAGAAGAATAGGAAAAAGAAAGCAAAGAAGGAATAAAGGAGAATAAGAATGAAGTCGGAGAAGAAGAAGAAGAAGAAGAAAAGAAGAAGAAGAAAAGAAGAAGAAGAAAGAATAAAGAAGTAGAAGAAGAAAAAAGAAGATGAAGAAGTAGAAAAAAGAAGCAGAAAGAAGAAGAAAAAGAAAAAAAGAAAGAAGGAATAAAGAAAAAGAATAATGAAATAAAAGAAGAAGAAAGAATAAACTGGAAGAAGAAGAAAGATGAATAATAAGACGAAAGAAGAAGTAGAAAGAAGAAAAGAAAGAAGAAGATAGAAGAAGGAATAAAGAAGAAGAAGAATGAAATAGAAGAAGAAGAGAAGTAGAAAGAAGAAGAAAGAATAAAGAAGAAGATGAAAGAAGAAGAAAGAAGAAGAAAAAGAAGAAAAGAAAGAAGTTATAAAGAAGAAGTAGAAGAATAAAATAGAAGAAGAAAGAATTAACAAGAAGAAGAAGGAAAAAGACGAATAATAAGAAGAAATAAGAAAGAAGAAGTAAATAGAATAAAGAAGAAGAAGAAAGAATTAGAAGAAAGAATAAGAATGAGAATAAAAAGAATGGAGAAGAAATAAGAAGAGGAAAGAAGACGAAAGAAGAAGAAGAAGAAAGGAGAAAAGAGAAGAAAGAAGACGAAGAAGAAGAAAGAAGAAGAATGAAGAAGAGGAAGAAATTAGTAGAAAGAAGAAGAAAATAGAAGAAGAAAGAATAAAGAAGAAGATGAAGACAGAAGAAGAAGAATGAAGAATGAAGAAGAAGAAAGAAGAATAGAGAAGAAAAAGAATGATGAAGAATGAAGAATAAGAAATAACAACAAGAACAAAGAAGAAGAAGAAAGAAGAAAGAAGGAGAAAGTAGAAGAAGAATGAGAAAGATGAAATAGAATGAAGAAGAAATAAGAAGAGGAGGAAAGAAGAAGATGAAACAAGACGAAAGAAGAAGAAGAAGAAAGGAGAAGAAAGAATAACGAAGAAGAAAATAGAATAAGAAGAAGGAAGAAGAAATAATAAAGAAGAAGAAGAAAGAAGAAGGAGAAAGAAGAAGAAGAAGAAGAAGAAGAAGAAGAAGAAGAAGAAGAAGAAGAAGAAGAAGAAGAAATAGAAGTAAGAGGATAAAGAAAAAAGAAGGTATTTAGATGACGTGGAATAAGAAAGAAGAAGAAGAAAGAAGAAGAAAGGATAATTAGAAGATGAAGAACAAGAAAGAAGAACAAGAAGAAAGAAGAAGAAGTAAAAAGAAGAACGAAGAAGAAAACAGAAAGCAGAAGAAGAAAAAATAAAGAAGAAGAAGAAGGAAGAAGAAAATGAAGAAAGAAGAGGAAACAATAAAGAAGAAAGATGAAGAAGAAAGAAGACGAAAAAGAAGAAGAAGAAGCAATAAAAAAGAAGAATGAAGTAGAAGAAGAAGATGAATGAATGAATAAACAGGAATAAATAGGAGAAAGACAAAATAAGAAGAAGAAAGAAGAAGTAGAAAGAATAAAGAAGAAGAAAGAAGTAGAACAAAGAAGAAGAATGGGATGAAGAAGAAAGAATAAGAATAACAAGAAAGCAGAAGAAAGAATAAAGAAGAAGAAGAGGGAAGAAGAAGAAAAAGAAGAAGAAAGAACAAAAACAAGAAGAAAGAAAAAGAAAGAAGAAATAGAAGGAACAAGAAGAAAGAAGAAAGAAGAAGAAAGAAGCTGAAGATGAAGAAAGAAGAAGAAGAAAGAACAAGATGAAGAAAGAAGAAGAAAAAAGATGTAGTATGAGGAAGTAGAAAGAATTAAGAAAAAGAAGAAAGAAGAAAGAAAAAAGAATAAGAAAGAATAAAGAAGAAGAAGAATGAAGAAGAAGAAAAAAGAAGTAGAAAGAAGAAGAACGAATAAAGAAGAAGAAGGAAAAAAGAAGAAAGACGATGAAGGAGAAAGAAGAAGATAAGAAAGAAGTAACAATAAAGAAGTAGAATAAAGAAGAAGAAGAAGAAGAATATATAAGTAGAAAGAAGAAGAAAAAGAATAAGAAGAAACATGATAAAGAAGAAGAAGAAAGAAGTTGAAAAAAGAAGAAAGATGATGACGAAGAAGAAGAAGATGAAAGAAGAATCAGAAAGAATAAAGAAGAAGAAGAAAGAAGAAGAAGAAGAAGAAGAAGAAAAGGAGAAGAATGAAGAAGAAGTAGAAAGAAGAAGAAGAAGAAGAAGAAGAAGAAGAAGAAGAAGAAGAAGAAGAAGAAGAAGAAGAAGTAAGCTTATTGGTAAGGTCGGGAGGATTTCCGTAAACCCTGGGATAATAAAGAATTCAATTGTTTACATGTGTATTTTTAAAGGTATCTTCAAGAATTGTGTATTATAGGAAGAAAAATAAAAGCATTTTAAATGTGTTGGCAACTAGTTTGCGTAACTGTATCGCGAACGTATATCTATGAATTAAATCGACGGACGTTAGAGATGAAGTACCGAAAATATTACCCCCAAAACGGTGTCGTCCAAGATCACTTTTTCAGTTTGTAAATTGGGGTCTGTAAATCATAGCACGAGAAAAAAGAACCTCTAAATCTTGATACAAAATTTTAACGCGGGAAACAATATAACAATCATATTTCTTTCTTTTTTTGTGGACGGGATATAACAAGGCTATTAATAAAGCAAGAATACCTAAGAATATTTTTGGTGATTGTCAGATATTGAATAAGGCTTTCTAATTCAGATAAAATAAGTAGCAAACATTTGGCGCCATGAATTTTGTTGGTAATAGAGAGAAATCTGGAAAATGGATATGTGTGAGCCTTTTTTGTTTTCCAGAATCGGTTAGGACTTTCAAAAGTCTAAATGAAAAAGGACCTTTCTTGAGTTATGCGATGAAATTGGTGATCGATCAGCCATGACATTTTCGAGTGATTGGATTTGTGAAAAATAGGAAAAAATGATAAAGGTATTTTGGAAATTTTTTTTCTCGGGACGAAAATGGATTGGATTGGAAGACAAATCAGAAAAGAAGAAAAAGGAGTCAATAAATAAGAAGTAAGTGAGAAATAAAAAGACGACAGAGAAGGAAAAGTGAAAAAAGGAAAAGAGTAGTGGAAAAAGAAAAGGAAAGAGTAGAAATGAAGAAAAAGAAGAGAGAAAGAAGAAGAAGAAGAAGAAGAAGAACAGGAAGAAAGAAGAAGAAGAAGAAGAAGAAGAAGAAGAAGAAGAAGAAGAAGAAAGAAGAAGAAGAAAAAAGAAGAAAGAAGAAAGAAAGAAAGACGTGGAGTAAGAACAAAATAAGGTTTTTATAGAATAAGTTACTAACATGTATAAAGTAAACAGAAAACGCCAAAACAAGGGAATACGATATTAACATGAAAGCCATGTAATATTCATAATAATAAAATCTGAAAGGTTTTTATAATTGAAAACTCTAGAAATATCTATCTAAGTATTCTTTGACAGAGGAAGGGTATAGAATTTCCAGAACATATACCATCATTCAGTGACAAATATATTATACGTGTGTTATTACAATTATATATAGATAACTAAAACACAGAGAAAAGCACCAGAAACTACAGAATAAGTTACTAGCATGTATAAAGTAAACAGAAAACACCAAAACTAGGGAATACGATATTAACATGAAAGCCATGTAATGTTCATAATATAAGAAACTGTATACAAATTCACAATTATCTTCCGAATTTAAATTTTTCGGGTGTGTATATATTGTCATCTACAGACAGACTGTTTCACGGTATCACAGTTCATCATTGTGGCTAGACATCCGATTGCTTCAAGCCGGGATCGGAACGCGACTGATTCGGCAACAGTCGGAGATTTTCCCCATAAGCCATCGGCGCACGGTTGAAAGTAAGGCGAATTTTTATGTACTTATTCCATGAATAAACATGCCCATGACTAAGAGAGCTCAATTCTGGGAAGGGGAAGAGCCTTGTAATGTTAGTAGTAATAGTCATTGTTTACAAATTCGCACTTATCTTCCAAGAAGGCACAACCGAATTTAAGTTTTTCGGGTGCGTGTGTATATATATATATATATATATATATATATATATATATATATATATATATATATATATATATATATATATAATTAAGTAATTCATTGAGTCTTAAAGAAACCTCAACAGAATGCAGAAAGCACTGGACGGCCGTTTCGTCCTATATTTGGGACTCATCAGCAGTGCGCATCCACTACCGAGAATTGAAACCCGGACAGTTAGGTTATCAAGCAAACGCCATACCAACTGTTCAACGGGCCTTGGTGACGAAGAGAGAGCAAATCAGACTCAATGCTTCTAATGCTTCAGTTTGAGCGGCTTGGTCATAGTAGTCGTGACTGCCGGGAGCACAGTCCTATGGTTACAGAGAATTTCAGTTGAGTTGCACCACGGAATAATGAGCGAGCGGCGTTCTACTGAGTCTGATTTGCTATCTCTTTGTTTGATAACCTAAATGTCCGGGTTTCAATTCTCGGTAGTGGATGCGCACTGCTGATGAGTCCCAAATATAGGACGAAACGGCCGTCCAGTGCTTTCTGCATTCTGTTTAGGTTTCTTTAAGATTCAATGAATTACTTAATTATAATTATCAAATCCTCCAAACAATTTCTATCATATATATATATATATATGTATATATATATATATATATATATATATATATATATATATATATATATATATATATATATAGAACAGACCGAAAAGCACCGAAATCTACAGAATACGATATAAACATGGACGCAATATGTATAACTAAAACGTAGTGAAAAGCACAAAAAAATGTAGAATACTATATTAATTGGAAACTAAAAGAATCGGTAAAAAAACAATAGATCTGGCCGGTCGTATAAATTGCATCACTAAATCACAAGCATTCATTGCACTAAATGTCCACAGAGAAACTTTAAGGAAACTACATTTGAAGACACATGAACCCAACTAATAGTGAACTAGGTAAAATAAGTAAAATATTACTAGAAAGAATGAACATAGAAATAAGAACGAAATTAGAAGTAGACCACTGGAAAAACAAAGAAAAACTACTACAGACTGTTTCCGCAACCTAAAAAAACAAATATAACTGATTTCATACAAATAGATATAAAAAAAAATTTTCTGTAACTAAATATATACTAGATACTAGATAAGGCCATCTTCTTAGCTCAAGAACAAAGTATAAATCATTAAGCACTGCCGAAAATCATTATTAATCGACGACCAAGACACGTGGCTGAAGGAAAAAGGAACTTTGACGTTACAATTGGATGTTTCGATGGCACCTAAACTTGTGTGTTTATAAGTATATATTTACTACATGGACTAATTAAATTAACTAATAACATGATATAGGACTCTACAGAGACAATGTAGGGATCCTCAGAAATAGTAACAAGCAAAACCAGAAATATGAGATTCGACATCGATATAAAAGAAACCTAAGAGAAGTAAATTTTCTAGATAAATATCAAACATATAGTAAACCTAACGATAAATGTAAATGCGTAAATTATGGAGATCCCACTCAAGGCTCTCACACAATTCACCCCTTACATCCGACCACCTAACTCCCCAGAATGCTTCCCGCTTGATTATTATGTATGGATCGCAGTTGAGCGAGAGATCAACTCTTTGTAAAACCAAAGATGAACACAAGGCAAGAATTATGGCAGCATTCACCATCTTCAACAGGCAATATATTTAACATCGTAATATATTAAAAAAACACAAAAATTAATGACTATTGACTGGAACTATCCAGTCGAATTAGTGTAAATTATTGTGTGTCGATGATTTGGGTTTTGATTTACCGGATGTTAAGCCGAGCCGGGCTTCTAACATGGTATGCACTGAAATACTTAATTATCTTTGATTGGCTTTTACTACTTTGTTCATGTTAAGTATTTATTTGAGATCGTAAGTGAGTACTGTTTAGTCTTTGTAGTGAAATCTTGAATTATACTTATACACCTTACGTCATA
>OZ038508.1:14331183-14391183 GCA_964036315.1 Acanthosepion esculentum | reverse complement strand
TTTACATTAAGTAACGTCTGTCGCGGGACGCGGACGTCACGTGATATGTAATGCAACTGTGTTTGAATATTTCTAACGTCAATCTAACTGTAGTATTAATTTAGATGTTTGTTCCAAAAAATTTGTTAACTATATCTAAAAAGATGTTTTTTTATTTAAATTTTGAAATATTTATAAAGATTTAAAATACCCAAGTCTTTATTTAACCCTAGAGTATGACATGATATGTTCAGCATATCAGAACAATTCTGGGTAATTGAATGAAAAAAAATTGGATCAATTCTATGTAACACGTTTCATAAAGAAAGGGAAGATGTCCCGACGAGAAAGAAGAGACAGGGAGAAGAGGAATTCGGAAAAGGTGCAGAACATTTTAGAAGAAGAAGAAGAAGAAGAAGAAGAAGAAGAAGTAGAAGAAGAAGAAGAAGAAGAAGAAAAAGAAGAAGAAGAAGAAAAAGAAGAAGAAAAAGAATAATAAGAAGAAGAAGTAGAAGAAAAAGAAGAAGAAGAAGTAGAAGAAGAAGAAGAAAAAGAAGAAGAAGAAGAAAAAGAAGAAGAAAAAGAAGAAGTAGAAGAAGAAGAAGAAGAAGCAGAAGAAGAAGAAGAAGAAGAAGAAGAAGAATGGCAATATAGTAAAGAAGAAAAAGAAAGTGGGGAGGAGCTAAATGCAACGAATAAAAGGGAGAAAGATAAAAGTGAAAAAGAAGAAAGAAGGCGAATCCTAGGAAAAGGAAAAAGAGGGTGGATGAGGAACAAAATAGGAATAAAAAGAGAAAGGAAGGAAGAAAAAGAAAATGAAAGAAAATAAGTTGAAGAAGGAGATGATAAAGAAGAAGAAGAAATGATCGAGAATATTGAGAAAAAAAAAGAAGAAACAGAAAAAAGAAGAATGTAAAATGAAATGCAAAAAGAAAAGGTGATAAGAATAAGAAGGAAGAAAGAAAAAGTGAAAAAGAAGAAAACACGCCAAAAGTTAAATGAAAAGACACGAGCCAAAATAAATAAAGAAAAGAAAAAGCGAACGTTAAAAATGACAATGAATAAACGATTGAAATCAATAAGAATCTATTAAAATCTTCGGCCCCTAAAACATATAGGGTATATAACGTGTGGAATATAAGAGAAAATGGCGACTCAAAACGATGTTATGGAAAGCAAAGATGTTTCGTTTAGTTTCCATTGTATTCGACGGGAGCGAATCTCACGTTTTGTTTGCAATGTCAACGACACTTCGTGTTTTTAGGGGTTCAGCCAATCAATCTGCGCATGTCGACACATTACCGTCTGATGTCGGCCATATTACATCCGTGTTTGCTTGATTACGCGTCGCAATCTCTCCTGGTTTCATTTAGTTTCCTCTCACTCTTTGAGACAGCGTCTATCACGATCGTTTATTCTCTTTTTCCTTCTCTTTTTCGCTTCTGTCTCTCCTTCACCCATTTTTCTTCTTATTCTTCTTCATTTTCCAGAACTTGTCCTTCTTGCTCTTTTCTTCGAACGTTCTTCCTATCCCTTCGTTGTTCTATTTTATCTTTTCCTTCATATAATTTTTGCATCTTGGTCTTTCTTTCTCAGGATCTCTTTCACTTTTTTCTTAGGTTTTCACTTTAGTTTTAAACTTTGCTTTCCAGTTCTAAATCTTCACTGAACAAGCTAAGAAAATAGTCAGAAAGCATCTATCTAAATCGATGATTCTCAACATGGGGCGCATGCCTCACCGGTGGGGCGTGGTAATATTTTGGTTGACCATGTGTAGGATGTGCACACTTCAACTTACAATACTACAAGAATAAGGGGGCAATTCGAGAAGGATTTATTACCAGTGAATTAGTTTAGCTTTAAAGTTGTAAATTATTTGTTATTGAAGACTAGAAATAAACTGGATATCACCAAAAGAGGAGACATAAGACTTAAGCTGACTAAATTGGCGCCTAATATAAAATCTATCTCTATCAATTATGACATACAAGGATCTCACAACAGTTATTTAGTGATGAGCTCAAATTTAATTTTGCATTATTATTTCATGATTAAAATGATCAAAGTATATTACAGAATAAGCTTTCATTCAAATATTTTATATTTCTGCTTTTCAGTTATCTATTATATGTTTTGAAACTATATATATTTAACTGTCTTTTTGTTTTGTTTTTTAATTCTTCTCATTCATGGAATCCATGGTGTTTGGGGGCTTGTTTAGAGACCAAGTTAATGGCTTTTTTTAGTTTCCTTCACGTGAATTGCAGTAAAATTTTGAACATGTAAGAATTAAATATTACAGGGGCGGGGGGTGCAAAGAATTTTAGAAATACCAAAGTGGGGCGTGGCCCCCAAATCGGTTGGGAACCAGTTTTAGACGAAGCATTATAAATTATTCATTTTTGATTTGTATTGCTTTCATATTATTTCTATTCTCTTCGAATATTCATTCAGTTTTTGCGTTTTGCTATAACAAATTAGTGAGCCACTCAACCTAGATGGTTATTGTTAAAATGCTAAGGATGATTGAGTTGTGTAATATGGGTCAAAGTGGGAGTTGTTGGAAGTGAAGATTATGATGATAAAGTGAATAGAAAGTAATTTTTTTCTTGACATGAGGATATTGAGATATTTTTTAAATCAATTCACCTCAAGGAAGGTGTCATACAGGAATAAAGCGTCGCTGCCGCCGCTTGAGTTTGCAAATCGATCGCCAGTGAGCAAACACCGGCGATCCCATTATTGAATTAAGTGGATCACGTGACCATAGAGGAAACGCGTAGATAGGAAGTTACGTGACGATTAATCTTTATCCTGTATTACCATTCGGATCACCATTTCTATTCTATACTATTTTTCTACTCTATTCACCATTCGGATCACTATACGGATTACTATTCGAGCGAGTATTATCGAGCAAGTACTATTAGTACGAGTGATATTAGAAGGCGTTTGACACCGGTATTGCTCAACGGCGTGCTATAGTTATATACCAATTATTTGCGAATTTTGATTCAGGATCTCAGGCAGAAGGGGAAGGAATCACTCGGTCTCCCGGCTAAGATCAAAGTGTAGTATCTGTTCGCAGATTACTCACGGATCGCCTATGGGGCCGGGATTCCTTCTTCCGATACAGGCCGGCGGCAGGGATTCGTCCCTGCGCTGGTAGTATCGTGGCTAAGACCAGCCAAGACCAGCTATGACTAGCTAAAGCCAAAGCACTGCGACCCGGGTGAAAACTCGGGTCCATTCCCCCTCCTTTCCCACGTTAAACTCCGACCTTGTGTCACAACCTGGCCCTGTGGGAGGTCAAGTGAATCTCAGGATCTCAGGCAGAAGGGTTAAAATTGTTCAGGAAGGCAGGTCTCAAGGAGTTAATCTCTTTTATTTACTATTCATTTTTAACATTAATTTTCTTAATCAGGGAACATAGAATGATATTTTTTAACCCTTTGAGAAGGGTTAAAATTGTTCAGGAACGCAGGGCTCAAAGGGTTTAGTGTAAAAGCAAGAGGAAGAATATGAAAGAAACGCTAATGAAAAATTATTAATACATGACAATGCTTCCTGCAAAATATTCAAAGAATTTAATCTAATATTACAAAGTGTAACAGGAATAGGGAAAATTTATTAGAGGTTATACTTCTAATGTTAGATTTATTTATTTATTTTTCACGGCTTATCAAAACTTTGCAGGTTATTTAACGCTAGAAAATATTTTTAGATTGTAAGAGGTTTTTTGAGATAATAATGATTTACTCATACAAGTTTTACTAATTCACCCATAGCTGGAGGGAGAAAAGGTGGATTCATACTGTTCCCAATCATCTTTGCGCATAAGTGAATATAGCAAACTGACTGAAATCAGACTTTTTCGCCTGATATCACATAAAATATTGGCGATTTATAGAAGATAATGTCATATTTTCTTTACAGGAATATTGTCTTGTCTTTAACAACCGCACTATGCCATCTACGGTTTTTGTGAAGAGCAACGATTCTTCACTATTTACATTATTCGGACTATTGTCCTCATCTTTGTCGCCATATTTATTACAACGTTTCGGTCGTTTTACGCTCCGGCCTTCTTCAGATGGTTGGAATATCGAAATTAACCCATTATTTAGCTCACTGGGGTAGACTGTTCTAGTTCCACGTGCCATGTTCCATGGATGTCAGTTATCAGTTATCTCTTGTTAATTCCCTTCTCCAAGATCTCCACTGCCTTAACGAGGTATTGAACTCACACTGTTTGGGTCCTGTCACTGAATCTAACCAACGCATTTATCTACTGTGAACTGGCAGATGAGTCTATGTCGAAGGGCAGAGTTTCGTCTCGGGAGACAGCTATCCGACCTCGTTCTTACGAGGTCTACGGGGAATTTTTGGCCGATCCTACGTGCTCAAATTTCCCACAATAAACTCGGCCTTAAACCACTTCACACCGCGTCGGACGGTTAGTGAATATCCCACTCTCCGAATAACTTCGGAAGTGTGCTGGTCAAACTCTCTGCCTCCGGGCTGAGAGGATCCCAGACGAGGCTATATCAAAGGGTAGAGTCTCGTCTCGGGAGACAGCTACCCGACCCCGTTTTTACAGTATGTACGAGGAAATTTTGGCTGAGCCTACGGGCTCAGATATCCCACAATAAACTCGGCCTTGTGCCACATCCGACCGCGTGGGGCGGTTAGTGAATATCACTCTATCCGGATTAATATTCAGATCCCTATTCGGTGGTTACTATTCGAGCGGCTATTATCGAGCAAGTACTATTAGTGCGAGTGTTGTTCGAAGGCGTCTGACACCAGTATTGTTCAACGGCGTTAATATAGTTGTATCTATGACTAGCAGCATGGCCCGGCGTTGCCCGTGATTGATTTAAAAATCGTACGACTCATACAGCAATCATTATCACTTGACTTAAAATATTTTTGCCCTTCCTTGCCTTTAAAGGAGTGTCCTTTGCCATGCTGATGTTGCTACATGCCTTACTTCTTGCCTATCTCGCACTGCGAATTTTTTCTAAGCTCTATACTAAATATTAAATTTGTTACGAAAAAAGAACTAAACAAAATGAACACAAAACGATCAGCTTTAAAAAAGGACTCGTAACTGGAAAAACCGAATGAAAAAAGAATATTTTTTCACACCCAACCCAGTTCTGCGGAATCAGAATCAACGTTGAGTTTAAGCAAGCAAATGGGCCAATTGGAGTAAAGTGCCATGCAGATTAAAATTTTTCCCACTTGTCACGAATGCAGCTATCGATTTTTTTTGCATGCTACCATGCTAGTTAACATTCGTATCAGTCAACTCTTAGCTCTCACGCTGGCCAATAGAATCTTCCTGCCTATTCGTGGCAGCCAGCTATAGGCTCTCACTCTGGCCAGTAGAAATTGGCCGCAGACTACATGAAAACTGCCGTAGAAGCATGAAAAAATCGATTATTTCCACTATCGATGGGAGTTGGGAAATGCAAAGTTGGTCTTAGCCTCTTTGCTAACATGGAGCATGTGCATGTACATTTTGGTGCAAATCCGTCGAAAATTGTGGCTGTGCATTCGTTACACACATACACACAACCTGCCTTTTACAGATAGAGATTACAAAGTCTTTACTACAACGAGCATTACGAAAGTGACAACGAGTGTTCGTTGAGATCACAAAATCTACTCATACTTACCTGGCCTGCCCACATTAAACTCTTGATTTTGCTTGTGTTTAAAGACCTACTTAGGAAAGATTCGTGCTTCAAAATATCGCTGTGTCTCCTTTTTATCTTTTTCATGACTTTGCGCATCAAATTCATAAAATCTTCAGATAAACAAGCACATTTAATAAAAATAATGCCTTTATCTCGAAGACAAGCGCACATAAGCAGTGAGATCAAACGTTAGCGATATGTACCCACACAAGGAGACGTTTATCCACTTTTCCCACACAATACTGTGTACGTTCTGTTCACACGTACAGAGAAAAGAGTAGGTTGGCCACAACAGTCGTAATGTGTTATGTTCAGATGCAGAGCCATAGATTCGTGCTGAAGTCAAATTTTTCTAAGTACACAACGCAGAAACGCGCGGCCCATTCGTGTTCCGTATTTCTTTCTTCAAATATAATCCGAAAGAGCTGCAAATAAAGCAGATCTCAACCATAATTCGCGCCAATCTGAGGAAAGACCCAATCGGTTGACCTTTGCCCCCTTTTTAACGGCTGGAAAATTTATCTGTAAACAAGGAGCTGCTTAAAAATAGTTTATTTCTATTCATCCATATATTTTTTTTAATTTACTTTTTTTCATTTTTACGATTTTGTATTTCTTGCGTTTTTAATTTTTTTTTCTCTCTTTAGTAATTTTTTGTGTTTATTTCTTTCTATTTCTTTTTTTTTCTTTCATTCATTCTTTTGTGTTTCCTTTCATTTTTCTCTAGTTTTCCTTCATTACAATTGCTTCTCGGCTCTCTTTTATTTTCCTTTTCTTCTTTTTTTTAGTTCATTTTTCACCAACGTCATTAATGGATTCTGTCATCATTGTCATCGTCGCCAATTTGCTATATTTCTTATTTTTCCTTCTTTTTTTTTGCACGACTATTTTGCTTTTCTTCATTTTAACCAAATGCGTTGGTCTTCCTCTTATTAAAGTTCTGTCTACACTCCCTTTCCAGCATTCTCTTTTCTTCAATGTAATTCTTGCGAATTTCCTCTTTAGATAAAGCATTGTTTTTTCTTCTTTTTCTTTTATATCTAATTAAGTCTTCTTCTTCTTCTGCTTCTTCCTCTTCTTCTTCTTCTTCTTCTTCTTCTTCTTCTTCTTCTTCTTCTTCTTCTTCTTCTTCTTCTTCTATGAGAACTCCGAAAAAAATGAGAATATACAAGGAGGGGCTGAAAAGATTAAACGTCGAACTGAGAATTTTTCAGCTCCCCATATCTTATTCCCTCGCTATTTTTTCGTTTTCTTTAATTCTTCTTTCTTCTCTTTCTTAGATACTAATCTTCTCACACATATTATTATTATTATTATTATTATTATTATTATTATTATTATTATTATTATTATTATTATTATTATTATCCTTCCTCTTCTTCTTTTTCTTGTTGTTGTTGTTGTTGCTGTCCTTCTTTCTTTCTTTCTTTTCTCAATTATTATTATTATTATTATTATTATTATTACGTTTCTTCTTTTTCTCCTTCTCCAGCTCCTCCTCCTCTTTTTTCTCCCTGTTCTCCTCCTTCTTCTCCTCCCCATCCACCTTCTTCTCCTCCCGCACCCCTCCCATACTCCTCCTTAATTTTCTTTCCTTTCTACTTCTCCTTCTTCTCCTTCTCCTTCTCCTCCTTCTCCTTCTTCCTCTTCTTCTACTTCTTCTTCTTCTTCTTCTTCTTCTTCTTCTTCTTCTTCTTGTTCTTCTTCTTCTTCTTCCCACTTTGCCATATTCTCTCCCACCATCAAGATCTTCCTCATTTCCATTTTTTCCAAGTTCCCTACGTTATTCTCTGCCATTTTTCACCGCCCCAATTCCAAAGCAAATTCCCATTTATTCCATGGCTTTATCCAACCCCACCAACTTTACGCAACCCCACCAATGTCTTCTATCTTTTATGACGCTGTCCACATCTCATCCATCTCGCCAATAATAAATAACCAAATTTTATAGTCTTTTAAATATTTTCATAATTATTCACGAGGCCGGACAGGGTCCATCCTCTGAAAGCGAACCGGGTCAGGGACCGAAGAAAAGCAGTAACGATTGGACCTTTCCCATTGTTTTTGTTCTTTTTTTTTTAATTCTTCATTTTTCCCTTTCTCTTGACATGTTCGTCTGTTTCTTTAAATCCTTTCCCGCCAACTTTAGTCCACACAAAGAGAATCCCTAATTGTGTGCGTCCGCATCTTTTCAACCGATGACCCTGCAGATCAACTCCATTTTATACGCAATTTAATTTTCTTTATTAACTTATTTTTTTTTATTTTCTACTTTTGATGCTTTATTTTGATTTTGAAAGCATCTTTTCAATTTCTTTTTCGTTTATTTTTTATTTTATTTACATGGGGTGGGGGATAAAGTATCAGTGGAAGAAAAGAAAATTTAAAACAGTGAGAAACGAATCTGCTTACTCGAGACGGGGAAAGAAACGGAAAGGAAGAAAATGATCTTTTCATACGTCTATCAGCATAATCTGGAAACGTAAACAGTGATCAATCAACGTGAGGATATAATTGCACGATCTGAGATAATAAAAAAAAACAACAACAAAAAAAACACCTTCACTGCCGTGGCTATTGTTGTTGCTATATACTGTAAAAAAATAATTTTTGTACACGCTCTGAGGAGACTATTAATCATCTAATATCTGACTGTTCGACACTATCACCAAATGAATTTAAAAAGGCACCGATATTTAGAGAACTTAAAACGATTACTTGGTTACTTATTTTAGTGCATCATTTTACTTATAATTATTGCCACTTGACGTAAATAATACTCAGTGCATTATTTAAACTAATTAGCCGTAAATAATCAACACTGCTTTTTTATAGCCATTTGTTGCTTAACCGTAGGTTCTATTCTAATAGTTTCTTTTTCGAACTTCTCCCCTCTCTGTTACCTACAATGTTCAAAATTTAAATGCAAAGTCAGTCGCCATCATTATAGTCTCCAACAAAGTATTACTACCGGAGCATCACCGACTTCGCATTTCTATCAGTCTGTCTGTCTATCTAGGCATTTCATAATAGCATAAATATTTGAAGGCTAGTCGAAGGAATCAGTATATTTTTAGAGTTAGTTCAATATTTATTGAGTGCCCCATATGTATATTTTATACCAAAACTAAGAGAGATTTTGTAAATAATTCTACATTCCTTTCATTCTTCCACGCTCTTTGTTATTTAAACCCTTGTGCAAATTAATCGAAACAAACGCTTTAGTTTGCTTTCAATCACCTTACGGTCAGTTTTAGACCCACTAGAGTGACAGGGTTTAATCGATTTCTATTTTCCCTCAGATTAGGTCATTTGCAGTGGTGTGCAGTAATTTGAATCTATTTTCGGGGTGCAAGATGAAATTTGTTTGTCATTGCAAAATATTACATCATCTGTGATTGTATCAGATTCTTAACACGCCCGGACAATACTGTCTCGACTGTCGATTAGTTGTCCTACGGTCAATGTCTGCGATGGACGCTACTCCAAAGAAGCGTACGAAAACTGTAACGCTACACGAACAATTTGGCAAGCCTTACCAGTGAGCAAATCAAAGTACTATAGGTTGGCCCGGAAACACCTGATTTAAATTCAGTCAAGAATCTGTGGTCAGTCTGCAAAGGACCACTTTGTGGAATGAACATACGAAGTATTAACATGTGTACTGTGTAATGCTTCATTGGAAAATACGAAAAGAAAGTAAATAATAACAAAAATATTTGTTTTGTTTAAATTAGTTTGAATAAGGGTGTAACTATTTACGCTCTCCCTTCCTCCTCACTCTCTTTCTCTCACTTTTTCTATGTATTATTACTTATATAAGCATTATATTTGTGGATACCCTTGTTTGAGTAGACGTAGACTGTGTTTATTTATTAAATGGTATGCTTATTTATTTATATCTACCGGCCTAGAAGCGCTTCGATGATCAAGCAAATATAAATAGTGGCTATGAACACTAATGGGTATGTCCCAATGCTCATAAATACGTTTGATACTATTGTAAGTAGGGAGTAATATGCTGTCTAAGTAGTCCACCACTAGCAGTGGTTTACCTACTTTATACCGCTGGCGAGTATTGTATTTTGTTAATGTTATATAGATTACCATTTCATTTCCAACCACCGTTTTGGTTATTCTTCATTCAGTAACCTTTTCTGAGTTACAACACATGTGTATCCAGAAAATCACACATTTGGCGTAATGGGATATATATATATATATATATATATATATATATATATATATATATATATATATATATATATATATATATATATAATTCACCTTTTATAAAATAATACGGCTTCAACTCAAACATGAGTATTCATAACATAACGTTAGGAAATAATGTCGGATAAAAATCCATTGATTCCTTACAAATACTCTATATACTCGCATATCATGCAACATTTGAAGACCTAATTTTGAAGATAAGTTTAAGAGGTTCGTATCTTACACAAGATATAAAGTTAGCGTATGAACTGCTGACTCTGGCTACGCCGTTGACCAAATTATATATACATTTACTGTAGTCAAAGCTTCAAAATTACGTCTTCAAAAGTCGCAAGATACGCGAGTATATATATATATATATATATATATATATATATATATATATATATATATATATATAAGTACTCTATTTCCGATGTCAACAAATATATGACATATTTAAACAACATATATATATATATATATATATATATATGTGTGTGTGTGTGTGTGTGTGTGTGTTTGTGTATGTGTGTTTATAGAGAGATATGTGGAGAGAAATGTTTGTTTTTATGATTTTGTACATTTTCTCTCTATCGCAGTCTATTCATATATATCTATCTCATTCTGTTCACATTTATCTATCTAGCTATATATATGTTTATATATATAGATAGCGAAATTTATATATCTATCTAGCTATATATAAAGAAATATTCATTATATATATATATATATATATATGTATATATATATATATATATATAATGAATATTTCTTTGCACCGTTAAACTGGCTGGTGCGTGAATATATGTATCTACGTACATCTATTTCTGCACAAGCATGTCTATTTACTTTGGATTTTCTATGTGCATGTTTGGTGTGCGCCCGTCTGTTTTAATGTGCTGTGGAAGTAAGGAAAGCAAAGCCCTTATATAAATCCGTTCGTTCGATTGGTTTGTGAGAAGGGGCCTCGGACCACGGTCGTTAGGTCACGTTCATGGCGCTGTCGGGACTTGAAGACGGATTAACCAAAATGGCCTATTTTGTACAAAAAATGATGCTATGAATCATGGTTGGATTTTAGTGAGTTCAGCTTTTGATTTGTTTGTTTTTGTTTTTTCGTTTTATGCATTTTTCATTTTTATTATTTTCTGTTTTATGATTACGACTGAAGGTCTTCAGCTATTAATGTAATCAACAAAAACAAACACATAAATTCTTAACAATGGATGACAAAAAAGAAGGCAGAATATGTATAATAATAATAATAATAATAATAATAATAATAATAATAATAATAATAATAATAATAATAAATGTGACACATGGGAACATCAATAATCCCTGTTGTAGTTGGAGCCCTCGGATTGGTCGGAAATGATTCCAATAGTCTCATTGAAGGGATCCATGGCGTAAACAAATACAAAAAATTGTTGTCACGAGTACAGCCCACACTTTACGAAGGGCTTTATCTATGTAAAATATATGTGTGTGTGTGTTTTTAATTGGTCAATGGAATATGTTATGGTGCTATTTCTAACCTGAGGTCTCTGAGCGGGTCCGGAGAGAAATGTTTAAACACAAGAAAACAAAGGAAATAATAATAATAATAATAATAATAATAATAATAATAATAATAATAATAATAATAATAATAATCAAAGCCAACCGCCCAGACATTGTTATTAAAGACCACAAACAAAATAAGTGCCTCCTTATTGATATGGCAGTCCCTGCAGACTGCAATGTATCTTTGAAGATATTCGAAAAACTGTCAAAATACAAGGACCTTGAAATAGAAATCTCAAAAATGTGGCACATGGGAACATCGACAATCCCTGTTCTAGTTGGAGCCCTTGGACTGGTTGGAAAAGATTCCATTAGGCTAATTGAAGGGATCCCTGGAAGTCCATGCCTCAAAGAGATACAAAAAAATATTCTGAAAGTACAGCCCACACTTTACGAAGGGCTTTATCTATGTAATTATTTTTTTTCTTTGCAGTGGAAAGTGTCATGATGCCATTTCTAATCTTAGGTCCTTGGGCGGGACCCGAAAAGAAATGTGTAAACGCTAGATATCAAAGAAAATAATAATAATAATAGCTGATGTTAGTCTCCAGGAGAGTAATTCACTGAGTGTTTGTCTCAGGTTTTCTACTGGCAAGAATTCGAGTGATTATACTCAGTCAATGGGTAAGGTCTGTTTCTAGGAAAGTTGGTTATTCTATCGTCCCAGAAAATATTTCTCGTCAGAATTCATCTTATACATATATAAATATACCATTCGAATGGGTATTGAATATTACTGCTAAATTTGGTCTGGTGATCCTGATATAAATCCAACGAAGGGTATGTTATGCTAATAGTCATTACCTGGCATATCTCCATCTGTATTTCTCACCGTCGAGACGTAGTCTTTTCTAGAAATATTTCTATGTCAATTGTTCTTATGACTACCGCGACCACATTAATTTAAGCTTAAAACTAGATTGGCAATTAGGTCTCACGGTATGACTTAGATATATGTAACCGTAAAGTTTATCCTAATAATTTCCTCGTCCTGGGTAAGAGGATAAACTACATCCAGCAGCAAGACCTCTGATCAGGAGGTTTTGAGGAACGTGGAACCACCTCTTAATTGCTGATGTTCCCAGGTCCCCTCTGACCCGGGTGGTAGCACCTGTTAGGATTCTAGCTATGGGCAAATAGTTAACTATTACCAGCAATACCTTTTTTTTAAAAATTATTACAAGCAATACAATTTTGAAAGAAAAATATTACCAGAAACATATTTTCGACAAAACAAAATATTAACAGCAATAAAAATTATGTCAACATTAAATAACACATTGAGGTTGATATGCCGTAAAACAAAATAAACCAAACCAATCTAAACCAAAGAATACATATTCTATTCATATCATTCTATCCTAAAAATGTTGTCGGTATTAAATAACTCATTGACGTTGATATGCCGTAAAACAAAACAAACCAAACCAATCTAAACCAAAGAATACATATTCTATTCATACGAATCTATCCTAAAAATGTTGTCGGCATTAAATAACCCATTGAGGTTGATATGCCGTAAAACAAAATAAACCAAACCAATTTAAACCAAAGAATACATATTCTATCCATACGAATATATCGTAAAAATGTTGTCGGCATTAAATAACACATTGAGGTTGATATGCCGTAAAACAAAACAAACCAAACCAATCTAAACCAAAGAAACATATTCTATTTATACGAATCTATCCTAAAAATATTGTCGGCATTAAATAACCCATTGAGGTTGATATGCCGTAAAACAAAATAAACCAAAGCAATCTAAACCAAAGAATACATATTCTGTTCATACGATTCTATCCTAAAAAATGTTGTCGGCATTAAATAACCCATTGAAGTTGATATGCCGTAAAACAAAATGAACCAAATCAATCTAAACCAAAGAAACACATTCTATTCAAACGAATCTATCCTAAAAATGTTGTCGGCATTAAATAACCCACTGAGGTTGATATACCTTAAAACAAAATAAACCAAATCAATCTAAACCAAAGAAACACATTCTATTCAAACGAATCTATCCTAAAAATGTTGTCGGCATTAAATAACCCACTGAGCTTGATATGCCGTAAAACAAAATAAACCAAACCATCCCAAACCCAATAATTTCTTTTCTCGTACTTCTCGGCTTTGGAACTCACTTCTGATTTCTTGCTTATCTGTCAACTACAATTTTCAAAAAATTAAGTGCAACATCCCTCGGCATCTTCGATCTTCCTTAACATCTGTTCTTTTATTGTCCTCTCCCCTCATTTGTCTTTTCATCCTCTTTCTCTCTCAGTAGCCAGTTACGTCCTAATGGCTGTGTCGCCTTGCTTGGTGTTAAAAAATAATAACAATAAAATTAACGCGTGTCGGATAAAATGCCGAAAAATTACAAATCTCAATATTTACAAACAAAAACTTATACCGGATCGATCTTCAACCTGGTAAACAAGGGCCGCGTCCCTCAGAGAGGAACAAGGAACATAAATGGCATAAACAATTTCACTGATTCCGATTCTGTCACTGACGATGATGAATCAAACGACATTTCAGCAGAATTCTTTGAAAACAGCAGTGTTGAAGTCACTGAAGCTAAAAAGCACATCATTTAAAACAAAATGACAGAAAGGAACTGGCTTCGAAAAATTCATATGAGAAATTCCAATAAGCGTATCGTTAAAACCTATAACGCTGCATTGCAAACATCGTTAACGAAAAGACGAATGGAAAACATCACAAGAGTAAATAATGTCATATATGTAACAGCTTTAGAAGCTACTGATAAACTTAACGGGATGACAAATGATTAAGCAACAGACAAAACGGGTCAAATTGGAAGGCAAAATTAAAGCGAGAAATTGAGGAAGTCAGATGTCAGTTATCGAAAACTAAATGAGACTTCATAAAACTCACATGTTTGAACATGGAAAAGCAAGTAGAAGCGGACATATAAAATTAAAGCAGTAAATGAAATTCCATGAATCAAGCAAACAGTTAAACAGAAATTGCAGTTAAAAGCACAGAGAACAAGATGATATAAAAAGCTTTGTAGTTTTTATAGACAAAATATATATTCCATACGGATTCAAGATATTTTACATTGGAAATTAGAAAATCAGTTATAGAAGTCTTCTATTGAAGAAGTGCCAAAATCTAGGGTGAATATTTAGAGCAATGCAAAGGAATATAATCCCAAAGCTGAGAAGATCAAATGAGAACGAGAAAGAATAGAAGGATAAACCTGGATAAGAATGGAAAACGTAGCCAGGAATACAGTCAGGTAAGCTCTAACAAAATGGAAATCCCCCGCGACATAACATGATATACAACTGTTGGTTCCATCACTTATCCTCAATAAAACTTTTGCACAAACTTTCTCAATGCCAATTAATAACCCCAATGAAATTCCAGAATGGATCACTGAAGGTATTATATATATATATCCTTCCAAAAAACGGGTGAACCAAATGATCCCCAAAATATAGGCTTAGAACGTCTGTCCACCGCATATTAACTGATCACGTCTGTCCCAGTGAAATGTACATGAAAGATATAAGAAGATATATTCAGAAAGAAATGAGGCCAACTAGTTCAAAAGGGGATTTCAAGTGGGCGAAGAAGTGCAAATACATGCTTAATACAGGGTTTAGGAGAAACAGCAAAAAGACAACATTTATTAAGAGCAACAAAGGACAGGAAGTTGTGGAGGTTCATAATCGCCTTCTTCTTGAGTGGACACGGAACATAAAGAAGAAGAATCAAAATGGCTAAACAAATCTGTAGGTCAAATTCTTGGAAGTCCTGAAATATATGAATTACCAAAAATTATACTCATCTCTTGCGTAGGTTTCTCTCCACGCAGTGACCATAAATACATTATACATTCTCTCTTACAGCATGGTTCCTCATTTATTTTTATCTTGCGATAAAAATAAATATTGTTGTCTGCTGAAGATCCTGGTCGAAACTTCGGGGTAACTGGCACTTCACAACGCAAAGGCAAATCAAAACTGCAGCAGCAGCAGCAGCAGCAGCAACAACAACAACAACAATAATAACAATAATAAAATGAAATAAGAAAGTTTAATCAACAATAAATGAAGCCATCAAATTCAAAAGGGGATTTCAAGTGGGTGAAGAAGTGCAAATACATCCTTAATACGCGTACTGCAGCGGCAAAGAACCTAAGAAAGAAAACAACAGAGAATGAAAGGTACTAAATGCAGAAACGATGTTAAGATAATCCTCTTCATGGTCAATAATAATAACAATAATAATATTTGAAGACTTGTACTTATACTATTATTATTATTATTATTATTATTAGTAGTAGTAGTAGTAGTAGTAGTAGTAGTAATAGTAGTAGTAGCAGTAGTAGTAGTAATAGTACTAGTAGCAGCAGTATTGACCAATTTATTATTCACAAGAAAATTAACATCTATCTTACACTGAACATTAAATGACAGCATCTTTTCTCAATACTCCAGCATTCTTTTTTAACTCTTCCTCTGATTCCTTGTTGCTCCAGTGCTGTTTTCTTAGCCTCTTCAGAAGTGTTCCTAGTACCCCAATAACAACTGCCACTACTGTCATCAATATATTCCACCGCATCCTCAGCTTCCTAGCAATACTGATATACTTATCTGTTTTCTCACCCATTTCATGTGAATTGCAAGTTTAGAGCGAATATCTATTGGTTATCTTCAGTGCTTTGTTATTCCTGCCTCTCCCCCAATTCCAGGTAGGTCTTGCAACCGGTCAGTCCAGAGGCAACACCAGGCCACACCTCGAAGTCTTTGGTTGGTATAAGTAATATTCTCCAGCCATCACACATCTGAGTACTGATGTTGCTTAACTTCAGTTATCTGATGAGAATAAGTATTTCAACGTGATATAGCCATAAGCTCATTATTATTATTATTATTATTATTATTAGTAGTAGTAGTAGTAGTAGTAGTAGTAGTAGTAGTTCCATTCGCAGATTTCCTATTATACTCTTCCACCACACCCAAATTCTTTTAAAATTTCTATTTGCAGGTATTTGAATTTACTCAGTTCTTCAAATTCTTTGAAAGAATTATCATGATAACACGGTAGACTCATGTCAATCAACAAACAAGTTCGATCTTTAACCATTACATCTCGTCTATTTGCTTTGATTGTTCGATCTGTGTTTAAACAATAGACAACTAAATTTATGGTACTGAACTATTTAGTGTAGCCCACCTTAATTCGCCAAGACAAACCATATCCATTATAAGACCTCTGATAAACTGCAATCAGAAGCCACAAGACACATGCCTGATGTCACACAAGGAAAGTATTATCATTGGGAAAAAGTTCCTTTAAAATTCCTTTACTTACGAGAGCCAACTTGACACCTGGGGCAAGAAATAGGCAATGGATTTGGCTGTCAGTCAAACATTCAGCAAACAAGTGACATTGGAATGATATGACTGCGCGCATTTTGGTCGAGGCATAACAAAAATTGAACTTCACGCTAAATATAAAATTAAAAACGGTTGAAAATCTATTTACGGTGTATTTCCACTCAAAATATTTATAGATAAATAAAGCTCGTAAGAAAAATTATATAGCGTTAGATATGTAAAAATTGATGAATGTTCAATTTTTTTCCAAATAAAATGGCATATTTGCGTGTGGAGTCTTATTTTGAACTTAAAATAGATTAATTTTTTAAGATCAAATATATATATATAATAAATTAAAAATAACTTTAAAAAACACGTAAAAGAAAAAATCATTCATATCTTGCCTGTGTCTGTCGGCAGAGCACTTCATAATTCACGATCAATATTATTTTGTGGAATTCTTGCAAAGAAGGTTCTCCAAATGTCATGTTCAGAAATTTCTCGAATCCTATCACAGCCATTCCAAGTAATCTTAATATTACTGGAATAACAGTTTTTTTTTCTCAATTTATGTTTGCATTTACTCAACTTTTTAAATTCCATGAAAGAAATAATTCCATCACATGCTACATTCATGTTGACCAAAAGTGTAACGTCAATCGACATCTCCAGTTGCCTTGATCTATCCACTTCCCTTCTCGACATCCTTTCATTCCTATCTGCTCTCGCTGCAAATCTTCTGTAACCCCATTGCCTTGATCGATCCACTATCTTTCTCCACATCCTCTCCTTTACCACACCTATCTGCTCTTCCCTCAAACCTTCTGTAACCCCTTGCGTGCTAGTGGCCTCCAGCCTTGCTTGGAGTGATAAGCTTAAAAAGATAAATAAAAATAAAACTCTATTTTGATGACCATCAACAATTATATCTGGTTTGTTTACATTGATTGTTCGAGCTGTGTTCATAGATGATTATTATTATTATTATTATTATTATTATTATTATTATTATTTCCTTTGATTTCTGGCGTGTACACATTTCTTTCCGGGTCCCGCCCAGAGACCTAAGGTTAGAAATGGCATCATGACACTTTCCACTGACTATCTATCTCACTCTCTCTCTATATATATATATAATTCATTGAGTCTGAAAGAAACCTCAACAGAATGCACTGGACGGCCGCGCGCATCACCTACCGAGAATTGAAACCCTGACAGTTAGGTTGTCAAGCAAACACCATACCAACTGTTCCAACGGGCCCCGGTGACGAAGAGATAGCAAATCAGACTCAATATAGCGCCGCTCGCTCACATATTCTGTGGTGGAACTCAACTGAAGTTCTCTGTAACAATTTCTATCATATATATATATATATATATATATATATATATATATATATATATATATATATATATATATATATATATATATATATATATATATATATATATATATATATATATATATATATATAACACAGATAAAGCCCTCCGTAAAGTGTGGGCTGTACTTGTGAGAATTGTATTTCTTTGACGCATGGCCTTCCAGGAGTCTACAACGGGGATTATTGTTGTTTCCATGTGCCATATTTGTGAGATTCCGATTTCATTATTATTATTATTATTATCGTTACTGCTTTGCATCAAAGCTCCTTCCATTATACAGGACATTGGTATGAAATGACTGCTAATGCTATCTCTGATTTCATTATACACGTATACCTCACTCTACGCCGTTAATTGGTTCCAGAGTTCACGACTTAGGTCGAAAAACGACTTAAGTCGCAACAACCACACTATAAACCTCAAATAAGTACCCTATTGCCTATTACGGTATTTATGATAAGTAAATACAGTTTTCTGAATAAAATAGTTTCTACCTTATCCTCCAACGATATAGCCTTAAGC
This sequence comes from Acanthosepion esculentum, assembly GCA_964036315.1. NCBI lineage: Eukaryota > Metazoa > Mollusca > Cephalopoda > Sepiida > Sepiidae > Acanthosepion > Acanthosepion esculentum. Next base: position 14,372,444 of record OZ038508.1, on the reverse strand, counting down.
TTAGAATTAGCACTTGCACTGGGACTTTTCTTCAGAGCCATGGGCAAAAATGAATTCTAAATCACAAATGAAATGTAAATGAAAGAACGTCTACGGCAGAGTACAGATGTAAACAAGTTTGAATTCAAAATCGGTGTTGGAGCGGAAAACAACTCACGTCGGCAGGAATTTGAAATAAGGACACCTGCTGATATTACTTTATTATGCTAATTATTTTTTTGATGATTTTATGATTATATATATATATATATATATATATATATATTTATAGTAAAAATAATAATATTTTTTTAATTTATTTAAATATCGTTCTATATATGTTTACTGTCATTTTCGTGTTTTGACACTTTCTAATACTTTTAACGGCCAACGTAAACTCGAGTAAAACGACGTAAGGCGAGTTTTATTTTCCCATATAATATTTAAGATAAACCGACGTATCTTCGAAAATGATTTAACTCGAAACGACTTAAGCCGAGGTATCACTGTATCATATTATTATCGATAGTATTCGATTTCATCTTTTGTTCCAGAATATTCTAATTTTAATGCATTATTTTAAGCTGAATTCAGAGTCGCTGAAGCTGCTCTTAGAATTCAGGTATTGGAAGGAAATTAAAAATTATGACAGACTGGACAAAACTGGTTAGAAATTTTAAGGTTGGTAACTTGACCCTTGAAATAAAGCACAGAATTGGACGGCCATCAGTTGTCAATTATAATGTTTTAAAACACACGGTAGAGGAGAAGATAGCAATCAGAAATGGTCAGAAGAATAAGGATCATCGAAAGCTATGTGGGGTATTATATATGCATTATATTAAAAAAAAAGTGTAACCAAGTTTCAGGAATTTAATTCGTTCCTGAAGCCCGTCCGTAACCCGAAATGTTCGTAAACCGAAACTATTTTTCCAATAGGAATCAATGTAAATTGGATTAATCCGTTCCTGGTCCCAGATTGATTGCTTATTGAAACTTTAATAGTATTTTGTGCACAAGTTTATACACAAAACTCAAGAAAATCATTAAATCTAAGAAGAAAAAAAATCCTAAACAGATAAAATATAGATGAACACTTCAATTTTATCGTACCTGCATGTAGAGAATTGATGACGTAAGTGGAAAATGAAGGAAAGTGATGTTATTCTTCGGAAAAGGAGAAGGAAAGACATGATCGTCTCTTTGCTTATAAGAATAGTATAGATAGGTACCTCCATGAGATCGCTAAGAAAAAGAGCATAGCATGATGAAAAATACGCCAAATTTGACGAAAAAATTTTTTATCGTCTAAATGTTTATGTTATTATTAAGAAGAAAGACTAAATCTTTTTTTTTTTAATTATTTTTAAAAAAATTTCCTTCTTTTTAGAACATTCTAAATTTTGATTAAAAAAAACTTTTTTCTCTTTGTATCACCGGAACTAGTAAAATAACATATACAATTTTTAGCACATTAATTTGGAAAATCTTGAAAAATAAAAATAATGGTTGGATTTTAATGAAACTTTCAGAAACTATTCACAGATGATCGAAATTATTATGTTTTTTTTTTATAAAATCATGGCAGAAATATTTTTTTTATATTTATTACCCCACCTCATAACTAATTTTATGAAAACACTAGAAATTTGATCGCGTCGTGTTTAGTGATTACAATAGTTAAAAGCACAAGGCTTTGAGGAATGCAAATCATGTTTTTTTTGTTTTTAATTGGACCCCCTACCTGAAAATCAGCTCTGAATTGTAACATACAAAACTCAATTAAACAAAGATATTATTTAATTTCAAATTCTTTTATTTGCTTTTAGTTGTTTTTATGAATATGGACAATATTTTCTGAAAGCAAAAATTTTTTCGATGAAAAATGAACTTTTAATACAATTATTTGTTATTTCTTTAATTATAATAGATTTTTACATTTAAGTTGTTAATATATTATAAAATTTGTTAAAAGCCGCATCGGGTTTCCTAAGTGTCCTTATGAGATAGATCTTTTTAGCACGTTGTAAATTTTATCGTTTTGACTAATCAGAAGATCCACAGTAATTAAGAAATGTAATTTTGTGTTTATAATCGGTCTGTAATTTTAAAGTACGGAAGAACAACCAGAATACAATTAAGTTGCGTTATTTGAGTTAAGCATTGTTCTCCGCTGTTAAGGTCTTTACTTTTGCGAAACACGTGTGGAGAATTTAATTTGATTTTTCATTTTCAACTGAGAAGTGTACCTACAAGTATCTGTATCATCTTATGAAATTTATATGATCTTATTTTTATATTAATCACAGTTATAACACTTTTCCATAAATGAAATATCAAAATTAATAATAAAATGAATGGAAATACAAATAACACAGTAAAATGTAATAAATGTACATAACATTATAGTTTTTTTATGTACACTTCTGATAAAATTTCATATGAAAGGTACCTATTAATTAATTAGATTCCTTTCTTATGAAATATGAAATTTAATCTCACTTTTAACAGTCTTATTTTAATTTCTTTATAATATATTTTCCATAAAGCATCGTAAAGGTAAAGGTGAAAGCTAAGTACAAAAAATGAGAGCGCTGAAAGTTTTCCTTAAAAATAACAAGGTAATAATTTGTTCACTTAAATCTAAATAACTTCACTTTTCGCCTTCCGTAGAACAAATTATGATCACGTAAATCCGTCAATACGTCATTCAACACCTGTCAAGTGATGCGAAAGGTTATGACCTGCTTTGATTTATTTTCAAATTACATCTTTTCGGCGTAGAAGCTAAGTCAACCTTGATTCAAAATATTTTAAATAAACATAATTTATGATTTTCTTAAAATAGGTTTTGAAAAAATGATAATTGATTTTTAAAAGAATTTCAAAGTGAGATTTTCATCTTTTTTATAAAATGGAAAAAATGGATGCCATAATCGATTATCTGTCAATTTTGTTGACTAAAAAATACAAGATTGTTAACGAAAATTTCGGACATACTCGGAAAGATTACAAAATGTAAAAAAATACCCCCAAAATATTTAGACATGAACATTTAGACGATAAAAGTTTGTTTTCGTCAAGTTTGGCGTCTTTTTCATCATGTTATGCTCTTTATTTTAGCGACCTCATGGAGGTACCTAAGTATAGATCGTTGATTTTGCCATATGAAACTGAGTAGGAAGAGACAATATCATCAACAATTTTCTTTTTCCTTTAGCTAGGTTTCTTTGGAGCCATGACTGAGGACTATTGAAGAGAAAAAAAGGCACAGTACAATACAATTGGAAAATAAAAGCACAGCACAACATACGAATGTAGACAACATGGCGGTCGACTAAGAAATCATTCTGCTAAGATTGACTCGGTTCGGCTTGGTCCAGCAATGTTGGTCGAGAACCAACATTTTGTTTCATCTCAAATATTCTGTTCGAAAACTGATTTGTTTGACAAGACATTCGATAAATGAGGTGGCTCTGTGTTTATTAAGAAATAAAAATAATAAATGCATTATAATAAAAATACTAGAAATGATTTTAATGAATTAAAGCAATTATAGTATTAAATGAACTCTAGAACCACTATTATAATAATTACTGTATACCTAATTTTGCAGTATTTTTATATTTGTCACATTGTAGTATTTACTACGTTTAAGCTGATAGTGTTTATATTCAATGAGAATGTGCTTAACGAACAATTGGAAACGAAAAGCACAGCACAACACACGAATGTATACAACATGGCGGTCGACTTGGAAATGATTCCGTTCGGGTTAACTCGGTTCGGCTCAGTTCGGCTCGGCTCGGTTCGGTTCGGCTCGGATCGGCTCGGATCGGCTCGGTTCGGCAATGTTGTTCGAGAACCTAAATTTTGTTTGTTAACCGAGGCATTTTCATCTCGAATATTCTATTCGAAAACCGATTTGTTCGATACGTGAGACGTTCTAGAACCGAGGTTGCTCTGTATAGATAAATAGGGTATGTTTACTTATGAGAAAGTTCTCAGCTCACTCTTCTTGCAGCTAACCGTTTATAAGGAAATTATTTTGGTCAGATAGTTGCTGAGGAAATACAATGTAGAAAACAGGAAAACAAAAAACACAATTTCCTACGTTCTCTGAAACCATTTATATCAAGTAAATATCAGCAACGAAAATCTTCCCCGATCTTTTCCGAAGTGGCAAGCGTTACAGACATTTATATTATATCTATTTAGATCTACGCGTGTGTTTGTGTGTGATAATCTCTTGGAGTGACCGTATCAAATTCCAATTGATCGCAATGCTGACCATATTTACTGTCAAATAGACAATCGGAGAATCGGAGTTCACACAATGATTGTTTCGATTACCGACATTTTTCCCGAATAAACTGTCGACAAATGGTTGCCGCCAGCGACCAACATACTCATCGTTAACGGAGTTGATTATCCGGGCTTAATTGTCTTTAATTGTCTAATTATTGTATGAATTGGAATTTTTCAACTTCAGTCCAACACCTTATTTCCAGACGAATTCGCGGGAATAAATGAAATTCTTAATTCTCCTACTAAGGAGCATTCAGTCAAGTCTTTTACTCGACAGATTGCTCCTTATCTGTCTATATTTCTGAGATTATTATGTAGAATATTTACATTATTCAGACAATTGTCTTCATCTTTGTCTCCATATTTATTACAAAGTTTCGCCCCTTCAGTATCTGTTTATATTTCTGAGATGAGGTATTATGTACACTATTTACATTATTCGGACTATTGTCCTCATCTTTGTCGCTATATTTATTACAACCTCATCTCAGAAATATAGACAGATACTGAAAGGCCGAAACGTTGTAATAAATATGGCGACAAAGATGAGGACAATAGTCCGAATAATGTAAATAGTGTACATAATACCTCCTCTCAGAAATATAGACTGACATTGAAGAGCTGAAACGTTGTGATAAATATGGCTATAAAGATGAGGACAATAGTCCGAATAATGTAAATCGAGTACATAATACAACATCTCAGAAATATAGACAGATACTGAAAGGCCGAAACTTTGTAATTAATATGGCGACAAAGATGAGGACAATAGTCCGAATAATGTAAATAGTGTACATAATACGACATCTCAGAAATATAGACAGATACTGAAAGGCCGAAACGTTGTAATTAATATGGTGACAAAGATGAGAACAATAGTCCGAATAATGTAAATAATGTACATAATACGACATCTCAGAAATATAGACAGATACCGAAAGGCCGAAACGTTGTAATAAATATGGCACTAAAGATGAGGACAATAGTCCGAATTATGTAAATAGTGTAAATGTATTTTCATACTTTTTTGTGTTGCCTTGGTTGTCATTTTGCTATTATAATACATTGCTGACCATTTTACTATAAAAATGTGTTGTTGGCTACTTTAAAATATATTGTTTGTCATTTTTCTCTAAAAATCTTTAGTAAATTATATTATAAAAATTGTTGGTAATTTTTTATCACAATGTTTTGAATGTATATTTACTATCAAAATATATATTTGTACTTGCATAGTATTTTGATTTTTGTTGGTGCGTTCAACATTTTCCAATGGCTGGGAAACTAAAAGTTGCAATTACCTCGAGTCAAGGTGGACCTCTGAACAACAGCAATTAAGTGTTTCCTTGCACCTCTTAACATCCAATCTCCAGATCAGGGGCCTTGCTGCCGGATGTACTTTATCGTCTTACCCAGGACGACAAAAAATTATTAAAGAGATGATCTTACGGAATTATCTTCTTTTTACTTGCAGTGAACTTTTGAAATGAAATGTTACTGTTTAATGAAATACAAATCTTCATGTTTTATGAACCGTGACCTTTCAGGATTAGGCGATCATGGATTTCCAGTTTCCTATTCGTTGTAGCCCTCAGTAATGTTTGTCCCTTTACCATCTCTGCCATCAATTTGCATACATCCGTTAGGCTAATTATTTGCTTTTTCCTTCTAGTTATGTTGAAGGGTAAAGGGATAAACTACATCCGCCCTGGGTAAGACGATACAACCAACAGCAAGGCCTCTGATCAGGAGGTTTTGAGGAGCGTGGAACCACCTCTTAATTGCTGATATTCCCAGGCCCACCCTGACCCGGAGTGGTGGCACCTGTTATGGTCCCAGCTATAGGCAAATAGTTAACCCCCAAACTGGGGTTAAAACACTAAGCAAATCTAGAAATAGGTTTTAATACCAGCAATAGATTTTGGAAAATCGGTATTAAATAACACAGTGAGGCTGATATGCCGTAAAACAAAACAAACCACTCTACTTGCCTTGCCTTCAAAATGACTTGTGAGTGTTAAATTCTATAAGTCCACTTTTCTCATTATATGTCCCAAACATTTCAGTACAAAATCCCGGGTGTCTGTTCCACATTTTTTAAAAAAGAAAAAAGTTGGGTGAAAATTATTTTGAACAAATTGAAAATGGGGATAATCCGAATTCATTGAAGTGGTAGGATCTGTGTTCTAATTGTCAGTCAGTTAGTTATGTTCCATGCGTGATACACGCTTGGGCGATCATGTATCTTTCGATACATGACTGACGAGGTAGATTTTTTCCCCCAGTAGGTTGCCATTTCTTTCTGCGGTAGACCAGTTGACATCCAAGTCTATAGAACCCGGTCAGTCCTGCTATTTACCCATAACTGCAGGGGAGGGAGAAGAGGTGATTCATACCTTTCCCAAGGGTATTAGTACGTAAGTGATAGTAATAGATTCGACTGGAAATCAGTCAGTCAGTCAATTATGTGCCATGCGTGATACATGCTTAGACGATCATGTATCTTTCGATGCATGACTGACGAGGCAGATTATTTTCCGCGGTAGATGGCCATTACTTTCTTTCGTAGACCAGTTGCCATCCAATGCTATAGAACCCGGTCTGTCCTGCTATTTACCCATAGCTTGGGGAGAAGAAGAGGATTCATACCTTTCCCAGTGGTATTAGCTAATGATAACTGTACAAGACTAAAACAATGAAACTAAAGAATGGACATCATCTATATATTTATCATGGAAATAATGATAGATTAGCGAGAGGCTTGCAACTTTGCGTCCGTAGGAAAGGGAGTGCAAAGTGGAAAATAAGTCATGGCTCAACATTCCATGTAAACGGTCTTGAACTCTAACAAGGCTGGGAGGTGATGATTGTGCAGTTCCAGGCCAGATATGGCAGCAATACTCCATTTTTGCTCTGAGGTAGCTCTTGTAAATATAAAAGCATAACAGAAAGAATCAGGTATTTTCTAGTGTGGTAGAATGGGCCGACAATTTACCCATCATCTTAGGCAATTAAATTGAACATGAGATTTCTGCTTGAGTTCTGGAGTGAACGTGAGAACCGAAGGACGTTCAAATCATGGAGTTTCCTTGAGAGTGTAACTGTTCATTATGTGTGGAGAAAACGGGTCTGTTCCGCGATGAAGAAAAGGTAATAATTTTGACCTCTTTTCCAATTGTTGTGACATGTCAGTGATGAGAACCTAATTAAGATATCTGGTGATGTGACAGAGAATAACCAGAGAAGATTTACTTGCTTACCCAACTACCGCTGACTCAGTCGAGATTTGAACTTCGTTCGTGATCCGTTAAATAGCCGACCAAGTTCAAAACGTAACTCTACTACGGTAGTATGAGAGTTATGTGTACGTAAGATTTCGAAAAGAAATGAAGTTTAATTCACGCTATATCTACGACTGGAGCCCAGATTTTGATGGCTCCACACCTAATTACCAAGACACAGCATTGGCTTTTTGTTTGTTTATATTGATCCCTCTTCTTTCTTTAATTAAATTATGACTTTTGTCGTTTAAGTCCATACGAATGAAAGAAAAATCAGGCTGTGTTTTTAGCTGTGATCTTCAAATTATACAAAGTCATGGCCCGGAATGTCCGCCATCCAAAGCGATGGATTGAATTATATATTTCTTTTTTATTTCTTTTTTTTTCCCCTTTCGTTCAGATTTCTTTGTCCATTTTACACTCTTCTTTATTGCAACACATGATGTTTCAGACGTCAGGATTAACGGTCTGCCTAGCCTGAATCCCCGAAAGAGCCTGTCAGAATCAGGGGATTACGTTCGGTATTTGATAGATTATAACGTTTAATGCTGTTGTCGTGATGCAGTGGTTCGCGAGCTGACTTCTCAAGTTAGGCATACAAGAAGTGGGTGCTTGTTTGGACACCTATTTTAAAGGATAAAGATTCTGAACGTTTTGTTTATTTCTTGTTCATTAATTAATAAAAAAAAGTTCCTGAATTTCTGAGATTATGAATTACAGTTAAAATTAAGTATGGCACAAGAACACAAATATGGGACTCCCAGTGACGAGCGCAGACGTTACTAGCTAGTATTTTTCAACCAGACTAGATATGATGTCACTGTTATGCAAGACATTTTTGTTACTTGCGTTATTTACATTATTCGGACTGCTATCCTCATCTTCATTGCCATATTCACAACGTTTCGGGCTTTGTACGCCCCGGTATTCTTCAGGCGATTGGAATTTTTCTTCAATATCTACCTATATCTCTGAGATTAGGTTTTATGATTACTTGCGTTATTTACATTATTCGGACTGTTATCCTCATCTTCATTGCCATATTCACAACGTTTCGGCCGTTATACGCCCCGGCCTTCTTCAAGAGTTTGGAATTTCGAACCGAACACTTTATTTCCTCCGCCGGGGTAAATTGTTCTAGTTCCACCTCATCCGGATGTTTGGGTTTAGTCACTTGATCTAACCAACATCTTTATCCACTGGACCCAGTGGATAAAGACGTTGTTTAGGTCCAGTGACTAGACGCAAAGTGTTGTGAGTTCAATACCAGGCCACAGCAGTGGTGAACCAAAAAATTGGAGAATTGAGTTAAAGGTAAATAACTGTGACATCTGGAAGAGGCAACAGTTCGTCAACAGCCAAGAGCTGAGTAACAGATACCAGCTCGTATCTGTAGTCCGTTGACTTACAGATACTTACAGGCAGTTACTACCTATAGTGTAGTCACTCATGGGGGTGCCAGGTTATTCCATTACATCAGTATTTTATCTAGCATCTCTGAATGTGTGTGTTTATTTGATGAAAGTACCTATAAACAAAAACAAGGTGTTTGTTGCTATCCCCTGACAGACGAAGATAGCATTACATCGCACCTACACCAGTGAGACACGCTGCAAGAGACACTCCTTTTCGCAAGGCTCACCCCTTAATCAAGACGCAATCTCGCCAACCCTCCGAAGGAACGCCGTCGAACGAGGCCTAATAACCACAGAAGTCTCCACTGCCACTGGAGTAAAAATAAATATGTCCACATATTTAACTACTTTTTTTTATCTCCGAGTCAGGTGCGACAGGCCCCCCCAGCTCAACTGCTGACCTCATCAAATTACCGGTGGAAAATATATCAGCAGAGGTCGCATCCCAAATCAACGACTTCCCCACATTAAAAGGGAAAATGTTAATCCCATCCGGACGCTTTCCATCACAACGGCTGATGCGTACGGGTTCGATTTGGGAGAGGAACTAAGCTGCATCTACCGCGCATATATAATATATAAATGATATATATATATAAATTGCATATATATATATATATATATATATATATATATATATATATATATATATATATATATATATATATATATATATATATATATAAAAGTGAACATTGAAGTCAACACTTAGAGGCGACAGTCTGTTTCATGCTAGATGCAATCGTCAGGCCACCTAGCATGAAACAGTCTATCGTCTCGAAGTGTTGACTTCTATGTTCACCTTTATATTTACACACGCTCTATCTCTGATATTGAGCACTTTATCCCATAAATATAGGACACTTTAAGACTATATTTCTTCATATATATATATATATATATATATATATATATATATATATGATTTTATTTATAATCCGATCATATATTTCATTACTATAATCGTTATATTTAATTGATTTGAATAGGGATATCTGTTTTTTAAACAGTGTAATCGATGTCTACAGGCCTAGGCATTCCAGTGATTTACAATGAAGGGAGTGTTATTTAATTCAAGTAGAAGTATCCATACTTAAGCACCTGTATTCATTAACTATGAAACATAACGTTTATAGTAAGAAGAAACATATTTGTGTATGTGTCCGTGTGAGTCAGTACAATGGTATTGTCGAAAGATTAAAACCAGAATATTTTAGGGATATTAAAAATAAATGACTACCCGATGAAAAAAATTGAATCCTTTTTTTCCTGAGAAAATATCGAGATATTTATCAAGTGTGAAAACAAAATCTTGTTTAAAAATATTCAAGGCCCAATCTCCGTAAATAAGAATTTTTAATTGAAAACAAAGTTAAGGAAAAATATGAAATTTTTGCTATAAACATAAGTTAAGAAATAATGAACCTTTAATAAATCTTCTGAATTCCAGCAAAAGTGTAAAATATTTTTAACTAGGAGGCTTCGCCCGCTGGTATATCGCTTCGCAAAGTAAGATATATTCACTTCTGGAAATCTTTGAAACAAAAATTTAAATAATCATTTCATTTATAAACTGGCCTGTTATAGTTAAGGAAAGTTTTACAAATAGATGTTATTTTGTTGAAGGCCAAGTAAAATGCAAATTTCAAACAATTTTCTGCACTATATGAGACGATATTCCTAAACAGAACTATTTTTGATATGAAAATCAAAACAATCCTCGAATAAAAGGAAGGAAATGAAGAACAGTTAATTAATGAAATAAACTTTTTAAAAAATCAATATGCAAATTATTTAAAACTGAAAAGTGATAATTCCTAGTAGTAGATAATATAAATTACAGATATTCAGCTTTTGGCGAGTAAATTACTAGAAAGAGGAGCCTAGGCTTTTTAATCTCAGGATCCGTGGAAGAATTGATTTCCGCTATAGATTCCATAAAAAAGGTTTTTCCTTAATTAGCTAACTTGTTTCTGTAACTCGTTCAATGTATAACTAATTCTAATTTCTATTTTCCCATCTTTACAGACTATTAATTTTAATCTAATAAATTGTCCCCTGTTCTGTCACCCATGAAGTAAAAATAATTGTTTATACGGAAAATAAGGATCTACGTACATCAAATTGTCTTTAAATTAAATGGCAGCAGAAGAATTATTGTTGAATTACCACCCAATAATAAGAGTTACTCCCCTTGACCAATGAAAGCAACAATAATGGCTAGTATAATATATTAATATATATTTTTAACTTCGCATAATCTGGCAACCCAGAATCTGAGCTCAACGAAAATCATTCTCTGCGCATAACCTTTTTCTAGAGCTTTCGAATGAGCTATAAATCTTTGAAATCGGACCAGTGGGAGCGGAGGAATTGCTTGGACTCACACATGCACAAATTCACACACATACACCGTATTTTATATATAAGATTGTCGAGTATGTCCCCATTATACGCGGAATCGTTAACGTATCTGCGGTGACCAGGAGACGACTTTGAAACTTCGCCTCTCATGATGAATGGGTATTCTCTGAAGGAGGTTCCTTGCATTGAACCTTTATTGACTCACCTCATATCACAAGTAGAACTCATATATACGATCTATTCCTAAAGGTGCTGGGGAAAAGGTAAGTTCACTGTAGCATTTCCAGTAAGTAGTTGAAGCCCCTGCCATACTCTATGTCTACAAGAGACAGATCAAACAAAAATCGAGTATTGCTGCACAGTCCTCACATCCTTGTCGTCACAGTTCAAAAACGTTTCCGCGCCGTCATTGGACACGAATTATTCCCCCCCCACAACCCGTTCATCGCTGACAAAACGTCGCTATATTATTCCTATTTCCTTGGCAAGGGTTTCTAACCTGCTACATTCCTTGGTGAACTTTAGAGTTGGGACCCGTCTAGACACGTACACAAGAATGAATCTTCCTCATTATTTTCGTATTCCATTAGTAAGGAGGAAGCTCCACTCGGAAAGCTTCTTCCCAAGAATTGCTGTTTTATGGAAAAGACTCCCGACAGGTTGCTTTCTCGATCACTAAAATATTGACCTCTTCAAGTCTAGGGTTTCCAGTTATCCTTCTTATATAACTTCCTGAAATGAACTTCTTGTCATTATTTACGCCCATTCAAGATCACACAGAAACACTCTACCTTGACTGGCTCTTGGGCATTGTTTGCTCGAACATTAGTGTAAAAAAAGTGGAACGAAACAAAAGTATTATAAAGCAAAGGAAAAATTATTAAGTAAAATTTTGACAAAATGAATTTTGCTACTACCAAATTTCATCTGGTGACAGAACTTACCTTCTAACGTGAGACACGACATTTTATCGGGTTGCAATCCGCGAGCTGAAAAGTTTCTGAAATAATGTAAGTTTTATAATTCGGCGATAATTCTCGATTAAACAAAAATGCACGAAAATGTCGATTCAATTTAACAACCATACAACGCATACACACACGCTTTGCAATACTCTTTTTTTTTTATCGACATTTTGAATGTTGAAAATAAAGCGCCATTTAAATATAAACATTTAAAAATCTTCGTAATTTCATCTGCAAATAGACCGGAAAGGAGATATAGACAAGAACAGGACATGTTTTTTTTTCTTACGTACAAACACGGAAAAAATATATCTGTATGCACGAGGAGAGAAAGGAGAAATCTTTGCAAAAAGGTAACTTAATTATAGACACAGGAGGAGGAGGAAGGGATGGAGGAGGAGGAGGAGGAGGAGGAGGAGGAGGAGGAAACGCTGGCAAACGAAAAGTAAATATGATCGTATTGAACAGTGAAAACACTAGAGAGATTGAATGCGAAGAAGAATGGAGAGAAAAATGAGAAACAAAAAAGTAGCGACGGAAGAAGAAAGATATGAAATCGATCGGTCCAAAAAGGAAGTCACAATGGATACGGAATAAAATATTTTTTTCCAGGACATCGACAGAACATGAAAAATAGATTGTATGGGCGTTGTCAGTTTGATTTCATTGATCCAATTACAATTGTATAGAGTTGTGATTCTTATTTCACTCACACACACACACACACACGCATACACACACACACACGCGTGTGCACGCACACATATACATTTATACAAGGACACACCGATACCTGCTGTTTATAAATATTTGTCTAATTATATATGAATATATATATATATATGCATATATATATATATATATATATATATATATATATATATATATATATATATATATATATATATGTATTAAATAAAAATAAAAACAGACCACTTTAAGGGTCCATGTAATAAATTATTTCATCACAGCCCTTTTAAAGACTTTACTTCGAAAGGTTGAAACGAAAAATTCATTTTTCGTTTCAACCTTTGGAAGTAAAGTCTCATGATCCGCGGTCCTTTAAAAGGGATGTGGTGAAATAATTTATTACATAGAGCCTTAAAGTGGTCTGTTTTTATTTTTATTTAAATTATTAGCTCTGATTTACATTGAGGTCTCTGGATTTTATCCTCCTTGGGTCTACCCATACGGATTACCTAGTTTTTCGTAAACTATATATATATATATATATATATATATATATATATATATATATAGTTCAGTTAAGAAAAATTTGGTAATCCGTATAGGTAGTCCCAAGGAGGATGGAATCCTGAGAGCTCAATGTAAATCAGAGCTAATAATTTAAAGAAAAAAAACACTTTAAGGCTCCATGTAATAATTTATTTCACCATAGCCCTTTCAAAGCACGCTGGATCATCAGACTACACTTCCAAAAGGTGAAACGAAAAATGAAATGAACATTTACACATTTGACGTGTAGTATTAAGTTTATGTTATTTAACAGAGAGGGTAGTGAGGAGTGGTGTGAGAGATATGATCGATCATGTCTCTCACAACACTTTATGCTGTGCCTCGATCTAAGATTTTGACTCACATGAGCCATCATCAGAGTTGTTATATATATATATATATATGTAATTAAGACATTTATTATATTTATACATTCTTTTTATAGATACAAATATTTAAGTAAACGCTCTGTTTATAATAAACAGTATTAACAACATATACCGGCCTGAATATCCGATAAATTTTCATAGAAAATATGCGTCCTCCGACTGGAATCGAACCTGTATCCTTTACGGAACCGTCATATAGCCTGACGTGCCTTAACCGATTGGGCCACAGAGGAGCGTTCGGTTAGCAAGGTCGATTTTACTGTTTTTAAACTACAATTTTCCATGATTTTTTCTCATTCATTCATATCTGCTCAATGCGTATCCAAATGTAAACAAAGACGTTATACATTATGAAATGGACAATGTCCGACAAATATTTTAAGACATTTTTATGTTTATCTATAAAATGAATGTATAAACATAAAAAAATGTCTTAAATAATTGTCAGACTTTGTCCATTTCATAATATATATATATATATATATATATATATATATATATATATATATATGTGTGTGTTTGTGTGTGTGTGCGTGTGTGTGCGTGTGTGTGTGTATGTATATATATATATATGTGAAAATTTCTCAGAATTAACCTATACAAATAGACAATATGTATACAGGCAAAAATCAATACGAGGACTGTAGTTTTAGCCAACCCGTTTCGATCAATGTAGACTGTTCAATGCAAAAAACGAAATTTATTGAAGCAAAGTAAGAAAGAAATGCCGATAACAACGAGAAAAAATTAGAAACGCTATTCTATATTCATATGAATACCAATATACAGTTCTTCAGTTGACCATATAAATATTCGGCGGATTTCTTGTCTCTATTGCACAGGGCTCAGATGAGTCGCCATCTTAACATCTTGGAGGCGGTTGTTATCAATATATATATATACTTTAAAAATCAAAAGGTTAGTTGAAACCGCTACCTTGCTTTTAACCTTACGGTATCCTCAGGCGATTTTTTATCAAATGACTATGTAACGCATTTTTATTTTTAAAAACTATTTATTTATTTTATTTTTTTATTTTTTAAAGACGAAAAAATGCTGCATTATTGTTTTCAAAAATAAACAAACAAACCTTAGGTGTAAAAGTGAGGAGGAGGGTGTGAAGAAGAAAGAAGGAGAAGAAGAAGGGGGAAGAGGAAAAAAACAAGTGTATTGAAAATGCATCGTTGGGGTGGAGTAAATTACTTTTTATCCAGTTTCATATGCACTTTAGGTGGCCATTTGATAAGAGATCACCTGAGGGTTACCGTAATGTTGAAACCATGCTAGCGGATTCAACTGACCTCCGGATTTTGAAAGTTAAAAGCTCTACCTGTTCTTTTTACTTTTATTTTATTTTTTCCACATGTGTATTGATCACTTTTCAATACTACTGTTTCCTGGACTGATTCAACCGTGACCATTAACGTTGTATATATATATATATATATATATATATATATATGTGTGTGTGTGTGTGTGTGTGTGTGTGTGTGTGTGTGTGTGTGTGTGTGTGTGTGTGTGTATTTAGGCAGCAATCCTTCTTTCATGCACATTTCATTGAAAACGACAGACAAGGTGCTTAGATTTTATACAATTTCTCATGCGATCTAATAATTTTTTTTCTTTTCGGATGATAAATTATATATATATATATATATATACATATATATATATATATATATATATATATTTAATACTACTGATTCCCGATCTGATTCAACTGTGACCATTAACCTTTTATATATATATATATGTATATATATATATATATATATATATATATATATATATATATATATATATATATATATATATATATATATATATATATATATATGTGTGTGTGTGCGTGCGTGTGTATAAAAGTGAACATTGAAGTCAACACTTAGAGGCGACAGGCTGATTCATGCTAGACGCAATTATCAGGCGGCCTGACGTTTGCGTCTACCATGAAACAGCCTGTCGCCTCTGAGTATTGACTTCAATGTTCCCTTTTACATTTATACTTACTTACGCTGTATCTTTGATATTGAGCATTTTATCGCCTAAATATAGTACACCTAAAACTATATTTCTTCATTTATATATGTATATATATATATATATATATATATGAAGAAATATAGTCTTAAAGTGTGCTATATTTATGGGATAAAGTGCTCAATATCAGAGATAGAGCGTGTGTAAATATAAAACTGGACATGGAAGTCAGCACTTAGAGGCGACAGTCTGTTTCATGCTAGTGCAATCGTCAGGCCTGACGATTGTACTAGCATGAAACAGACTGTCGCCTCTAAGTGCTGACTTCCATGTCCACTTATATCTATATGTATATATATATATCTATATATCTATATATATATATATATATATATATATATATATATATATATATATATAGATATATATATGGTGGTTGGTTGTGTGTGTGTTTGTGTGTGTGAACAGTGTTTTAATGCCACACCAAATAAATAGTATTCTTAAAACAGAGAATATTTCATTATTAAAAAAATCGATACAAAAGTATCATCTCGATTAGAAATAGACATTTTAACGTACCTTTCCTCTGACGCTTCGTCAGAAGGGAAAATTGTCGGAAAAAGGAAAAAAAATGAAAAGAAATAAACCTCCTTGAAATAGAATCAAAAGAGACATGGTGGGACGGGAGGAAATAAAATGATGGGGCCCAAAACCAGACAAAGACTCGCCGAAAAGTGCCAGTTTATGTTTCAGCTCCCTCTGCCCACAGAGAGTCGGACGAAACGTGTTGATAGCAAACCGCCTCCAGGATCTTAAGATGGTGTCTCTTCTTTGTCGTGAGCAGTAGAGAGAAGAAATCCGCTGAGTAATTGGACCCACACGAAATAGAATGCAATAAAAGCTCCCCGATAGCAGACATTTACGCCTGTGAGTGCCTGGATGTTAATGAAGCATAGCTTCGTATGAAGCCAGGAACATGCTGCACCATCCGCACGCCCAGCCGCTGGATAGTCTTAACGACATAGCCGGCCTCACACCGGAATTTAAAACGATAAATAAGAGAACTTACTTGATTGGTGGGCAAGACACCCTTACGGACACATGGGAAAGCACCGCTACTAAAAAAAAAAGATGTTTCGTACTACTACAGAATTGAAGCAGTGCATGACAGTAAAGGAGAATATATTTATATAACAAATTGAATGTAACATCGCTCGAGGAGACACATTTACGGTGTTGAAACGTAATTGCCATTATGCAGTAATTTTTAACATGTTTTAATATCCTAAAATAAGTTATATATATATTTTGTCATCCACAGACAAACTGTTTCGCAGCTCATCAGTGTGGCTAGAGGTCCGGTTGCCTCTAGCTAGGATCGAAACCCGACTGAATTTGCGTCAGTCCGAACTTCTCCCACAAAGTCGTCAGCGTACGGTACGGGATGAAGGTGAATTTTAGCGTGTTTATTTTTAGATTCGGATAAACACACAGTGACTGACAGTGACTCAATTCTGTCGAAGAGTCGTACAGTATTAGCTTAAATAGTCACTGTTTACAAATTCACACCTGAAACCAGAGGACTCAACCTAAATTAATTATTCAGGAGCTACTATATATATATATATATATATATATATATATATATATAAATATAAAAGTGGACATGGAAGTCAGCACTTAGAGGCGACAGTCTGTTTCATGCTAGTGCAATCGTCAGGCGACTCATTTCATTAAAAAAACACTGACAAGATGCTTTTATTTAGTTTTTTTTTATATAATTTCTCGTGCGATCTAATAAAGTTTTTCTTTTCAGATGATAAATTATATAAAAACTGCCGAATGTTCTTTTTATCCGAGCGCTTTCGGACAGTCGCCTGACGATTGCACTAGCATGAAACAGACTGTCGCCTCTAAGTGCTGACTTCCATGTCCACTTTTATATTTACACACGCTCTATCTCTGATATTGAGCACTTTACCCCATAAATATAGCACACTTTAAGACTATATTTCTGCATATACATATATATATATATATATATATATATATATATATATATATATATATATATATGTATTTAAAATTTGGGTATTTAGGCAGCAATCCTTCTTTCATGCACATTTCATTAAAAACGACTGACAAGGTGCTTTTATTTAGTTTTTTATATAATTTCTCGTGCGATCTAATAAAGTTTTTCTTTTCAGAGGATAAATTTTATAAAAACTGTCCGAAAGCGCTCGGATAAAAAGAACATTCGGCAGTTTTTATATAATTTATCATCTGAAAAGAAAAACTTTATTAGATCGCACGAGAAATTATATAAAAAAAAAAAACTAAATAAAAGCACCTTGTCAGTGTTTTTTTAATGAAATGTGCATATATATATATATATATATATATATATATATATATATATATATATATATATTGTTATTCACAAACAGACTGCCTGGATCGAAACTCTCTCTCTCTCCGTATATATATATATATATATATATATATATATATATATATATATATATATATATATATATATTAACTCCAAGCAATGCGATTATGCCACTCAAACAAACGAGGCTGCTGGGGGTGAAATACCTTAGAAGGAAACGGCAATCCAACCCTAAAAGAGATAGATTTCTAGTCCTATTCAAAATAACGGGGAGGTTTGTGAACTGGACGATATGCGAATCTATCTATATTTAAAAAAAAATCTTTCGCAAAAGATCAGGTGCATGAGTACCAATCGTTTCCTTAAAGTGGAATCTATCGATCTCTGATTCACATGTTTATGTATATCGATCCGAATGTTTAATTTATTTCAAATTGTTTGTCTTTATTATTATTATTATTATTTCACTTTCTTTCTCACCCGTTCATATATATGTCTTAGAGTCGGATTATATATATATATATATATATGTATATATATATATATATATATATATATGTGTGCGTGTGTGTGTGTGTGTGTGTGTTTGTGTGTGTGAGTGTGTGCGTGTGTGTGTCTGTGTGTCTAAATAGGTAAGTACCTAGGAAGTTGTGTTCCACTTGTTTCCAAGAACCCTTCCCTCGATTTTCTGTCTTATTTCTTTCCGTTGAGCAAAGATTCTGGTTCTGCTTATCGACTTCGGAACACATTACACGTAAATCTTTTTCTCTTTCTTTTTCTCATCATCGATATTAAAAATGAACGAAACAAGAACGTAAGAGAAACAGCGATAAAATTCACCAGAAAAAGTTTATATCATTAAACAATCTATGGATTTTTTAATCTGCCGTTAATTCTTATAAATTTCAACCCACAGACTGTTTAACAGGATATCAACACCTGTATGGGTCATTTATTGCCGAAATTTGTTTTTGTTGGGAGTTTGGCAGTAATAAATATATATTTTATTCTGCTATCGCAATTGAATACATGGTAGATGATACTCAGCTTTTTTGCATGTACATGTTTGTGTCGTCCTGGGTATGACTTTAAACTACATCCGAGTCCTGGGTAAGATCATAAACTACGTCCAGCAGCAAGGTCTCTGATCAGGAGGTTTTGAGGAGAGTGGAACCACCTCTTAATTGCTGGTGTCCCCAGGTCCACTCTAAACCGGGATGGTAGCACCTGTTAGGGGTCCCAGCAAATGGCTAACCCCGAAACTGGGGAAAAAATGTGTTTTAATTCCAGGAATACTTTATAAAAAATATTATCAGCAATAAATTTTTGAAGAAAAGAAAAAAATATTACCAGCAATACATTTTTGAAAAAAATTTTACAAGAATACGTTTTTGAAAAACATATTACCAGCAATGCATTTTTGAAGAAAAAAAAATATTACCAGAAATAGATTTTTGACAAAACAAATAATACCAGCAATAAAAACTTTGTCGGCATTAAATAACCCATTGAGGTTGATATGCCGTAAAACAAAACAAACCATGTCGGTGTGGACTTAATTACTAGAGGTGTTGATATGTATATTTTATGTTGTAGTTTACTTGAAGTTATATTTTGGAATACAGTTGGATTTCTTTAAGAAATTGTAGGATGTTATATGGATTAAAGCCATGAAAGAATTCTTTCATATTGGCTGTCTGGTTGGTTGATTTTTTTTAATGGCATATCACCCTCTATGGGTTGATTAATGCTAAAATCTAATATTTTTTGCATAATTTTATGCTTTCCATTACGGATTTCATTCATAATAAAAACGAGCATGCAAAAGAAAGAGGGAGAAAATTCACGAGAAAATATTTATATAATCAAACAAACTATGAATTTTTTCTGAAGACATAAATCGCCATAATAATGTCGAGGTTATTTAGTTTGAGGTCAAATTTAAGGCATTTCCAGACTTTACAAATAGCAAATATGTATTCAGTTGTCGCTTAGCACGCGAATTAATATTAAACATAATCTCCTATCGACTGTGTTTCTTATCAACATTTTAACTCAGAGAAACGAGGAGCGAATTGATGAGAGAAATGATGATAGAATTGATGAGAGAATTGATGAGAGAATTGATGAGAGAAATAATGAGAGAATTGATGGGAGAAATGAGGAGAAAAATGATGAAAGAAGCGATGAAAAAAATAAGGAGAAAAATTGATCAGAGAAATGTTCAGAGAAATGATGAGAGAAATGATGAGAGAATTGATGAGAGAAATGAAGAGACAATTGATGAGAGAAATGATGAGAGAATTGATGAGAGAAATGATGAGACAATTGATGAGAGAAATGATGAGAGAATTGATGAGAGATATGATGAGGGAATTGATGTGAGAAATGTTCAGAGAATTGATGAGAGAAATGATGAGAGAAATGATGAGAGAATTCATGAGAGAAATGTTCATAGAAATCATAAGAGAAGTGATGAGAAAATTGATGAGAGAAATGATGAAAAAATGATGAGAGAAATGTTCAGAGAATTGATGAAAGAAAGGATGAGAGAAATGATGTGAGAAATAATGAGAGAAATGTTCAGAGAAATGATGAGATAATTGATGAGAGAAATGTTCAGAGAAATGATGAAAGATATGATGAGAGAATTGATGAGAAAATGATGAGAGAAATGATTAGAGAATTGATGAGAAAAATCAGGATAGAATTGATGAGTGAAATGATGAGAGAAATAATGAGATAATTGATGAGAGAAATGGTGAGAGAATTGATGGGATAAATGTTCAGAGAATTGATGAGAAATGATGAGAGAGTTGATGAGAGAAATGATGAGAGAATTGATGTGAAAATGATGAGAGAAATGATGAGAGAAATGTTCAGAGAAATGATGAAAGAAATGATGAGAGATATGATGAGAGAATTGATGAGAAAATGATGAGAGAAATGATTAGAGAATTGATGAGAAAAATGATGAGAGATATAATGAGATATTTGATGAGAGCACTGATGAGAGAAATGATGTGAGAATTAATGAGAGAAATGATGAGAGAAATGATGAGAGATATGATGAGTGAATTGATGAGAGAAATGATGAGAGAAATTATGAGAAAATTGATGAGAGAAATGATGAGAGAAATGATGAGAAAATTGATGAGAGAAATGATGAGAGAATTGATCAATGTATTGATGAGAGAATTGATGAGAGAAATGATGGGAGATTTGATAAGAGGATTGATGAGAGAAATGATGAGAGAATTGATGAGAGAAATGATGAGAGTATTGATGAGAGAAATGATGGGAGAATTAATGAGAGAAATGTTCAGAGAATTGATGAGAGAAATGATAAAAGAAATGATGAGGAAAAGGATGAGAGAAATGATGAGAGAATTGTTGAGAGATATGTTCAGAGAATTGATGAGAGAAATGTTGAGAGAAATGATGAGTGAATTGATGAGAGAAATGATGAGAGAAATGATCAGAGTATTAATGAGAGAAATGATGAGAGAAATGATGAGAGAAATGATGAATGAATTGATGAGAGAAATGACGAGAGAATTGATGAGAGATATGTTCAAATATAATGAGAGAAATGATAAGAGCAATGATGAGAGAATTGATGAAAGAAATGATATGCTGATGCTGCAATACAAATACCGGAATCGAAGATATCCCTCTCAGAAAAGTAAAAATGAGATAAAATAAAAAACTGTTGAATTTTCTTATCACACACTCAAATATTACGTGACTTAAAAGAAACTGAATAAATAAGAATATGGCGCAAAGGTTGTTGACATTTAATATGATAGATGCAAAAGAAATTTACAAACATAGCTTAATAGATACATGATTAAAATATAAAATTAGAGAGAGAGATAGAAATAGACTATTTAGGAACAGACATACGCAAATAGTTTGTCTAGATTGATTTATGGATAGATAAAAACAGATTAAATTTAAACATAATAGATAGAGCGAGAGAGAGAGAGAGAGAGAGAGAGAGAGGAATCTAAATATGAATATAGATGAATAAGAAGTGAGTAAATATGAACAGAATAGGTAGATTGATAGACTAAATATGAACATAGGTACATAGATAAAAATGACTGTAAACATTATATATATATATATATATATATAATTATTTATTTGAATATTACAACATAAATATGTTATAAAATCACGACAAAAGTAGCCATTTTGTTTCAACACTTCTAGTGTTTTTTTAAGTGACGATGTAGAATATAGAATAAATGGTTTTAAAAGTTTCAAATTAATCAACGATCCTTAGCCAGGAGTAAACGCTGTTACATAAGCTAGAGTGACCAATCAAAATACAAGTATAGGATGATTCGAAAAATATGACAACTAAGCAAGGTTATCATATATATTAAAAGATTTATAAAATTTGAAATTAAAATAAAAAATAAAAAATTAAAATTACCTATTTAGAAATCTAAATCAAATCTGTATTAAGTTTTAAATTGTAGAATTACCGAGGAGAAAAAATATAAAAATAAAAGATATATATGCTATTTAATTTGTATTTTCATTGAAATTATGTTTCAACATAATTTCAATGAAAATACAAATTAAATAGCATATATATCTTTTATTTTTATATTTTTTTTCAACATAATTTCAATGAAAATACAAATTAAATAGCATATATATCTTTTATTTTTATATTTTTTTTCAACATAATTTCAATGAAAATACAAATTAAATAGCATATATATCTTTTATTTTTATATTTTTTTTCAACATAATTTCAATGAAAATACAAATTAAATAGCATATATATCTTTTATTTTTATATTTTTTTTCAACATAATTTCAATGAAAATACAAATTGAATAGCATATATATCTTTTATTTTTATATTTTTTTTCAACATAATTTCAATGAAAATACAAATTGAATAGCATATATATCTTTTATTTTTATATTTTTTTTCAACATAATTTCAATGAAAATACAAATTGAATAGCATATATATCTTTTATTTTTATATTTTTTTTCAACATAATTTCAATGAAAATACAAATTAAATAGCATATATATCTTTTATTTTTATTTTTATATTTTTACATTTTTTCTCCTTGGTAATTCTACAATTTGAAACTTAATAGAGATTTGATTTAGATTTCTAAATAGGTAATTTTAATTTTTTATTTTTTATTTTAATTTCAAATTTTATAAATCTTTTAATATATATGATAACCTTGCTTAGTTGTCAATTTTTTCGAATCATCCTATACTTGTATTTTGATTGGTCACTCTAGCTTATGTAACAGCGTTTACTCCTGGCTAAGGATCGTTGATTAATTTGAAACTTTTAAAACCATTTATTCTATATTCTACATCGTCACTTGATAAGACACTAGAAGTGTTGAAACAAAATGGCTACTTTTGTCGTGATTTTATAACATATTTATGTTGTAATATTCAAATAAATAATTATATCTGCTCTACTCTGTATTGAGCACTCTTTAAAGAATATTAATTGTTGGTTATTGGATCTCACTCCGTATATACCAATCCTAAACTTGTATATATATATATATATATATATATATATATATATATATATATATATATATATAGAGAGAGAGAGATATATATATATATATATATATATATATATAGATATATATATATATATATATATATAAATGTATGATTGAATAAATCTGCTAATTTTTAACAAAATATGTTCATACTTACGAATAACCTTCCGTGTACTGATGTTAACGGATGAGAGAAATGTGTTATAGCCTTTTTGGTTTCTTTTATTTTCATCTTCAATCTTCAGGATTGCAAGTAATACAAAATTATATATTGTTAATTAATATAAGTATTCATAAAAAGGTGTGCGTTGTTATCGATTACCTTATTTTTTTTTTCATTATGCTTTTAAATGCAAAGCGGAAAAAATTCCATAATGGATAATTTTTTTCATCTTCTAACGAACGCTCAGTTCATTGTCAACTGTTTTGCATTTAAAAGCACAATGACAAAAAATAAGGTTATGGATAACAACGCAAGGTTATTCGTGAGCATGAAAGGATTTTGTTAAAAATCAGCAGACATGCCTAAAAGAGTATTTGCTGCCTAAATACATAAATAATATATATATATATATATATATATATATATATATATATATATATATATAGTTTACGAAAAACTAGGTAATCCGTATGGGTAGACCCAAGGAGGATAAAATCCAGAGAGCTCAATGTAAATCAGAGCTAATAATTTAAATAAAAACAGACCACTTTAAGGTTCCATGTAATAAATTATTTCACCACAGCCCTTTTAAAGGACAACGGATCATCAGATTTTATTTCCAAAGGTTGAAATGAAAAATGAAAAAAAATGTACACATTTATGACTGGCAGTAATAAGTAAACTAACGAAGTAAGGGAGTGAGGGGGTGAAGGGGGTATAAATATATATTAATATATATATATATATATATATATTTATAGATATATACATAGATATGGATATAGATAGGAAAGGACATAACTGGCTCGATAGACATTAACAGACATAGATAAATTGATACATTGAAAACGTGCTAGCTAGCTTGCTACGTAGACAGACGCATGTAAATCGATAAGAACAAATTGAATTATATATATATATATATATATATATATATATATATATATATATATATATATATATATATATATATATATATATACATATATATATATAGATAGATAGATAGATAGATTGAAAACAGCATAGTTAGCTAGCTAGCTTTCTACGTAGTCATAAACAAACATAAGTAAATAGATAAGAATAAATTGAATTATGGATAGATAAATTGGTAGATTGATAGATAGATAGATAGATCTGCAATAGACATATATGAATAGATGGATATATAGTTACATGCATATATACATGATTTTACGGTGCCTTAGTATATTACATTGTTCTGCAATCAATTGCTGCTTAAGCCAATAAAGTTTATATATCAGCCCTAAACGATAGTAAATTCCCGGCAACACTCACATACACACTACACAGAAAGAAACAAACAACAAGAAGACAATTGTCATATGGTTAAATCCACTGAATAAAAAAAAAACAAATTAGAAAGAAAGAAAAACATTCCTTAAACTAATTCACAAGCACTTCCCTATTCAACAAATATCTATGAAGATATTCAACAAAAACATTGTAAAAATCAGTTCCAGTTGCATCGAGAACATGATACATATAATACAAAACACAACAGTAAAACAACCACAACCCACCTAAACAAATAAATCTCACCTGTAACTGCAGAACAGAAAACAAATCTCCCTCAAACGGCAATTACTTGCAAAACAATGTAATATACCAAGCCACTGTAAAATCAGCAGATAACG
Source organism: Acanthosepion esculentum (assembly GCA_964036315.1). Taxonomy (NCBI): domain Eukaryota; kingdom Metazoa; phylum Mollusca; class Cephalopoda; order Sepiida; family Sepiidae; genus Acanthosepion; species Acanthosepion esculentum. The sequence continues at coordinate 14,346,744 of OZ038508.1, read as the reverse complement.
AAGAAAAAATATACATATGAGTAACTGAAGTACCCTGGAAACAAAGAAACGACGCAAACAAAATATAATTTACAAATAGTAAATACGCAAACAGCACAAGCCTTTATAAACATTTTTTTAAAAGTTTGAGATGTTTAAAAACAAATTACGCCAAAAATATCACGGAGAATAAGCAAAACAACACCAGCCTATAATAATCAATGCAAAAAAGTTAAATTATGCTTGGAGGAAGGAATAGCTATAATTACCTTCCTAGACCAAAATAAAATAAATTAGAACTAATCTCAAAATGCAGACACGAAGTTTTACTACGCTAATTAAAAAATCGACAACTGGAAACAAACAAGAATAAATGAAAATAAATAAAATAATATAAATAAACAAAAACAAGTAAAATAAATTAATCCAAACAAATAAATAAACTAAGTGAATAATAAACAAATGAACGCAAGAAATCGTAGTAACAATAAACAACAGTAAAATAATAAATAATAAATAAAAAGGTTAATTAACATTATAAACAGCCAAAAAACGGCATTCGGATCAACAATTATTTCCACTCATTAGACCCTAGAAAAATTTGGAACAGAACCGTTATTTCCCATCAAAACGACCATTAGAATAACACTACAGACTACCCACAATGCATCACTGACTTATATAACTGAGAAAAAGCACAACGTACATTACCTAACGATTGCGTTTAGCATGAAACAGACTGTAGCTTCTGGGTGTTGACGTCAATGTCCATTTCTGTGTTTAAATATGATCTATCCCTGATATTGAACACTTTATTTTCTGCCTATATTTCTGAGATGAGGTATTATGTACACTGTTTACGTTATTCGGACTATTGTCCTCATCTTTGTTACCATATTTATCACAACGTTTCGGCCTTTCAGTATCTATCTATATTTCTGAGATGAGGTATTATGTACACTATCTATATTATTCGGACTATTGTCCTCATCTTTGTTACCATATTTATCACAACGTTTCGGCCTTTCAGTATCTGTCTATATTTCTGAGATGAGGTATTATGTACACTATTTATATTATTCGGACTATTGTCCTCATCTTTGTTACCATATTTATCACAACGTTTCGGCCTTTCAGTATCTGTCTATATTTCTGAGATGAGGTATTATGTACACTATTTATATTATTCGGACTATTGTCCTCATCTTTGTTACCATATTTATCACAACGTTTCGGCCGTTGTACGCTCCGGCCTTCTTCAGGTCAGTAATGAGGAGTGCCAGAGAAAAGCAATAACAACAAAAATTGCAATATGAGCTCTGGTAAAAATCATGCAATGATAACAGCAAAAAATTGCAATATGGCCACTGGTGTAAAAAATGGGGCTGAAGACATTAGGTTTATAATACCCAGAAATTCATACATTGATGCCTTCAAGGACACATGGCACAGTGGATAAAGACGTTGGTTAGATCCAGTGACATGACCCAAAGAGTGTGAGTTCAATACCGGGTTAAGGCAGTGGAGAACTTGGAGAGGGGAATTAACAGGAGATAACTGATGACATCCATTCTACTCCAGTGAGCGAAATAAAGGGTTCAGTTCGACATTCCAACCACCTGAAGAAGGTCGGATCGTACAACGGCCGAAACCCTCTGATAAATATGTCAACAAAGATGAGGGCAATAGTCCGAATAATGTAAATAGTGTATTGAACACATTAACCCATACAGCATACATTAAAACTATATTTTATCATATATATATATATATATATATATATATATATATATATATATAATGTATATGTATGTAAATACACACACACACATATATATATATATATATATATATATATATTAGTTATATATTATATATACGCGGTACTTATTGGAAAGCGCTCAATATCAGTGATAGAGCTAACATATTTAGTTGAATTGGGGTGAGTTTGTGAACCTAGGTTTCACGCTATTTACGATTCTCAGATAGCATGAATCCCAGGGTCACAAATTCACATCAATCCAAGTAAATATATATATATATATATATATATATATATATATATATATATATATATATTCTCCTGTCTTTTTTGAGAGTCCGCATTTTTCATTTGCGTTGGATTTCGGTGTAAGAGCCTTGGCGAAAATGATGACCTTTGATGACCTATAAGTCGGAGAAGCTCCCCACAAAATGAAAGATTGGCGTTGACGAGTTATCCAACCAAATTGTTTAAAATTTATATCAATCTGATTTTATACAAAAATTTTTGTAACAGTTACACTAATCCATGTTAGAAAGATGTGTGTTACTCTTACCGTTTGTATGTAGGCCGTGTGACAGTTCTGATTGTATAGACGGACTCCGTATTTTCAAGTTGTCTAGTGCAATGTTTTGTCCTGTAGAAAGATCAGACGTTCCTGATGACGTGGCTTGTTACGACAACTGTCAACATTTTCCTTCTTTTTGTAATAACCTTTAACCCGCCTTCGTTGCTTTCAGTTTGACTCGGTTCCTTGGTCAACACAGCGTAAGTCAATGTTATCCAAACTTTTATACGAAGAAAAGATGAGCATTAAGTACATAATGTCTAGTTTTTGATATGTTAGAAAAGTGAGGAAAAGGTGTTGATTTTAAAAGTTCTACAAAACAAAATAGAAAAGAATAATAATAATAAAAAATCGCTATATAAATAAATACGAGAAATAAAGCAAATCGAGGAACCTGAAAGAAAGAAAGAAAGAAAGAAAGTCAGAAAGAAAGAAAGAAAGAAAAGAAACGAAATTGAAATGAAGAAAGAAAGTAAGAAACAAAGAAAGAAAGAAAGAGGAAATTGAAAGAAAGAAAGAAAGAAAGAAAAAAGAGGAAAATGAACGGAAGAAAGAAATTATGAAAGAAAGATAGAGGAAGCTGAAAGAAAAAAGAAAGAAAGAGGAAACTGAAAGAAAGAAAGAAAGAAAAGGGAAACTGAAAGAAAGAAAGAAAGAAAGAAAGAAAGAGGAAGTTGCGAGAAGAAAGAAAGAAAGAGGAAAATGAAAGGAAGGAAGGAAGGAAGAAAGAAAGAAAGAAAGTGGAACCTCAAAGAAGAAAGAGGAAAGTGAAAGAATGAAAGAAAGAAGGGAGAACTGAAAAGAAGAAAGAAAGAAAGATAGAAAAAAAGGGTTAGCTGAAAAAAGAAAGAAAGAGGTAGCTGAAAGAAGAAAGAAAGACGAAACTGAAAGAAAGAAAGAAAGAAAGATAGAAAGAAAAAAGAGAAAAATGAATGAAAGAAAGAAAGAAAAAAGAGAAAAATGAATGAAAGAAAGAAAGAAAGAAACAGGAAGCTGAGAGAAGAAAGAAAGGAAGAGGAAACTGAAAGAATGAAAGAAAGAAGGGGGAACTGAAAGAAAGATAGAAAGAAAGAAAGAGGGAACTGAAAAGAAGAAAGAAAGATAGAAAAAAAGGGTTAGCTGAAAAAAGAAAGAAAGCGGTAGCTGAAAGAAGTAAAGAAAGAGGAAACTGAAAGAAAGAAAGAAAGAAAAAAGAAAGAAAGAAAGAAAAAAGAGGAAAATGAAAGAAAGAAAGAAAGAAAGAATGAAAGAGGAAGCTGAAAGAAGAATGAAAGAAAGAGGAAACTGAAAGAATGAAACAAAAACGGGGAAATTGAAAAAAAGAAAGAAGAGGAAAGTGAAAGAAAAAGAGGAAAATGAAAGAAAGAAGTGGAAAGTGAAAGAAAGAAAGAAAGAAAGAGGAAGCTGATAGAAGAAAGAAAGAATGAGGAAACTGAAAGAATGAAAGAAAAAGGGGGAAAACTGAAAGGAAGAAAGAAAGAAAGAGGGAACTGAAAAAAGAAAGAAAGAGAAAAGAAAGAAAGAAATTAATAATAACAAAGTAATAAAGAAAGAAGAAAGAAAGACAAAATATGAAAGAAAGAAGAAATCATTTAGGAAGAAGCATTTTTTCTAAAAAACTAAAAGTCAGGTAAAATAAAATGGAAAAACAATGTACGAAAGCAATATGAAAAAAATTGAAAAAATTCATAGCCATGTAAAAGAAACGAAATAAAATAAAAAATAACAAAGAATAGAAATAGAAAAATAAAAAAAATGAAAACAGAATAAAGAAAATATCTTTTTCAAGGGGAATAACAGATAAGTCCGAAGAAATACAGAAAAGAAGGAAGTAAAAGAAAGAAGTTAAACCAAAATAAAAAGTAAAGACGCGGAAGATGGAAAGAAATGGTGGCCTAGGAACGAAGGATAGACAAAAATGTAAGAAAAAAATAAGAAAGAAAAATGCAAGAGATTGTAGAAAAAATTAAGAAGGAAAAAAGTATGGAGGAAACTAATAAAATAAAATAAATAAACAGAAAAGAAAAAGAATAAAATAAAGAAAAACTGAAAGAAATAAAAGCAAAAGAAATAACGAAAGAAGAAAAAGAAAAGAAAGTTGAAAGATAATATTGAAGAAACAGAACGATAGAAAGAATAAAGAAATAACGAAAGAAGATTAAAAAAACACAAATGAAAGAAAGAATGAAAGAGTAAAGAAGGAAAAATAAAGTATTTAACCTAAAAAAAAATACACTCAGATTTTGAATTCTGATTCCTTGTTCAAGACTGTTTGCTTTACAAAGTTTAAAGAAGCAAGTTTGTCTTATTACATAATTGGGGTTTGAATTAATATATTTTCTTTTAGACTGGTCGACACACAAGGCAACACAGCTTCCTATTATATCCAAAGATTTTCACAGGCACTAACGTGAATGAATAAAATGTAAACTCATCACTTTTCAGCGGCGAAAACTGCTACACCACCATCCCAAAGGAGAAATCAGAGACAAGGAGAGAGAGTGAGAGATAGATAGATAGATAGAGAGAGAGAGGGGTATAGAAAGTGAGCTAGAGAGAGAGAGAGTGTGGGATGCGATAGAAAGAGAGAGGCTGGTATAGAAAGAGAGAGAGAGGCGAGATATGGAGAGAGAGAAACAGAGGGTGGTATAGAAAGAGAGAGGAGAGAAAGTGGGAGAGAGAAAGAGGAAGACAGGGGGTAGGATAGAAAGAGGGAGAGAAGGGGTGGGGCAGAAAGAGATAGAAGAGAGGGATAGAAAGAGAGGAGGGATGGGATAGAAAGAGAGAAAGCGGGATAGAAAGAGAGAGAGGGTATGATAAAAAGAGAGCGGGAAAGAGAGTGGTATAGAAAGAAAAAGATAGAAAGAGAGAGAAGGTGGTATAGAGAGAGATATATAGAGGAGAAAGATTGTAACATAAAAAGAGTGGGAGGGCGAGAGAGTGTGGGATAGAAGGAGAGAGATGGAGAGAGAGAAATATATCGCTACTTTTGAACAAAAAATACTCGAACAATTTTGCATTTCAATAATAAAAATAATGCCGACATTTACAAAAGAAGTCCGTCCGCTAATTCTAGCTACTAAAACTCGAAGGTATTTTTTAACAATTTTATTGGCGTCAAAACAAATACCATCAAATACCATCAAATACCATCAAATACCTTACGTGTTGCTGCTTCACTTCCGTATCTGCCTGCACGAACATTTGTCGCTCTGATATGTATTAATCTAGAAAAAGGGAAAACGATTATTATGTGAATAAAATAAATCATTGAGGAAGGTTGTAGAACACATCGGTGAAAAAACAAGGGGGTGATAATGGACAAAATAAGTTGGAAACTAAAAGCAAGAGTAAGCAATTGAAAATGTTTTATAGGAAAGAAAGAAAGAAAGAAAGAAAGAATGAATGAATGAATGAATGAAAGAGTAAAGAAAGACGAAACTGAAAGAAGAAAGAAAGAAAGAAAGAGTAAACTGAAAGAATGATCATAAGAAAGAGGAAACTGAAAGAAAGAAAGAAAGAGGAAACTTAAAGATAGAAAAAAGAAAGAAGGAAAAGAAGAAAAAGGAAACTGAAAGAAAGAGGAAGCTGAAAGAAAGAAATAAAAAAGAAAGAAAGAGGAAACTGTAAGAAAGAAAGAAAGAGGAAGTTGAAGGAATGATCAAAAGAAAGCGGAAACTGAAAGAAAGAAAGAAAGAAAGAGGAATCTGAAAGAAAGAAAGAGGAAGCTGAAAGAAGAAAGAAAGAAAGAAAGAAAGAGGAAACTGAAAGAAAGAAAGAGGAAGCTGAAAGAAGAAAGAAAGAAAGAAAGAAAGAGGAAACTGAAAGAAAGAAAGAGGAAGCTGAAAGAAGAAAGAAAGAAAGAAAGAAAGAAAGAGGAAACTGAAAGAAAGAAAGAGGAAGCGGAAAGAAGAAAGAAAGAATGAAAGAAAGAGGAAACTGAAAGAAAGAAAGAGGAAGCTGAAAGAAGAAAGAAAGAAAGAAAGAGGAAACTGAAAGAAAGAAAGAGGAAGCTGAAAGAATAAAGAAAGAAAGAAAGAAAGAGGAAACTGAAAGAAAGAAAGAGGAAGCTGAAAGAAGAAAGAAAGAAAGAAAGAAAGAAAGAGGAAACTGAAAGAAAGAAAGAAGAAGCTGAAAGAAGAAAGAAAGAAAGAAAGAGGAAACTGAAAGAAAGAAAGAGGAAGCTGAAAGAAGAAAGAAAGAAAGAAAGAGGAAACTGAAAGAAAGAAAGAAGAAGCTGAAAGAAGAAAGAAAGAAAGAAAGAGGAAACTGAAAGAAAGAAAGAGGAAGCTGAAAGAATAAAGAAAGAAAGAAAGAAAGAGGAAACTGAAAGAAAGAAAGAGGAAGCTGAAAGAAGAAAGAAAGAAAGAAAGAAAGAGGAAACTGAAAGAAAGAAAGAGGAAGCTGAAAGAAGAAAGAAAGAAAGAAAGAGGAAACTGAAAGAAAGAAAGAGGAAGCTGAAAGAAGAAAGAAAGAAAGAAAGAAAGAGGAAACTGAAAGAAAGAAAGAGGAAGCTGAAAGAAGAAAGAAAGAAAGAAAGAGGAAACTGAAAGAAAGAAAGAGGAAGCTGAAAGAAGAAAGAAAGAAAGAAAGAAAGAGGAAACTGAAAGAAAGAAAGAAGAAGCTGAAAGAAGAAAGAAAGAAAGAAAGAGGAAACTGAAAGAAAGAAAGAGGAAGCTGAAAGAAGAAAGAAAGAAAGAAAGAAAGAGGAAACTGAAAGAAAGAAAGAGGAAGCTGAAAGAAGAAAGAAAGAAAGAAAGAAAGAGGAAACTGAAAGAAAGAAAGAGGAAGCTGAAAGAAGAAAGAAAGAAAGAAAGAAAGAGGAAACTGAAAGAAAGAAAGAGGAAGCTGAAAGAAGAAAGAAAGAAAGAAAGAAAGAGGAAACTGAAAGAAAGAAAGAGGAAGCTGAAAGAAGAAAGAAAGAAAGAAAGAGGAAACTGAAAGAAAGAAAGAGGAAGCTGAAAGAAGAAAGAAAGAAAGAAAGAAAGAGGAAACTGAAAGAAAGAAAGAGGAAGCTGAAAGAAGAAAGAAAGAAAGAAAGAAAGAGGAAACTGAAAGAAAGAAAGAGGAAGCTGAAAGAAGAAAGAAAGAAAGAAAGAAAGAGGAAACTGAAAGAAAGAAAGAAGAAGCTGAAAGAAGAAAGAAAGAAAGAAAGAGGAAACTGAAAGAAAGAAAGAGGAAGCTGAAAGAAGAAAGAAAGAAAGAAAGAAAGAGGAAACTGAAAGAAAGAAAGAGGAAGCTGAAAGAAGAAAGAAAGAAAGAAAGAAAGAGGAAACTGAAAGAAAGAAAGAGGAAGCTGAAAGAAGAAAGAAAGAAAGAAAGAAAGAGGAAACTGAAAGAAAGAAAGAGGAAGCTGAAAGAAGAAAGAAAGAAAGAAAGAGGAAACTGAAAGAAAGAAAGAGGAAGCTGAAAGAAGAAAGAAAGAAAGAAAGAAAGAGGAAACTGAAAGAAAGAAAGAGGAAGCTGAAAGAAGAAAGAAAGAAAGAAAGAGGAAACTGAAAGAAAGAAAGAGGAAGCTGAAAGAAGAAAGAAAGAAAGAAAGAAAGAGGAAACTGAAAGAAAGAAAGAGGAAGCTGAAAGAAGAAAGAAAAAAAGAAAGAAAGAGGAAACTGAAAGAAAGAAAGAGGAAGCTGAAAGAAGAAAGAAAGAAAGAAAGAAAGAGGAAACTGAAAGAAAGAAAGAAGAAGCTGAAAGAAGAAAGAAAGAAAGAAAGAGGAAACTGAAAGAAAGAAAGAGGAAGCTGAAAGAAGAAAGAAAGAAAGAAAGAAAGAGGAAACTGAAAGAAAGAAAGAAGAAGCTGAAAGAAGAAAGAAAGAAAGAGGAAACTGAAAGAAAGAAAGAGGAAGCTGAAAGAAGAAAGAAAGAAAGAAAGAGGAAACTGAAAGAAAGAAAGAGGAAGCTGAAAGAAGAAAGAAAGAAAGAAAGAAAGAGGAAACTGAAAGAAAGAAAGAGGAAGCTGAAAGAAGAAAGAAAGAAAGAAAGAGGAAACTGAAAGAAGGATGAAAAGAAAGATGAAACAAAGAAACAAAGAAAAAGAAAGAGGAAACTGAAAAAGAAAGAAAGAAATAAAAGAAATAATAACAAAATAAAAAAGAAATAATAACGAAAGGCAAAATTAAAAAGAAACGAAGAACAGAATTTTGTAGAAGTAAAATTAAAACGAAGAGTGTGCAAAATAGACGCAAATTGGTCATATTGTTTGAGAATCCGACACAATGTGTGGACTGATTCTTACAAAAGATCCTGAGAAAACTAACAGAAACGAAGAAACCAATCCAAAAGAATCAATGTATAGTATAAAAGGTCATCTGAAAAGTTTATGTGAAAAGAAATCTGTTAGATATAGTAGCTGAAATGCTGCGTTTAATACAACAAAGATGAGAAACTGGTTCAAATGATTCAATGTATAACATATACACTATCTTGTCTGAGATATTTACACAAGGTATATGTCGTCGGGTACAGTGGCCGAAATTTTGTGATTAAGACAGCAAAGGGAAAAAATCTTGCCTGATAGAAAGAATGATTGTATAAAGAAATGTTTTGATGAACGTACTAAATGGAAGACAAATAATAAAAAAAAAGTTACAAGAAATAGATAAGACATGGACGACAAAGAAAAGAAAATCATTTCAAATAAAGTTAAATGAAAAAGAAAATATCCAATGATAAGCTTACAGGATAACTGTCATCATCTTGAAGCCCTGACCAACCTCTAAAGACGAGATCAGCTCGTCACTCAAACCTCGGCTTTATTCTAGAAAATAAACATTTATGACGGCGAACATCGGTTTGAGGTTCACACCATGTCCTGTTTCTGATTTTTCATCCTCACATGTGCCAATCATTTGATGGGAGACCCTTGTCCACTGACAGCAGCCATCAGATTTCGTGCTTTTATTTTATTCAAACTTACAGTGACATCACACTCGTGTAATCATGTCCGAGTCGGCGTGTGCAAAAACCGCGCATGCGTCGAATGGCGGATGTCATGAGACGAATATCAAAGCGCAGAATTTTTCGATGGCTCATCAAGTCTGAAAGGATTTTAACATTGACACGATGGCAACGCCAAACTGCATCACATAAAAGTGTACTCCAGAATAAAACGGTATTTACCTGACTAATTTTTATTTCTTCTGACCATTTTTAAGTTTCTTAAAGTCATGAAGATCACCCACTTCTTAACTAATGCTTTGTGTGATACACGTCCTTGAATATAGAACACCAAGTGAAACTATAAATAGCTACAACATTCGTATGAGTTAAATAGAATAGCAGAATGAACGCTTTTGACTTAAGTGGCAAACAAGAGAAGCGGAGATATATCCGAAAACTGAGAGAAGCTAATGGGAAAACGAATTCACTATCTTTCGCAAGACAAATAATGTCCGCAGGTCTGTCCAACAGCAAGACCTTTGATCAGAATATTTTGAGGAGCATGGAACCTCCTCTTAATTGCTGCTGTTCTTAGGTCCATCCTGATTCGGGGTGGTAGCACTTGCTAGGGTCCCAGCTATAGGTAAATAGTTAACCCCCAAACTGGGGGCAAAACAACATGAAAGTTTAAAAATAGGCTTTTATACCGTCAATACATTTTTGTAAAAAAATATTACCAGCAATAAATGTTTGAATAACAATTATTACCAGCAATAAAATATCTTGTTGGCATCAACTTAATAACCCATTGAGGCTGATATGCAGTAAAACAAACCAAACCAAAAAAATATTGCCAGCAATACATTTTTGAAAATAAAATATTACCAGTAATAAAAAATCTTGTCGGCATTAAATAACCCATTGCGGTTGGTTGATATGTCGTAAAACAAAATAAACCAAACCAATTTAAACCGAAGAATACATATTCTATTCATACAAATCTATCCTAAAAATGTTGTCGGCATTAAATAATCCATTGAGGTTGATATGCCGTAAAGCAAAATAACCCAAACCAATCTAAACAAAAGAATACATATTCTATTCATACAAATCTATCCTAAAAATGTTGTCGGATTAAATAACTCATTGAGGTTGATATACCATAAAACAAAATAAACCAAACCAATCTAAACCAAAGAATACATATTCTAATTTTGCAAATCTATCCTAAAAATGCTTTCGGCATTAAATAACTCATTGAGGTTGATATTCCGTAAAACAAAATAAACCAAAGCAATCTAAACCAAAGAATACATATTCTATCCATACGAATCTATCCTAAAAAGGCTGTCGGCATTAAATAACCCATTGAGGTTGATATGCCGTAAAACAAAATGAACCAAACCAATCTAAACCAAAGAATACACATTCTATTCATACGAATCTCTTCTAAAAATGTTGTCGGCATTAAATAACCCATTGAAGTTGATATGCTGTAAAACAAAACAAAACAAAACAAAAACAGGTAAGCCCCTTTAGCCTGCCTCTAGTAGCCTAGATTCGGTCTGTTCCTGGATGAACAGAAGAACATCATTCGCTGTGTGTGCCGTTTAAAATCTACATATACCTTATATAAATGAAGAATTAACAATTATTTTCTCCACATTGCTCGTGTTTACATTGCTGAGATAATGCTTTGATGCCGGATTTCAAGAAAGTTAAGCTTAAAACAAAAACACGGGCGCAAAAAAGATATATATCCAACAACGCCCCACCAAAAAAATGAATAAAATAGAAAGGAAACAAAATAAGACGAGCGGGATTTCCATTTGCAATTCGCAATTAAAATCATCCGTTTCGTGACGTAAGTGGACGCTCCACCAAAAATGGAGAATGGAGAAACCGAAATGAACCACCATCGACATATTTTCATTCAAGTAAATTGATCATTAAGATCCGAAATAAATAATTATTTATTCAAATGTATTCTTTAAAATATAAAGTAAAATTACATTTTATTTAATTATATATTTCAATTATAGGTTTCAATTATATATTGTATATATTATGTATTAATTATAAATCATTATGTACTAAATATTATATATATTATTATATATTATATATATTATATTGTATATATAATGTACCATATATAATATATTGTAAGTTATTTATATTATGTAATAAGTATTATATATATTATATATTATATATATTGTTGTATATTATATATATTATAATATATATATATATATATTATGTACTATATATCATATTAATTATAATGTATTATATATATATTATATTATATTATATATATATATATATATATATATATATATATATATAAATATAAAAGTGGACATGGAAGTCAGCACTTAGAGGCGACAGTCTGTTTCATGCTAGTGCAATCGTCAGGCGACTAGTGCTGTTATTTTTCTCGGCTGTTTATATAAGGGTCAGTGGTGCATTATGGGTAGTATATTTTGGCGGGTACTTTTACCGGAAGTCGCTTATTTGTTTATTTATTTATGTCAAAATCATCAGCCTACAACAACCTATCAAAAACTTGCAAACTTTGCTTGGAGGAAAAAATAGCTATCATTACCTTCCCAGATCAAAATAAATTATTAAATAAAAGATCCGAGCTAATCTCAAAATGTAGACATGAAAACAAATTTTTACTACGTAACTTAAAATAGAAAAATAAATAAATATATAAACAAACAACAATAAAATAAGCAAAATAAACTACTCCAAACAAATCACAAAACCACACCTGTTAGAATATGCGAAATAAAATCAAAACAAAAGAACGGACGAAAGTTATAACTGTTATACAAATAAAAATAATAAGCAAAACAATTTGACCCAAATAAATAAGCGAACAAGCGATTTCCGGTAAATGGCGGCCATTATAGACTAGCAACAATAAGCTATATAAACAAATTTTTTACTACGTTAACCAAAAACACCGATCAAAACAAAAGAATAAATAAATAAATATATAAGATAAAAAATAAAAAACAAACAAAAAAACAAGCAAAATAATTTGACATAAATAAATAAACAAATAAGCGACTTCCGGTAAAAGTACCCGCCAAAATATACTACCCATAATGCACCACTGACCCTTATATAAACAGCCGAGAAAAATAACAGCACTAGTCGCCTGACGATTGCACTAGCATGAAACAGACTGTCGCCTCTAAGTGCTGACTTCCATGTCCACTTTTATATTTACACACGCTCTATCTCTGATATTGAGCACTTTACCCCATAAATATAGCACACTTTAAGACTATATTTCTGCATATATATATATATATATATATATATATATATATATAAATATATATATATATATATATATATATATATTATATAAGTTAATTATATATTTACCATAGTTTTCAATAAACTCATCAAACCGCTCTTCGATAACATTTGAGTAAAATTCCATAGGTTTCGAATCTGGTTTTCATTAAAGAATGTTTTCTCATCAAAGAATTTTGCAGTGATCGGAAAAAGTAATAATTGATTGGTACACGCTGACGTGAATAGAGTAGGTAGAATAGAAAAGACTAAAACAGATCCACTTTTTCTTGTGTTTTCTTTGAATTGTCATGGAAGAGAACAACTTTTTCTCTTTAATCTGTGCAGGAAGTAATATTTACACACACACACACACACACACACACACACACACACATATATATATATATATATATACATTGTCATCCACAGACAGACTGTTTCGCTGTATCACAGAACATCAGTGTGGCTAGACACCCGCTTACCTCTAGCTAGGATCGAAACCCGACTGAATTGGCGCCACTAAGCCGTTGGCCCACGTCAGGGATGAACGTGAATAAAAGCGTATTTATTTTTAGATAAACACATAGTGACTGAGAGAACTCGATTCGATTTACCGAAGAGTCTTGCATTATGAGCCGTAATAGTCACTGTTTACAAACCCACACTTTCTCCCCGGAGAGCTCAACTATATGAAGAAATATAGTCTTAAGATGTGCTACATTTATGGGATAAAGTGCTCAATATCAGAGATAGAGCGTGTGTAAATATAAAAGTGAACATAGAAGTCAACACTTAGAGGCGACAGTCTGTTTCATGCTAGATGCAATCGTCAGGCAACGAGTGCTGTTATTTTTCTCGGCTATTTATATATACGGGTCAGTGGTGCATTGTGGGTAGTCTATTTTGGCGGTTAGTTCACCGGAAGTCGTTTAATTATTTATTTGGGTTAAATTATTTTGCTTGTTTTTATTTATTTTTATTTTATTTTTTTTTTCTTATCTTATTTATTTATTCATTTTCAATCGGTGTTTTTATTAACGTAGTAAAAATTAGTTTATATCGCTTATATATATATATATATATATATACATATATATATATATATATATATATATATATATATATATACATATATATATATATATATACATATATATATATATATATATATATATACATATATATATATACATATATATATATATATATATACATATATATATATATATATACATATATATATATATATATATACATATATATATATATATATATATATATATATACATATATATATATATATATATATATATATACATATATATATATATATATATATATACATATATATATATATATATATATATATATATATATATATATATATATATACATATATATATATATATATATATACATATATATATATATATATATATATATGTTATCCAGCTCAAAATTTATTCTTAACTGCCGCATTGAATTAGAAGTTACGCGTTAATTGGTAGCCGAAGACTGTAATTATTTATGATTTAAATTATTATATTTACAGTGTGACACATATGACTTAATTCCCAAGAACGAAAAGACTGATTCGAACAAGTCTTTTCTTCAAAGATTAAAATAAAGGTATTGCCCAAAACGAAGAGCCCAAAATATGTTTATCTGATTAGAGTCCTTTCATGGGGTACATGATTATGGCTCTGCACAACTGCTTGTGTTTGTACTTGAAGTAATTATATAACATTGACCAATAGTCATTTTACGTCATCTGCTATCAATTTATACAAACTCGTTAAGCCCTTGACTTGTAGGTTTCTCCTACTTCCCCTTCTTCAATATATGCTTCGACTGTTTAATTCCCTCCCGAGGGCATATATATATATATATATATATATATATATATATATATATAAGCATAAGCATCCAGAATGGAAAATTTTGTCACAACAAATAAAAGGATAGGCATATGTTTAGCTTTGGTCGTTGCTAATAAAGATAATTTTTTTACAAAAAGTTAGCTTCACTGATATTATTTTTATTCACTCGAAAAATCCACAAATTGTTTACTGAACAACCTGATCTATCTATCTATCTATCTATCTATCTATCTATCTATCTATCTCAGTCTTCTTATATCTATCTATCTATCTATCTATCTATCTATCTATCTATCTATCTATCTATCTATCTATGTCAACAACTCATTCTATATCTTTTTCATTCTCTCATCTATCTACCTATCTATCTATCTATCTATCTATCTCTCTCTCTCTCTCAATACATTCTCTCTCTATCTGATTCAGTCTCTTATCTATCTATCTATCTATCTATCTATCTATCTATCTATCTATCTATCTATCTATCTATCTATCTATCTATCTATCTCCCTCAATACATTCTCTCTCTATCTGATTCAGTCTCTTATCTATCTATCTATCTATCTATCTATCTATCTATCTATCTATCTATCTATCTATCTATCTCAATACCTTCTCTCTCTATCTGTTTCATTCTCTTATCTATCTATCTATCTATCTATCTATCTATCTATCTATCTCAATACATTCTCTCTCTATCTGATTCAGTCTCTTATCTATCTATCTATCTATCTATCTATCTATCTATCTATCTATCTATCTATCTATCTATCTATCTCAATACCTTCTCTCTCTATCTGTTTCATTCTCTTATCTATCTATCTATCTATCTATCTATCTATCTATCTATCTATCTACCTACCTATCTATCTTAACCAATTCCTCTATTTCAATTATTATTTCTCGCATCCTCTCTACGTCAAGTGCATTATCTTTTTCACTCTGTCTCTGTATTTTGATATATACTTACATATATATATATATGTGTGTGTGTGTGTATGTGCGTGCGTGTGCGTGTGTGTATATATGAATGAATCTAAGACAGAAAAGCCAACCTAACAAGCCATATGAAATATACCCTAATATAATAGTAACAATATATATAAGAATTATTTTTACAAAAAATATCTGATTCTTCGAATTCAAAAAATATATATAAAAAAAAATAAAGG
>OZ038508.1:14301183-14328683 GCA_964036315.1 Acanthosepion esculentum | reverse complement strand
TAACCCTTTCGGCTTAGTGGCTTTCTCTCCTTGGAGCCATTTCCGAATGTTTGGGAGAAGCACATGAAAACATGCTAACTCATATTTCTTTACGTTGGTGTATAATCAAGAACATTTTCTTTCTCGGGACATGCCTTCATACATACATATAGGAACACGAACCAACGTATATACATATATTTATTTTCATTTTCATTTACCTATGTGCATATATATACGTACATATACATATACAGGTTGGCCATAAAGTTCGTGTGCACTTGAATTTGCGATAGAAATAATCTGTAAAAAATGTTATAAAGTTTAATGTACCCCGTTTTAAGTATAGCTAAAATAACTAATGGGATTTCGGGCATTACTATAATCAGTTGACAAATGTTTTCCGTGAACTGCAAAATCGTATTACCGTTTGTATTGCTAATGATGGAGGACATGTGGAAACTTTAGTAAATATAGATTTACTTCTTTGTAATCCTTTTTACAAATTATTTCTATCGCAAATACAAATAAAGTTATAAATTTTTAAAGTGCACACGAACTTTATGGACACCCTGTATATGCAGTTTTTTTCATAAGGCCTAATTTTATCAGTGCAGTTGTATCATTATATATTTGAGATAATGTATTATTATGTACAAAATACACTACCAGTTGTTTCCGCTTAAGACAATGCAAATTTAGACTATATTATCTAGTGATGGTTAGTTTCAAAAGGATTAGAAAGAAGTAAATCTATATTTTTTAAGGTTTTATTGAAATTTTATTTAACTTTCCACATGTCCTCCATCATTAGCAAAACAAAGGGTAATACGATTTTGCAGTTCACGGAAAACATTTGCCAACTGATTTACAGTAATGCCTGAAATCACATTAGTTATTTTAGCTATACTTAAAACTAGGTACATTAAACTTTATAATATTTTTTACAGATTATTTCTATCGCAAACACAAATAAAGTTATAATTTTTTCAAAAGTGCACACGAACTTTATGGAACCCCTGCATATTTTATGTACGAATTACTATCAATTCACATACACACAGACACTTACACACACACACACACACACACACACACACACACACACACACACATATATATATATATATATATATATTACATACATGCTTATAGATATGTGTGTGTATGACTCAC
The DNA here is from genome assembly GCA_964036315.1 of Acanthosepion esculentum. Taxonomy (NCBI): domain Eukaryota; kingdom Metazoa; phylum Mollusca; class Cephalopoda; order Sepiida; family Sepiidae; genus Acanthosepion; species Acanthosepion esculentum. The sequence continues at coordinate 14,327,528 of OZ038508.1, read as the reverse complement.
TTATCTTTTTTGTAAGTTATATAACCCCAAACCACATCAAGATTTCAAACATCAGTATAGCGGTTTGTAACAATTGGCTACGTAAAATTAATTGCTATAACATCCACAGATGATTAGAAAAAAAAACAAACAAATAAAAAAATAACGTTCGAATGCGTTTCGATCGAATCGGTGAATTGCAAACAAATACATTTTGCTCTGATAAAAAATACGTCGTTCGAAGAACAATCTCTCTTCATATTGTAAACATTGTTATTCTTTTTCATTGCAATTCTTTGCTTAACTTTTTTCATTTTGAATCGCAAAATGAAGGACGAATTCTTTCAATTGATGTAATTTGAATTATTGTCCTGCATTTGTAACGAAAAAATGGAAGTAATATTTTAATCTGTTATTGTAAACGAGCGTACAGATGTCAATCCAATTTCCATAGCATCTTAATTTCCATTTTTTGTGGCTGGTGGTGACCAGTTGTAATACATTTGAAGAATAAAATGAATGACAAATAAAACATACTAATAAGGTAAATAAGAAAATCATTGATAATTACAGTTGTCATCTTTGATAACAGAAATGTTTAATTTATCGCTTCCATTTCGAAAGATAGATAATGATCAGATTAAGATAGATAGATAGATAGATAGATAGATAGATAGCTACCTAAATAGATAGATAGATAGATAATGATCAGACTAAGATAGATAGATAGATAGATAGATAGACAGACGTGACCAGTACTGATATAGATAGATAGAAAGGTATTCATTTGTGAAAATCAAATATAGAATGTAAAAAAGAACACAAAACGCATAATAAGATATTAGACTACGATATATATATATATATATATATATATATATATATATATATATATATATATATATATATATAAATACGTGTGTGTGTGTGTGTGTGTATGTATATATATCTGTCTATATTTCTGAGACGAGGTATTATGTACACTATTTACATTATTCGGACTATTGTCCTCATCTTTGTCGCCATATTTATTACAACGTTTCGGCCTTTCAGTATCTGTCTATATTTCTGAGATGAGGTATAATGTACATTATTTACATTATTCGGACTATTGTCCTCATCTTTGTCGCAAATATTTATTACAAAGTTTCGGCCTTTCAGTATCTGTCTATATTTCTGAGATGAGGCATTATGTACATTATTTACATTATTTGGACTATTGTCCTCATCTTTTTCGCCATATTTATTACAACGTTTCGGACGTTGTACGCTCCGGCCTTATTCAGATGGTTGGAATGTCGAACTGAACACTTTATTTCGCTCACTGGGGTAGACTGTTCTAGTTCCGTGTGCCATGCTTAATCTATCTATCTATCTATCTATCTATCTATCTATCTATCTATCTATCTATCTCATTCTGTTCATATCTATCTATCTATCTATCTATTTAATTCTCTTCTATCTATCTATCTATCTATCTATCTATCTATCTATCTATCTATCTAAATATGTTCAAAACTATGTATGCATCTAACTATCTATGAGAGTAAGAGGAGGAGACAATTAGTGCAGTTTATGAGGATATGTAGGATAGATAGCGGGAGATTTTTTTAAAAATTAGCTTTTCTTTGGCAACAACTCACCAAATGGGACTTCCTTCTTACCGATAGAATGGGAAGGGAATAAATATTTCAATTCTCAATCGTAGTGTTCTCAGAATGAGTGATTATTGTTACTCATTACAATATAATTCTATAAATCTCATAAAACATTAGAGGTTTTTATCATTTCATCTCAAAGAAAGCGATAATGAAAATTCTATTATGAGTTTTTTCTTGGTAATTCGATCAAATGAATGCAAGCGTAATACTAGATGGACAATTAGGTCTCATCATTTTACTGTTGAACTAGCTAAACATAAACGCATGTTCTATAGTTTAATAGTTTCTTTTCTCGGAGTCCTTGCCCCTGGAAATCTTCGCATTTCATGCTTCCCTGCCACATACAATCGCCAGAAATATAAATGAAGGTCCAATCACAATGCAAACAGTCCTTTTATTTTCCTTTCTCATCACTTAAGTCATCTCATTTTATTTCACATTTAGTATCACGCGGCGTCTTAATGGCATTAACGTCTTACTTGGGGTGAGATGATAAAACAAAAAAATGATGATCCTTAGATGACACCCTCAAACACAAAGCCGTGTTTGTTGCCGCAGCTCAGGAATGAGCTGGAGTACATTTAGAGTTTTAATTCAAATTCAAGCTGAGCAATTTCCGCTTGTGAAAGCTACAGGATCAGTTCGTTACGTTTGTAGCTAGATTATAACTTCTATTTCGCTGATGTTGCGCATTCCATCATCTCTGGTTACAATGTCTATCTATCTATCTATCTATCTATCTATCTATCTATCTATCTATCTATCTATCTATCTATCTATCTATCTCATTCTGTTTATATCTATCTATCTATCTATCTATCTATCTATCTATCTATCTATCTATCTATCTATCTAAGTCTGTTCAAATCTATCTATCTATCTATCTATCTATCTATCTATCTATCTATCTATCTAAGTCTGTTCATATCTATCTATCTATCTATCTATCTATCTATCTATCTAAGTCTGTTCATATCTATCTATCTAAGTCTGTTCATATCTATCTATCTATCTATCTATCTATCTATCTATCTATCTATCTATCTATCTATGTCTGTTCAAACCAATCTATCTATCTATCTATCTATCTAAGTCTGTTCATATCTATCTATCTATCTATCTATCTATCTATCTATCTATCTATCTATCTATCTATCTATGTCTGTTCAAACCAATCTATCTATCTATCTATCTATCTATCTATCTATCTATCTATCTATCTATCTATCTATCTATCTATCCAACTCTCTGTGTGCATGTATGTGTGTATATGTGTATGCGCGCCATACATATAGACATTGTTCAGGCAGAATAACAGTAGATAATCGCTGCCATATTGTTGATGGACCATCGCCAAAAGATCACTTATAATATTGAAGTAAAAATTCAGACTCATCCACCCAAAGACTATTTATTTATTTTGACATTTTCCTTCTGAGTAGTTTTTTTTCCGCAGCTTACGACATTTACCCAAATTTAGAAACGTGAAAAAGGTCACAAATTCTATCTTTACCTGACAATAGATTTTTTTTCCTTTGCAATCTTATCTTTGGCAAAATATAAAAAATATAAAAATATATGTCTGGCAACGTTGTTCTACCAATCGCTACATATTCTCGGCTTTCTGACAAACCATACAAATTGCTAATGGATTGTATCGATTAATATTTGAAAATAGTTGTCTTTATAACCCGTGATATCATAAGTAAACCATTCAACAAAACATTAATTCTCTCCAATAATTACATATATCGTGACACAGTGAAGACTAAAAGCACACTGAGGAAGTAAGCATTTGCTAGCTTTTAGATGATGTATATGTAAAGTGATATTGTGAATATAATATTAATCATCCAAAAATGATCTTTTAATATTCGTCTGTGTTCTGTTAGAAAACACATAGGAAATATAAATTTGCGAGGTTCTCCTCCAGGGGAAAAACGAACAGTACACCTCGACGCATAGAAGTGCTTGTAATGGCTGCTTAGTGTGGACTCGTTGTAAGTTATTAAGGTTTGTTTGTATTGCAAGAATGAATGATTACTGAGGTAATATTAGTGTTTTAAAATGTATTTCGATAGTTTAGCTCAAATACTTACATCGACGTTTGGCAGTCAATTAAGTAGAAAAGATTGTCAGGGGTCAAGAAATAATGTTAGCGTTAATGACAGAATATATATATATATATATATATATATATATATATATATATATATATATAAAAAGAAGAGAAAGAAACTGCAAACGATTAGGGTAAAATATAAATTGTACTTTATTTTCCATATTTTTCCTACACGGGTGTCCGGTCTCACGACCTTCATCAGCCAAAGGGTAGATAATTCTAGATATTATTAAAAGGAATTAATTTCGCTTACGTTTTCCGATGTTTAATCATTGTCTTTTTGTGTAGTATCCCAAATGTTTTTAATTGAACTGGTGGCAAAAGTGTTCTTCTGCTTAACGGGTAATAAAACAGTTAGGATTGGCCAGAGAAAGGGCGAAGAAGGATATATATATATATATATATATATATAAGGCCGAAGAAGGATATATATATATATATATATATATATATATATATATATATATATATATATATATATATATATATATATATATATATATTTACATATATATAAGGTCGAAGAAGGATGTCTTTGTTTTTTCTTTTTATGGCCACTGTGTGTGTGTGTTTTGCTAGTATATATATATATATATATATATATATATATATATATATATATATATATATAAAGAAATATAGTATGAAGATGTGCTATAATTATGGGATAAAGTGCTCAATATCAGAGATAGAGCGTGTGTAAATATAAAAGTGAACATAGATATATATAAATAGCCGAGAAAAATAACAGCACTCGTTGCCTGACGATTGCATCTAGCATGAAACAGTCTGTCGCCTCTAAGTGTTGACTTCTATGTTCACTTTTATATATATATATATATATATATATATATATATATATATATATATATATATTATTTCATGTCATACAAAGCAATAATGACAATTGTTCTTATGAGATTTTTTTTTCTTGGTAATTCGAACAAATGAATGTAAGTGTAATACTAGATGAGCAATTAGGTCTCATCATTTTACTGTTGAACTAGCTAAATATAACCGTATGTTCTATAGTTTAATAGTTTCTTTTCTCACAGTTCTGGCCTCTGGAAATCTTCCCATTTCTTGCTGCCACATGCAATCATCAGAAATATAATCGATAAAGGACTTTTCTAGTATTATCTGAAAATTTTTTAAAGATTGAAATTCTAGCAATTGTAAACTTGAGAGCCTCTCAAAACAAAGGTTTGCTATTAAAGTGATGAATGAGGCGTGTTATATACGAATGGGGAGGTGGTCGGAAGTGGAGATTATGACGTTGACTGGGATAGATAACGATTGATCTTTGAGATGAAGAGATCTTAACCTGCAGTGTTCCGAGAAGCACAGACAAAGGAGTCTGTTTCACAAAGTAGCAGCTCACGGGGTAAAAGCAGTCAGCATGAAACTTTATTTCTGTATTTGGAACACGGAGGAAATGTGGATGATTCGACACTGTGGAAGAAGCGTAGTGTGTGCTGGTGATGAATATCTGAACCGGGGAAAACTAAAGACTGGAGATCATTGGAACATTTGTCAAGGAAACAGCGATATATTAGAGAGTGGCTTGGCTATAAAGGTCAGAACTAGTGGGACTAATCTATGTAGCTTATCTGAACATTTGACATGAAAATAGCGATAAAATAGTAAATGGCCTAACGGTAAATGTCTGAACTGTTGAACCTTAAATACTGGAGATCATCTGAACATTTGACATGAAAATAGCGATAGAATATTAAATTGCCTAGCGCGAGAAAATTTTCAGTCCGAAAAGGGGGGGCCTATTTAAATAAAAAAAAGTTTTGGAATCACTGGAGTAAAATATGGCTTAGATGTGAAGGTCTGAACTCGTGAAAACTAAACGCTGGAGTGCATCCAAACACTAGCCATGGAAATAGCGTTAGATTAGAGAGTGTCTTATCTGTAAAAACTGGAGCTCATCTGAACATTTTCCATGGAAAGAACGATAGAGTAGAGAGTCGGTTAGCTGTAAAGGTCTGAAATGTTAAATATTAAAGAAAGAAGCTCATCTGAACATTTGCTATGGAAATAGCGATCGTAGCGAAAGGCTTGCGATGCTTTGTCTGTGGGAAAATGGCTGCAAAATGGAGAATAATTCTTCCACCATAAGACGGTCTAAAAGACCTTGGATTCTATTAAGGATGGAAAATGAGAATTAACTTCAGTCCAGATATGCCAACAACACGCTAATCTGTCTCTAATCTGACTCTTGTAAAGATAAAACCTATAGAAAGATTTATATTACAAACCAGTTTAACACTCTTATCTTTGTTTCCAACAAAATCTTCCTGTTTGTTTAGTTTTTAGAAATTGATATAGCTAGTATTTATTCGATGTCTCCCGTGAGTAAACCGTCATAAGTTTGGGCCTAATACGGTTAATAGGATCAGAGTTATTAATAGTTCAGAATTTTGCAAACAGAGGCAAAATGGCGTCAAGATGACCCACGGCAACTCCCTTGAATGGAATGGCGTGGTGCTGTATCAGTGTTGTAATCTCCAGCGACGAAGCATACATGCTTCAACGATGTGCACAGCACTGCCTCTAAAAATGGTCCCGAAGAACTGGAAATTGAAAAGATCTGATTAGTAACCATTTTTAATGTCTGATTCGCTGGAATCAACGAATCATAGCGTATGAGAAATAGGTCGATCATCTATTTAAAAATACTGGCAAGTTAGCAATGATGAGAGCTTCAGTTCAATCTTCCTTCGTGGTTTATTTTAGGAACGTTGGGGTGTTTGCAACAATAAGAATGTTCGTTCGATCATCCCTCACGTGTTGGGAAGTTAGCAACCAGAGAAGCGCCTGTTCGATGATGTTTCAGAGGGTTTAAAATAATGTCAGAACGTTAGCAATAATAAGAATGTTTGTTCAATCATCCCTCATACGTTGGCAAGCTAGCAACCATAGGAGACCTGTTCAATCATGTCTCCCGGGGTTTTAAATAATGTCGGAATGTTAGCGACAATATTAATATTCGTTTGATCATCCCTCACACGTTGGGAAGTTAGCATCATGACAGCGCCTGATCGATCATGTTTCACAGGGTGTTAAATAATGTCGGAATGTTAGCAACAATAAGAATGTTTGTTCAATCATCCCTCATACGTTGGCAAGCTAGCAACCATAGGAGACCTGTTCAATCATGTCTCCTGGGGTTTTAAATAATGTCGGAATGTTAGCAACAATATGCATATTCGTTCGATCATCCCTCACACGTTGGGAAGTTAGCAACCATGAGAGCACCTGTTCGATGATGTTTCACTGGGTTTTAAATAATGTCGGAATGTTTGCAACAATAATAATGTTCTTTCGATCATATTTCACAGGCTTTTTAAAAACGTCCCAAACTACAAAATAATATTCGGGTCATTGATGGAGGCAATTCGCAAGTTAACAACCATAGAAATGTTTGTTCGAACCCGTTTCGCAGTTGGAAATTGTCGGAAGGTAAACAACCGTAAGAGAAACTACCCGGACAGCTTCCACAATTTTTTCAAAAACGTCGGAGTGGTAGCAACAATAATAGAACCTGTTCGGTTATCCTTCGCAGGCTTTTTTTTTTAAATCTCCCAAACTACGAAATAATATTCGGGGGAATGATGGAGGCTATTCACACGACCTTAAAAATGTTCGGAAGTTAAGAACCATAACAATGTGTGTTTAGTTTCTTTTGTTTTACGGTATATCAACCTCAATGGGTTATTTAATGCCGACAAGATTTTTTATTGCTGGTAATATTTTGTCTGTCTATCTATCTATCTATCTATCTATCTATCTATCTATCTATCTATCTATCTATCTATCTATCTATCTATCTATCTATCTATCTCAGTCTTGTTATATCTATCTATCTATCTATCTATCTATCTATCTATCTATCTATCTATCTATCTCAGTATATATTGGTTTGGATTGTTTTACGGCATATCAACCTCAATGGGTTATTTAATGACGACAAGATTTTTATTGCTGGTAATATTTTATCTATCTATCTATCTATCTATCTATCTATCTATCTATCTATCTATCTATCTCAGTCTTCTTATATCTATCTATCTATCTATCTATCTATCTATCTATCTATCTATCTTAGTATATATTGGTTTTGATTGTTTTACGGCATATCAACCTCAATGGGTTATATAATTCCGACAAGATTTTTATTGCTGGTAATATCTATCTATCTATCTATCTATCTATCTATCTATCTATCTATCTATCTATCTATCTATCTATCTATCTCAGTATATATTGTTTTGGTTTGGTTTGTTACACAGCATATCAACCTCAATGGGTTATTTAATGCCGACAAGATTTTTATTGCTGGTAATATTTTCTATCTATCTATCTATCTATCTATCTATCTATCTATCTATCTATCTATCTATCTATCTATCTCAGTATATATTGGTTTGGATTGTTTTACGGCATATCAACCTCAATGGTTTATCCAACATTTTTATTGCTGGTAATATTTTTTCTTCAAAAATGTATTACTGGCAACATTTTTTCAAAGAATTATTGTTGGTAATATTTGTTTTTCAAAAATGTATTGCTGGTAATATTTTTACTTCTAAAAAAGTATTGCTGGTAATATTTTTCCCTCAAAAATATATTGCTGCTAATATTTTTCATTCAAAAATTATTGCTGGTAATAATTTTTTTTTCAAAAAAATTATTGCTGGTAATATTTTTAGTTTTAAAAAAGTATTGCTGGTAATATTTTTTCCTCAAAAACATATTGCTGGTAAAATTTTTGATTCAAAAATTATTGCTGGTAAAATTTTTTTCCAAAAATGTATTGCTGGTAATATTTTCAGTTTTAAAAATGAATTGCTGGTAATATTTTCAGTTTTGAAAATGTATTGCTGGTAATATTTTTTCCTCAAATATATATTGCTGGTAATATTTTTCCTTCAAAAATGTATTGCTGCTAATATTTTCATCAAAAATGTATTGCTGGTAATAACTTTTCCTTCAAAAAATTATTACTGGTATTAAAACCTATTTTTACACTGTCATAGTGTATTGACCCCAGTTTGGTTGGGGTAACTATTTGCCCATAGTTTGGAGCCTAACGGGTGCTGCCACCTCGGGTCAGGGTGGGCCTGGCAACACCAGTAATTAAGAAGTGGTTCACCGCTTCTCAAAACCTCCTGATCAGAGCAGAGGCCTTACTGTCAGATGTAGTTTATCGTCTTACCCAGGACGCGGATGTAGTTTATCGTCTTACACAAGACATTCAGCATCCTGGGTAAGACTGACAAAGGGACTACTCAGATCGGGTTAGTTTCTCAAACAGAAATCGATCTAAAAAATTCCACGAATTCATAGTTTGAATTAATAATTACCACGCTCTCTTCGTCAAGTTGAAGACCAATATGTGCTTTGGGGCCTAATCCCAAAGGGTACAATCGCGAATGTTGAAATCTTGAAAGATCTGAATCTCGAAAAATAATTAACAGAATATTCTTAAATAAACACATTTATTTACATTTTTAAAAAGTAATTTAGTTGGTAAATATAGATACGACCGGATTTTTAAAAAAAATTAAATTAAATTAAGAGCAACAATTTTTAAAAAAAAATATGAAAAAATGTGTATTGCATGGATAGATAATGAGCAATTTATTTTGATTTGTTTGCTTAACGACATATCAACATCTTCTGGGTCATTCAATAGCAAAATTTTATATTCTTGGGATCTTTGATGTAATAAAGATATAATATGTTATTCTGATTTCACAACTGAATACATGGTAGATTATTCTCAGCTTTTATCCTAATACATGTTTGTGTGGACATAATTACTAGAGGTAGTGATGTTTTTTTTATATTGTAGTTTCCTTGAAGTTATATTTTAGAAAGCAGTTTGATTTCTTTAAGAAATTGTAGAATATTATATAGATTAATGCCATGAAAGAATTCTTTCATGTAGATTTTGTGGATGTTTCTTTAGCGGCACATCAAAATCTCCATGGGCCACTCAATGCCGAAATCTAAATAATTTGGTCGTAATTGTATGCTTTCAACTACAGATAAAATATATTATTTGTAAATTTACTATCAGATGTATTGTTGATAATTTTATTACAAATAGGTATTGTTGGTAATTTTTTAATATAAAAATGTATTTGCTGGTATTTTTAATTTTTTTTTTTTAAGCTTTTCACCCCAAGCAAGGCTGGAAGCCACTAGCACGCAAGGGGTTATAGAAGGTTTGGAGGAAGAGCAGATAGGAGTGGTAGAGGAAAGGATGTGGAGAAAGATAGTGGATCAATCAAGGTAAGGGGGTTACAGAAGATTTGGAGCGAGAGCAGATAGGAATGAAAGGGGAAAGGATGTGGAGAAGGGAAGTGGATAGATCAAGGCAACTGGAGATGTCGATTGACGTTACACTTAAATAGTTGGAGATTATATTTGTCAGGGAAACAGGAATAAGGAAGTGACTTCCACGGGCGAGAGGTGCGAGACATGAAGCTATTGGAATAGAAGAGATGTCTACATCTAACAGTTTCAACAGTGAAGGGGTGGGAACGGGATGCCGGCCTCGTAGGACGCTTAAATTCATGAGGCCTGGGAACCAGCGAAAGCAGCTCCTCGGAGCAATTACCGTGAAAGTATTTGTAAAAAAAGACAGACCGAGGCAACGGCGCGTCTGTGAGAGAGCGACTGCAGACGAGATGACAGATCAGGGCCAATTACGTTGCATATCCGTCTCTGGATCTTATCAAGAACCCTGAGGCAAACAGCAGGGGCTCCAGACCATATATGTCAGCAATACTCCATGCAAGGGCGAATGGTTGATTTATAGATTTGGAGGATCGATTCCGGGGAGAAAAATTTCCTGGCCCGGCACAGGGAGCTAACTTTCCTTGCGGTGGATGAAGCAATTGACTCGATGTATTTGTTCCATCTCAGGTCAGCGGACAGCGTGAGACCGAACAGTCGCAGAGAGGAGCTCTCGAGAAGTTGGTCTTCAGACATTCTAATGGGATGCAGGGATGGATCCCTGTGGTGGTTAATAGAGAGCAGTTTTGTTTTAGAGGCGTTAAAGTTAAGTAATTTTTTTATATTTTCATAAGGTTTTGTTTTTGTTTAGAGGTTCATTATTTGCCCATAGATAGTACCTCAGCAGGTGTCACCACTCCGGGTCACGATGTCCTTGGGAACAGTAGCAATTAAGCGGTAGTTCCACCCTCCTCCCGGTTAGAGGCCTTGCTGCCGGATATAGTCTATCGTCATACTCGGGACAATAGCTGCGAGTAGAGGTGGATTCTTATCTTTCCAAAAGGAAATTCTCCGATTAACAATTTAGGAACATTATCCGTTACACCACCCGCACATCCGAACTTACTGCACCTGATATTCCCAAGTGATCACCCATCTAGGTACTGATCAGGCTCGAGTTTGCTTAACTTCGGTGATCGTACAGGAACCGGTGTTTCAACGAAATGTGACCGTAAAACTTTATACCATCCACACATTCAAGCTAACTGCAACTTGTATTCCCAAGTGGTCACCCATCTAGGTAATGACCAGGTTTGACGTTGCTTACCTTCGGTGATCGTACTGGAGCCGGTGTCTCAAGGCATAACAGAAATGTTGGAATCGCTGCTTAGAGGGGGATTATTTTGAAGTGTCTGTGGATAAATTTAATGACTAACAACTAATTTTCTTTTTCATGTAGAAAAAAATACTGGTGTAATAGTGAAAATTTTCTAGGCTTAGTCTTGAGAGATTTAGAATATGACCACATATATTTAAAGATCTAATTCTTTCACATGACCCTATACCTCATGTCCGGAATGTCTGCTAATTACAGAATTCACTCTTGTGACAGGAAGTGGAATAATATATTCGGATAATTCCAAATTCCGACTAAACGAATACCGGAACTAGCTTAAAAGAATGAAGGAAAAAAGGTCATTTTCTGAAAGAAATTTAACATTTATATAATCAAATAACGATCCTCAGGCTATGACGGTTCCGTATAGGATACAGGTTCGATTCCTGTCGGACGACGAATATTTTCTATGAAATTTTCTCGGACATTCAGTTCGATAAATGTTATAAATACTGTTTATTATAAAAACAGAGCATTTACTTAAATATTTGTATCTATAAAAAGAATCTATAAACATAAAAATGTCTTATATATATATATATATATATATATATATATATATATATATATATATATATATATATATATATGATCGGTAGAGCTATTCATGAGTCTTTCACACCAGCCATGACGGTCCTGCACCAAGAATAACATAGCTGGTGGTTGCTGGGAGACCAACCCGTCTTGCGCCATGGTTAGGTGTCCTGAACAGTAGTTCTCTCGCGAAACAACAAACCTACTCTTACATAATTCCAGTTAAGAAGATATCGCTTAGTGTCAAGCAGACAGACATTGAAAATGCTATAAGTGTGTAAGCTTCACTGCCGTAGTCAGGCTTAAATGATCTCTGTGTGTGTGTGTGTGTGTGTGTGTGTGTGTGTGTGTGTGTGTGTGTGCATGTGTGTCTACATATAAAAACGAGAGTTGAGAGGAAGAAGAATGTGCCAAAGTCGGCTCGTAAATTTTTCATTCATCTAATGATTGCACTACATGTAAGCAAGCAGGGAAAATAAGAAGAAACGGATTATTGAAATGAACTAATGTGAGAGCGGCTGACAGAACTGAAATATATTGTGTATACTAAATGCGTTATTTTAACAAACACTTATTTGATAATCATTGTGAACGATTTATTTTAAGAATAGATTATAAATAGTATTACTAATGAAAATCCGAAAAACAATTTTGTTTTGGAATTACTGCCAACCTTTCTGTGAGACAATGGTTATTATATTTATACGTTTGAACTATCTCTCATACATACATAAGCCTATCACATCAACAATCACGGTCCTGCATCAAGGATGGAAGGTCATTAGGGTGGCAGTGTGCGTTATAACATAGTTGGTCAATGAAGATAGTTGATGGGAGACCAACCCGTCTTGCGTCATGGGTAGGTGTCCAGAGCAGTAGATCTCTCGCAAAACAATAAACCAACTGTTAGATAATTTCAGTTAAAAAGATATCGCTCAGTGTCAAACAGACAGACATTCAATCGGCTATAAGTAGAGAAGCATATTTTAAAGAAATGTAAGCATGTGTGCCAGATTCAGGCTTAAATGATCTGCGTGTGTGTGTGTGTGTGTGTGTGTGTGTGTGCGTGCGCGTGTGTGTGTGTGTGTGCGTGCGTGTGTGTGTGTGCGTGTGTGTGCCTAAAGATAAAGAATAAAAAAGAAAGAGTAAGAGAAAACCACTCAAAAACAAAAGGCCATACTGTTTTAGGTCCTACGTGTACCTCCAGAAATTCAACGGCAGATTGTCCAAGAGACATATTTTTATTCGATCGAGCTAACTCGGACTTTTCATGAGTCTATCCATCCAACAATTACGGTCCTGCATCAAGGTTGAAAGTTCATTAGGGAGGCATTCTGTGTCATGACATAGCTGGTCAATGTAGGTGGTTGCTGGCCGACCAACCTGTCTTACCCTATAACTAGGTGTCGCGAATTCTTGTTTTGCTCGACAGAAGTGTCCTGTAAGACGTATTCTGCGTTCGCGTAAAATTGTAAAAATATCAGTAATGGGTCCATCGAACTGGATGCTGTCTCCAAGAGATCTTAAGTATAGCTCTCAAATTTATCGCATTGACACTGAATCCAATATGGTTGGCAGCATTTTCTAGATGATGTAGGAGAACTATAGTAATGGTGTCTGCAGCGATAGCAAGGTCATCTGCATAATCAATATATGTCAACGTTTTCGTAGGGTATCGACTTGAGAGTCTTGGTGATAAAGTAAAAACCTAATATGTACTTGTTGGGTTATTTTGAGTACATAATATACTAGTGAGCAAACCAAAATGAGCTGACTCATTTTATAGTCCACCCATAGAAGTTTAACCAATCAGAAGACTTGAAATATTCGATCCAATGTGTATAAAGGCGGCCATTTTGTTTTTTTTTCTTGACGGAATATCCACTAACAACCTCTGATATGAAAGACTTGCAGAAGTACGTTTTCCTACCCACTCCGAATATCCACTGCCAACCTCTGATATGGAAGACCTTAAGAATTCCTGAATAGCCGCTACTAGACATTGGTGCTGTTACATTGAACAAATTACTTCCTACGTCGGATTTCTACATTCAAACTACATTAAACATGTATTACAGTGGTTATGAGCGCAGATTACGACTGTATTTTGATGGAAATTAATCCAATTATGAATTGTGGGAAACGAAATTCTTAGGCTACCTTACAATACAAAAACTTCATGACATCATCCTTTGCCAAGATGACCAGAAGGAAGACGATGATTTTATGGAAAGAAATGCGACTGTGTTCGCTGAATTAATACAATATCTGGATGACAGAAATTTGTCTTCAATAATGTGAGAAGCCAAGGACAATGGACGCCGAGCGCTACAGATATTGCGTGAACACTACTTACCAAAACGTAAGCCTAAAATTATTGCTTTATATACTGAACTAACTGCGTTAAGGAGACGGGAGAATGAATCCGTAACAGATTATATTATACGGGCTGAGAATGTCACAAATTCCTTAAAAATATCAGGGTAGGCTATTTCAGATGGGCTGTTAATAGTCATGGTTTTAAAGGGATTACCATGGACATTTAAACCATTCACGACAGTCATAATTCAAAAAGATAAAAGTCTAACTTTCACTGAGTTTAAAGTCGCATTAGGTAGTTATGAAGAAACTGAAAAAATGTGCAACCCAACAGTACTAACATTATTATTATTATTATTATTTATTCGTTCGAGCTAGCTTGGACATTCATGCGTCTGTCACGCCAACAATTACGGCTCAGGAGCGGAAGGACATTACGGTATCATTCCGTGTCATAACATAGCTGGTCAATGTAGGTGGTTGATGGGAGACCAACCCGTCTTGCGCCATGGTTAGGTGGCCAGAGCAGTAGATCTATCGCGAATAAAAAACCTACTGTTACATAATTTCAGTTAAAAAGATATCGCTCAGTGTTAAACAGACAGACATTCAATCGGCTAAAAGTACAGAAGCATATTTTAAAGAAATGTAAGCGTGTGTGCCAGATTCAGGCTTAAATGATCTGTGTGCGTGCGTGTGTGTGTGTATGTGTGCGTGCGTGTGTGTGTGTGCGCGTGTGTGTATGTGTGTGTGTGTGTGTGTGTGTGTGTGTGTGTGTGTGCCTAAAGATTAAGAATAAAAAAGAAAGAGTAAGAGAAAACCACTCAAAAACAAAAGGCCATACTATTTTAGGTCCTACGTGTACCTCCAGAAATTCAATGGTAGAATGTCCAAGAGACATATTTTTATTCGATCGAGCTAACTCGGACTTTTCATGAGTCTATCTCTTTCCAAACATTTTCTTTGAGTTTTTAATCCAGTTTATTATTTTCTTTTATGATAAAAATGCGTCATTTATCGTCTGTTTCCGGTTGGCCTTGCTTCCGGATAATCGAGTTCATATTAATCAAATATCGAAAAATCGAGTTACGAACTGGATTAATTCAGTGTTTCACTTCTTTTATTCTATCTTTTTTCCTTCCAGTTATTCTGTTTTTCGGAATTTCTACCTTTCATATTTCGATCATTCGTTTTTGGGAATTTTACCCTTTATCTGTCTTCCTTTGTTGATATACCAGTCAAAATGACGCTACATAGATTTAGAATCGTCACAATCTGTATATAATGCCGACTTCTGATAAGTTCGCTCTTCAGCCAAATCCCTTTTTCCACTGTCCGAAAATCAGCTGTGTCAACAGTAAACTGTCAAAGTCAGCTGTATATTTATTAACGCCACCCACTCAGCCATTTGAAACTTAGAAGAGCTTCCTAATGACACCCACCACTAACAGCGGAAACACTTGAACATATAATATTTTAGGATGTAAAAGAGTCTTGAATTGATAAGAACCGAAATGTTTGACAGAAGTAGATGAGAAGGAACTGATTACACTTTTCCCGTTATCAGGCTTGGAAAAAAAAAGGACTCTTTTAAAAGCATTTGTTACAGTTAGAGATACTTACAGCATTAGTCCGTTCCCAAGTTAACAGACATAACAATAAAAATGTTAATATATTAAAAGAAAACTTTTAAATCTCATTTTATTTAAAACTAGTAGCCATACCCACAGCTGGTCGATCAGAAAAAGCGTTCAATTAGAATGAAGCAAAAACAGCATCGTGTTTACATGTAACAGAGTCTATCTATATTACTTTAAAGTACTTTCATTAAAAAACATTTTGAATTAATGCTGTTACTGATATAATAGAAGTAGTCTGTATTTATTCAATCAAAATTAGCCGAGGACATGAAGGGGTAAAACAGGCAACATGAAGACTCACTTCAGACCACAATTATTTTGGAGCTTTTGAAATTCAGTTTGTCAGTGTGCTAAAAGGGATGTAAAAAGGATACATTTATAAAGCAATTGTTAAGTTTGATGAAAATTGGTTGAAAGATCAACGAAAAATAAGAAAGAAACCAGTTAAAAAAATCGCTATTTACGCGGGTTTTCATATAGGTAAACTCAGTTATCAAGTTAAATAACTTTTAAACAATCAACTTATTGTTGGCTACAACTGAGCCAAGATGTATTAGATTGCTTGAAAACTGAGGGAGAAATCTGAAACTGGTGAGCGGTGTTTCACGAAGCACTGAAATCGGTCGACTGAACTTATTTTTTTAAATTTACAATGGGTCGCGGGTTTAGGGACCAGAACGGACCGCAAATAGTTAGAATCCGCCAATACTTGTACCCCCCTAAAAGTGGTTATAAGTACCTATTTTTATTGTTAAACTCCCATATGCCGTGAAATTTCATCCTAAACACTTTAGAAACATTTCAGACCCTTTTTAAAACATTTTTAAAAAATACAATTGGTGACCATACACTTAGTGTAAATTTTCTTTCATACGTACAATAATCGTTTTTAATTACGAATAGACCGACACAACCATTGAAATTACTGTATAAAATATGGGTAACAAGACATAAAATATCAAATCTGGAAAATTTTCTAAAAAAAGTAATGTTAAGATGCCCTCAGACTTAGCATACATCACTTTTAAGACGCCAGCCGCAGCCCCTAACGAAGAACAAAGCCCAAGCACTATGCATGTTTTTGGGTTTGCTCTTTAGAATGAAGATGTAAAATTCTGCCAATTTTTACCATAAAAATGGACTGTTATATGTTTTAAATAACAGGAAAATAATACAAGAATATTTGAAATATGCTCGATAGACAAAAAAATACGCGAATCGAGGGAGTTCTCAGCGAATAATTTGTACATATGTTCTTCAGAAAAACACACGAATATTCGGGGTTTCCGCGAATAACATGTTCTAAAGAAATATCCATGAATGTGTGAAGCCGCGAATGTGTGAAGCCGCGAATGCTGAAACGCGGATGGGCGGGGGCTCACTGTATTGGCTTTTGTCGCTGTAGTTTTGTCTTCAGCTCTTTCTTGACAAAGATTCTGTTCGCTTTGAAATAAGTTAAATTAAATATAGTTTCTATCTTTTTACAATTCATGTGCAGTTCTTTCTCATTTTCTTTTTAGTCCGTACTCTATAGGGTCATGCGGTTTCCCTTCTGTGTCTGCTATTAACACTGTGTCATATGCACATCTTGTGACGATCAATAATAAATCTTGTCTGATCTTCCGGTTCTCTCAAGATCGCCTCGCAAATCTGGTGAGAAGACACATCTTTGTCTTACGTCTTTTTTTTTTCTTTTTTCGTATATTTTGAATTCCTAAAATCCAGAGACGGATATGCAATATTGTTGGTCCTGATCTGGCATCTCGTCTACAGTCACTTTCTCACAGACGTGCCGTCGCTTCCCTCTGTCTTTTCTACAAATATTTTCACGGTAACTGATTCGACGAGCCATTTTCATTGGTTCCCAAGCTGCATGAATTTAAACGTGTTACTAGGTTGGCATCTCACTTCCACCCTTTCACTGTCGAAACGGTTAAATGTAGCCGTTTCTTCTACTCCAATAGCTTCGTGTCTAGCACTTCCCGTCTGTGAAACTCCCTTCCTCTTACTTGCTTCCATGACAGTTATAGTCTTCAAATATTCAAATGTAATGTCAGTCGATATCTGATACCTTTTTTTTTTCTTTTTTTTTAAGCTTATCCCCCCCAAACAAGGCTAGAAGCCACTAGCAGGCAAGGGGTTACAGAAGGTTTGGAGGAAGAGCAGATAGGAGTGGTAAAGGAGGGGATGTGGAGAAAGATAGTGGATCGATCAAGGCAAGGGGGTTACAGAAGATTTGGAGCGAGAGCAGATAGGAATGAAAGGTGAAAGGATGTGGAGAAGGGAAGTGGATAGATCAAGGCAACTGGAGATGTCGATTGATGTTACACTTAAATAGTTGGAGATTGTATTTGTCAGGGAAACAGGATTAAGGAAGGGAGTTCCACAGGCCAGATGTGCGAGACATGAAGCTATTGGAGTAGAAGAGACGTCTACATCTAACAGTTTCAACGGTGAAGGGTGGGAACGGGATGCCTGCCTCGTAGGACGTTTAAATTCATGAGGCCTAGGAACCAGCGAAAGCAGCTCATCGGAGCAATTACCGTGAAAGTATTTGTAAAAAAGACAGAGCGAGGCAACGGTGCGTCTGTGAGAGATCGACTGCAGACAAGATGACAGATCAGGGCCAATTACATTGCATATCCGTTTGATCTAATTCCCCGTCCTTGTCTTTGTCCTTTCCACTATCACGTCTCTTTACTCTTGTTCTCAATCCGCTGTAACCTCTTACGTGCTAGTGGCACTCCAACCTTTCTTGGAGCGAATTGCTTAAAATCAGTTCTCAAGTAGGTATATATGCTGAAGGAACAGCTATTCACTCCTAACTTTATAGTAAGTCTGATCGGTTAGATCAAGTCAAATTAGAAGTTGATCTAAAAAAATGACATACAATCTGTTGTTAACTGGGGCAAGGAATGGCTTGTTAATTTTAATGAATACAAAACGAAATTTCTCTCTTTTAAATGTCTAAACGAACCATTTTTTACCCTCCATCAACATGGATGGTACTAGGATTGATACATTGTGCCATTTCTGATTGACCCTTTCCGCTGATATGAAGCGGAAATGTTATATTGAATCAATTGCTAGATCTTCTGCTAGGAATGTTGATTCACGGTGTCGTGACGGACAATTATTCTCACCAGACTCTAACTTACACATTTATAAGTCTACCATTCGACAATGCATTGAATACTGCTGCCACATCTGACCCGGTGCTCTTGCTATATATTTGGAGATTTGTGATAAAATCCAAAGAAGAATCTGCAATGTTATAGGTCCTGACATGGCATCTCAGCTTCTGTCTCTACCCCACCGCAATAACATAGCTTCCTTGTGTCTTTTCTATAAATACTGTCATAGTAATTTTTCTGGTGAACTTTCCTCTATGATACCAAGATTATAAATGTAAACCCAGTGCGAAATTGGCAGCAAGGTCTCATCATTTTACAATTGGAATAGCTAAATGGAGCCGTAAGTTCTATGCTAGCAGTTTCTTCTCTTGTACTTCCCGGCCTGTTAACCTGTTTTCAGGCTCATTGCTTCCTTGTCAACTTTGATATTCAAAAATTGAAATGCAATGACAATCGTTATATTCTGTCTTCTAAACACCTGTTCTTTAATTGTCCTCTCTCGTTAATAGTGTTTATTCTTGTATAATCTCACACCCAGTAACCCCTTTATTGCCTTACATGGGATGAAATGATTTAAAAAAATCATATTCTATTTATATGCAGGCCTTTTGTTCCGAGTATAAGTTTGAGAATATTTTAATGTCTTTCCCAAATAAGACACATCTCTAGTAGTTTGTATATGTCACAGTAGCAATTATTATAAGCTGATCATTTGATAGCAACCTCAATTTACTTATGATATTGGACGTATACCAGATGTGATAAACGAGGTCAGAAGAAAAATGTAGTAACTCATAAGTTTGTACAGCGTTCAGTCATCTTCAAGATCTTCGGACGCAGAATTTTTTGTGAATGGAGAAATACCATAAAACTGGGCTTTCTTATTTCATTCCGCCTGGTTTGAACAATGCACAAAATTCCTTTATTTTTAAGTTGCCTGAGTAGTTCCTGATATGAAAAGCAAAAAAACAAACAAACAAAAAACACTCATTTCCTTAGGAATAAATTCAGGTCACTTTATAAATGAGTTCTGTGGATAAATCAGTATTGTTACGTGTACTTTCTTGGTTATATAATTCGCGATGTTTTCTTCGTTTAACGTCCTTGAAATATATCTGAACCCTTTGATCGTACTGTCCCTGACACAATTTGATAAAGGTAGATTGCTGAACGTATTAAACTGCAAAAACACATATAGCTAGTCTTCAAAATGATCAAGACAGACTACGTTGAACTTAATAATGAATTACCTAGTGAGAGACGAGTGGACATTTTTATTACGGTGTCCCCAATAAGGCCCAAGAACCACTCGAGGAAGAGGATTAATGAATAAGATGGTCGTATGAGCGTAAGAGCAAGAGGAGTTAAGAAGTGCAGTTTAAGTATATAGGTAGGAAAGATAACGATAAAACTTAAAGAGGTTTATAGTGATGAAGAAAGCATTCTATCGGGAGTCTTTTCCGCCAAGAATCAGCTCTTAGGAAGATAACAATGGAATTGGAATGATTCGTCCCGGTGTAGGTGGCGTGATGGGTCTTAATTGTGAGCGTCTGAACTAGTGGAAGAAAGTAAAGTAGATCGTAAGAACGGTTGTCATGTTAACAGCCATATTGTAGCCATAGGCTTGGGATGCTTTATCTGTGGCGAAAGAAATTCTAGAGTGGAAAATAATCACCCACAAGGCCGTGTAGATATTTTAAGTCCATGAAGACTGAAAAGTGAGGTCTGGGCAGTTCCATTCTAGATATAGCAGCAGTACTACATGTTTGGTCTAATCTGGGTCTTGTAAAGATAGAACAATAGTCTTTGAGATTAGTGTGCCTTTATTTTCATGCGAGGGCAGCATTGAAAGCTTTTAGGCCGGACTCACATCCAAACATTTGAAGAAACGTTTAAGCTTAAGAATTCTTACTCAAATTCCTTCTTGGGTAACCCGGGTACCTTTAAGCACAAACTTGCAATTTATATATTTAAAAAAGAAAGTTCAATATTTTATGTTTTGACAATACTACTACGTTTCAGCACATAACCGATTATGGCTCTCCACAACGTCATTTTCTTTAATATCTGAGAATTAATATAACATTTTGGGGAAATGTGATGGTGTGGTTTTTCTGTAGCCTTCATCATAGTTTAGAATTCAAGGTTTTCCTTTTTTAGACTGGTTGCCACTCAAGAGAGCCTAGTGTTTCCTGCTATTTAACCCATAGCTGGAAGGAAATAGATGATGTGAGTCTTTCCAAAGGGATGCATATTGAACATATGTAGGAAGGTGAATGCAACTCACTAATCGGAAATTCCAACCCAGCTTTTCAGTTCCACTGTGCTCGCTAATAACTGTTACACTATTTACGAATCACAGTCTTTAAAAAAAATAAATTAGTTTAAAACAATTGAAAGTAGCATTTACGTCAGCATTAAACTGAAAAACTCAAGATATTGTTCTTAAATCGCAACGTCAGACGAAGGCTTTCATTTGGATGCCATGCACAGTACGAAATTCCTTCAGACATATCTAAAATCTCAGCTGTAGACAATCACTTTCTAAGATCAGTGGGGTCGCCTATCGTCCAGTTCACACGCCACGCATATCTTTTGCCACTTCATCATCGCCGATCAGACGTCAAACTGCCACCAGTCAGAATGAACCTATATCCACTCGAGGAGGCACCGTGCCTTGAAACACTATTGGGCCTCAAAGTCGCATCTGACCTCAAGTGGAACAAATACATACGATCCATTAGTAAGGATGCAGGTAAAATGGTCGGATATCTGCATCGCTGTAGTAAGTATCGGACTCCTGATATCTTGTAGCTATACAAGAACCAGATTAGGCCGAAAATGGAGTAGTGTTGCCATATTTAGGTGGGAGCTGACAAGACCTCATTATTCAGACTTGATAGATTCCTAAAGCGTCTTCGACCCATTGTGGGTGACCAAATATTTTCAATTCTCCAACCTCCCTCCTATAAACAGAATGCGGCAAGCCTCTTTTAGGATTATCGTTACTTCCACAGAAAGTGCAATAACAAAATACATTCTCTGGTCCCGCCAGTTCAAACTTTCACGGCAAGGAACCGCCATGCCACTTACATTGTAGCTAACCACCCACATCCCCATCGTATTCCTCTGGGGATAAGTTCCAGACAGCTTCTTTCCGCGAACCACTGTTCCGTGGAACCGACTCCCAAGAGGATATTTCCACGATCACTAAAATCTTAACCTGTTCAAGTCAAGGGTTAATAGTTATCGTCAACTCTTATCCATATAATTTGTATCCTACCGTAACCTTTTACCACAGGTGGGCCTGGGCCTTGTAAAGTTTGAACATTATTGTAAAAATAAATAAATATATATAAAAAAAAAGGTTTATCCCTGGTTTCCATTTGTTTTTAGGGTTGGGTTTACTGGTACTTTTAAAGTTTTCTCATTCTCTTTAACTAACAGGAACTCTTTGCAACTTAGTGGCATTATCGCATTGCTTGGGGAAAATTGATAAAAATGACTTTGAGAGAATGGATATAGATCCTGACTTCTTTGAACATTGTGGACTGGCGTTATAGAATCAGAAACAAAGACCTGCACCAGAAACCACATCTCTTGAGAACTTCCAGCGGCAAAAACTAAAACGGAGAATACATTAGAGGAATCGAAAATAATGACATAATCATGATGTTGACATTCCACCTTAATTCAAATAAATGATAGGAACTCCTATGAATATTGAAAGACCGATACCAACTAATGGAGTTGAAAAAACTATATTTTGGCAATACGACCATTTTAAACTATACTTCATAAATTAAATAACTTAAAACTTCCTAAACTATTATCGAATAAAAATTCCATTTTCAGCATTAAATGACCCACATGTGGGTTGATATGCCTGGTAATACAAACAAACGAAACCAGACCAAACCTATTTTTCTGAAAATTCGGTTTTGTTTGGTTTAGTTTTGTTGGGTTTGTTTTACGTAATATCAACCACAATGGGTTATTTAATGTCGACAAAATTTTTATTGTCGGCAATATTTTTTGTTCAGAAACATATTATTGGTAATATTTTTTTCTTCAAAAATGTATTGCTGGTAATAAATTTTCAAATCTGTATTGCTGGTAATATTTTTTTTTTTTAAATGTATTGCTGGTAATATTTTTTTTTTTCAAAACGTATTGCTGGCAATAGTTTTTTTTCAGAAATGTATTCCTGGTAATAATTTTTTCTTAAAAAATTAATTGCTGGTAATAATTTTTGTACAAATATATATTGCTGGTATTACAACCTATTTTTACAGTTTCATAGAGATTTGACCCCAGTTTGGGGTTAACTATTTGCCCATATCTGGGAAACTAACAGGTGCTACCACCCTGGGTCAAGGTGGACCTGGGAACACCGGCAATTAAATGTGGTTCCACGCTCCTCAAAACCCCCTGATCAGAGGCCGTGCAGTCGGATGTAGTTTATCGTCTTACCCAGGGCGCCTCATTTGGGGAGAGGGTGTCTTACCCCTCTGTAGATGTGCAGTCGGCGTATTCTGAAGCTCTAGCAGATAGGGCGGTTGGGAAGTTCCTTTTGAGAGATAGATTTTATAAATACTAACTGAAGAAAAGACTCGAGCCAACGCAGGTATGGTTCAACCGAAGTATGCTAAGAATATTATGGAGCGATCGTGTGAGCAACGATTAGGTTTTAGAGAGGAGGCAAACAAGGAGGAAGCTTATACTTAACATAAGGAAGAGGCAGATGAAAGGAGGGCCTGGAGAATCTGATACTCACAGGTCGAACAGAGGGAGAAAGAGACAAGTGAAAGAAACACATGACCTACCTGGCGAGCGTAGGCAAGGGAATGGCAGAACGATTTCTTGGGGAGTTGGCTGAGGTACGGAACTTATTGAGAGCCACAAGGGATAAGAAGTGGAGAGCCATGTTCGCCTTCGTCCTGAAAGGACACAGCGCATATAAAGAAAGAAGGCACTGGCTCCTCGGTAAATGAATGGTGAATGTTTCCTTATAAAGAAACGGTAATATTAAAATTACCAGTAGCAAGTGCATTTTTTGTACTTTGTATAGTCCTCACCAAACTGCTATCATTTTTATAAGGAAGGCTTTTGGGCATAAAAATTTTAACCTAGAGATAAATGCCTCTGTATCTATTCGTGTGTATGTGGTCAAATACCTCGCATAAATATGTATAGTGGTAATATTCATGTCACATATATCTGTCATTGGGACGCTGATATCAGATTTGATTCTCTTTAAAACATTTATCTTAATAGCTATGGTGTATGAGTGAGTGATTCATTTTAAATAGAGCATTTAAGTAGTTTCATCAATAGCACACACACACACACACACACACACACACATATATATATATATATATATATATATATATGGTCTGCAAGTGATAAAATCTGTAAACATATTTTATTACTTGATAGTGGAAAGCAAGAAAAACATTTTTAAGACTCCATTTTCCTGGCTTATTTGATATTTAATATTAAACATTCTTCTCGGTGTCATCTAAGTTTTAGCATTTTTTAAATTTTGTTTCTTTTCTCATGTAGGGTCAGCCATCTTGTGAACACGTGTTTGAACAAGTTTGAGTTTTCCTCCCTTTTAATTTTTAAGAATATCACTCCTTCTTTGGTTGAATAAAAATAAATAACGGTTTTATGCTTTTAGCGTTTGACGTTGCTTATACTTTATAGCTTGCAGTAAAACGACATTTTATATATGCACAGTCTTCACCCCGATTCAATACATTCAAATACTTGTAAAATTTGCAACGCCAGCAATCTATCTGATTTTAACCCGGAATGCTCTATACAAATAAAGAAATATATAAATTTTTATAACATCAACAAAATACAGTAGTCGTCAACAGCGTGAAGTAAGTAAACCACTGCTAGTGGTGGACTACTTAGACAGCATATTATCCCCACTTACAATAGTGCCCAACCTATTTAAGAGGATTGGGACATACCAAATAGTGCTCATATGTACGGTATAAAACACATTATGAGGAATGATGGCTTGGAAAATTTAATACTCACAGGGCGTATTGAAGGAAGGCTGGTAGTAAGAAATAGCGAGTTCTTATCAAATATGTTTATCTGAGTATATATATTAAAAATGATATCGTGTTTTATAGTGCAACAAGCAACTCAATGTTTCGTGCGGACGATCATCAACAGGCATGAACTCGGAATTGTCTGAAAACATTTTTTTTAATTTATCAGCTACGAGAAAGATAATGAAATTAGTATCTATCTTGTAAACATAATCTTCCTTATAGCTAAGAAGTAAAGGAATCATTCCAGACACTTCTGATGATTGAGGAATGTATGAAACATTAAGTAGCATGTGGTGACGAAAAATGATACTATTTTGCAGTATATCTCTTAACCCTGTTCTTTTACATGGAACACTGTTTAATCCTAACGCTAACTGTGATATATATATATATATATATATATATATATATATATATATATATATAAATTTTGTGGTGCGTATTCTTGCCATATAATTAACTTCATTATTTGATTTTCGTATGAATGATTTACGTTATATATATATATATATATATATATATATGAAGGAATATAGTCTTAAAGTGTGCTATATTTATGGGATAAAGTGCTCAATATCAGAGATAGAGCGTGTGTAAATATAAAAGTGAACATAGAAGTCAGCACTTAGAGGCGACAGTCTGTTTCATGCTAATGCAATCGTCAGGCCTAACATGAAACAGACTGTCGCCTCTAAGTGTTGACTTCTATGTTCACTTTTATATATATATATATATATATATATATATATATATATAGTCAAACCTAGAGACCCAGACAAACCTACCAAGGTTTCTCCTAAGCGGATTGTCAGGGAAAGCAGCTAAGCGGACCGTCAGAGAAAGCCAGCTTTCCCTGATGATCCACTTAGGAGAAACCTTGGTAGGTTTGTTTGGCTCTCTAGGTTTAACTAGGTCGGCTCTACTTTTGTTTTGAGCACTTTGTTAGTTAGTTGATTACTCGTATCGGGTTTTTTTCTTTGGGCTTTGAACCTGTAAGCTGTACGATTGTTTTCGACAGACGTTCATGTTCCTGGCTCTTTCTTTTTTTAAAACCTTTTTTTCCTTCGATCTTGATTTGATCATTGGCAAATCCAGAAACCGAAGGTTTTCCGAAACGAGTGTAGTTACCTACACATATATATATATATATATATATATATATATATATATATATGTATACAAAGTGACCATAAAGTTCGTGTGCACATTAAAATTTTATAATTTTATT
>OZ038508.1:14273683-14298683 GCA_964036315.1 Acanthosepion esculentum | reverse complement strand
TTGCGTGTATGCGTGCTGACATCGCTACATTCAGGAAAATTATTTGCTACACAACCCATCATTAAATTCAACAATCAAATGCGTACGTATGTACACAACAGCACACATATACATATATATGTCAAGTCCCAAACTGTTCACATATATTTATGTTTGTGTGAGCTCAGGTGGGCAAGCGCGTGTGTATGGGTGTCTGCGTACCTCAATAAGTGTACAGGCGTGTATCTATGTTTGCGTAAGTATGAGTGACGTCACGACGACAATTTTTCCTCCCACTTCCATAAAAAAAACCAATACGCGCAACCCTACATAAATCCAAAATTTTTAAAAATTAATCAGTTTGACTGACGATCGCATAAGCGTGAAACCCAGGGTCACAAACTCACATCAGTCCAACTAAGTATCTTAGCTCTATCTTTATTACTGAGCGCTTTCCAATAAGCACCGCGCATATAATACATAAATAATATATATATAATATATTGCACACACACACACACACACACACACACACACACACACACACACACACACACACACACATATATATATATATATATATATATATATAAAATACACTTTCATAAAAATATATATATATATATATATATATATATATATATATATATATATATAGTCAAACCTAGAGAGCCAGACAAACCTACCAAGGTTTTTCCTAAGCGGATCGTCAGGGAAAGCTGGCAGACGTTCATGTTCCTGGCTCTTTCTTTTTTTAAAACCTTTTTTTCCTTCGATCTTGATTTGATCATTGGCAAATCAAGAAACCGAAGGTTTTCCGAAACGAGTGTAGTTACCTATATATATATATATATATATATATATATATATATATATATATATATATATATATATACATTGTAACCCGGATATAAGAGAGTTGTCAGGACCGGAGAAGAAGTATCTTATATCCGGGTTTCTCTTATATCAGGGTTTGATCTATTATATATACATTAACACAGGCTCTAATTTGGGACCAGAGAATATCCGGGTTTCTCTTATATCCGGGTCTCTTATATCCGGGTTACACTGTATATATATATATATATATATATATATATATATATATATATATATATATATATATATATAAATATATATATATATATATGTATTCCTTCTTTCTTATGTTGGTTTGTACCCTGGGGTGTGTACTCTATGTCATAAAATCACACAAATTCCTTTCGTATTCTATTGGTAAAAATATTCCATTCGAGCAGATTCTTCCTGCCAACCTCTACTTTGTTGAACCAACTTCCAAGAAGTTTAAATCTAGGGTTAACCGCTATGTTCCTCACATATCAGCAAAGACCCCACATCATACAATGTAGCCGTCTACCTTCAAGGGCTCGTGAGGCTTGTATGCATTATTAGAGAATATAATCATGATCTGAACGCTTCGAAGCTCTCGTAAGAAGGAAAATACATTTTGAATGTTTCCTTCCAGTTCAGTGGAGATTTGAAAATATTCCCCTTGTGGCGTTTTTCTTTTCCTTTTTTTGTGATTTTAATCCTTAGCGCCCAACGCAGATTTGCTAGAAGTTTCTCATGTACAGGGAAAGCGACACTGGAGGCATCAACCACTTTTCTTGTTCGTTTGAAGAGTGACTGACTTAATATTTTTGGTGATAAATAACCGAAAGTACACACACACACATTCCCGGGCATCGCACAAGGGCTTTTCTATACGTGGGTATGTGTGAGGAAATACCGTATGTGTAAGGGAATGTGCATCAATTGGCAACATCTTACAGTGAAAAAAGAAAACAACGAGGGGAAATGAAAAGGAAAGTGTTGCAGATAAAAAGAAAAATGCAGTAGGAAAAGCTTTGAAAAAGAATTAGTAGTTGTAGAAGAAGAGGAAGAAGAAGAGAAGTTGTGAAAGAAGTACAAATGAAGAGAAGTAATCGTTGTAGAAGAATAAAAGTAGTAGTTGAAGAAAAAGAAGAAGAGAAGTAAACATTGTAGCAGTCGTAGAGAAGTAGATATGGAAGAAAAAGAAGAGAAGATGTAGGTGAAGAAAAAGAAGAAAGTAACTGTTGTCGTAGAAGAAGAAGAGAAGAAGTAGTTGTAGGAGAAGAAAAGAGGAGTTGTAGAAGAAGAAGAAAAAGAAGAAAAGAAATTGTTGTAGAAAAGAAGAGAAGAAGTAGTTGTAGAAGAAGAAAAGAGAATTCGTAGAAGGAGAAGAAAAAGAAGAAAAGTAATTGTTGTAGAAAGAAAAGAGAAGAAGTAGTTGTAGAAGAAGAAAAGAGAAGTCGTAGAAGGAGAAGAAAAAGAAGAAAAGTAATTGTTGTAGAAAGAAGAAGAGAAGAAGTAGTTGTAGAAAAAGAAAAGAGAAGTCGTAGAAGGAGAAGAAAAAGAAGAAAAGTAATTGTTGTAGGAAAGAAGAAGAGAAGAAGTAGTTGTAGAAGAAGAAAAGAGAAGTCGTAGAAGGAGAAGAAAAAGAAGAAAAGTAATTGTTGAAGAAAGAAGAAGAGAAGAAGTAGTTGTAGAAGAATAAAAGAGAAGTCGTAGAAAAAGAAGAGAAAGAAGAAAAGTAATTGTTGAAGAAAGAAGAAGAGAAGAAGTAGTTGTAGAAGAAGAAAAGAGAAGTCGTAGAAGGAGAAGAAAAAGAAGAAAAGTAATTGTTGAAGAAAGAAGAAGAGAAGAAGTAGTTGTAGAAGAATAAAAGAGAAGTCGTAGAAAAAGAAGAAAAAGAAGAAAAGTAATTCTTGTAGAAAAGAAGAAGAGAAGAAGTAGTTGTAGAAGAAGAAAAGAGAAGTCGGAGAAGGAGAAGAAAAAGAAGAAAAGTAATTGTTGTAGGAAAGAAGAAGAGAAGAAGTATTTGTAGAAGAAGAAAAGTGAAGTTGTAGAAGGAGAAGAAAAAGAAGAAAAGTAATTGTTGTAGAGAGGAGGAGAGAAGAAGTAGTTGTAGAAGAAGAAAAGAGAAGTCGTAGAAGGAGAAGAAAAAGAAGAAAAGTAATTGTTGTAGAGAGGAGGAGAGAAGAAGTAGTTGTAGAAGAAGAAAAGAGAAGTCGTAGAAGGAGAAGAAAAAGAAGAAAAGTAATTGTTGTAGAAAGAAAAAGAGAAGAAGTAGTTGTAGAAGAAGAAAAGAGAAGTCGTAGAAGGAGAAGAAAAAGAAGAAAAGTAATTGTTGTAGGAAGAAGAAGAGAAGAAGTAGTTGTAGAAAAAGAAAAGAGAAGTCGTAGAAGGAGAAGAAAAAGAAGAAAAGTAATTGGTGTAGGAAAGAAGAAAAGAAGAAGTAGTTGTAGAAGAAGAAAAGAGAAGTCGTAGAAGGAGAAGAAAAAGAAGAAAAGTAATTGTTGTAGAGAGGAGGAGAGAAGAAGTAGTTGTAGAAGAAGAAAAGAGAAGTCGTAGAAGGAGAAGAAAAAGAAGAAAAGTAATTGTTGTAGAAAGAAAAAGAGAAGAAGTAGTTGTAGAAGAAGAAAAGAGAAGTCGTAGAAGGAGAAGAAAAAGAAGAAAAGTAATTGTTGAAGAAAGAAGAAGAGAAGAAGTAGTTGTAGAAGAATAAAAGAGAAGTCGTAGAAGGAGAAGAAAAAGAAGAAAAGTAATTGTTGTAGAGAGGAGGAGAGAAGAAGTAGTTGTAGAAGAAGAAAAGAGAAGTCGTAGAAGGAGAAGAAAAAGAAGAAAAGTAATTGTTGAAGAAAGAAAAAGAGAAGAAGTAGTTGTAGAAGAAGAAAAGAGAAGTCGTAGAAGGAGAAGAAAAAGAAGAAAAGTAATTGTTGTAGAGAGGAGGAGAGAAGAAGTAGTTGTAGAAGAAGAAAAGAGAAGTCGTAGAAGGAGAAGAAAAAGAAGAAAAGTAATTGTTGTAGAAAGAAGAAGAGAAGAAGTAGTTGTAGAAAAAGAAAAGAGAAGTCGTAGAAGGAGAAGAAAAAGAAGAAAAGTAATTGTTGTAGGAAAGAAGAAGAGAAGAAGTAGTTGTAGAAGAAGAAAAGAGAAGTCGTAGAAGGAGAATAAAAAGAAGAAAAGTAATTGTTGAAGAAAGAAGAAGAGACGAAGTAGTTGTAGAAGAATAAAAGAGAAGTCGTAGAAAAAGAAGAAAAAGAAGAAAAGTAATTGTTGAAGAAAGAAGAAGAGAAGAAGTAGTTGTAGAAGAAGAAAAGAGAAGTCGTAGAAGGAGAAGAAAAAGAAGAAAAGTAATTGTTGTAGGAAAGAAGAAGAGAAGAAGTAGTTGTAAAAGAAGAAAAGAGAAGTCGTAGAAGGAGAAGAAAAAGAAGAAAAGTAATTGTTGTAGAAAAGAAGAAGAGAAGAAGTAGTTGTAGAAAAAGAAAAGAGAAGTCGCAGAAGGAGAAGAAAAAGAAGAAAGTAATTGTTGTAGAAAAGAGGAAGAGAAGAAGTAGATATAGAAGAAGAAAAGATAAGTTGTAGAGGAAGAATAAAAAGAAGAAAAACAAGAAAAGTAATTATTGTAGAAGACGAAGAAGAAGAGAAGAATTAGTTGTAGAAGAAAAAAAGAAAAGTTGTAGATGATGAAGAAAAAGAAAAAAATTGTTGTCGAATTAGAAGAAGAGAGGAATTCGTTGTAGAGAAGAAAAGAGAAGATGTAAAAGAAGAATAAAAAGAAGAAAAGTACTTGTAGAAAAGAAGAGAAGAAGTAGTTGTAGTGGAAGTAAAGAGAAGTTGCAGAAGAAGTAAAAAAAGAAGAGAAGATGTAGGAAAAGAAAAAGAAGAAAAGTAATTGTTGTAGAAAAGAAGAAGAGAAGAAGTATTTGTAGAAGAAGAAAAGTGAAGTTGTAGAAGAAGAAGAAAAAGAAAAATTAATTGTTGTAGTAAAAGAAGAGAAGAAGTAGTTGCAGAAGAGGAAAAGTGAAGTTTGCGAAAAGAAAAAGAAGAAGAAAAGAAATTGTTGTAGGAAGGAGAAGAGAAGAAGTAGTTGCAGTAGAAGAAAAAGAAGAAAAGCAATTGTTGTAGGAGAAGAAGAGAAGTAGTTGTAGAAGAAGAAAAGAGAAGTTACAGAAGAAGAAGAAAAAGAGGAAAAGAAATTGTTGTAGAAAGAAGAGAAGAAGTAGTTGTAGAAGAAGAAAAGAGAAGTCGGAGAAGGAGAAGAAAAAGAAGAAAAGTAATTGTTGTAGGAAAGAAGAAGAGAAGAAGTAGTTGTAGAAGAAGAAAAGAGAAGTCGTAGAAGGAGAAGAAAAAGAAGAAAAGTAATTGTTGTAGGAAAGAAGAAGAGAAGAAGTATTTGTAGAAGAAGAAAAGAGAAGTCGTAGAAGGAGAAGAAAAAGAAGAAAAGTAATTGTTGTAGGAAAGAAGAAGAGAAGAAGTAGTTGTAGAAGAAGAAAAGAGAAGTCGTAGAAGGAGAAGAAAAAGAAGAAAAGTAATTGTTGTAGAAAGAAGAAGAGAAGAAGTAGTTGTAGAAGAAGAAAAGAGAAGTCGTAGAAGGAGAAGAAAAAGAAGAAAAGTAATTGTTGTAGGAAAGAAGAAGAGAAGAAGTAGTTGTAGAAGAAGAAAAGAGAAGTCGTAGAAGGAGAAGAAAAAGACAAAAAGTAATTGTTGAAGAAAGAAGAAGAGACGAAGTAGTTGTAGAAGAAGAAAAGAGAAGTCGTAGAAGGAGAAGAAAAAGAAGAAAAGTAATTGTTGTAGAGAGGAGGAGAGAAGAAGTAGTTGTAGAAGAAGAAAAGAGAAGTCGTAGAAGGAGAAGAAAAAGAAGAAAAGTAATTGTTGTAGAAAAGAAGAAGAGAAGAAGTAGTTGTAGAAGAAGAAAAGAGAAGTCGTAGAAGGAGAAGAAAAAGGAGAAAAGTAATTGTTGTAGAAAAGAAGAAGAGAAGAAGTATTTGTAGAAGAAGAAAAGTGAAGTTGTAGAAGAAGAAGAAAAAGAAAAAGTAATTGTTGTAGAAAAAAAGAGAAGAAGAAGTTGCAGAAGAGGAAAAGTGAAAATTGTGAAAAGAAAAAGAAGAAGAAAAGAAATTGTTGTAGGAAGGAGAAGAGAAGAAGTAGTTGCAGTAGAAGAAAAAGAAGAAAAGCAATTGTTGTAGGAGAAGAAGAGAAGTAGTTGTAGAAGAAGAAAAGAGAAGTCGTAGAAGGAGAAGAAAAAGAAGAAAAGTAATTTTTGTAGGAAAGAAGAAGAGAAGAAGTAGTTGTAGAGGAAGAAAAGAGAAGTCGTAGAAGGAGAAGAAAAAGAAGAAAAGTAATTGTTGTAGAGAGGAGGAGAGAAGAAGTAGTTGTAGAAGAAGAAAAGAGAAGTCGTAGAAGGAGAAGAAAAAGAAGAAAAGTAATTGTTGTAGAAAAGAAGAAGAGAAGAAGTAGTTGTAGAAGAAGAAAAGAGAAGTCGTAGAAGGAGAAGAAAAAGAAGGAAACTAATTGTTGTAGAAAAGAAGAGAAGAATTAGTTGTAGAAGAAAAAAAGAAAAGTTGTAGATGAAGAAGAAAAAGAAAAAAATTGTTGTCGAAGAAGAAGAAGAGAGGAATTCGTTGTCGAAGAAAAGAGATGTAAAAGAAGAATAAAAAGAATAAAATTACTTGTAGAAAAAGAAGAGAAGACGTAGTTATAGAGGAAGAAAAGAGAAGTCGTAGAAGGAGAAGAAAAAGAAGAAAACTAATTGTTGTAGAAAAGAAGAAGAGACGAAGTAGTTGTAGAAGAAGAAAAGAGAAGTCGTAGAAGAAGAAGAAAAAGAAGAAAAGTAATTGTTGTAGGAAAGAAGAAGAGAAGAAGTAGTTGTAGAAAAAGAAAAGAGAAGTCGTAGAAGGAGAAGAAAAAGAAGAAAAGTAATTGTTTTAGAAGATGAAGAAGAGAAGAATTAGTTGTAGAAGAAGAAAAGAGAAGTCGTAGAAGGAGAAGAAAAAGAAGAAAAGTAATTTTTGTAGGAAAGAAGAAGAGAAGAAGTAGTTGTAGAGGAAGAAAAGAGAAGTCGTAGAAGGAGAAGAAAAAGAAGAAAAGTAATTGTTGTAGGAAAGAAGAAGAGAAGAAGTAGTTGTAGAGGAAGAAAAGAGAAGTCGTAGAAGGAGAAGAAAAAGAAGAAAAGTAATTTTTGTAGGAAAGAAGAAGAGAAGAAGTAGTTGTAGAGGAAGAAAAGAGAAGTCGTAGAAGGAGAAGAAAAAGAAGAAAAGTAATTGTTGTAGGAAAGAAGAAGAGAAGAAGTAGTTGTAGAGGAAGAAAAGAGAAGTCGTAGAAGGAGAAGAAAAAGAAGAAAAGTAATTGATGTAGAAAAGAAGAAGAGAAGAAGTAGTTGTAGAAGAAGAAAAGTGAAGTTGTAGAAGAAGAAGAAAAAGAAAAGTAATTGTTGTAGAAAGAAGATGAGAAGAAGTAGTTTTAGAGGAAGAAAAGAGAAGTTGTAGAGGAAGAAAAAAAAGAAAAACAAGAAAAGTAATTATTGTAGAAGACGAAGAAGAAGAGAAGAATTAGTTGTAGAAGAAAAAAAGAAAAGTTGTAGATGAAGAAGAAAAAGAAACAAAATTGTTGTCGAAGAAGAAGAAGAGAGGAATTCGTTGTAGAAGAAGAAAAGAAAAGTTGTAAATGAAGAATAAAAAGAAGAAAAATACTTGTAGAAAAAGAAGAGAAGAAGCAGTTGTAGAGGAAGAAAAGAGAAGTCGTAGAAGGAGAAGAAAAAGAAGAAAAGTAATTGTTTTAGAAGATGAAGAAGAAGAGAAGAATTAATTGTAGAAAAAGAAAAGAGAAGTCGTAGAAGAAGAAGAAAAAGAAGAAAAGTAATTGTTGTAGAAAAGCAGAAGAGAAGAAGTAGTTGTAGAAGAATAAAAGAGAAGTCGTAGAAGGAGAAGAAAAAGAAGAAAAGTAATTGTTGTAGAAAAGAAGAAGAGAAGAAGTAGTTGTAGAAGAAGAAAAGAGAAGTCGTAGAAGGAGAAGAAAAAGAAGAAAAGTAATTGTTGTAGGAAAGAAGACGAGAAGAAGTAGTTGTAGAAGAAGAAAAGAGAAGTCGTAGAAGGAGAAGAAAAAGAAGAAAAGTAATTTTTGTAGGAAAGAAGAAGAGAAGAAGTAGTTGTAGAGGAAGAAAAGAGAAGTCGTAGAAGGAGAAGAAAAAGAAGAAAAGTAATTGTTGTAGAGAGGAGGAGAGAAGAAGTAGTTGTAGAAGAAGAAAAGAGAAGTCGTAGAAGGAGAAGAAAAAGAAGAAAAGTAATTGTTGTAGAAAAGAAGAAGAGAAGAAGTAGTTGTAGAAGAAGAAAAGAGAAGTCGTAGAAGGAGAAGAAAAAGAAGAAAAGTAATTGTTGTAGAAAAGAAGAAGAGAAGAAGTAGTTGTAGAAAAAGAAAAGAGAAGTCGCAGAAGGAGAAGAAAAAGAAGAAAGTAATTGTTGTAGAAAAGAGGAAGAGAAGAAGTAGATATAGAAGAAGAAAAGATAAGTTGTAGAGGAAGAATAAAAAGAAGAAAAACAAGAAAAGTAATTATTGTAGAAGACGAAGAAGAAGAGAAGAATTAGTTGTAGAAGAAAAAAAGAAAAGTTGTAGATGATGAAGAAAAAGAAAAAAATTGTTGTCGAATTAGAAGAAGAGAGGAATTCGTTGTAGAGAAGAAAAGAGAAGATGTAAAAGAAGAATAAAAAGAAGAAAAGTACTTGTAGAAAAGAAGAGAAGAAGTAGTTGTAGTGGAAGTAAAGAGAAGTTGCAGAAGAAGTAAAAAAAGAAGAGAAGATGTAGGAAAAGAAAAAGAAGAAAAGTAATTGTTGTAGAAAAGAAGAAGAGAAGAAGTATTTGTAGAAGAAGAAAAGTGAAGTTGTAGAAGAAGAAGAAAAAGAAAAATTAATTGTTGTAGTAAAAGAAGAGAAGAAGTAGTTGCAGAAGAGGAAAAGTGAAGTTTGCGAAAAGAAAAAGAAGAAGAAAAGAAATTGTTGTAGGAAGGAGAAGAGAAGAAGTAGTTGCAGTAGAAGAAAAAGAAGAAAAGCAATTGTTGTAGGAGAAGAAGAGAAGTAGTTGTAGAAGAAGAAAAGAGAAGTTACAGAAGAAGAAGAAAAAGAGGAAAAGAAATTGTTGTAGAAAGAAGAGAAGAAGTAGTTGTAGAAGAAGAAAAGAGAAGTCGGAGAAGGAGAAGAAAAAGAAGAAAAGTAATTGTTGTAGGAAAGAAGAAGAGAAGAAGTAGTTGTAGAAGAAGAAAAGAGAAGTCGTAGAAGGAGAAGAAAAAGAAGAAAAGTAATTGTTGTAGGAAAGAAGAAGAGAAGAAGTATTTGTAGAAGAAGAAAAGAGAAGTCGTAGAAGGAGAAGAAAAAGAAGAAAAGTAATTGTTGTAGGAAAGAAGAAGAGAAGAAGTAGTTGTAGAAGAAGAAAAGAGAAGTCGTAGAAGGAGAAGAAAAAGAAGAAAAGTAATTGTTGTAGAAAGAAGAAGAGAAGAAGTAGTTGTAGAAGAAGAAAAGAGAAGTCGTAGAAGGAGAAGAAAAAGAAGAAAAGTAATTGTTGTAGGAAAGAAGAAGAGAAGAAGTAGTTGTAGAAGAAGAAAAGAGAAGTCGTAGAAGGAGAAGAAAAAGACAAAAAGTAATTGTTGAAGAAAGAAGAAGAGACGAAGTAGTTGTAGAAGAAGAAAAGAGAAGTCGTAGAAGGAGAAGAAAAAGAAGAAAAGTAATTGTTGTAGAGAGGAGGAGAGAAGAAGTAGTTGTAGAAGAAGAAAAGAGAAGTCGTAGAAGGAGAAGAAAAAGAAGAAAAGTAATTGTTGTAGAAAAGAAGAAGAGAAGAAGTAGTTGTAGAAGAAGAAAAGAGAAGTCGTAGAAGGAGAAGAAAAAGGAGAAAAGTAATTGTTGTAGAAAAGAAGAAGAGAAGAAGTATTTGTAGAAGAAGAAAAGTGAAGTTGTAGAAGAAGAAGAAAAAGAAAAAGTAATTGTTGTAGAAAAAAAGAGAAGAAGAAGTTGCAGAAGAGGAAAAGTGAAAATTGTGAAAAGAAAAAGAAGAAGAAAAGAAATTGTTGTAGGAAGGAGAAGAGAAGAAGTAGTTGCAGTAGAAGAAAAAGAAGAAAAGCAATTGTTGTAGGAGAAGAAGAGAAGTAGTTGTAGAAGAAGAAAAGAGAAGTCGTAGAAGGAGAAGA
Source organism: Acanthosepion esculentum (assembly GCA_964036315.1). Taxonomy (NCBI): domain Eukaryota; kingdom Metazoa; phylum Mollusca; class Cephalopoda; order Sepiida; family Sepiidae; genus Acanthosepion; species Acanthosepion esculentum. The sequence goes on along the minus strand of OZ038508.1, from coordinate 14,288,710 downwards.
AAAAGAAGAAAAGTAATTTTTGTAGGAAAGAAGAAGAGAAGAAGTAGTTGTAGAGGAAGAAAAGAGAAGTCGTAGAAGGAGAAGAAAAAGAAGAAAAGTAATTGTTGTAGAGAGGAGGAGAGAAGAAGTAGTTGTAGAAGAAGAAAAGAGAAGTCGTAGAAGGAGAAGAAAAAGAAGAAAAGTAATTGTTGTAGAAAAGAAGAAGAGAAGAAGTAGTTGTAGAAGAAGAAAAGAGAAGTCGTAGAAGGAGAAGAAAAAGAAGGAAACTAATTGTTGTAGAAAAGAAGAGAAGAATTAGTTGTAGAAGAAAAAAAGAAAAGTTGTAGATGAAGAAGAAAAAGAAAAAAATTGTTGTCGAAGAAGAAGAAGAGAGGAATTCGTTGTCGAAGAAAAGAGATGTAAAAGAAGAATAAAAAGAATAAAATTACTTGTAGAAAAAGAAGAGAAGACGTAGTTATAGAGGAAGAAAAGAGAAGTCGTAGAAGGAGAAGAAAAAGAAGAAAACTAATTGTTGTAGAAAAGAAGAAGAGACGAAGTAGTTGTAGAAGAAGAAAAGAGAAGTCGTAGAAGAAGAAGAAAAAGAAGAAAAGTAATTGTTGTAGGAAAGAAGAAGAGAAGAAGTAGTTGTAGAAAAAGAAAAGAGAAGTCGTAGAAGGAGAAGAAAAAGAAGAAAAGTAATTGTTTTAGAAGATGAAGAAGAGAAGAATTAGTTGTAGAAGAAGAAAAGAGAAGTCGTAGAAGGAGAAGAAAAAGAAGAAAAGTAATTTTTGTAGGAAAGAAGAAGAGAAGAAGTAGTTGTAGAGGAAGAAAAGAGAAGTCGTAGAAGGAGAAGAAAAAGAAGAAAAGTAATTGTTGTAGGAAAGAAGAAGAGAAGAAGTAGTTGTAGAGGAAGAAAAGAGAAGTCGTAGAAGGAGAAGAAAAAGAAGAAAAGTAATTTTTGTAGGAAAGAAGAAGAGAAGAAGTAGTTGTAGAGGAAGAAAAGAGAAGTCGTAGAAGGAGAAGAAAAAGAAGAAAAGTAATTGTTGTAGGAAAGAAGAAGAGAAGAAGTAGTTGTAGAGGAAGAAAAGAGAAGTCGTAGAAGGAGAAGAAAAAGAAGAAAAGTAATTGATGTAGAAAAGAAGAAGAGAAGAAGTAGTTGTAGAAGAAGAAAAGTGAAGTTGTAGAAGAAGAAGAAAAAGAAAAGTAATTGTTGTAGAAAGAAGATGAGAAGAAGTAGTTTTAGAGGAAGAAAAGAGAAGTTGTAGAGGAAGAAAAAAAAGAAAAACAAGAAAAGTAATTATTGTAGAAGACGAAGAAGAAGAGAAGAATTAGTTGTAGAAGAAAAAAAGAAAAGTTGTAGATGAAGAAGAAAAAGAAACAAAATTGTTGTCGAAGAAGAAGAAGAGAGGAATTCGTTGTAGAAGAAGAAAAGAAAAGTTGTAAATGAAGAATAAAAAGAAGAAAAATACTTGTAGAAAAAGAAGAGAAGAAGCAGTTGTAGAGGAAGAAAAGAGAAGTCGTAGAAGGAGAAGAAAAAGAAGAAAAGTAATTGTTTTAGAAGATGAAGAAGAAGAGAAGAATTAATTGTAGAAAAAGAAAAGAGAAGTCGTAGAAGAAGAAGAAAAAGAAGAAAAGTAATTGTTGTAGAAAAGCAGAAGAGAAGAAGTAGTTGTAGAAGAATAAAAGAGAAGTCGTAGAAGGAGAAGAAAAAGAAGAAAAGTAATTGTTGTAGAAAAGAAGAAGAGAAGAAGTAGTTGTAGAAGAAGAAAAGAGAAGTCGTAGAAGGAGAAGAAAAAGAAGAAAAGTAATTGTTGTAGGAAAGAAGACGAGAAGAAGTAGTTGTAGAAGAAGAAAAGAGAAGTCGTAGAAGGAGAAGAAAAAGAAGAAAAGTAATTTTTGTAGGAAAGAAGAAGAGAAGAAGTAGTTGTAGAGGAAGAAAAGAGAAGTCGTAGAAGGAGAAGAAAAAGAAGAAAAGTAATTGTTGTAGAGAGGAGGAGAGAAGAAGTAGTTGTAGAAGAAGAAAAGAGAAGTCGTAGAAGGAGAAGAAAAAGAAGAAAAGTAATTGTTGTAGAAAAGAAGAAGAGAAGAAGTAGTTGTAGAAGAAGAAAAGAGAAGTCGTAGAAGGAGAAGAAAAAGAAGGAAACTAATTGTTGTAGAAAAGAAGAGAAGAATTAGTTGTAGAAGAAAAAAAGAAAAGTTGTAGATGAAGAAGAAAAAGAAAAAAATTGTTGTCGAAGAAGAAGAAGAGAGGAATTCGTTGTCGAAGAAAAGAGAAGATGTAAAAGAAGAATAAAAAGAATAAAATTACTTGTAGAAAAAGAAGAGAAGAAGTAGTTATAGAGGAAGAAAAGAGAAGTCGTAGAAGGAGAAGAAAAAGAAGAAAACTAATTGTTGTAGAAAAGAAGAAGAGACGAAGTAGTTGTAGAAGAAGAAAAGAGAAGTCGTAGAAGAAGAAGAAAAAGAAGAAAAGTAATTGTTGTAGGAAAGAAGAAGAGAAGAAGTAGTTGTAGAAAAAGAAAAGAGAAGTCGTAGAAGGAGAAGAAAAAGAAGAAAAGTAATTGTTTTAGAAGATGAAGAAGAGAAGAATTAGTTGTAGAAGAAGAAAAGAGAAGTCGTAGAAGAAGAAGAAAAAGAAGAAAAGTAATTGTTGTAGAAAGAAGAAGAGAAGAAGTAGTTGTAGAAGAAGAAAAGAGAAGTCGTAGATGGAGAAGAAAAAGAAGAAAAGTAATTGTTGTAGAAAAGAAGAAGAGAAGAAGTAGTTGTAGAAGAAGAAAAGAGAAGTCGTAGAAGGAGAAGAAAAAGAAGAAAAGTAATTGTTGTAGGAAAGAAGAAGAGAAGAAGTAGTTGTAGAAGAAGAAAAGAGAAGTCGTAGAAGGAGAAGAAAAAGAAGAAAATTAATTGTTGTAGGAAAGAAGAAGAGAAGAAGTAGTTGTAGAAGAAGAAAAGAGAAGTCGTAGAAGAAGAAGAAAAAGAAGAAAAGTAATTGTTGTAGGAAAGAAGAAGAGAAGAAGTAGTTGTAGAAGAAGAAAAGAGAAGTCGTAGAAGAAGAAGAAAAAGAAGAAAAGTAATTGTTGTAGGAAAGAAGAAGAGAAGAAGTAGTTGTAGAAGAAGAAAAGAGAAGTTGTAGAGGAAGAAGAAAAGAAGAAAAACAAGAAAAGTAATTATTGTAGAAGACGAAGAAGAAGAGAAGAATTAGTTGTAGAAGAAAAAAAGAAAAGTTATAGATGAAGAAGAAAAGGAAAAAATTGTTGTCGAAGAAGAAGTAGGGAGGAATTCGTTGTAGAAGAAGAAAAGTGAAGTTGTAAAAGGAGAATAAAAAGAAGAAAAGTACTTGTAGGAAAGAAGAGAAGAAGTAGTTGTAGAGGAAGAAAAGAGAAGTTGCAAAAGAAGTAAAAAAAGAAGAGAAGATGTAGGAAAAGAAAAAGAAGAAAAGTAATTGTTGTAGAAAGAAGAAGAGAAGAAGTATTTGTAGAAGAAGAAAAGTGAAGTTGTAGAAGAAGAAGAAAAAGAAAAATTAATTGTTGTAGTAAAAGAAGAGAAGAAGTAGTTGCAGAAGAAGAAAAAGAAGAAAAGCAATTGTTGTAGGTGAAGAAGAGAAGTAGTTGTAGAAGAAGAAAAGAGAAGTCGTAGAAGAAGAAGATAAAGAAGAAAAGTAATTGTTGTAGAAAAGAATAAGAGAAGTTGTAGCAGAAGAAGAATAAGAAGAAAATATGTAGGAGAAGAAAAAGAAGAAAGGTAATAGTTGTAAGAGACGATGAAGAGAGGAAGTAGTTGTAGAGGAAGAAAAGAGAAGTTGTAGAAGAAGAAGAAAAAGAAGAAAAGTAATTGTAGAAAAGAAGAAGAGAAGAAGTATTTGTAGGAGAGGAAAAGTGAAGTTGGAGAAGAAAAAGAAAAAGAAAAAAGTAATTCTTGTAAAAAGAAGAAGAGAAGAAGTAGTTGTAGAGGAAGAAAAGAGAAGTCGTAGAAGGAGAAGAAAAAGAAGAAAAGTAATTGTTGTAGAAAGAAGAAGAGAAGAAGTTGTTGTAGAAGAAGAAAAGAGAAGTCGTAGAAGGAGAAGAAAAAGAAGAAAAGTAATTGTTGTAGAAAAGAAGAAGAGAAGAAGTAGTTGTAGAAGAAGAAAAGAGAAGTTGTAGAAGAAGAAAAAGAGGAAAGTAATTGTTGTAGAAAAGAAGAAGTGAAGAAGTAGTTGTAGTAGAAGAAAAGAGAAGTTGTAGAAGAAGAAAAAGAGGAAAGTAATTCTTTTAGAAGACGAAGAAGAAGAGAAGAATTAGTTGTAGAGTAAGGAAAGAGAAGTTGTAGAAGAAGAAAAAGAAGAAAAGTAATTGTTGTAGGAGAAGGAGAAGAGAAGTAGTAGTTGTAGAAGGAGAAAAGAGTAGTTGTAGAAGAAGAAGAAAAAGAAGAAAAGATGTAGGAAAAGAAAAAGAAGAAAAGTAATTGTTGTAGTAGAAGATGAAGAGAAGAAGTAGTTCTAGAGGAAGAAAAGAGATGTTGTAGAAGAAAAGAAAAAGAAGAAAAGTAATTGCTGTAGAAAAAGAAGAAGAGAAGAAGTAGTTGTAGAAGAAGAAAAGAGAAGTTGTAGAAGAATGAGAAAAAGAATAAAATTAACTGTTGTAGAAGAAGAAGAAAAGTTGTAGCTGAATAAGAAATAGAAGAGAAGATGTACAAGAAGAAAAAGAAGAAAAGTAGTTGTAGAAGAAGAGAAGTTGTAGTAGAAGAAAGAGAACAGAAGTAATCATTGTAAAAGAAGATGAAAAGAAGAAGAGAAATAGTCGTTGTAGAAGAAGAAGAAGAAGAAGAAGAAGAAGAAGAAGAAGAAGAAGAAGAAGAAGAAACGAAGAGAAGTTATCGTTGTAGAAGAAGAATAAAAGAAAAGAAGAAGCCGTAGTTGTATTGGAAGAAGACAAATAATTGTTGTAGAAGAAGAAGAGAAAAGAAGAAGTAAAGAAAAGAATTTGTTGTAGAGAAAAAGTAGTTTTAGAAGAAGAAGCAAAGTAAATGTATTTGTAGAAAAGGAAGAAGGAGAAGAAGAAGAAGAACAAGATGAAGAAGAAGAAGAAGAAGAAGAAGAAGAAGAAGAAGAAGAAGAAAACGAAGAAGAAGAAGAATAGTTGCAGAAGAAGAATAAGAAAAATAAGTATTTGTATAAAAAGAAGTTAGAGAAGGAATAGTAGTTGTAGATAAGAAAAAAGATGTTGAAGACGATTAAGAAAATATAGAAGAAGACGAACGAAAAGAAGAAAAAGAATACTTAAAAAAGTGAAGAAAAAGAATAAACGGGGAAAATGATACAAATATATTTAATCATTATACGAAGGTTGCTCATGGATTTACTCATACCGACTATAATCCTATAAAGAGATTCCTGGGGATAATTTTCTGCTATAAGTTTGATGCTCTATAAAACTATTTGTCGTTCAATTCGTTCAACTTACTTGATTCGACTTATACAAGTAATAGTTCATTAATTAATTAAATTTTACAAAAGGCATTCGGTATATATATATATATATATATATATATATATATATATATATATATATATATATATATATATAATATAGAAAAAACAACTGAAAAGTTGCAAATTAAAAGAAAATTGAATGTTTTTGTGAAAGTATTTATTTATATTTATATATATATATATATATATATTTGATATTTCAGATCGGCCCCGATCTTTCATCAGAAAAAAAAAACAAAAAAAACATTCAAATTTTTTTTTAATTTGCAACTTTTCATTTGTTTTTTCTATATTATATACATATTAAGAAAGTATAAGTGGCTTCTCATTATGCTATATATATATATATATATATATATATATATATATATATATATATATATATATATATATATATATATATAATTAAACCCGGTGCTGTTTCCCTTTCCAGTAAACATATTTTTATGTATTTTACTAGTCATTTTACATAGTGTTTAAATGTAATTTTACAAGTATGGATGTATTTTAAAACTATTTACGAGTATTTTGTAAAGGAAAGACTCTCGCAAGAAAATGTTAAACAAGTTTTCACAGCATTGCTTCGTTCTATCTTGGCTGCACCGTCCGCGTAAACTAATACCGCCAAAAGCCACGAGGCAGACATATTTTAGGAATGCATAATCGTTACCCGTTGAGTTGAAGAGACGTACATGACCTGCGGTGGCGAATGGAATTAATACCTGGCAGGTTTTCGATAGCTCCCGTAAGATAAAGGTGAAGTGAAGTGCAGCTAAATTCATGTTTGTCGTAGATCTTAACAGCATACACATAGCGTGAATATATATCCCACTGGGGTATGAAACAGACGGCCAGCATTCAGCGTTCATTCTTAGGTCCATACTGTTGATATCTATGAACCGATCTATCTCCGTTATTGAACAATTTCTCTCTCTTTCTCTCTCTCTCTCTCTCCCTTTAGCTATTTTCAACAATGTATATATATATATATATATATATATATATATATATATATATATATATATATATATATATATATATTTTGAACCATAAAAATTATTAAAAAAAATTAAAATCTTCAGACACACTGGGTTGTAGATTAATATTCTTTTGTTTTTATTATTATTTTTTCATTTAGATTCCAACATGGCCATCATCAGGAGAAAATAATATTTCTGGTTGCTAGTAGCAGTAAACTACAGAAATGAATGTCTTGATGGAGAAAATGAACTTTTGTCTGTAGTTTTCATTTGTTTTTTATTTGTTTCTTTTTAACATGAGTTTATTAACATTGCTTGTGTTATATATATATATATATATATATATATATATATATATATATATATATATATATATATGTATATATATATTTTAAGCTTATCACCCCAAGCAAGGCTGGAAGCCACTAGCACGCAAGGGGTTACAGAAGGTTTGGAGGAAGAGCAGATAGGAGTGGTAAAGGAGAGGATGTGGAGAAAGATAGTGGATCGATCAAGGCACGGGGGTTACAGAATATTTGGAGCTAGAGCAGATAGGTATGAAAGGTGAAAGTATGTGGAGAAGGGAAGTGGATAGATCAAGGCAACTGGAGAAGTCGATTGACGTTACAATTAAATAGTTGGAGATTGTATTTGTCAGGGAAACAGGAATAAGGAAGGGAGTTCCACAGGCGAGATGTGCGAGACATGAAGCTATTGGAGTAGAAGAGACGTCTACATCTAACAGTTTCAACGGTGAAGGGGTGAGAACGAGATGCCAGCCTCGGAGGACGTTTAAATTCATGAGGCCTAGGAACCAGTGGAAGCAGCTCATCGGAGCAATTACCGTGAAAGTATTTGTAAAAAAGATAGAGCGTGGCAACATCGCGTCTGTGAGAGAGCGACTGCAGACGAGATGACAGATCAGGGCCAATTACATTGCATATCCGTCTCTGGATCTTATCAAGAATCCTGAGGCAAACAGCAGGGACTCCAGACCATATATGGCAGCAATACTCCATGCAAGGGCGAATGGTCGATTTATAGATTTGGAGGATCAATTCCGGGGAGAAAAATTTCCTGGCTCGGCACAGGGAGCCAAATGATAATATTATTTGGTAATCTATATGGATAATTTCAAAGAAGATATAGTTCCAGAGAGAGCTCAGGAAAAGAACAGAGCAAATGATAATCATGAAAGCGGAGACTTAAGAAACCCATGGTAACATTTTATTTCGCAACACCGATACTTCGGTCTTTCTAAATAAAATATTACCATGGGTTTCTAAAATCGCCGCTTTCATAATTATATATATATATATATATATATATATATATATATATATATATATATATATATATATATACAGGTAAGATGAGAACGAATAGAGTACAATTCCAACGTTTGTAAAATTTAATTTAAAAGAGGGATCAATACAAAGTAGAGCAATTTTTGCTTCTTCTCTTAGTTTAAATTTAACGTAGGTCACATTCGATTGGTTGATGTTATTAAAGCCCATAAATCTTATAACCACCCCACGTTTTTGCATTTTTTTTTGTAAGAAGAGGCTGTATTTGGCTTTTAAATCTAAATAAATCGATTTAAACTTAGAGCTAAAGTGATCAGTTAGAAAAGATTCAAGCTAATTGGCACTGGAGAGAGGAAATTCAGCTTTGACAGTCCAAATAGCGCTTAAAAAAAGATCTGTAACTGAAATCGTACGCGAAACTTATGAGGCAACTTGTTACACCAGGACAGAAAGTTAGAAGATTAGAAAGGACGAAGATCATCTTGAATAAGCTGGAATATGATCCTGGAATAAATATATATATATATATGTATCCCTTAAGGAACTGCGTTCCTAACGAAACCGGACTCATAAATAATTACATCGGTTACACAAACACATGCTTATCCAGACGTCTTACGTTACACCTATCCGATCACAGCTCCATTAGAACCCATTTAAACACGCACAAAAATTTACTAGACTCCATTAGAAACACCCGGTATATATATATATATATATATATATATATATATATATATATATATATATATATATATATATATATTTAGTTAGTTAGTTAGAAATTGTTGGTTACTGGATTAAATGGTTGTTAACCCCTTGTGTTCCGTGTTTGCCTCTAAATCCCCCCTCCCTTTTATGACATTTTTTCGAATAAATGTTTTCCCCAAACCTCCCCGTTGTTGTTTTTGTTTTGTTTTTCTTTTCTTTTGGTCACGTGGTTTTGGTCTTTGTTTATAGACTATAAGTATACCGTTCTTTATTTACCTCTTTAACAGCCTTCCCTTACGATCCGCTTAGGTGAAACCTTGGTAGGTTTGTCTGGCTCTCTAGGTCTAACTAGGTCTGCTCTACTTATTGTATTGAGCACTTTATTTAGTTAGGTGCGTACTCGTATCGGTTTTTTTTTTCTTTGGGCTTCGGACCTCCATTCTAAACGATTGTTTTCGACAGGCGTTCATGTTCTCGGCTCTTTCTTTTTTTATACCTTTTTTTCGTTCGATATTGATTTGATCATTTTCAAATAAAGAAAGCGAAGGTTTTCCGAAACGAGTTACTTATACTTATAAGATTACTACTACTACTAATATATATATATATATATATATATATATATATATATATATATATATATATATATATATATATATATAAACGAAAATCACGAACTGTTGATGAAACCAACGGACAACTTTCCAAAACCTAAAAGCCTTATCCAGATAAATTCTCGAGCAAAACGGCAAAACTAAAAAGAAAAAAGTTAAAAAGGACTAAAGGCAAAGCTACTTGCTCAGTAATGTAAGGTGCTCGAAGTCTTGATTACCTAGACAGTGCAAAAAACGCTTAACAACGTTAAATCGTACGAAAAGATGGCCCTATTCGTAACCAGAGTTTCATGCTCACGCCATTTTAAGACGACTTGAATGCCTATATATCGAGAAGACAATGGATAAATTGTCGTGTGAATTACGCAAAAATGAAAATAACGCAAGCGTCTCACTTTAACAGATATATTTACCAAAATTACACAAAAATATCTTGAAATACTAAGGAGTAATTTAAAAAAAAAATAAAATTGCTGTTGGCTTCAAACACAGCTTCCTGACAATTTTGGAAACTCCTGCATCTCTTCTGGATGGTCTCTTGTTAAAGTTGGGGAATGCTTACATAATCCTTGCCTCCAGTTCATCTTTGGTGTTACAAAGAGTTTGTTAGGCTCTCGTTCGACAGCGCCCCACACGTAATAATCAAAGCAGTTGCAGTCTGGATAGTTAGGTGGCCAGATGTAAGAGCTGATGTGGTTGAGGAAACTCTCTGACAGTCATGACTGGGTTCTCCTACTAGTGTGGCATGGTGCAGAGTTCTTCCAGAAGCCACCCTCTTGAACTAGGGAAGAACTACCACCTCAAGACACTTGATGTAGGCCACCGGGTTGAGTCTGAGGCCCCTCACCAACAAATTCGGCAGTTCTCTTATCAAAACGATCAGAGTGAGTTTTCCGAGCTGCTGCACCTCCGTAATCACCATCAGACTCAACCAACTCTTTTCGAATCCGCTGAACTGTCCTTCGATTTACACCAAAATACTCTGAAATATTAGTATTGGAGCTTTCGGATGACATACCTTTTCCAAATTTTGGATAGAATGAATTGCGTCATGGTGCTCTTTTTCTTACAAACAATGCCCAAACAAACGTACACAACAAAATCGTAAAATCAAAAGAAAATAGTTGAATCCGTCAACACAGCAATAAAAACAATATCTCCACACGTGACAGTGATTGACGTAATTTTCAGTTAACATTATGAAAATAACGTTCTCTGAATTCTTCCAGTTGCTAAGGACATTTTGTTTTGTTATTATTAGCTAGTTTGTTTAATAAATTCATTTCGTTTTTTGCCTTGAGAAATTCCACATTAGACGAAACGCGTCGGCAACTAATACAGTCTTTTACATTTATTTGGCGGGAATATCTGAGAAACCTTACGGTCAATCCTTCGTCAGGGAAAATCGTTGGCAAAATTGATATTAAGTTTTTATTACGTGCGCCAATTTTATTCTCCCATTTTGTCCCCTTAAAACCGTTTAACGTTGTTCCTGTTATAAAGAAATTAATAATAATTTCACGAACGAATTATTCATCAACTGGCACTGGAATTTTGCTAGAATATCTAAAAAACTGCACAATAACTTTGAACACATTACGAAAAATATCCGCGTTTTAAAGAATTTTTTCCCAACCCGCTTATCATCATTTTTATTTCAAACTAAATAAAAACATCAGACAAATTTGAATAAATGCAAGCGTTCATACTCAAAACTTCGTTGGAGTTTCGGATCATTGAACTTCAGAAAACAACATGCGTAAAGAAAATTCTATCACAAATTCAAAGAGATAATCACGATTACTTCAAAAGATGGCAAATGTACTGATTGACATTTAATATATGCCGCCTCATGTACCAAACCTAACTTGATTTATCTGGGTTGTACAACGGAAAAATTAAATAAAAGATAAAATAGCCACAGGTATGATGTCAGACCCAACGATGTGACATCAACAGAGCTTGAGGAACGTTTTAATCCAAAAGTCTCTAATTTTGTCAAGGTTCACATTCTGAAAAAATATTCAGAATCGACCGAACTTAAAACTGATGAGGATCGTTACGAATGTAAATTAGTAACTTCTCGCCCCCGGGGGTAAAGAAGAGAATAAAAGGATGGTTCCATAAAATGTCTACTAAGCTGTTTGATTAATTTCTCTTAGTAACTAATAACTTAACAGAAAATATCAAGATGAACAAGACCGCCATCATATTAAGCACGTTTCAGTTTCATGCCTTCACGATGACGGCGTTTCATTCGTTTTGACGCGTTCATTACCAGGACAGCTATGTTTTCATTACAAGACAAGCAACGTTTGTACAAAGACATATCATTTTTTGTAGATATATTTTTATATTTTCATGCAGCCTTACTAGCGATGATGTAAACAATGAAAACAGCGGTAGCTGTTTAAGCTGAACGCCCACTGCTTCTCATGAGTTAATTTTTTAAAGAATACTTTAGCAAATAACCATGTAAATGAGAATGGAATCAGATGTGTTGTTTTCTCACCCGGCAGGTATTCCCCTGCGCAGCAGTGAGAAGGGGGACTGGTCATAATCGTATTAGTACTAGCCATGGGAATAGACAAAGGTCGAGTAAAAAAAGGTCACTTAGGGCCAATGTCAAATTTACACTCCTTGTAATCGCACTTATATTCCGAAGACGTCTCGGATCACGATGAAAACGTTTCAGCTCAGTTTATTAGCAGAGGACAACAGATATTTGTTTCCATCTCTAGCAAAATATGCTTATTTTTCAGGTCAAATAATAATAATAATAATAAAACTGGTATGAACACCACCCAGAGCCGGTTACGGAGATAGGACCTGTTACAATTTTATGGGACTACACAATACACACTGACAGAACGATCAAAGCTAACCGCTCAGACATTGTTATTAATGACCACAAACAAAAAAAAAATGCCTCCTTATAGATATGGCAGTCCCTGCAGACTGCAATGTATCTTCGAAGATATCCAAAAACTTTCAAAATACAAGGACATTGAAATCGAAATCTCAAAAATGAGTCACATGTGAACATCAACAATCCCTGTTGTAGTCGGAGCCATAGGATCGATTGGAAAAGATTGCAGTAGACTAATTGAAGGGATTCCTGGAAGCCCATGCCTTAAAGAAATACAAAAAAGTGTTCTCACAAGTACAGCCTACACTTTACGAAGGGCTTTATCGATTTAAAATTTTTTTTTTTTTTTGTCAGTGGAAAGTGTCATGATGCCTTTTATAAACTTAGGTCTCTGGGCGCGACCCGGAAAGAAATGTGTACACGCGAGAAATCAAAGGAAATAAAAACAATAATAATAAATCTCATTAAACACAGCGTGGGTATATGGGAAACCACATTATACCCAAATCACATCAAAGGCACTGTCATTTCCAACGGCCAGAATATACGACGAGGATTATTTCAAGGAGACCCCCTGTTATCCTTTCTGTTTTATCTGTCTTTAATCCCCCCTTATGCATGAACTAAATAATAATAGCTACGGACACAAAGTAAACAAGGAATTGTCCAATAATCCACTCTACATTGATGATCTCAAATCTTTGTCAAAGAAGACAATGTGTTGAAGGTTTCCTCAATATTGTAAAATGTTTCAGTGACGACATAGGCATGGACTTCGGATTAGATAAATATGCAGAAGTAACATTCAAGAAAGGGAGAATTACAGTAACACACTCAATAGATCTGGATTTTGTCACAAAATTTAGGGAAGTGGAACAAGAAGAAGCCTATAGGTAACTAGGAATTAGCGAAAGAGATGGAATACAGCATACTCAAATGAAGGAGAAAGTAAGAAAAGAATACAATAGGCGTGTGCGTCTGGTATTGAATACCAATTTGAGTTCAAAAAACAGAATATCAGCCATAAACACGTTGGCTGTCCCCGTGGTTTAATACAGTTTTAACATCCTTAATTGAACCATAGCTGACATTAAATGAACGGAAGCCAAAACGAGAAAGCTTCTCACTTGTCCCCGCATGCATCAACCCAAGGCTGATGGTAGGCGTTTATATATGCCCAGATCCGCAGGAGGCAGAGGATTAGTTCAACTAGAACTATCTTACAAAACTACAGAAATCGGAAAGTAAAGATAACTGGAACTTGCAGAAAACTGGATGATAATCTGTGTCAAAGAACACGGAAAAAATAAGAAAATGTATTCAGCAATAGTTATGGGATCTTACCTGTAACGACAAGGAACTCTTCCTGACACTATAAAGACTTCGGCTCTCAAGAGAGACGGTAGAACGAAGTGTAACGAGTCGAGACAATAGTAGTTCACTCTAAACCAGACTGACAGTCATACTAACAGCTTCTTGTATTATTATTATTCTGTTTAATACATCTGTGTTATTCCTACTCTTGTGTTCGTGTTGTTCTTGGTCCTAACATTGGACCATAACAGTAATAAACAAAGCCAACAAATTCAAAATGGAGTTTCAGGTGGTTGAAGAAATGCAAGTAAAGCATAATACACCGACTGAAGCTGCAAAATACTTAAAAAAGAAAGCAAAGGCAAATGCAATCGACCAGATACAGAAACAATGGCCGGATAAAACTCTTCACAATCAATTATCAGCCCGTACCAAACTAGATGGGCTAGACAAACCAGTACCCATCAGTGGCTACGTAGTGCAGATTTAAAATCTGAAACCGAAGATTATATTCTTGCTGCACAGGCCCAATGCTTACTAACTAGAAATTACCAAGCACACATATTGAAAAATTGTTAGACCAAAATGCAGATTCTGTGATAAATATCCAGAAACAACTGATCATCTTGTATCAGGTTGCATAATATTTGGTAGCCACGGAATATAAAACCCGGCATGAGAGAGTGGGCCAATATCTGCATTGGTGACATAGGTTGGTCCTGTAACAATTTTATGGGATTTTACAATCAACAGAGACAAAACAATCAAAGCCAATCGCCCAGACATTGTGAACAGAGACCATAAAAACAAAATGTACCTTCTTATAGACATGGCAATCCATGCAGACTGCAACGTATCTTTGAAGATCTTCAAAAAATATCGAATTATAAGGACCTTAAAATCGATATCTCAAAAATGTGGCACATGAGGACATCAACAACTGCAGTTGTAGTTGGAGCCCTCGGATTGATTTGAACGAGTTCCAATAGACTCAGTCAAGGGATTCCTAGTGGACCATACAACTGTTTCATGATAAACGCAATCTACAGGCTTTTTCTATAAATTTATAAATATAGATGTATAGAATTACGGAATATTACCTATCTATCTATCTATCTATCTATCTATCTATCTATCTATCTATCTATCTATCTATCTATCTATCTATCTCTCTCTCTCTCTCTATATATATATATATATATATATATATATATATATAAAATGTAACTGAAAGAAAAAAACACATTTTAATTTAAAGAAAAACAGACCACTTAAAGTGGTGTGTTTTTTCATTAAATTAAATTATTCGCTCTGACTTAACATTGAGTTCTCCGGATTTCATCCTCCTTGGGATTATCCATACGGATTACGAAGATTTTCGTTACTGATATATATATATATATATATACTCAAATATTTGTCTGGATACATTGGTGTTTGTACGTGCGACAAAAAACAACTATCTATGCACTGGGATGGTGGAACCTATTTACATAATGTTTAATTAATTCAGATGGTTGCGGTTAATTTAAATTTAAACAGGTGATATATTTTGACATAAAATAGGGAGTTACTAAGAAAAATACATATTTTCAAGCATATGATGAATCAAACCCGAATAGACATTGTGACTATATATATATCCATTAATTTTCCTTATACATACATACATATATATATATATATATATATATATATATATATATATATATATATATATATATATATATATATATATATATATATATGTGTGTATGTATGTATAAGGAAAATTAATGGATATATTTTTTCG
>OZ038508.1:14263683-14271183 GCA_964036315.1 Acanthosepion esculentum | reverse complement strand
ATTGACATGGTTTATATTTGCCGTAAAGAATTTGGCTCTCAGCTTCACTTAGAACCCCCCCCCTCCTCCTCCTCCTCCTCCTCCACGCCTTTCTCTTCTGTCCCATTCTCTTACACTTACTCTTTCACTCACTCTTTGATTCTACCACTCTCTCACTCCATCTTATTCTCTGTCTTCTTTATTTATGTTGCTTATGTCTTTGAGTTAGAAACGTGGGCGAGAAAAGAATTCCGAAAAAAAATATAATCCTGTGCAGACTGGTAATAAAATATGATAACGAGTTTCAAAACGGGGATGAGAGAGAGAGGAAGAGGGTAGGAGAATGACTGATAGAGAGAGAGAGAGAAAAGTAAATGAAAGGGAAAGAAGAGATGGCGAGAGAGAAATATAGAGGGAGGAAAAAGAAAGAGAAAAAGAGAGGAAAGAGTGAAAAAAGAATGCAGAGATAGATAGAAACAATGTTTGAAAGGAGTGGGTAAGTGAAGAGAACGAAGCACAAATAAATCAGTAAAATAATTAGAAAACAGAGGAGAAGGAAGAAAGAGAAGGAAGGAAGATAATTTAATAATAATAATAATAATAATAATAATAAGAAGAAGAAGAAGAAGAAGAAGAACAACAACAACAACAACAACAACAATAACAACAACAACAACACACTGGTTTGAAATCTGCAGATAATTAAAGAAATAAAACACTGGAAAATTTCTAGCGTGACTTACTCCGGACACTTCTTAAACTGGACAAGTATGGATTCCAACTCGACATCAAAACAAGAAATCCGATAACAATGCATATAAAGTAATAAAGGCAAGAGATTCAAAAGAGGACAAGTCAACACTTGAAACACAAATAAATCAGTAAAATAATAAAAAAGGAAGGAAGAAAAAGAAGGTAAGAAGATAATTAAATGGAAGAAGAAGAAGAAGAAGAAGAAGAAGAAGAAGAAGAAGAAGAAGAAGAAGAAGAAGAAGAAGAAGAACAACAACAACAACAACAACAACGACAACGACAACGACAACAACAACATACAGGTTTGAAATCTGCAGCTAATTAAAGAAATAAAACCCTGGAAAAATTCTAACGTGATTTACTCCGGACACTTCTTAAACTGGACAAGTAAGGTAACAATGCATATAAAGAGATAAAGGCAAGAGAGGCGGAAGAGGACAAGTCAACAGTGCGGATTGCATCGAATCGATAGTCAAAAGACTCGAAGAGTACACAAGAAAGAACACGGAAAAACAGTCAAATTTTGTTGCAACATGAAAGGAAGATGTTTGGTCCTCGTTGCTAACACATACAGACTTCATTCTCTCCGACTCACACTTAACCATCGATCTAAGAAAGTGGTTGTATACGGCTAAGAGTTTAGATATTTCGGAATGCATTTCGCTTCATCCATAACACCCGTATGAACGCCTCGATCTGACGAGGCAGCTGAAAAACATGTCTTAAATATTTCGGTTAATTTTTCGGTTCTGTAGAAACGTGTAGTGTTGTATGAAACTACCCCGAGCACAGCCTCGAGGAAAAAAATTCAGGATAACGAATACGGATTTTCATTTTGGAGTACTGGTCATATATAGTAGATGCGCAGACTACAGAATTTCAATTATCCGGACACCTTGCGACATTTGTTCGGAAAAATAATTACCTAAATTATCGAAAAAAGAATGAAGAAGAAAGATTATTTTCTGACTGGAATTTAACATATATATATTATCAAGTAACATTTTAAAACGCTTTAATCATAGTTTGTTTTTATATGAAAAAATTCGTCATTTCTTGTCTGTGTCTCTTTTCGCTTTTTTCGGCCGCTAACTCTCGAAGCTGGATTAAAATAAATTTTTTTGTAAGGGTTAGGGTTAGGGTTAGGGTCAGACTTAGGGTTAGGGTTAGGGTTAGGATCAGTGTCACGGTTAAGGTTAGGGTTAGGGTCAGGGTTAGAGTCAGGGTTAGGGTTAGGGTTATTGTCAGGGTTAGGGTAGGGGTTAGGGTCACGGTTAGGATTAGGGTTAGTGTCAGTGTTAGGGTTATGGTCAGGGTTAGTGTTAGTGTCAGGGTTAGGGTTATGGTCAGGTTTAGGGTTAGTGTCAGTTTTATGTTTAGGATCAGGGTTAAGTTTAGTGTTAGGTTCAGGGTTAGGGTTTGGGTCAGTGTTAGGGTTTGGGTTAAAATCAGGGTTAGGCATAGGGTTAGGGTCAGGGTTAGGGTTAGGGTCAGAGTTAGGGTTAGTGTTATGGTTAGGGTTAAAATCAGGGTTATCGTTAGGGTCAGGGTTAAGCTTAGGGTTAGTTTCAAGGTTAGGGTTAGAACCAGTGTTAGGGTTTGGGTGAAAATCAGGGTTAGAGATAGGGTTAGGGTCAGGGTTAGGGTCAGGGTCAGGGTCAGGGTTAAGTTTAGGGTCAGGGTTAAGGTGAGTTTTATGGTTAGCGCTAAGAGCGAAGCTAACTTAAACATTTATCAACCGTTATCATTCAATCAAGGTTTGACATTGGCCTTTGGGACATTTGAGATTTGACATGGCTAATATTATTATCCTCTTCCTTTTCAACATTTTCCGGTTCAGTTACAATTTCAAGAATAACCTGATCAATTAGGTATTCATCTCTTAGGTGTTCCTATCCATCTGAGAGTTGAATAAGTCATACTTTTTGGCGTGTGCAAGTTTTGATAACTCAAACCCATGTTCTTTGTATGAAAACAAGGAATTTCTCAAGAATTAATTTGACTGATTTCATCAGCGTTTTATTTTTTTTATCAAATGTTGATTTTCGTTTTCTAAATTCTCAAAATGCTTGTGCGAGAAGAAATATTAGAATAGCTTTCACTATCTGTCTATATTTCTGAGATGAGGTATTATGTACACTATTTACATTATTCGGGCTATTGTCCTGATCTTTGTCGCCATATTTATTACAACGTTTCGATCTTTCAGTATCTGTCTATATTTCTGAGATGAGGTATTATGTACACTATTTACATTATTCGGACTATTGTCCTCATCTTTGTCGCCATATTTATTACAACGTTTCGGTCTTTCAGTATCTGTCTATATTTCTGTGATGAGGTATTATGTACACTATTTACATTTATTAGGACTATTGTCCTCATCTTTCTTGCCATATTTATTACAACGTTTTGGTCTTTCAGCATGTGTCTATATTTCTGAAATGATGTATTATTTACACTATTTACATTTTTCAGACTATTGTCCTCATCTTTGTCGCCATATTTATTAAAACGTTTCGGCCTTTCAGTATCTGTCCATATTTCTGAGATGAGGTATTATGTACACTATTTACATTATTCGGACTATTGTTCTCATCTTTGTCGCCATATTTATTACAACGTTTCGGTCTTTCAGTATCTGTCTATATTTCTGAGATGAGGCATTATGTATACGATTTACATTATTTGGGCTATTGTCCTCATCTTTGTCGCCATATTTATTACAACGTTTCGGCCTTTCAGTATCTGTCTATATTTCTGTGATGAGGTATTATGTACACGATTTACATTATTCGGACTATTGTCCTCATCTTTGTCGCCATATTTATTACAACGTTTCGGCCCTTCAGTATCTGTCTATATTTCTGTGATGAGGTATTATGTACACTATTTACATTATTCGGACTATTGTCCTCATCTTTGTCGCCATATTTATTACAACGTTTCGGCCTTTCAGTATCTGTCTATATTTCTGAGTTGAGGTATTATGTACATTATTTACATTATTCGGACTATTGTCCTAATCTTTGCCGCTATATTTATTACAACGCCTCGGCCTTTCAGTATCTGTCTATATTTCTGAGATGAGGTATTATGTACACTATTTACATTATTCGGGCTATTGTCTTCATCTTTGTCGACATATTTATTACATCGTTTCGGACCCTCAAGGACACATGGTACAGTGGATAAAAGCGTTAGTTAGATCCAGTGACTGGACGCAAAGAATGTGAGTTCAATACCCGGCTAAGGCAGTGGAGAACTTGGAGAGGGGAATTAACAGGAGATAAATGATAACTGGCATCCATTAAACATGGCACGTGGAACTAGAACAGTCTACCCCAGTGAGCGAAATAAAGGGTTCAGTTCGACATTCCAACCACCTGAAGAAGGCCGGAACGTACAACGGCCGAAACTTTGTAATAAATATGGCGACAAAGATGAGGACAATAGTCCGAATTATGTAAATAATGTAGAATAGCTTTATTTCGTATAATTGAAAAATATTCGGATGATTTGATTTTTTCTCTTCATTCTGGACAAAATCCAAAATCGAATCTAAAATATTATCGGTCTGGACCTGGAATCTCGGCTAAATCATTTTTCCCACCGCTGCAACCTAGCTTCCCTGAGAATATTCTACAGACATTTTCATGTATTTTTATGGGCTTTTCTGTCTGGTACCTCTATTTCAAAATTGAATCAGACAGGAAATTTATACATAGCAACAGAAAGAGACAGTTGAAATTCCTAGGGCACATAATGAGGACAATTTGATATTCATAGGACAACTTGAAGGCAAGAGGAATAGAAGAAAACAAATACGTAAGCTACTTAGTGAGCTTGACTATATGGATGTCACTGAAAGATATCAGAGAGACAAAATTTATTAAGACCTACAACGACAGAGGGAGCCAACGGCACGTCTATGAGAGAGCGACTGCAGACGAGATGCCACATCAGGGCCAATTACATTGTATATCCGTCTTTGAATTTTATCAAGGACCTTGAGACAATTAGAAGGGGATCTAGACCATATATGGCAGCAATACTCTATGCAAGGGCGAATGTTTGATTTGTAGTTTTGAAGGATCGAGTCCGGCGAGAAAAATTTCCTGGCGCGGCATAGGGAGCCAGCTTTCCCAACGGTGGACGAAGCTATTCACTCAGTGTATTCGTTCCATCTCAGGTCAGCAGACAGTGTGAGACCGAGCAGTCGCAAAGAGGTGCTCTCGTGGAGTCGAGCGTCATACATTCTAATGGGAGGCAGAAAGTCACAATTTATTAAGAACTACAACGAACAGGAAATTGTGGAGAGCCATGATCGCTAACGTCCTGAAGAGACACGGTACATAAAAGAAGCCTTTTAAACTTAAGCACAGTAATGGATTAACAGGTAGGTCTCATCTTTTTACTGATGAAATTGCTGAATATAACCGTAGGTTCTATGTTAGCGGTTTCTTCTTTTACACTTCTCGTTTGTGGAACGCTCTTCCAACTTCCTGCTTTCCAGGCAATTACAATCTTCTTTCTTTTTATGTGCCGTGTCCTTTCAGGACGTAGGCGATCATGGCTCTCCACCTCCCTCTATCCCTTGCAACTATCAACAAGTTCCTTCCCTCTGCCAACTCCCCCGGACCAGGTTCTGTAATCCACTTGCTTAAGGCCACTAGTTACGTTATGCGTTGTTTTTCCTTGTCTCTCTTTCTCTCTATTCGACCTGTGAGTATCAGATTCCCCAGGCCCTCTTTCCTCATTATGTGTCCCAGAAACTTCAGCTGCCTCTTCCTGGTGTTAAGTATAAGCCTCTCCCCTTGTTTGCAACGTCTCTAAGATCTCATTGTTGCTCATATGCTCAGGCCATGATATCCTTAGCATCCTTCTGTAGAACCAGATCTCCGTCGCCTCGATTCTCTTCTTCCTTTTCGAGGAAATCGTCCTATATTCGCTGCCGTAAAGAAGGATAGATGTCACGTAACAGCTCTGTATTCTTTTCTTCGTTACCAAAGAAATCCTCCTGCCTCGCAATACTCTTCCCAGCTTTTGGAATGCGTCCCTAGCCATCCCAATACGTCTACGGATCTCAGGGTCGCATTTACTGTCCTCTGTAAGAACGCTTCCCGGATATTTAAACTTCCGCGTCTTCTTGATTCTAGTGTTCCCGACCTTCAAATCGCATTTCGGGCTCATCCTTTTACTGATGACAATGGATTCTCTTTTCTTTTAGTTTATGCTTAGTCCCTTCATACTCTCCATCGCTATCTTCTGTAGAAGAATTTGTAATTTCTTTTCCGTGTCTGCTATCAGTACTGTGTCATTTTCGTATCTTATGCTGTTAAGTTTGTGGCTGCCAATGCTAAATTCCGGTAAGGATTTCAATTCTCTCAGAACTGCCTCGCTGTTTAGGTTGAACATGCCGGGTAAGAAGACGCACACAAAAATTTAAATGCAACGTCAACCGTCATCTTCTTGCATTCTTTTCCTTGTATTGTTTTTTTCTCCTTACTAATATTTTCTCAGGTTCCTTAACCTACTAACTCTTTGCGTCTTAATTGCTTCATCGTCTTGCTTGGGGTGAAATGATTTTAAAAAAAACCACGTCCGGATAATCAAGGTTTAGAAAATCGAGTTCCGTATAATCGAGTAATTATTGTATTACGAAAATGGAAAGTTAGATGTTAGCCATGCTGTCTACCAAACAGTAAACCAGACTTAATAATTGTCTAGACTTTATTATTCATATATCATCATGGCCAGTTTCTCAAGGACGTGACTTAATAACATAAGTCTGGAGAGTGTCTGAAAACCATACCACTGAACTAAAGCCTTGTAAGTGAAACTGAACAGAAAAAACTGTTCTTAACCCTGGCCATAACGTACTGGCCTTGTTCATCTATAAACTTATTATGGATTATGTGGTATCTCCCGAGGAATTTTATCCCATTTACGCCGTTTATGCTAGCAGTCGCTGGATGACGGTCAGGTGACACTTGTTGCGCATGTCGGTCCTTACCGGGCGAAGAGCTAATTCCCATAGATTTAACCCCCTTCACGCCGTTAGGTTTTGCATTATGTGAGTTGTTAGCCATGATTTGTTTTGTAATTGATAGTAGAGAGGTTTCCCGTTGCCTTCTCTACGGTAGTTTATCGAGACATCACTTCTAGTTAGCTGGCCGTTAACGCAGAGAGTCCCTCCGCCTTTTGTTCAGCCTTGTTTTTCGTACCACTGGCTTGCTAATGAACCACCTCTCTCGTAACTTGGAGTGGGATAGTAGGTTTAGTCGCCGACATTTCGAAAGGAATACTTACTGAAAAACACTGAGAGCTGGAAGGAATAGAGGGGGTGGAGAGCCATGATCGCCTACGTCCTGAAAGGACATGGCGCATAAAAAGTAAGGTAACTGCCAGATACTGTAGCTAAGGTCTATTTAGTATAGTTGCAGTATAAACCACAGGTTCGGCTAATGGGTGCTGAAAAACACATATGTGCCTGAGCAGGCGCCTACATCAGGGATTCATTAATCAGCCTAACAGACGGATATCTATCTACCTGTACTTTGTGGTATTAACATTTGTAAATATCAGAATAACAGAGAAAGATCGAATGAACGGTTTAGTCGCCGACATTTCGAATGGAATACTTACTGAAAAACACTGAGAACTGGAAGGAATAGAGGGGGCTGGAGAGCCATGATCGCCTACGTCCTGAAAGGACATGGCGCATAAAAAGTAAGGTAACTCCCAGATACTGTATCTAAGGTCTAT
>OZ038508.1:14246183-14258683 GCA_964036315.1 Acanthosepion esculentum | reverse complement strand
AAATGATATAAGACCTAACCTCAATCCAAACATGCTTGCTAATGTCCGTAGGGACATTATGCGAAATAACAGACTCTCAAAGACAGAAATAGATAGGATAAAATTAGATATAAGACAAAATACTATGACCCATCACTCAGACTGTAATGAGATGAATGTAGAAATAAGTAATGTGACAGAGGATGAGGTAAAAACTAAAACAAATGAAATGCGAAATAACCTCCCAGGAAATAAAATCAAAGACTCTATCGTAAACATAACCTGCAGTTCTCCAGACAGTGTCACTGAAGATGATTCCAGGTATATTAAGTTAGAATTCCTTGAAAACCACAAATCTGAAATCACCGAAGCGAAAAACCATGTCATCCAAGAACTCAGCAGAGTAACTTTCATACAATTGTCAGAAAGAGACCAACTACCTAAATCCATATGACGAATTCCAACAAGCACATTGTGAAAATATACAACGCTGCTCTGGAAACACTGTTAACAGATAAACAACGTCATATACGCAACAGCTTTAGCAGCGACTGAGAAGCTTGGGATCAAGACAATAAATAAAGTTAGCAGACATAAAGAGCCAGCTTGGAAGGCAAAACTGTTACGAGACATAAACCAAATCAGATGTGAGCTTTCTATATTAGATGAGCTTACCAGAAACCCTAAAATTTCCACACGCAAGTGCTAAAAGATCAAGAGGAAATACAAAATTAAATCCCTACTTGACATTCCATCAACCACGGAAATGCTGAAGCAGAAACTTCAGCTAAAGGCACAGAGAACAAGATGATACGTAAAACGTCGTAGGTTCTATCGCCAAAAGAAAATATTCCAAACGGACCTTAAGAAATTTTACAGGGAAATTGGAAAAACACCTATACATGTCGAAAGACCACCACCGATTGATAATGTACAGACATTTTGGGAAAATATTTGGAGCAGCCCGAAGGAATATAACCCAAATGCAGAATGGATCCGACGTGAAGAAGAACAAATGTTGGATACACCTCTGCAAGAATGGGAAAATATATCCACAGATGATGTTAGGCAAGCCCTAACGAAATCCCAAAAATGGAAATCCCCAGGAAATGACAAGGTTCTCAATTTCTGGCTTTATCATCTCTCATCTATCCACAATATCCTTGCGAAAATATTATCAAAGCTTGTAAATAATCCCAATAAAATCCCGGAATGGATTACTGAAGGTATTACATACGTCATACTAAAAACAAATGAAACAGACGACCCGAAAAATTATCGACCGATAACATGTCTCTCCACAACGTACAAGTTGATCACGTCTGTCCTGACGAACCGTGCTGACTCCTTTTTCGAAACAAACAGCATTCTTCCACTGGAACAGAAGGGATGCAGGAGAGGTTCATATGGCTGCAAAGATCAACTACGGATAAATAAAATGATCCTGGAAAATTGCAGAAGACGTAGAAATCTTAGCGCTGCGTGGATTGATTATCGTAAAGCCTTTTATAGTGTTCCACATTCTTGGATCCTTTAGACATTGGAAATGTACAAAGTCTCCCCTGTGGTATGAAATTTCCTTAAGCACAGCATGGGAATGTGGAACACCAAACTATACCATAGTCACACAAGAGGCACTGCCATATCCAACCGACTAAATATCCGACGTGGAATCTTTCAAAGAGACTCCCTGTCACCCCTTCTGTTTTGTTTGTCCTTAATCCCCCTTACGCATGAACTGAACAACAGTAGCTATGGTTACAAAATAAATAAGAAAATATTCAATCACCTACTCTACATGGATGATCTCAAACTCTTTGCCAAAGACGACAATGAGTTGAAGGGCCTCCTCAATATTGTAAAATACTTCAGTGACGATATAGGTATGAACTACGGATTAGATAAATGTGCAAACGTTACATTCAAGAAAGGTAGAATTGCCGAAGCACCCTTAATAGATTTAGATTTTTGTCACAAAGATTAGGGAACTGGAGCATGATGAAGCATATAAGTACCTAGGAATTAGCGAAAGAGATGGCATACAACACCCCCAAATGAAGGAGAAGGTAAGAAAGGAGTACTACAGGTGTGTACGACTAGTACTAAATACCGAGCTAAACTCAAAAAACAGAATATCAGCTATAAACACCTTGGCTGCCCCTGTGGTGCAATACAGCTTTAATGTCCTTAACTGGACCATAGCTGAAATTAAGCGAATGGACGCCAAAACGAGAAAGCTCCTCACTTGCTACCGCATGCATCATCCCAAAGCTGATGTTGATCGCCTGTATATGCCCAGATCCGAAGGAGGCAGGGGATTAGTTCAACTAGAACTGTCCTAAAAAACTACAACAATTGGCCTCCAAAGATACCTGGAAACTACAGAAGACTGGATGATGATATGTGTCAAGGAACATGAAAGTAGTAAGCGTATTTACTCCGTAATAAAGGAAGCCAACAAATTCAAAATGGAGTTCCAAATGGGCGCAGAAATACAAGTACAACACGGTAAACCGGCTGAAGCTGCAAAATACTTAAAAAAGAGAGCAAAGACAGATGCAACCGATAAGATACAGAAACAATGGCAAGATAAACTGCTTCATGGCCAATACTCTGGCCGTACCAAACAAGCTGACGTAGACAAAAACCGTACCCATCAGTGGCTACGTAGTGCAGGGTTGAAAGCTGAAACTGAAGGTTTTATCTTTGCTACACAGGACCAATGCTTGTTAACTAGGAATTATCAAGCACATATACTAAAATACTCTGTTAGCCCAAAATGCAGATTCTGTGATAAATATCCAGAAACCATTGATCATCTTGTATCAGTTGCACCTTATTGGTACCCACTGAATATTAAAACCGGCATGACAGAGTGGGCCAATATCTGCACTGGAAAATTTGCAACTTCTACGGGAAGGAAACTGAAAGAAACTGGTACGAACACCACCCATACCCGGTTACGGAGATAGGAGCTGTTACAATTCTATGGGACTACACAGTACACACTGACAGAACAATCAAAGCCAACCGCCCAGACATTGTTATTAAAAATCACTAAAAAAAAATGCTTCCTTATTGATATGGTAGTCCCGGCAGACTGTAATGTATCTTTGAAGATATTCGAAAAGCTGTCAAAATACAAACACCTTAAAATAGAAATCTCAAAAATGTGGCACATGGGAACATCAACAATCCCTGTTGTAGTTGGAGCCTTAGGATTGGTTGGAAAAGATTTCAGTAGACTAATTGAAGGGATCCCTGGAAGTCCATGCCTCAAAGAGATACAAAAAATTATTCTAACAAGTACAGCCTACACTTTACGAAGGGCTTTATCTATGTAATTTTTTTTTTTGCATTGGAAAGTGTCATGATACCATTTCTAACCTTAGGTCCTTGGGCGGGACCCGGAAAGAAATGTGTAAACGCCAGATATCAAAGAAAATAATAATAATAATAATAATAATAATAATAATAATAATAATAATAATAACAACAACAACAACAACAACAACAACAACAACAACAACTACTACTACTACTACTACTACTACTACTACTACTACTACAACAACAACCGTACGGCATGGTAGTGCAATGGATAGCAGACAGGACTGAAAAATCGGAGGGCCGAGTTCGAATTCCAATCGAATCCATTACGTTCACTTACGTGCTAATAACCTTGGGAAAGGTATGAATCCTCTTCTTCTCCCGGTAAATAACAGGACAGATCGGGTTCTATAGCCTTGGATGTCAACTGGTCTACGGCAGAAAGAAGTGGCAACCTACTGTGGGCAAAAAATCTGCCTCGTCAGCCATGTATCGAAAGATACATGATCGCCTAAGCATAAGGCATAACTGAGTAGATATTTACTCAACACCCCACGAGGTCAGGTTGGGACACAAGATCGGTTTAATGTGGGGAGCCCGAGCGCGTGCACCGGGGCAAGGAACAAAAATTCCCCGAGCACCCGCAACCATCGGATGCGCTGGCCTCTGTGCGTGCACCGATCCTTCTCTCTCGTGCAAAGGCATAACTGAGTAACCAGACATTTTGTCTTCTTACTTTCCTTCAGTACCATCTGTAGGATCTTTTGTAGTTTTCTTTCCAGGCCTGCTATCAACACCGTGTCATTTGCATATGTGGTCAAGATTTTGGCCTAAAATAATGAATCCTTGTAGAACATCCAATTCTCTTAGAATTGCCACGCTGTATAGGTTGATTAAGTCCGGTGAGAAGACACATTTCTTGTCTTACAAGCATTGTATTTTTGTATATCTGCTGAACTCATTTTCTCTCCGTATGCAGGAGGTACGCTTCCATCTTATGTTCTTCATTATTCTAATGTCCTTCCCAAATATGTCCAGGTTGATAAGCAGTTCCAACAGATCGTTGTGTCGCACTTTATCAAATTTCTTGTCACCATCTGCATTTGTATTGCTTTTTATTTGATTTACGTGTTCATCATTGCCTCACCGTATTGCCCACAATGTTGAGATTAATTAATTTCTAAATAGGTACTTAAAAAAGAAGTTCCCTGCTATATTTGCATCACTCAAATGAAGCGATAGAAAATTAGGATCAGTAGTAAAAATTGGAATGATAACAATGATTAGAAATAAGCATTTCACGGTTTTCCTATTTTCATTTTCGGATTAATCATAATTCTTAAATTAATAATTGAAGAAGCTTATTGTTAAATTTACGGCTATAAAATAGCCCTATCGCACCGTTAAATATTTAACAAAAAATTGCCATAAAAATTATAATTAGGAATACAGGTCATTATTTAAAGAAGTAAGAGGGTACAAATAAAAATATTTAAAAGTGACAAGTTTTTCTATTTCACTGAAGCAGATACATGAAAAACTACTCGCCACTTATTTCTTTCTATCAAAACGTTATAGTAAATATTTATGAGGTATTAGCAAGGCGTAACATACGGGCTAAATAACTGAAGGACAAACAGAATAATAAACATTGTGATTAGAAAAGCAGAGAAGAAAAGTGAAGAGATTGAAGAAGAATGGTTTGATCAGAGAAGAAGCAGATGGTAGCAGTGAATACATAGAAATCAAAGGAAAGAATATGAGAGGAAAATGGTAAAATTCCTGGAAGAATGTTACGAAAAGAAAAAGAAAAGAATGGAAGTAATATCCAAGTAAAATATACACAATACATAAATATATACGTAAATGTCAGATACACATAAATTATATCTGTAAAAAGAAAATATGAATGAAGAACTCTTATGTAGCGAAGGAATCATATTTTTTTCAAAATAATGATATATATATATATATATATATATATATATATATATATATATATATATATATATATATATATATGTATATATATATATAGTTAAATTCCCAGATAAATTCTGTGGACAAGACAGATTGGTATAAAGGTAATTTACATTAACCAGAAAAAAAGCCTTGGACAGAAGCGTCTATCTTTTTTAATTTGGATTTTTAATGTAACTATAACAACAGAGATATTTCGATTTCATTTTGCCTTGAAAAAGTCGGAAGACGAAACGCGTCGGCAAAATCTAAGATTTTTCCAATTGTCATTTTATACCATGTATATATTGTCATTTATATATATATATATATATATATATATATATATATATATATATATATATATATATATATATATATATATATATATATATATATACAAAATTGTCTAGATAGTGTAACACCATAATTGTGCAATTGTTAGATTAGGCTGTGAACCTTTGTTCAAAATGTTTAAAAATATCTTAATGGAATTCTCTGATATTTTTTTTTATAAAACAACTGGAGTCTACTTTGAACAGTAAGAATGTAAAATTCTTCTCCAAGCTTGAAGAATTGTCATGAGATCAATCATAAATGAAAATGACAAGATCGACATTAATTAATCAGAGCTAAGGATCATGTTCCAACTTATTCAAGATGTACTCGCCCTCTCTAACTTTCTAACTTTTTTGAAGTAACAAGTTTCTTCCCATGTTTCACATACGATTTCATTTTCAAGTTTTTTTCAAGGCTTTTAGTACTGTCATAACTGAATCTCCCCTTTCACGCGTCAAACGTCTTATGAACTGAGTTGGATCTTTTCTAATTGATTTCTTTAGTTCTAAGTTGAGATTATGATCCATCTTCCTCTTGGGACCGCATGATACAGTTTTCCTCTCTACTGTTTCCTACTCTTTAAAACTTTCTTTTTGTTTTTTTTCTTGAATAGACTTTGAAGATGGAAACAAGAATACGAATGTTGCTACCATTACTAAAGGACACAACATTCTCAAAAGTGCTTCTTCAGACTAATATATTTTGTATTCATGGGCTCAGATATATGTAGGAGGAGGAAATAGAATGAGAAGAAACGTTGAATTAAATTTCTGTTTATCCAATTTATTCTTAAAGAAATAACGTGCAGTAAGATCTTCGCTATTATTTGTAATGGGCTGGTCTTTATTTTTTTCGACATCGGCTTCCGCAAACGCATCCACTGTTTATTTGTGCAGCCCACGATCCAAACCGATCTTTTTTCGGTCAGACACTTTGACAACTTTCGCAATGAAAGCGGCCGGCGAAAAAGTATACGAAGAAGCGGGTTGTTTTCACACTCGCCCGCTGTCCTTTCGTTTTGAGTTCAAATCCTGCAGATTTTGTTGTCAAAATATTTTAACGAACTCCCGTGTCAGGTTGACATTAGAGAAAGTTCCCCTACACGAACGATCGCAAAATGTAATAATCGGTTGCTTCACGCTTAGGTAAATATGGCGGGTGAGGTAGAAAGGAATAAGTGTCTTCCAAAATCATTTGTTATTCTCTTTTCGCTATATGCGTCATGGTACAGGGAAACATTTTTCTTTAATCCACTGTATACGCTGCCATTAAGTCAAATAGTGTACTTCAAATTTATCCTTAACTGCCACGTATGATGAGGAGTTAAATGATATGTACTTTATTACGATCGGCTCCCCAAAACAGAAGTTATTTATGATTCAATCTGATTATGTTACATCAAGGGCAGAGATGAAAATATAGGGTCGCTTTAAATTAAAGTTTGAATTTTAAATTTATATCGAGCAATGTGACAAGAGGGACAAATTAACCGAATTCATTCAGTTTCCTCCACCTGATTTCTTTACAGTTATATATATATATATGTATATATATATATAGGGTGTCCCAAAAACGGGAATTTTTGAAGTGCCTATTGCCAGACATGAGCAAGTGGCAACACTGAGAGATAGTGACCTTGAGCAAGTAAACTTTTCGCCATTTTAGTAACGAGAATGAAATTCACAGTATCCCAGCTGAGATGTTGCAGCAGTCAATGAGGAATCTCAACAGCAGATTTCAAGAATGCATTCGTACAGGAGGACGCCATCTGCAGGACGTAATTTAAAAAATGAAAATTCCATCATTGTTTCTTAAATGGCATATTTTAAGGTTTCAATTACTATGAATTAAATATTTTTCTTCCATCACTCTTGGTTTTATTGGATTGTTAAAAAGTTCCCGTTTTTTTGCGTCACCCTATATATATATATATATATATATATATATATATATATATATATATATATATATATATATATATATATATACGAGGGTGATTCAATAAATAAGGTGAATTTTTCGGTATAAGGACTTCTAATACAGATAGAAGCTTACTTTTTTTTCAACGTAGTCTCCCAGGACTGTCACACACTTTTCTCAGCGTAAACATCTTTGGACTGATGTTTCAGCCAGTCGGTCACAACACTTTTGACTTCATCGTCACTTTTAAAATTCGTGCCTCTCGTGAACGCTTTCAAGGGACCAAACAGGTAAAAGTCTGAAGGCGCAAGGTCTGGGCTGTAAGGGGGATGAGGGAGCAGTTCTCAGCCCAGCTCGTTGATGGTCTGCACCGTTTGGGCTGCTGTGTGAGGCCTTGCGTTGTCATGATGCAAGCTGACTCCTTCTGACTGATGACCCCTGCGTTTGTCCCAACATATAACCTCAAAGTCCTTGCAATGTCATCCACTGTCACCTTTCTGTCAGACTGAATGGGGTCATTCTTGACTGATTCGATCACCTCAGGAGACCTCACTTCTGTAGGCCTCCCAGGCTTGTCTTCATCCTCAACACTGCTCCGTCCTTCTTTAAACAATTTAGCCCACTTGTAGACATTGTTTTGGCTGAAACATGTGGCACCATACACAGTTGACATTCTTGATAACTGACCGCTGTTCAATCCTGGAGCATGCTTCTTGGTCGGCCATCTTTGTTAAAAGTCAAAGTTTTTTTAATCTGCAAAAGAAATTAAATCCATGTGAAAAAGAAGTAAAACAAAAAAAAAGAGTAAGCTTCTCTCTGTATTAGAAGTCCTTATACTGAAAAATTCAACTTATTTATTGAATGACCCTCGTATATATATATATATATATATATATATATATATATATATATACATACGATTGCATCTAACATGAAACAGACTGTCGCCTCTAAGTGTTGACTTCTACGTTCACTTTATATATATATATATATATATATATATATATATATATATATATATATATATAATTAATTTTTTTCCATTAATCCCTTACATCCTTTTATTTATATATTTTAAAGTTATTTTCAAACCCCTTTTTATTTCTCTTTTAATTTTAAATTAATATTTCAGTCTTCTTATAACCCCAAATGAATGTCATAAGATTAATATTCGGGTTAAAGTTTCTAAAACTTCTCCCCTTTAAGAAAAATACCTTCCATCCTCCCCTGACTCCTGCCTCATACCTTTCGTCTGACTGAAAGTTTTTCAATTGTATTTTTTTTCTTTTAGCTTTCACAGATAAATTTCTATTTCTAACACGATCTCAGTCCACGCCGGTGTTAATGAGACAGACGACCGGTGTTTTCGTCTTCCGAAATACGCTATTCCCAATATAAGGTGATTTTGTATTTTTATTGTTTATTAATTATTTGATCTGCGATAATAAATACATTGAGCTCTTTTTGTGGATCAGTTTTAATATTTTATATTACTAGGATCCAACTGGATTACATACCAACGGATTTATTACCTTTATTATATATATTTTTGTATCCTAGAAAGGGTTACTGAATGAGTAAATAACCAAAACGGAGATTGGACATAAAATGGTAATCTTTATAACATCAAACAAATACAATACTCGCCAGCGGCGTGAAATAGGTAAACCACTGCTAGAGATTGACTACTTAAACAGCATATTGCCCCCACTTACAATAGCATACAACGTATTTATGTAGAGTGGGACATACCCATTAGTGTTCATAGGTACGATATACACACACACACACACACACACACACACACACACACACACATATATATATATATATATATATATATATATATATATAAATATATACTACGAAATGGACTAAGTCCGACAATTATTTTAATATATTTTATTGTCATACGTTATTATATATACACAATATGCTCTGTTTACAAGAAACAATACAACATTTACCGGCCTGAACGTCCGATAAATTTTATAGAAAATACGCGTCCTCCGCATTAAAATATGCTTTTTAATATATGCATTTAAACTACAAACTTTAAATTCCTTTAGATTTAAATTCCTCATTGTAGTTTAAAAGCAGTAAAATAGACCTTTCTAACCGGACGCTCCTTCGTAGCTAAACTGGTATAGCACGTCAGGCTATATGGCAGTTCCATACCGATTCGATTCCTGCCTCTATGTCACAGCCGTGCTGGGTAAATAACACGAAACATATATGCGCTTGTGGTACCGATGATCGACGTCTGTTTGTTATTTTACTCAATTACTGAGAGGGAACACCCACAATAATGCTAGCTCCAGGGCTAAGGCGGTTAAGGCATTCTTCATTTTTTTCGCCATCGGCATCCGCAAACACAGCCACTCTCTATTTGCGCCGCCCACGATCGAAACCAATCTTCTCTCGGTCGTTGTCTTAGACATTTTTCGCAATGAAAGCGGCCGGCAAAAGTATATGAAGAAGAGGCGGATTGTTTTTGACATTTTTTATGCTCGGCCATCATCCATTCCAATCAAAAATACACATACACACAGAGTCACAAACACAGGTGGGGGCGCGCTCACACACACACATGCACACACACACACACACACACACACACACACACACACACATATATATATATATATATATATATATATATATATATATATATATTACATATGTTATTTCAAATTATCCTAATTATTTCTATCTGTATATCCTTGCTTGAACACGGCTTCTAATGCTCTGGACTGAGCGGCTTGGGTATGTTAGTCATGCCTCGTGGAGGCACAGTCCTAAGGGGAAGGGAAACTCGAATGTGTTCCACCACGGAATATGTGATCGAGCAGAGCTATATCGAGTCTAATTCGTTACCTCTGCGTCACCGAGGCCCGTTGGTACAGTTGGTATGGCGTTTGCCTCATAGCTTAACTGTTCGGATTTCAATTCTCGGTAGCGGATGCGCACTGCTGATGAGGCGAATATGGGGCGAAACGGCCATGTAGTACTTTATGCGTTCTGTTGAGGATTCTTCCAGACTCGGTGAATTACTTAATTATGATTATTTAAAATCATCCTACTCATATATATATATATATATATATATATATTAAAAAGAAGAGATAAGCTACAAACGTTTTTGTTGTAATATAATTTTTTTTTTAAAATATATTATGCTTTATTTTTCATAAGCATAATCCACATTTCAACCAAAACCATTTGAGGATTCTGTCTTATTAATATGCACACTTTTCTCTTCATCGTCGGCTACAAAACATATAGAAAACTGTTAATAAAAAGCGTAATTTTGAAACATTTTTTGGTCTACACATATTTCGTCTTAGTGTTTTCCTATGTATGCGAAAATTGCGCCCTGAAGATGACAATTTGAAATTGTCGAAAGTACTTGACATGTGTCTTTCATTTAACAACAACTCGAATATAAGGATCTTATTATTCAAGAAATTGATTGTAAGATAATGTCTCATTAAATCCTGTTCGCGAAGTGAGTTCACCATTAATCACATTAATATTGCTATTTAAATTTTTGTATAAATTATTTCTTTAACACACACACACACACACACACACACACACACACACACACACACACACACATATATATATATATATATATATATATATATATATATATATATATATACTCACACAAACATAAATAATTATATATGGAATAAACATATACGTATATTTGATATTCCGAGCCGAAAGAGAAAAGGAAGAAAAAAGAAAAATAATGAAAAGAAAGATACACACATACACGCTCGCTCGCACTCTTACATATACGAACGAAAGCAAAGATACACACGAAAAAGGGGGAAAATGTCAACCTAACACCAAAACCTGACGCATAAATTAATTACATCAAACTAAATATAAAGATGAGAAAATCCGTAATCAACTTCCTGATGAGTGGACCGAACGATTACAAAAAGTTCGTCTGTAGAAACTCTGAATATAACATCAATCAGGTAAGTTAAAAAAAATTTATACGTATGTATATCAAGTGATCAATTCCCCCAAAGTAAATATGAAAAATTATGATGATTACATTGAAATTTTCGCAGGAGAATGTAAACAGAGTTTTTATACCAATAGATACTCATTTTCTAAGCCTAAACTAAAACACCAGACAGCTCTTCAAAGAAATTTTGGGAATTGAAGAAAAAGGTTTGGACCCACAGATAATTTGCGGGTTATCGGTTCCGCACGTACTTTTAATAGTCTTAGAGAAAGGTGTGACTTATGTTCAGAAGAAAAAAATAGAAAAAAGAAATGCAAAAATCAAAGCCAACTATGAAATCAGAAAAATGAATTAGTGATAAAATGTCGACATAAAAACAAATTCAATTTTCCATAATATAAGTTTAAATTAATTAGCTACTATATTTCCATAATATTCATTCCCTTCTAACTCTTCAAATGCCGAGGTTGATAAGATAGACGACCGATATCTACGTTTGCCGAAAATAGGCTATTCCCCATATGAAGTTATTTTTGAATTTTACTCTTTATTACATATATATATATATATATATATATATATATATATATATATATATATATATATATATATGCAGCATATTTTCTTTAAAGCAAGTTTGGTCTCAGATTTAAAGTACGTGTGAAAATAAAATTTATTTGAAAGAAAATTTTAGAATTGTTCTTAATCATTTTTCTACAGCCGCCAAGAAATTAATTCAAGGACTTGAAAGGATTAAAACTGAAATAAATGGATATAATATTTCTAAATGATTTAACCAAACATGATTGAATATATATATATATATATATATATATATATATATATATATATATATATATATATATATAGTAAGTATATATATTCAATATACATACATATATATATATATACATATATATATATATATATATATATATATATATATATATATATATATATATATATATATATAGTAAGTATATAT
>OZ038508.1:14206183-14241183 GCA_964036315.1 Acanthosepion esculentum | reverse complement strand
GCACTTTCTTAAATCATCAAAAAATTTAACCTTAGCGTTGTGACTGCACGCTCCAAACGTTTTTACCCGTTAACAAAAACACATTTAAAAAAAAAACATATTTCGATTCGCATTTAATTTTTTCGTCTCGGATTCTACCCGAATTTTACCAAAACACAAAATAATTTCCATGCTTGATGATGACTGAATGTACAGTTGAAAGTACTTGCGAAAGACCTTATACAGTTTATAATTTTTAAAAACAAGGATCATAACATGCATCGAGAGACTTGTAGGTTAATACAACTTTAAAATTTTGTTTGCGAAGGGAACAATTTAACAAATGCGCTAGCCAGGCACAGAAATAAATTCGACCAAAATTTTGATCTAAAAAAATGACACACACATCAAAACAGAAAGTAATATATCTGAGCGATTAAAAACAAAAGAATAACACCAAAAATATCATGAAAAATAAGAAAAACAACATCAATATACAACAATCGATCGCAAACTTTAAACTGGAAGAAAAAAATTACCTTCTCAGATCAAAACAAACTAATAAATAAACGATCAGAACTTATCTCAAAATGCAGGCTCGAAAACAAATTTTTACTACGCTACTTAAAAATCGAAAACTGAAAATGGACAAAAATAAACAAAAATAAGTAAATAAAATAAATAAATAAAAATAAGATAAATTAATCTAAATATATAAATAAATTTATACAATATGTAAATAATAAACAAATTAACAAACCACGTTAGAAAACACAGTAAACTACCAATAATACATCACTGACCTATAAATATAAAAAATCGAGCATATCAAAAGACATGGCCTGACGATTGCGTTTAGTATGAAATAGACTGTCGCCTCTGGGATTTGACTTCAATGTCCACTTCAGCAGACGTGTTAAAGAATGGCTCTTCGTTCATTTATATATATATATATATATATATATATATATATATGTGTGTGTGTGTGTGTGTGTGTGTGTGTGTGTGTGTTTGTGTGTGTGTGTGTGTGTGTGTGTGTGTGTGTGTGTGTGTGTGTGTTAAACTACTGGTGATACTCGGTTGGAAAAAAAACTCGGATGACACAACTTGTAAGTTTATCACAACAAATTGATACCCGAGGGGAAAAAAAAAAAAAAAAAAAAGAAAGTAGAAACCTCCGAACAGGGCGAAATAAAGCGTCCATTGCCTTAAGATTCTCGTCCAAAGAAAAAAAACCATGCGAGAAATAAAGCTAAAACGTAGAGTGCTCAATACGCTAAGCAGAGCGTGGACAAATGGAATAAATCCTAAAGAGCCAAGAACAATCTAACCAAGTTTCACCTAAACGGATCTTCTGGGTAAGCTGCTTGACCTAGGTAGGGTGTTCCTGGCTCTTTAGTATCCATTCCATTCATGTATATATATATATATATATATATATATATATATATATATATATATATATATATATATATATATATATATATTGATGCCCCCCAAGGTTTCCGTCTACTCAATTTCAATCACAGGGCTTCGGTCAACCCGTTGTATGCTTTTCAGGCACTTTCCAAATGTGTAACACGCTGTTATCGACTTCTCCACTCCAATAACATCAGGGAGTCTCCTTCCTGACAAATCGACCATGGCGAGATTCGAACCCGTGTACCATAGTCAGAATGCGAACAATATAACCACTCGAGCGTGCTGCCCTTCTTCAAATTGTTGATCATTCTAGATAACACGCTCTTTCCCAGAAATTACAACTAAGGTCAGCTCAGCATAGTTGCAGTATACACGACAGGTGGTCTCTATGGATGTTGAATAAACACAAATGCGCCTGAGCAAGCGTCTGCAACAGGGATTGGCTAACTGCCCTAGTAGACTGGTATCCTCGAAAACGCGTGAACAGCTATATATATATATATATATATATATATATATATATATATACATTGCATTTAAAAGCTTAGTGAAAGAAATTACGTTAATGGATAACAACGGACAACTTTGTATGGATACTTATAATATGAACAACACATAGTTTTGTATTATTTGCACCCCTGAAGATGATCTTGGAAAAAGATCGAAAGTACTTAGAAAATGAAAATAAAAGAAATTTAAACAGCTTTTGCACATTTGTCTCATCCTTTAATTTCAATACACGGAAGGTTATTCGTGAGTATGAACAGATTTTGTTAAAAATTAGCAGGCATAATGTCTGTAATTTATTCAGTCATACATGCCTAAAAGAAAATTTGCTGCCTAAATATATGTACATATGTGTATATATGTTTCTGAAATGAGGTATTATGTACACAATTTACATTAGTAGTATTATTGTCATAATCTTTGTTTCTTTATTTATCACAATAAAATTGCGGTCCATATAACATCAGAACAACATTCAAAAGCAGGACGACACTTCGCAGATACCTCCCCCGAGTAAGACCTCTCCATAGAGGAAAACATGACTAAAGACTGTGTGTACGCCACTCCGTGCAGTTGCGGAAAGAAATATAAAGGCAAGGCTTCAAGAACACCAAAAAGCTGTAACACGAGGGGAAATGGAAAAATCAGGCGTGGCTGACCACATATGGAGAAAAAGGGAGATCACCACCCTCTGTGGGATGAGATTGAAATCATAGACTAAGAACAATTAGAAAATTCGTAAACTTAAGGAATCAGCACATATGCTAGGCCACAAAAATCTCCTGAGCGACCAAGCATAGAAATGAAGACAATATGGGAACCAGTAATAAGTAGTGCCAGAGGAAAGCAATAATAACGAAAATTGCAATATGAGCTCTGGTAAAAAGCACGCAATGGTATCAGCAAAAATTGCATTGTAAGCACTGGTAAAAATGGTTGCTGAGGACATTAAGTTTATAAGTCCCAGAAATTAATATTGCCCACCGTGCCATGTGTTCTTAAGGACACGTGTCACAGTGGATAAAGTTGTTGGTTAGATCCAGTGACAGGACCCAAAGAGCTATGAGTTAAATACCGGGATAAGGAGGCAGTGGAGACATTGGAGAGGTAAATTAACAGGAGATAACTGATAACTAACATTCATTAGACACGTAACGTAGAAATAGAACAGTCTATCCCAGTGAGCGAAATAAAGGGTTCAGTTCGATATTCCAACCAACTTGAAGAAGGCTGTTGTGATAAATATGGCAACAAAGATGAGGACAATAGTCCGAATAATGTAAATAGTATACACACACACACACACACACACACACATATATATATATATATATATATATGAATATATATATATATATATATATATACATATATATATATATGTATATATAAATACTTAATAAAATAAATATATACACATTCTATTTATATATATATTTTTTTACTCTTGACATAAATTTCAGTCTGTATTCTTGTATGTGTTTAAATGAATGCGTATAAATATATAGGTACGTATATATATATATATTTATACGTAATATATATTTATACGTATATATACATATATATATATATATATGTATATATATACATATGTATATATATATATGTATATATATATATATATTTATATATATATATATATATGTATATTTCTGCGTAAATGATGGTACCAAATAAATTTGTTAATGTGATCGAATAATGTAAATAGTACACACACACACACACACACACACACACACACACACACACACACACACACACACACACACACATATATATATATATATATATATATATATATATATATGTATGTATATGTATATATATAGAGAGAGAGAGAATATTAGTGGTGAATATACACATACATATACAATTATATATACACATACATATATGTATAAAAATAATTCCAAGAGGATATGATCCAGGTAGAACTCAATGTCCAGGACAGAGTAAGGATATAATAAAAAGATTATTTATTATATATATATATATATATATATATATATATATATATATATATATATATATATATATATATATATATATATATCAACAGCATGCAAGGGTAGTACAACCATTTACGACTCAAATTTAGTTCCGACTACACAATTTCCCCAACTTATCTTGGATGAGTGAATCTCTGATGTGGTTTTCATGCATTTCTCGTACGTGTTGCATGCTGGGATCGCCTCCCCACGCCGATCACACCAAACAGTCTCCTTCAGGAACAATGAATCATGGCGATATTCGAAACTGGGTCCCATGGTCGGAAAGCGAACATTCTAAAAAGTTCTCTTGTTTTTTTTGTTGTTTGATTTCCGCACTTGTCTAATTCTTGGGCCTTCTTCCAACCTCAGCTGCTCATTAAAATCACTCCCACGCCCACGCATATAAGAACAATACACCGCTGCAAGCATGCTTGTCGTCTCCCAGAGCCAATCGAATCTTAACAGTCGCTATATTTTTTTGTTGCTTCGCTTTATTTGCTTCAATTGTCTTGTTTCAAAAGATTTCAAAATGCACTCAAATTTCCACCGAATTTTCTTTTTTTCACGATTGCTTATATTGCCCTCTGAAAAATAATATATTTCTATCTCCATTCCAGCGATTTAGTTTCAGTGTGAAATGCGTCGTAATATCCAGTTAATCTACCGACATCATAGGATGAGTGCGCAAAGTGATTTTCATTTTTCTCGCTATTAGCAATTTTCTCCTATTTTAACTTATAATTTTTTAATCTATAGAATTTTAACGATATTCCAGTCATTAATTCATTCATTCGCCTTAACTTTATATTTTTTTCTTAACTTGTTCTTCATCTTCCTTTTACTTTCTTATTTTTTCTCTTTTCTGCGTTTCATTTTGTTTATATTTCTTTTATTTTACGTCTTTGTTTCTTTGTTTCTTTTTTCTTGTTTTTCTTTCTTGTTTTAACTTGTTCTTTATCTTCCTTTTACTTTCTTTCTTTCTTTTTTCTTGTTTTTCTTTCTTTCTTGTTTTAACTTGTTCTTTATCTTCCTTTTTCTTTCTTTATTTCCTTCTTTTGTCTTGTTTTTCTTTCTTCCTTTTTTCTTGTTTTTCTTTCTTGTTTTAACGTGTTCTTCATCTTCCTTTTTCTTTCTTTCTTTCTTTTTTCTTGTTTTTCTTTCTTTCTTTTTTCTTGTTTTTCTTTCTTGTTTTAACTTGTTCTTCATCTTCCTTTTTGTTTCTTTCTTTCCTTCTTTTTTCTTGTTTTTCTTTCTTTCTTTTTTCTTGTTTTTCTTTATTTCTTGTTTTAACTTGTTCTTCATCTTCCTTTTTGTTTCTTTCTTTCCTTCTTTTTTCTTGTTTTTCTTTCTTCCTTTTTTCTTGTTTTTCTTTCTTGTTTTAACTTGTTCTTCATCTTCCGTTTTCTTTCTTTCTTTCTTTTTTCTTGTTTTTCTTTCTTTCTTTTTTCTTGTTTTTCTTTCTTGTTTTAACTTGTTCTTCATCTTCCTTTTTGTTTCTTTCTTTCCTTCTTTTTTCTTGTTTTTCTTTCTTTCTTTTTTCTTGTTTTTCTTTCTTGTTTTAACTTGTTCTTCATCTTCCTTTTTCTTTCTTTCTTTCTTTTTTCTTGTTTTTCTTTCTTTCTTGTTTTAACTTGTTCTTTATCTTCCTTTTACTTTCTTTCTTTTTTCTTGTTTTTCTTTCTTGTTTTAACTTGTTCTTCATCTTCCTTTTTCTTTCGTTCTTTCCTTCTTTTTTCTGGTTTTTCTTTCTTCCTTTTTTCTTGTTTTTCTTTCTTTCTTGTTTTAACTTGTTCTTTATCTTCCCTTTACTTTCTTTCTTTTTTCTTGTTTTTCTTTCTTTCTTGCTTTAACTTGTTCTTCATCTTCCTTTTTCTTTCTTTCTTTCCTTCTTTTTTCTTGTTTTTCTTTCTTCCTCTTTTCTTGTTTTTCTTTCTTTCTTGTTTTAACTTGTTCTTTATCTTCCTTTTACTTTCTTTCTTTTTTCTTGTTTTTCTTTCTTGTTTTAACTTGTTCTTCATCTTCCTTTTTCTTTCGTTCTTTCCTTCTTTTTTCTGGTTTTTCTTTCTTCCTTTTTTCTTGTTTTTCTTTCTTTCTTGTTTTAACTTGTTCTTTATCTTCCCTTTACTTTCTTTCTTTTTTCTTGTTTTTCTTTCTTTCTTGTTTTAACTTGTTTTTCATCTTCCTTTTTCTTTCTTTCTTTCCTTCTTTTTTCTTGTTTTTCTTTCTTCCTCTTTTCTTGTTTTTCTTTCTTTCTTGTTTTAACTTGTTCTTTATCTTCCTTTTACTTTCTTTCTTTTTTCTTGTTTTTCTTTCTTTCTTGTTTTAACTTGTTCTTCATCTTCCTTTTTCTTTCTTTCTTTCCTTCTTTTTTCTGGTTTTTCTTTCTTCCTTTTTTCTTGTTTTTCTTTCTTTCTTGTTTTAACTTGTTCTTTATCTTCCTTTTACTTTCTTTCTTTTTTCTTGTTTTTCTTTCTTGTTTTAACTTGTTCTTCATCTTCCTTTTTCTTTCTTTCTTTCCTTCTTTTTTCTTGTTTTTCTTTCTTCCTTTTTTCTTGTTTTTCTTTCTTTCTTGTTTTAACTTGTTCTTCATCTTCCTTTTTCTTTCTTTCTTTCCTTCTTTTTTCTGGTTTTTCTTTCTTCCTTTTTTCTTGTTTTTCTTTCTTTCTTGTTTTAACTTGTTCTTTATCTTCCTTTTACTTTCTTTCTTTTTTCTTGTTTTTCTTTCTTGTTTTAACTTGTTCTTCATCTTCCTTTTTCTTTCGTTCTTTCCTTCTTTTTTCTTGTTTTTCTTTCTTTCTTGTTTTAACTTGTTCTTTATCTTCCCTTTACTTTCTTTCTTTTTTCTTGTTTTTCTTTCTTTCTTGTTTTAACTTGTTCTTCATCTTCCTTTTTCTTTCTTTCTTTCCTTCTTTTTTCTGGTTTTTCTTTCTTCCTTTTTTCTTGTTTTTCTTTCTTTCTTGTTTTAACTTGTTCTTTATCTTCCTTTTACTTTCTTTCTTTTTTCTTGTTTTTCTTTCTTTCTTGTTTTAACTTGTTCTTCATCTTCCTTTTTCTTTCTTTCTTTCCTTCTTTTTTCTGGTTTTTCTTTCTTCCTTTTTTCTTGTTTTTCTTTCTTTCTTGTTTTAACTTGTTCTTCATCTTCCTTTTTTTTTCTTTCCTTCTTTTTTCTGGTTTTTCTTTCTTCCTTTTTTCTTGTTTTTCTTTCTTTCTTGTTTTAACTTGTTCTTCATCTTCCTTTTTCTTTCTTTCTTTCCTTCTTTTTTCTGGTTTTTCTTTCTTCCTTTTTTCTTGTTTTTCTTTCTTTCTTGTTTTAACTTGTTCTTTATCTTCCTTTTACTTTCTTTCTTTTTTCTTGTTTTTCTTTCTTTCTTGTTTTAACTTGTTCTTCATCTTCCTTTTTCTTTCTTTCTTTCCTTCTTTTTTCTTGTTTTTCTTTCTTCCTTTTTTCTTGTTTTTCTTTCTTTCTTGTTTTAACTTGTTCTTCATCTTCCTTTTTCTTTCTTTCTTTCCTTCTTTTTTCTGGTTTTTCTTTCTTCCTTTTTTCTTGTTTTTCTTTCTTTCTTGTTTTAACTTGTTCTTCATCTTCCTTTTTCTTTCTTTCTTTCCTTCTTTTTTCTTGTTTTTCTTTCTTCCTTTTTTCTTGTTTTTCTTTCTTTCTTGTTTTAACTTGTTCTTCATCTTCCTTTTTCTTTCTTTCTTTCCTTCTTTTTTCTGGTTTTTCTTTCTTCCTTTTTTCTTGTTTTTCTTTCTTTCTTGTTTTAACTTGTTCTTCATCTTCCTTTTTCTTTCTTTCTTTCCTTCTTTTTTCTGGTTTTTCTTTCTTCCTTTTTTCTTGTTTTTCTTTCTTTCTTGTTTTAACTTGTTCTTTATCTTCCTTTTACTTTCTTTCTTTTTTCTTGTTTTTCTTTCTTGTTTTAACTTGTTCTTCATCTTCCTTTTTCTTTCGTTCTTTCCTTCTTTTTTCTTGTTTTTCTTTCTTTCTTGTTTTAACTTGTTCTTTATCTTCCCTTTACTTTCTTTCTTTTTTCTTGTTTTTCTTTCTTTCTTGTTTTAACTTGTTCTTCATCTTCCTTTTTCTTTCTTTCTTTCCTTCTTTTTTCTGGTTTTTCTTTCTTCCTTTTTTCTTGTTTTTCTTTCTTTCTTGTTTTAACTTGTTCTTTATCTTCCTTTTACTTTCTTTCTTTTTTCTTGTTTTTCTTTCTTTCTTGTTTTAACTTGTTCTTCATCTTCCTTTTTCTTTCTTTCTTTCCTTCTTTTTTCTGGTTTTTCTTTCTTCCTTTTTTCTTGTTTTTCTTTCTTTCTTGTTTTAACTTGTTCTTCATCTTCCTTTTTTTTTCTTTCCTTCTTTTTTCTGGTTTTTCTTTCTTCCTTTTTTCTTGTTTTTCTTTCTTTCTTGTTTTAACTTGTTCTTCATCTTCCTTTTTCTTTCTTTCTTTCCTTCTTTTTTCTGGTTTTTCTTTCTTCCTTTTTTCTTGTTTTTCTTTCTTTCTTGTTTTAACTTGTTCTTTATCTTCCTTTTACTTTCTTTCTTTTTTCTTGTTTTTCTTTCTTTCTTGTTTTAACTTGTTCTTCATCTTCCTTTTTCTTTCTTTCTTTCCTTCTTTTTTCTTGTTTTTCTTTCTTCCTTTTTTCTTGTTTTTCTTTCTTTCTTGTTTTAACTTGTTCTTCATCTTCCTTTTTCTTTCTTTCTTTCCTTCTTTTTTCTGGTTTTTCTTTCTTCCTTTTTTCTTGTTTTTCTTTCTTTCTTGTTTTAACTTGTTCTTCATCTTCCTTTTTCTTTCTTTCTTTCCTTCTTTTTTCTTGTTTTTCTTTCTTCCTTTTTTCTTGTTTTTCTTTCTTTCTTGTTTTAACTTGTTCTTCATCTTCCTTTTTCTTTCTTTCTTTCCTTCTTTTTTCTGGTTTTTCTTTCTTCCTTTTTTCTTGTTTTTCTTTCTTTCTTGTTTTAACTTGTTCTTCATCTTCCTTTTTCTTTCTTTCTTTCCTTCTTTTTTCTTGTTTTTCTTTCTTCCTTTTTTCTTGTTTTTCTTTCTTTCTTGTTTTAACTTGTTCTTCATCTTCCTTTTTCTTTCTTTCTTTCCTTCTTTTTTCTTGTTTTTCTTTCTTCCTTTTTTCTTGTTTTTCTTTCTTTCTTGTTTTAACTTGTTCTTCATCTTCCTTTTTCTTTCTTTCTTTTCTTCTTTTTTCTGGTTTTTCTTTCTTCCTTTTTTCTTGTTTTTCTTTCTTTCTTGTTTTAACTTGTTCTTCATCTTCATTTTTCTTTCTTTCTTTCCTTCTTTTTTCTGGTTTTTCTTTCTTCCTTTTTTCTTGTTTTTCTTTCTTTCTTGTTTTAACTTGTTCTTCATCTTCCTTTTTCTTTCTTTCTTTCCTTCTTTTTTCTGGTTTTTCTTTCTTCCTTTTTTCTTGTTTTTCTTTCTTTCTTGTTTTAACTTGTTCTTTATCTTCCTTTTACTTTATTTCTTTTTTCTTGTTTTTCTTTCTTTCTTGTTTTAACTTGTTCTTCATCTTCTTTTTTCTTTCTTTCTTTCCTTCTTTTTTCTGGTTTTTCTTTCTTCCTTTTTTCTTGTTTTTCTTTCTTTCTTGTTTTAACTTGTTCTTTATCTTCCTTTTACTTTCTTTCTTTTTTCTTGTTTTTCTTTCTTTCTTGTTTTAACTTGTTCTTCATCTTCCTTTTTCTTTCTTTCTTTCCTTCTTTTTTCTTGTTTTTCTTTCTTCCTTTTTTCTTGTTTTTCTTTCTTTCTTGTTTTAACTTGTTCTTCATCTTCCTTTTTCTTTCTTTCTTTCCTTCTTTTTTCTGGTTTTTCTTTCTTCCTTTTTTCTTGTTTTTCTTTCTTTCTTGTTTTAACTTGTTCTTTATCTTCCTTTTACTTTCTTTCTTTTTTCTTGTTTTTCTTTCTTTCTTGTTTTAACTTGGTCTTCATCTTCCTTTTTCTTTCTTTCTTTCCTTCTTTTTTCTTGTTT
Source organism: Acanthosepion esculentum (assembly GCA_964036315.1). NCBI lineage: Eukaryota > Metazoa > Mollusca > Cephalopoda > Sepiida > Sepiidae > Acanthosepion > Acanthosepion esculentum. The sequence continues at coordinate 14,231,323 of OZ038508.1, read as the reverse complement.
TTCTTTCTTCCTTTTTTCTTGTTTTTCTTTCTTTCTTGTTTTAACTTGTTCTTCATCTTCCTTTTTCTTTCTTTCTTGCTTCTTTTTTCTTGTTTTTCTTTCTTCCTTTTTTCTTGTTTTTCTTTCTTTCTTGTTTTAACTTGTTCTTCATCTTCCTTTTTCTTTCTTTCTTTCCTTCTTTATTCTTGTTTTTCTTTCTTCCTTTTTTCTTGTTTTTCTTTCTTTCTTGTTTTAACTTGTTCTTCATCTTCCTTTTTCTTTCTTTCTTTCCTTCTTTTTTCTTGTTTTTCTTTCTTCCTTTTTTCTTGTTTTTCTTTCTTTCTTGTTTTAACTTGTGCTTCATCTTCCTTTTTCTTTCTTTCTTTCCTTCTTTTTTCTGGTTTTGCTTTCTTCCTTTTTTCTTGTTTTTCTTTCTTTCTTGTTTTAACTTGTTCTTTATCTTCCTTTTACTTTCTTTCTTTTTTCTTGTTTTTCTTTCTTTCTTGTTTTAACTTGTTCTTCATCTTCCTTTTTCTTTCTTTCTTTCCTTCTTTTTTCTTGTTTTTCTTTCTTCCTTTTTTCTTGTTTTTCTTTCTTTCTTGTTTTAACTTGTTCTTCATCTTCCTTTTTCTTTCTTTCTTTCCTTCTTTTTTCTTGTTTTTCTTTCTTCCTTTTTTCTTGTTTTTCTTTCTTTCTTGTTTTAACTTGTTCTTCATCTTCCTTTTTCTTTCTTTCCTTCTTTTTTCTGGTTTTTCTTTCTTCCTTTTTTCTTGTTTTTCTTTCTTTCTTGTTTTAACTTGTTCTTTATCTTCCTTTTACTTTCTTTCTTTTTTCTTGTTTTTCTTTCTTTCTTGTTTTAACTTGTTCTTCATCTTCCTTTTTCTTTCTTTCTTTCCTTCTTTTTTCTTGTTTTTCTTTCTTCCTTTTTCTTGTTTTTCTTTCTTTCTTGTTTTAACTTGTTCTTCATCTTCCTTTTTCTTTCTTTCTTTCCTTCTTTTTTCTTGTTTTTCTTTCTTCCTTTTTTCTTGTTTTTCTTTCTTTCTTGTTTTAACTTTTTCTTCAACTTCCTTTTTCTTTCTTTCTTTCCTTCTTTTTTCTGGTTTTTCTTTCTTCCTTTTTTCTTGTTTTTCTTCCTTTCTTGTTTTAACTTGTTCTTTATCTTCCTTTTACTTTCTTTCTTTTTTCTTGTTTTTCTTTCTTTCTTGTTTTAACTTGTTCTTCATCTTCCTTTTTCTTTCTTTCTTTCCTTCTTTTTTCTTGTTTTTCTTTCTTCCTTTTTTCTTGTTTTTCTTTCTTTCTTGTTTTAACTTGTTCTTCATCTTCCTTTTTCTTTCTTTCTTTCCTTCTTTTTTCTTGTTTTTCTTTCTTCCTTTTTTCTTGTTTTTCTTTCTTTCTTGTTTTAACTTGTTCTTCATCTTCCTTTTTCTTTCTTTCTTTCCTTCTTTTTTCTGGTTTTTCTTTCTTCCTTTTTTCTTGTTTTTCTTTCTTTCTTGTTTTAACTTGTTCTTCATCTTCCTTTTTCTTTCTTTCTTTCCTTCTTTTTTCTTGTTTTTCTTTCTTCCTTTTTTCTTGTTTTTCTTTCTTTCTTGTTTTAACTTGTTCTTCATCTTCCTTTTTCTTTCTTTCTTTCCTTCTTTTTTCTGGTTTTTCTTTCTTCCTTTTTTCTTGTTTTTCTTTCTTTCTTGTTTTAACTTGTTCTTCATCTTCCTTTTTCTTTCTTTCTTTCCTTCTTTTTTCTGGTTTTTCTTTCTTCCTTTTTTCTTGTTTTTCTTTCTTTCTTGTTTTAACTTGTTCTTTATCTTCCTTTTACTTTCTTTCTTTTTTCTTGTTTTTCTTTCTTTCTTGTTTTAACTTGTTCTTCATCTTCCTTTTTCTTTCTTTCTTTCCTTCTTTTTTCTTGTTTTTCTTTCTTCCTTTTTTCTTGTTTTTCTTTCTTTCTTGTTTTAACTTGTTCTTCATCTTCCTTTTTCTTTCTTTCTTTCCTTCTTTTTTCTTGTTTTTCTTTCTTCCTTTTTTCTTGTTTTTCTTTCTTTCTTGTTTTAACTTGTTCTTCATCTTCCTTTTTCTTTCTTTCTTTCCTTCTTTTTTCTTGTTTTTCTTTCTTCCTTTTTTCTTGTTTTTCTTTCTTTCTTGTTTTAACTTGTTCTTCATCTTCCTTTTTCTTTCTTTCTTTCCTTCTTTTTTCTTGTTTTTCTTTCTTCCTTTTTTCTTGTTTTTCTTTCTTTCTTGTTTTAACTTGTTCTTCATCTTCCTTTTTCTTTCTTTCTTTCCTTCTTTTTTCTGGTTTTTCTATCTTCCTTTTTTCTTGTTTTTCTTTCTTTCTTGTTTTAACTTGTTCTTTATCTTCCTTTTACTTTCTTTCTTTTTTCTTGTTTTTCTTTCTTTCTTGTTTTAACTTGTTCTTCATCTTCCTTTTTCTTTCTTTCTTTCCTTCTTTTTTCTTGTTTTTCTTTCTTCCTTTTTTTTTGTTTTTCTTTCTTTCTTGTTTTAACTTGTTCTTCATCTTCCTTTTTCTTTCTTTCTTTCCTTCTTTTTTCTTGTTTTTCTTTCTTCCTTTTTTCTTGTTTTTCTTTCTTTCTTGTTTTAACTTGTTCTTCATCTTCCTTTTTCTTTCTTTCTTTCCTTCTTTTTTCTGGTTTTTCTTTCTTCCTTTTTTCTTGTTTTTCTTTCTTTCTTGTTTTAACTTGTTCTTTATCTTCCTTTTACTTTCTTTCTTTTTTCTTGTTTTTCTTTCTTTCTTGTTTTAACTTGTTCTTCATCTTCCTTTTTCTTTCTTTCTTTCCTTCTTTTTTCTTGTTTTTCTTTCTTCCTTTTTTCTTGTTTTTCTTTCTTTCTTGTTTTAACTTGTTCTTCATCTTCCTTTTTCTTTCTTTCTTTCCTTTCTTTCTTGTTTTTCTTTCTTCATTTTTTCTTGTTTTTCTTTCTTTCTTGTTTTAACTTGTTCTTCATCTTCCTTTTTCTTTCTTTCTTTCCTTCTTTTTTCTGGTTTTTCTTTCTTCCTTTTTTCTTGTTTTTCTTTCTTTCTTGTTTTAACTTGTTCTTCATCTTCCTTTTACTTTCTTTCTTTTTTCTTGTTTTTCTTTCTTTCTTGTTTTAACTTGTTCTTCATCTTCCTTTTTCTTTCTTTCTTTCCTTCTTTTTTCTGGTTTTTCTTTCTTCCTTTTTTCTTGTTTTTCTTTCTTTCTTGTTTTAACTTGTTCTTCATCTTCCTTTTTCTTTCTTTCTTTCCTTCTTTTTTCTGGTTTTTCTTTCTTCCTTTTTTCTTGTTTTTCTTTCTTTCTTGTTTTAACTTGTTCTTTATCTTCCTTTTACTTTCTTTCTTTTTTCTTGTTTTTCTTTCTTTCTTGTTTTAACTTGTTCTTCATCTTCCTTTTTCTTTCTTTCTTTCCTTCTTTTTTCTTGTTTTTCTTTCTTCCTTTTTTCTTGTTTTTCTTTCTTTCTTGTTTTAACTTGTTCTTCATCTTCCTTTTTCTTTCTTTCTTTCCTTCTTTTTTCTTGTTTTTCTTTCTTCCTTTTTTCTTGTTTTTCTTTCTTTCTTGTTTTAACTTGTTCTTTATCTTCCTTTTACTTTCTTTCTTTTTTCTTGTTTTTCTTTCTTTCTTGTTTTAACTTGTTCTTCATCTTCCTTTTTCTTTCTTTCTTTCCTTCTTTTTTCTTGTTTTTCTTTCTTCCTTTTTTCTTGTTTTTCTTTCTTTCTTGTTTTAACTTGTTCTTCATCTTCCTTTTTCTTTCTTTTTTCCTTCTTTTTTCTGGTGTTTCTTTCTTCCTTTTTTCTTGTTTTTCCTTCTTTCTTGTTTTAACTTGTTCTTCATCTTCCTTTTACTTTCTTTCTTTTTTCTTGTTTTTCTTTCTTTCTTGTTTTAACTTGTTCTTCATCTTCCTTTTTCTTTCTTTCTTTCCTTCTTTTTTCTTGTTTTTCTTTCTTCCTTTTTTCTTGTTTTTCTTTCTTTCTTGTTTTAACTTGTTCTTCATCTTCCTTTTTCTTTCTTTCTTTACTTCTTTTTTCTGGTTTTTCTTTCTTCCTTTTTTCTTGTTTTTCTTTCTTTCTTGTTTTAACTTGTTCTTCATCTTCCTTTTTCTTTCTTTCTTTCCTTCTTTTTTCTGGTTTTTCTTTCTTCCTTTTTTCTTGTTTTTCTTTCTTTCTTGTTTTAACTTGTTCTTCATCTTCCTTTTTCTTTCTTTCTTTCCTTCTTTTTTCTTGTTTTTCTTTCTTCCTTTTTTCTTGTTTTTCTTTCTTTCTTGTTTTAACTTGCTCTTCATCTTCCTTTTTCTTTCTTTCTTTCCTTCTTTTTTCAGGTTTTCTTTCTTCCTTTTTTCTTGTTTTTCTTTCTTTCTTGTTTTAACTTGTTCTTTATCTTCCTTTTACTTTCTTTCTTTTTTCTTGTTTTTCTTTCTTTCTTGTTTTAACTTGTTCTTCATCTTCCTTTTTCTTTCTTTCTTTTCTTCTTTTTTCTTGTTTTTCTTTCTTCCTTTTTTCTTGTTTTTCTTTCTTTCTTGTTTTAACTTGTTCTTCATCTTCCTTTTTCTTTCTTTCTTTCCTTCTTTTTTCTGGTTTTTCTTTCTTCCTTTTTTCTTGTTTTTCTTTCTTTCTTGTTTTAACTTGTTCTTCATCTTCCTTTTTCTTTCTTTCTTTCCTTCTTTTTTCTGGTTTTTCTTTCTTCCTTTTTTCTTGTTTTTCTTTCTTTCTTGTCTTAACTTGTTCTTCATCTTCCTTTTTCTTTCTTTCTTTCCTTCTTTTTTCTGGTTTTTCTTTCTTCCTTTTTTCTTGTTTTTCTTTCTTTCTTGTTTTAACTTGTTCTTCATCTTCCTTTTTCTTTCTTTCTTTCCTTCTTTTTTCTTGTTTTTCTTTCTTCCTTTTTTCTTGTTTTTCTTTCTTTCTTGTTTTAACTTGTTCTTCCTATTTCTTTTACTTTACAAATCTTTTCTTTCTTTTCCTCCGTATATTTCATTTATATTTCTTTGTTTAATTATATATTCTTCTTTCTTGTCTTCTTTCCCTTACTTTTTACATTAATTTTACCTTTTTCCCTCTCTTTTTTTCTTCATATATTTTACTTTACTTTAATATCAACCATTCCCCGTGAAATGTGTGGCAAGGACCGAAATTGTACTGTTGATTGCTGGGTTTACAGCATCGATCGTGTTGGCGGACACGTGGAGACTGTTCAGTGAACTCTGAATAAAAATCCCTCTCATATTAATGTTAAAATAACTTTGACTCAAACAGTATAGTTTGATTTTTTAAATATATTTACTATAGTTAATTTTAATTCCATTTCTTTGTTGGGGTTACTAATAGCCACCCCGATTTAGAGGATCTCTCAAGAGCCGACGCGCGTTCATCCAGAATAACGGTGATACAAACAGAATTAATTTGCGTCCCTTATTTTTCCAGGTACAGATTTAATCTTACTAATTCGTTAATCACACGCGCGTCCTCTCCATGAGTTGTGTCGTTAATTTGAATTTGGAGGTCATTATTTTGTAGATATGAACTCAAATGTCGGCGGGAAATTGACACCTGTGCGACAAAAAAAAAGTGTAGCGTTGGTAAGAAATATATTTAAAATTAAAAACAAAAAAAAAACAAAAGAGAAGAAAAAATGAGTTTAAATATTTTATATTCTTTGCACCTGCTTTTATTTAACGTATATTTGCGGCTGTAAATTAATGGGAAAAAATTAGTGTAAATGAAAGATTTATATTATTTAAATTATTCGGGCTACTGTCCTCATCTTTGTCGCCATATTTATTACAACGCTTCGGCCGTTGTACGCTCTGGCCTTCTTCTGGTGGTTGGAATGTCGAACTGAACCCTTTATTTCGCTCACGTGCCATGTTTAATGGATGTCAGTTATCTCCTGTTAATTTTTCCCTACATTAACTGGGTATTGAACTCAAACTCTTTTGGGTCCTGTCACTGGATCTAACCAACGCCTTTATCCACTGTGCCATGTGTCCTAGATGGACATCTGGGTATGAATTTCCGCTGCTACTGTATTGTAATATTTAGTTATGTCAGTGTACGCCAAATTTATTCTTAACTGCCAGTGATGATTTGTAGTTAAGACGATAAATTCGTCATTAAAATTGGTTTCCGAAAATAGTAATTACTCATGACTGAACTTAATAGAACGCTTATTTCTCTGCGAAGAATTGCTAAGGATTTCAAGAAACGATCAATTTTCGAAAAAAATCGCACCATATAATCAAAAATCTTGTCTTTTTCTTTCTCGAAATCTTTCTCCGATGATGTCTATTTTAATTCTTTCTCGTACTAAAGTATTCGTTTTATCTCAGATTGAATACATATTGTAAAACAGGAGAAATGCTATCAGAAATAATTCCAACACTTGCGCTATGAGATGAAAAGGTTTCAAAAAATAGTCCACTATATGTGCAACAGGATAAAAACTTTGTCAGAAAGATGATCAACACTAGCGCTGCAGAAGGAACACCTTTTTATAAGTGCTAGAAGATGAAAACATTCTGATAGGTGTAACAGGATAAACACTTTCTTAAAAATGCTACAGCATGAACACTTCCTCATAAGTGTTACAGTACGAACACTTCATCATGTGTTACAGTAGGAACACTTCATCATGTGTTACAGTAGCAACACTTCTTCAAAAATTTTACTGTATGAACACTTCCTCATAAGTTTTATAGTAAGAACACTTCCTCATAAGTGTTACAGTAGGAACACTTCTTCATAAGTTATACTGTATGAAAACATTCTTAAAATGCTGCAAGAAGAACACTTTCTGTAAAGTGCTACAGAAGGAACACTTTCTTAATAGTGCTACAGTATAAACACATTTTTATAAGTGCTATAGTATAAACATTATCTTATAAGTTTTAAAGTATAAAAACTATCTCATAGCTGCAACAGTATAAACTCATTCGTCTTGCTGCTACTATAGGAACACTTTCTTATAAGTACTACAGTATTGGCACTTTCTGTGCTACAGGATAAACATTTTCTTGTACGTGCTACAAAATAAACACTTTCTTATAAATACGCCAGGAATAAACACATTCTGACAGGTGCTACAGGATAAACATATTCTTATAAGTGTTATATTAGGAACACCTTTTTATAAGAACAACAGGCGGAACACATTCTTATAAATGCTGCAGGAAGAACACATTCTTATTACTGCTACGGGATTAACACTTTTTTATAAATGTTACAGGAGAAACAATTTCTTATAAGGAAACATTTTCTAAAAATACTACGGGGGGCACTATTCTTTATAAATGCTACAGGATAAACACTTTCTTAGGAGTGCTCCAAGATAAAGACTTTCTTATAAGTTACAGGAGAAACCCTTTCTTATAAGTGCAACAGGAAGAACACTTTCTTATAAGTGCAACAGGTAGAACACTTTCATATAAGTGCTACAGGAGGAATGCTTTCTTATAAGTGTTATAAAATAAACACGTTCAAAAAATGCTACAGGATAAACACTTTCTTATAAATGTTACATGATAAACAATTTCATATAACTATTACAGGATAAACACTTTCTTATAAGTGCGACATGATGAACACTTTATTATAAGTGTTACAGGATAAACACTTTCTTATTAAGTGCTACAGGATAAACACTTTCTTATAATTGCTAAGGATAAAAACTTATATATTTTACAAGAAGAAAACTTTCTCATATGTGTTACAGATTAAAGACTTTCTTATAAGTTCTGCAGATTAAACACTTTCTGATAAATGCTACAGGATAATCACTTTCTTATAAGTGCTACAGAATAAACGCTTTCTTATGAGTGTTAGATTAGGAACATTTTCTTATAAATTCTACCAGAGAAACACTTTCATATTAATACTGCAGGATAAAAACATTGTTATAAGTGCTACGCAGTATTCTAATAGGTACTAAACACTTTCTTATAAGTGCTACAGGATGAACACTTTATTATAAGCGCTAGATGATAAAGGTTTTCCCATAAATGCTACAGGAGGAAGATTGTATCATAAGTGTTAAATTATGAACACATCGTTTTAAATGCTACAGGATAAACACTTTCTTGTAAGTGCTAAGAGATAAACACTTTCTGATATGTGCTACATGATAAACGCTTTTCTGATAAGCGCTAAAGTAGGAACACTTTCTCATCAGTGCTACAGGATAAACACTTTCTTGTAAGTGCTAAGAGATAAACACTTTCTTATATGTGCTACATGATAAACGCTTTTCTGATAAGCGCTAAAGAAGGAACACTTTCTCATCAGTGCTACAGGATAAACACTTTCTTGTAAGTGCTAAGAGATAAACACTTTCTGATATGTGCTACATGATAAACGCTTTTCTGATAAGCGCTAAAGTAGGAACACTTTCTCATCAGTGCTACAGGATAAACACTTTTATTATAAATGCTACATGAGCAACATTAACTTATACATCCTAAATGATAAATACTTTGTTATAAGTGCTACGGGAGGTTCGCTTTCTTATAAGTGCTACAGAATAAACACTTTCTTATAAATGATTCAGCAGAAGCACTTTTAAGTACTACAGGATAAACACTTTCTTATAAGTGCTACAGAATAAAGGCTTTCTTATGAGTGTTAGATTAGGAATATTTTCTTATAAGTTCTACCGGAGGAACACTTTCATATAAATACTGCAGGATAAAAACATTGTTATAAGTGCTACGCTGTATTCTAATAGGTGCTGCAGGATAAACACTTTCTTATTAGTGCTAAGAATAAACGCTTTCTTATAAGTGTTAGATTAGGAACATTTTCTTATAAATGTTAACAGAGGAACACTTTCTTGTAAGTGCTACAAGAGGAACACTTTCTTTGAGTGCGACAGTATAAATTGTTTCTTGTATGTGCTACAGGATAAGCATACGTACTACAAGATGATCACGTTCTTCTATCCATTACGCTACGTAATTAGCTATTTGTTAGAACAAATTTCAGCATTTGTTTTTAACAAGATACTTGTTATTGCTAACAACGCGGCTATCCTGAGAGACCTGGAGGTTCCTACAAGGATTTATTATTGGAGGGCGCAATTTTAACAAGATTATCTGATGATACTGTGTTTGTGCCAGACATAGCAGATCCTAGATAAGGATGTAAAGAAACGCAGAGACGAACGCCTATCAAATGTAAGAAGACTGAATGTTTGATTGCAGCAAGAGAAAAATCCGAAATTGAAAACTGCGAATTGTCAAAAATCTAACAGGTCCAGAAGATTAAATATCTGGAAAGTTTTTCAAAAGTGAAAAAAATATGTGGCACTTATATACGAAGGCGGACATGAATAACGAATGTTGCCTACCCAAAGGTAAGCAAAGTTCCAAGAAACAGGAAACGTTTATTAAAAACAAAGAAAAGAGTGCTAAAATACTATATAATATCAAACAGTGTCGACAAAATTTCCCAAATTTTTAGATAGGTCACAGCCGTCCGTTGGCAAAATGCTTGCTTACAAAGGCTGCAAGAGTTTGTCATTGATAACATAAACCTAGAATTCAGACGAACAGGTAATTTCCAACAGGATGTTGCACCGCTTCATTTTGCCCGTACTGTTCAGTCTTGTCTCGATCAAAGTTTCCCAAATCTTTGGATATGTCACAGCGGGCCGTTGATAAAATGCTTCCTTACAAATGCTGCAAGAGTTTGCCATTGATAACGTATCCCTACAAATCCGACGAACAGGTTATTTCCAACAGGAACGTGCAACACTTCATTTTGCCGGTACTGTTCGATCTTGTCTCGATCAAAGTTTCCAATATCTTTGGATATGTCACAGTGGGCTGTTGGCAAAATGCTTGCTTACAAATACTACAAGAGTTTGCCATTGATAACATAACCCTACAAATCAGACGAACAGGTTATTTCCAACAGGATGATGCACCGTTTCATTTTGTCTGTACTGTACGATCTTGTCTCGATCAAAGTCTCCCAAATCTTTGGAGAGGTCACAGAGGGCCGTTGGTAAAATGCTTGCTTACAAATACTACAAGAGTTTGCCATTGATAACATAAACCTAGTAATCAGACGAACAGGTTATTTCCAACAGGATGTTGCACCGCTTCATTTTGCCCGTACTATTCGAGCTTTCTCGGTTAATTTTTTAAAAATCTTGGATAGGTCACAGCGGACCATTGGCAGGGCCAACACACCAAACTTCCCTGATCTACCACCCAGGATTTGATCACATTATGTTTTATGTCTTTGAAAAGAATTCTGCTGTGAAACGATTATGAAACATCATCAGCAGCAGCAGCATTAGCATCATGAGTCCTATGTATGTGGCCGTAGGTTCGTTATGCATCTGAACAGATAACCAGAATCCTCCACAGAATGTCTGAGCCTCTACGGAGAATCTTCCAAGTCCATTCAGTAAGGTGACCAGCACATTATCCCTGTGTCTGACCTTTCTTCTGCTTACGGCCATATCACGTTAAAACACCGCTTTTCATACGTTCAGCGAAGTTAAGCAACGTTGAGCCTGGTCAGTACCTAGATCGATGACCGTTTGAAACTATCAGTTGCTGTAACCTTGGAAGTGAGCGTGGGGTATAATATTGGAAAGATTGTGGGGTCTTATAACGTAGCCATACCACTTCTAGTTTCTCCTTCTGTCGGTGGTTAGGCATTCTTCCAACGGACGGGTTTCTTGTCTGATGTCTTTCTCATTACGTCATCTTGATGCGGGTCTGCGAAAGAGATGACGAGTATGATTCTGTAACGTCTCATTTCTAATTCTTGGAATCTTCACTGGAATTCAAGAAATTTGGCGAGCTTAAGAAACTCGATTAATGGATTCCACAGGAAGTCAGTGCAAGTCAGTGTTCGACGTTTTGTAGAAAGTTCGATGAGCATCTGCGAAATTCAAATGATCAGTTTCTTAGAATATTGACTAGAGATGAGAACTCGATCCTTTATTGTAAACGGTCGGTTCAATGGCTTGATCCGGACGAAGAACCCAAAGATTTTTCAAAATAGAAATGGCACCAACAGAAGATTATGGCGACTGTCTTGAAGGTCAGTCATTACAGATTTCTGGAATCTAACCAGAGTATCACTGCCGAAGTTTACTGCCAGGAACTGGATGAAATGTACATTCAATTAATCACAATGCAACCGGCACTGATTGATCGACGAGGTTCAATTCTGTTTCATAACAATGCTTAGCCACATGTTACAAAAATGATACGACAAAAACTTGGAGTACGAGGCTTTGCTACATTAACCATATTTCCATTATCACTCGTCAGCTGACTACCAACTTTTTGAAGCATCTTTGTAATTGTTTATCCTAAAAGACATTCTGTTGCAAAGATGCAGAAAGTGCATTCTATTTAATTATATGTAAAGACATAAATAAACTTGTATCTCAAAGGCAGAAATATATGGATGTTCACGGTTCCTATTGTGACAGATTTAATCACTATTTAATACACTAATTCAGGAATAAAATTTGAAACTAAATTTGGTTAACCCTAACCCTAAACATTATTTTCCGAAAGAATCAATTTTGAGTTCAACTTTTGGAAGAATGGGCCACAAAGAATGATTATCTCAATATAACTGAACAATCGTGGTGGGAACTGAAGCAACGAATACTCAAATGAAAATGAAGTTTTTAGTATTTTTACACGATTGGCCTACACGTCCGTGTAACCTTCTTTCATCAAATAGTTCCTTTACGATAATTGTAAACGATCGGCTCAATGGTTTGATCAGGACGAAGAATCCGAAGATTTTTCAAAACCGAAATAGCACTAACAGAAGATTATGGCGACTGTCTGAAGGTCTGTCATTACAGCTTTCTGGAATCTAACCAGAGTATCACTGCCGAAGTTTACTGCCAGAAACTGAATGGAATGTACATTCAATTAATCACAATGCAACCGGCAATGATTGATCGACGAGGTTCAATTCTGTTTCATAACAATGCATAGCCACAAGTTACCAAAATGTTACGACAAAAGCTTGGAGTACAAGGCTTTGCTACATTAACCATATTTCCATTATCACTCGTCAACTGACTACCAACTTTTTTCAAGCATCTTTGTAAATGTTTATCTTAAAAGACATTCCGTTGCTAAGATGCAGAAACTGAATTCTATTTAGACTAGATGTAAAGACATAAATACATTTGTAACTCGATGGCAGAAATATACAGATGTACACGGTCCCTATTTTGACTGATTGAAACACTATTTAATACATTAATTCAGGAATAAAATTTGAAACTAAAATTAGTTAATCCTAACCCTAAACATTATTTTCCAAAACAATTCAATAGTAAGTTCAACTTTTGGAAAAATCAGCCACACAGTGTCGTCGACTCAATATAACTGAACGGTCATAATGGAAACTGAAGAAACAAATTCTCGAATGAAAATTAAGTTTCCGGTTTTTTACCCGATTGGCGGACACGTTCGTGTAACCTTCATTCATCGAATATGTCCTTTATGACAATTGTAAACGGTCGGTGCAATGGCTTGATGAAGACGAACAGCCTAAAGTTTTTTCAAAACCGAAATGGCACCAAGAAAGTATTATGGTGACTGTCTGTTGGCCCGACATTGGCGTTATCCTAGACAATGGTCTGGAATCTAACCAGAGCCTAAATATTGAACTCTACTGTCAGAAACTGAATGGGATGCACATTTAGTTAAGGAAATGCGACTGACACTGATTAAACGATGAGGTACAATTCTACGTCATGACAATTCTCGGCCACATGACAATTCAGGATACGACTTGGGATATGAGACTTTGCCACACCAACCATACCCACCCCCTGATCACTCGACTACTGATTACAACGAAATGCCCATTAGCTTACAAGAAATTGTTAAGATGCTTAAAAATGTGGTAAAGTTGTTGCAGAAACTACAAAGAATTTTGAGGTCCAAATCTTTAGGTTTTTATCATAAAGTTATATATAACCATGTAACTCGATCGTAGAAATTGATAACTGTTCAGGATTTCTGTTTTAACCGATTTAAACACTGTTTAAATATATTAATTCCGGAATAAAAGTTCATTCTAAAGTCGAGCGTTATTTTCGGAAAAAAAAAACTAATACTAATAAATGTCGCCCTGGGCATAACGATAAACTGCATCCACGTCCTGGGTATGACGATAAACTGCATCCGCACACTGGGTATGACGATAAACTGCATCCGCGTCCTGGGTATGACGATAAACTACATCCGCGTTCTGGGTAAGACGATAAACTACGTCCAACAGCAAGGCCTCTGATCAGGAGGTTTTGAGGAGTGTGGAACCACCTCTTAATTGCTGGTGTTCCCAGGTTCACCCTGACCCGAGGTAGTAGCACCTGTTAGGGTCCCAGCTATGGGCATATAGTTAACACCGAAACATGTGTAAAAATAGGTTTTAACACCAGAAATACTTTGTAATAAAAAAAATTATGACCAGCAATAAATTTTAAGGAAAAATTATTATCAGCAATACTTTTTAAAATATACCAGTAATACAAACAGTTATACATTCTTTGGAAAAAATATGACCAGCTATAGATTTCTTCATGGAAAAATATTCCCAGAAATAGATTTTTGAAGAAAAACATCACCAGCAGTAAAAAATTTTGTCGGCATTAAATAACCCATTGAGGTTGATCTGCCGTAAAACAAAATAAACCAAACCAAACTAATAAATTGTGCGATAAATAAAATGTCGTCTTCAAGAACATTGCTGAACTTGAACACGGATCCCCGGCAAAAGAGTCAGGAATGTTACTACCTGGTCCGGCAAGGAAATGCTGTAATTCGTCTTGTTGACTCGAGCTGTATACCTTGCACCTGATTTTTTGCATTATTTAAAAATGCTTTCCTCCCGTTTTCACATCGACATGGTGTTCTTTCCACCAGGAAATATTCCCCTCTTTCTTTTACTTCTTCTTATTATTATTCTTCAGTCGGCTGTACAGCCCCAACCCCTCGCACAGACTCCATCGTCCTCCATTGACCTCTCGCCTCCCTGGGAAGAGTCACGTGACATGGCTGGTGTAGCAACGCTCGCATCCATCACCGTCTCCGTAGGAAATTGGCAATCAATCAGTCAAATCGTCGACGCTCCAACCGTGACCTGCTTAAAGGGATGGTAACGGTTTTGACGAGAATTTCACTTGCTGTGTCCCTCTCAATTGCCCATTTATTACGGAGGCGGGGGAGGCGAAGGACATTGGGGAGGGATCGGTGGTGGGGGTGGGGTTCTGAGGTTGATTTGGCGTCAGGAACACACGGATACGTAAACAGCGAATATACGCAGGTGCGTGCGTACCGATGCAATAACGCTCTCCCACCGTTTTCAATGATTTCGTCTCAGTTATATACATATATATATATATATATATATATATATATTTGTGTGTGTGTTATTGTGTGTGCGTGTGTTTGCATATATATATATATATATATATATATATATATATATATATATATATATATATATATATTCATTGAAAACGGCAGACGAGCTGCTTTTATTTAGTTTTTATTCAATTTCTCATGCGATCTCATAATTTTGGTAAATTATATAAAAGCTGTCCGAATGTTCTTTTTATCCGAGCGCTTTCGGCTATACATTTAGCCATTTTCAAGGATTATATTTTAACCGTTAAAATAAGAAATAGTTTGTTCGCACAGTTTTTATATAACTTATCATCCGAAAAGAAAAAAAAATATTAGATCGCCTGAGAAATTGTATAAAAACCTAATTAAAACACCTTGTCTGTCGTTTTCAATGAAATGTGCATGAAAGAAGGATTGCTGCCTAAATACACAAATATATATATATATATATATATATATATATATATATATATATATATATATATATATATATATATATATATATTTAAACAGATTATTATTGTCACACCAGGATAAAGTGATCTTTAAAAAAGGGATAATATTCTATTCATAAAAACGATGCAAAAGTATTACGACGTTTAAAATTTTAGGTACCTTTTGGTCGACACATCTTCGGAAAAAATGATATCGTCAGTAAATAAAACTAATTGGTTGAAAAGAAAATTTATTTTCAACAACTGGTGTTTAACACTACCAAAACTAGACGAGAGGAAAAAAAATACTATTTTCCTAGTTAGGCGTTGAATTGACGACCGGCTACCCGAAGAAAGCCAACTTGTGTTTTAATTCTCTATGCCTACACATGCTCGCCGATCGCGGGGTCATGAGCCTGTGAACACCCGGATGCTCCAGACTCATATCTACGTACATGGACCGTAACATGCTGGCCGATCCTAACCTCTGGTCGCTGGACAGTCTTGCCCACATAGTCTATTTCGCATCGTCATTCATACTAATAAACAAATAAGCTGACTTTATACGTTGCTATAGCTAGTTTCTCTTCTTGGCATAGCTTACATGTATTACCGATTATTATGTTAGTTTGAGATTTCGTAATATACTCCATTTAATGTTTGGGCTTTAGTTATACTTCTCACTAAACCCCCAATAGTATCCTGCTAGCTTTGTGGTGTACCTCCGTTCCGGGATTCTAAAAGATGAAGTATGATGATACCATCTCTTCTAGAACTGGCTCCTAGTGCAACCGATATATATTTTTGTGTGACTATTTTCACCATCCACTTCCGCACAATATACAACACGTTCCGTACGGCATAATCCATTTAAAGGGCAATTATCTTTTGTCCTGCAATTATATAAAACCATTTTTTCACATTTCACGTCATTTTTAAGCTTTACATTTTTGTTATTCAATCTTTTTATGATGGTGCCCATACTGATGGTGCAGCTATAACTTAATTTAACTGTATTGTGGTTAAAGAATTGACACAGTTCAGACATATTAAGGAAGTTCTTGTCGAGGGGGATGATGGACTGATGGCGGTACCGGAAAATAAATGAATCAATGATTGCATCCGACAAAATGTACATAGAATACTGAAACACGCGAAATTTAATATTACTGTAGAAATCAACAAGAAAGTTGTCCAGTTTTTGGACACAGAGTTAAACCTGTCGAACGGAAACATCTCACCTTTTATGGAACCGAATACGGTTCTAAGATCTATCAATATGACACCTAACCGCACCCATCGAATATAAGTAAACAAATTCCATTAGGAGTGCAATATATTTTTTTAATTTAATAATAATAATTAATATAGAATTATTATTTTTATTTCCATTATTAATACCTGCTTTTTAAGAGAAGCAAAAATTGCCCACTATTCGTATAGTCAAAGTCAAATTTAAAGTAAGTTAATAGCTTGAGTTTTTCGTGTTAACCGGAAGAGAAAAAGCAAAAAAATAATACTATTCAGAAACAAAGGTTAAAGCAGACCCCCATCCATTGAGTTGTGATAACTAAGAGTTGGGTATGTTGATGGATATTATAAATATGAAGTGAAAATGTCGGAATTAACTACAGACATATGCAGTAGGTTTTTTTTCGTTTTTGATGCGTCTGTTACCGCTTAAGTCATCAGAATAAGATGTTCTCAACTACAAAACTTTTTTTTTTAAAAGAGGGAGATTTTAATTATAGAGCACTGAACTGTTCCCTATTTACATTATTCGGACTATTGTCCTCATCTTTGTCGCCATATTTATTACAACATTTCGATTGTTGAACGCTCCGGCCTTCTTTATGTGGTTAGAATGTCGAACTGAACCATTTATTTCGCTCACTGGGGTAGACTGTTCTAGTTCCACGTGCCGTGTCTAATGGATGTCAGTTATCCTCAAGGACAAATGGAACAGTGGATGAAGGCGTTAGCTAGACCCAGTGACAGGATCCAAAGAGTGTGAGTTCAATACCTGGTTAAGGTGATGTTGAACTTGGAGAGGGGAATTAATGACCGAAACGTTGTAATAAATATGGCGACAAATATGAGGACATCAATCCGAATAATGTAAATAGTGTACATAATACCTCATCTCAAACATATAGACAGATACTGAAGAAGGCCGGAGTGTATAACGGTCGAAACGTTGTAATAAATATGGCGACAAAGATGGGGACAATAGTCCGAATAATGTAACTAGTGTTCCTTTTACGGATCTTAAATTGTGTATGGTAGCGAATGTTGTATGGTGTCGTCAATAATGAAGAAGAGACTCGAGGCAACGGAGGTATGTTTCTACAGCAGGATGCTAAGGATATCATGGAGCGAGCGTGTGAGCAAAGATGAGATTTTTGGGAGGAGGCAAACAAGGAGGAACCTTATACTTAACACCAAGAAGAGACAGCTGAGATTTCTGGGACACGTAATGAGAAAGGAATGCTTGGAGAATCTGATAGTGACAGGTCGAATAGCGGGAAAGAGAGACAAAGGAAAGCAACGGGTTTAAGTAAGTGGATGACAGAACGTGGTCTCACGGAGGTGGCAGAGAGACGAAACTTATTGAGAGCTTCAAGGGATAGGGAGAAGTGGAGAGCCATGATCGCCTTCGTCCTGAAAGAACACAGCACATAAAAAAGAAAGACACTAAAATCATGCAGGGAGGATGCAAACAAATAGAAAACTTATACATGAGGAAGAAGCAGCTGAAATTTCTGAGACACGTAATGAGAAAAGAAGGCTGGGAAAATCTGATACTCACAGGGCGAATAGAGGGAAAGAGAGACAAGGGAAAGCAACGCATGTCATACCTAGAAGTCTGAAGCAAGTGGATAGTAGAACAGGATTTGGGACAAGAAGCAAAAAGACAAAACATATTGAGAACTACAAGAGATAGGAGGAAGTGGAGGGCCATGATCGCCTACGTCCTGAATGGAAACGGCACATACAAAAAGACATGGTCTATAGCTCCTGTAATATATCTACTGAATCTCTCCAAAATCCAAAGAATATTCTGTAATGTTATCGGCTCGGATCAGGTATCTCGACATTAGCTATTTTCCCACTATGCTGACATGGCTTTGTTCTCTGTTTTCTATAAATATTTTAATGGGAGTTGTCTCACCTTGATACATCGACCGAGTGAGAAGAAAGGGGACTACTAGATTGGCATTTAGATATAATCGTTTGACTGTTGAGGTAGCTAGATATAACGTAATTCTATACTAATACCGTCGTTTCCCGCACTTAATTCCCGTAAAACCCTCTTCTGGTTACTTGCTTACTGTTATAGTAATTTACCCATGCAATCATGGACTCTCGCGGCTATAAATAGGAGCAGGTACTGCCTTTTGGAGAGGGAAGTTTCCAGCAGTCAGCTCTGACAGTCGGACCGAACATTCTTGCTGTAACACTCTCGTTGTATATGTTTGTATTACTGTTTCTGTTAGTATATTTGTTTAACTCAATTCATCTCTTGTGTCTTTATTTCTGGCCCTAACAAGGCCACAACACTTACCTACCACTTACAATCTTAAATGAAGTGTCAATCGCAATCTTCAGTTTTCCTGAATTCGCTCCCTTTATTGTCCTTTTTTTCTAATTAAAATCTTATTTTCTGTCATTCTCAATAACCCCTTGGTTTTTAGTGGCATTATCGCCTTACTTGGGGTGAAAATAATTTTTAAAAATATTCAAAAATATGATAAAATAAAAGAAGTAATGGCGATAATAAATAAGAGAGAAGGCATGTCCAATAATTAGATAACTTCGGTTATATTATGGAAAGAATGTTCATGGTACAATAAATACATTTAATATGAGGGTCACGCGTGAGTTATTCAAGCTGTGGCATCCCTCTGTAGTGATAGTAACAAATAAATAATTAAATAATTTCTAACCATTAGTACTAGCCAATGTAGAAGTATGAAAGTATAATAATAAAAGAGAAATTAAAAGTTAATAAAATTACTTTAAAATATATATAAGAAAGATTATTAAAAATAAATAAATAAAAATTTAGCTTATATATATATTTAAAAAAATATTAAATAAATATGAAAACTCCCACCATGCACCGGAACAGACGTTTGTCCATCAGTTGAAACAGTATTCAAATTTTCTCTCTCTTCATGCTCGACGGCCAAATGAAGCAGATGTCAGGGGACATCGCTATGAAAAACCATAGGGCGATCACTAAATAAAACAAACCTTTTATCACTATATACATATATGTTCTTTAAAATATACACTATTTTCTTTGAAATGTATACAACAGCCTTTTATCGTTTTTGTTTACGCTTATTGTGTTTCATCTTGTATATGATTTGTTCGTAATTTATATATTTCCGGTTTTCATGATGCTTTTTTTAATCCCCAAACAAAATTACACACACATATATTTGTATAATATATTTTCTGTTTATATGTTATTTTTTTATGTATAGACTTATTTAAGTAAATGCTCTGACCTTTAGTTAAACAGAATTAATTACATTTAGCGGTCTGAATGTTCGAGAAATTTCATAGACAATATGCGTTCTACGGCAGGAAACGAACCTGCATCCTATAAGGAACAGTCATTAATTAAGGCGTGCTATAACCATTCAAAGAGAACTTCCGGTTAAGCAAAGCTCGAATTACTGCGTTTAAACACACACTTTCGCTGATCTTCCTCTATCTATCATATCTGTTAAATACTTCGTATCTTAATGTAAAAAATTACAATGCATCATACGAAATGGATTAAATCCGACATTATTTAAATACGCTATTTTATATTTTTTATACTCTTAAAAGCAATCTTTGGCCTGACCGTTGATAAACACACACACAAATATATATATATATATATATATATATATATATATATATATATATATATATATATATATTTCTCTCTCTCTCTCTCTCTCTCTCTTTATATATATATATATATATATATATATATATATATACAGGGTGTCCATAAAGTTCGTGTGCATTTTAAAAAATGTATAACTTTATTTGTATTTGCGATAGAAATAATTTGTAAAAAGGATTAGAAAGAAGTAAATCTATATTTTCTTAAGGTTTTATTGAAATTTTATTTAAGTTTCCACATGTCCTCCATCATTAGCAATACAAAGGGTAATACGATTTTGCAGTTCAAGGAAAACATTTGCCAACTGATTTACAGTAATGCCTGAAATCACATTAGTTAGTTTAGCTATACTTAAAACTAGGTACATGAAACTTTATAACATTTTTTACAGATTATTTCTATCGCAAATACAAATAAAGTAATAATTTTTTAAAGTGCACGTGAACTTTATGGGCACTCTGTATATATATATATATATATGTGTGTGTGTGTGTGTGTGTGTGCTTCATAGAAACTGGATTTAATTTGAAAAATATTTAATATATTTTCTGTTTTGTAAGTAAATGCTCTGATCTTTAATTAAACAGTATTAATTACATTTGCCAACCTGAATGTTCGAGAAATTTCGTATAAAATATGCGTCCTCCGGAATCGAACCTTCATCCTACGAGGAACCATCATTTCTACAGGCGTGCTATAATCATACAGTCACACAGAACTTCCGGTTAAGCAAAGCTCGAATTACTACTTTTAAACACACACTTTCGCCGATCATTCTCCAACTATCATATCTGTTCTGTTTTTGTATTAAATTAAATCCGACAATTATTGAATATATTTTCTGTTTATATTTTATTTAATATTTTTTTATGGATACACTTATTTAAGTAAATGGTATGTTCTTTAGTTAAATAGTACTACTTATATTTACCGGCTTGAATGTTCGAGAAATGTCGCAGAATATATGCGTCCTCCGGCAGGAATCGAACCTGCATAATTCAGACAAGGCCAACACATCATCATAAACAACAATAAATCTATTATACCAAATATGAAAAAAAAGTAAATTCACCTCCTGTGTCGCATGACATCCGAGGCAACCACAGATGCTTTCAGTTTCTTGGAGACAGTAATTGTTTGTGTTTTAGCTTTTTCGCGGTGCCAGGGCGCTTGTCTGAAAACCAATATGTTTTCGGCTTTCAGAAAGCTAAAAGATTGTCCACTGCTATTTATCTACAGATGAGAAGAAAACTGAATTCAATTATTTCCCAAAGATAAGTTATATGTATATTAAACCAATGGACTTTGAACGCAGTCTTCATCCTGCAACCCTTATCCCACTGCCGAAACGTCGCTATCCTTTTACTATTATATCACTATTGGCATAACAGACATTCGGAAGAGTTACAGCCCTTGGTTTCACCAGCTCGGATTTTTACTGCTAGGACAAACCCTGCCGCGTTCATTGTGGAAAACGATCTCTATTCCCATCGTGTTCCTTTGACCGGAAGTAAGTCCCAGTTTCTACACAGAAGAGGTATTTTGTAGAATATACACCCGAGAGAATGCTTCCCTTACAACTACAATGTTGGTCTTTTAAAACCGAAGCTCAAACTGTTTGCCTCAGGGTTCTTGATAAGATCCAGAGACGGACATGCAATGTAATTGGGCCTGATCTGTCATCTCGTCTGCAGTCGCTCTCTCACAGACGCGACGTTGCCTCGCTCTGTCTTTTTTACAAATACTTTCACGGCAATTGCTCCGATGAGCTGCTTTCACTGGTCCCTAGGCCTCATGAATTTAAACGTCCTACGAGGCTGGTATCCCGTTCCCACTACTTCACCGTTGAAACTGTTAGATGTAGACGTCTCTTCTACTCCAATAGCTTCATGTCTCGCACATCTCGCCTGTGGAACTCCCTTCCTTATTCCTGTTTCCCTGACAAATACAATCTCCAGCTATTTAAGTGTAACGTCAATCGACATCTCCAGTTGCCTTGATCTATCCACTTACCTTCTCCACATCCTTTCACCTTTCATTCCTATCGGCTCTCGCTCCAAATCTTCTGTAACCCCCTTGGCTTGATCGATTCACTATCTTTCTCCACATCCTCTCTTTTACCACTCCTATCTGCTCTTCCTCCAAACCTTCTGTAACCCCTTGCGTGCTAGTGGCTTATAGCCTTGCTTGGGGTGATAAGCTTAAATATATATATATATATATATATATATATATATATATATATATATATATATATATATATATAGAGAGAGAGAGAGAGAGAGAGAGAGAGAGAGAGAACAATATTAAATCACATTAATAGAAATAAATTATTTAAAAAAGATTTTCTTAAAGTTTTTATTATTAATGGGAGTCCAACGAGTGAGCAGTTTTGAAACAGCTAAATATCTTCTGATAATGATCTATGACAGGAGGCAGTAAACATTTGCTGACGATATGCCGACTTAGGGTTTTAAAATCATTCAATTGCATACGTATTTTTTATGCAAGTCAAGGTCAATTTATCTGTTCTACAATATATTTTATATAGTAATATAGAGTGTATATACTTTAGTATATATTAAAATTAAAAAAGCTAAATATCTTCTTTGCGTTACAGTAGTTATTGGTTCGGACTTTGTGATGTCATTTGCGGCTGCGTGTCATTGGAAATTGCACGCGTGCCACGTGGTGTGGCATGCGCGTCGTAGGTAGGCGACCCCTGTCTTTTAATCTGATTCAGTTATACTCTACCTTAAGTGGCGTTTGGGCCTCGTATTTTGTGGAATATTAGTAAATAAAAAAAATTATTTCGATTTATATTAATTCTCGCGACCTTAGGTCGCCCACCCATCTCAGATTCGAGTGTAGTTAAAAAAATTGCGTTGTGTTATGAGTCAAGGTAAGAACTTTAGATTGTTTGATTCGTTTTCTACGGATTTTCAACACTTTGCAGGTTATTTAAAGACAGAAAATATTTTTAGAATGTAAGATTTTGGAGATATTTAGTGATGCAAGACTTAATAATTAATCCATAGTTAGCGAAAATGTGGAGTCATATATTTGCCAAGGGTATCTTCGCGTAAGTGAATAAAATGAACCCAACTGAAACTGGACCTCGGCTCCCGCTTTCTAATTCCGAGCGGTTAACCATTACACCACCCGCATATCCTAGCTTACAGTATCTGGTATTTCGAAGCGGTCACCCATCTAGGTACTGAAGAGGGTCGATATTGCTTAACTTTGGTGATTGTACGGGAACCAGTTTTTTTTAAGTGATGTGGACGTAACGAATTAGAATATTAGAAAGCATAACATCATGATAAACACAAAGTAACACCAGCAGACAGTGGAAAGATCCCCAAAGTCTTCTAATCAGAGTCGATTTATTATTTCACGATACATATTGAGACTGGTAAATTTGATCGGGCAATTTGGCTTTTCATTGTGAATAGGTAAAAAAAAAAAAAAAGGAAATAAAACGGTAAAAATAAAATTGTTCATAAATAAGCATCCAATTTTTTTTTAGCTGTTTTGAGGAAGAGATCGAGATTTTGTTTTGAAAAAAGTGCACTGGGCCAAAGTTCACAGAAAAATGGTTTTCGGGAATTCTGCAAAAGAACGTAAAATGATAAAGCTAAAGGTACAAATTCACACACACACACACAGAGGCATATATATATATATATACATATATATATATATGTATATATATATATATATATATATATATGTATATATATACATATATATATATATATATATATATGTACATATATATATATATATATATATGTACATATATATATATATATATATGTATATATATACATATATATATATATATATATATATATATGTGTGTTTGTGTGTGAGTGTGTGTATGTATATATATATATATATATGTTTCTGAGTTTGTATATATAAGCATAAAATCATGTATGCCTTAATATCAAATATATACACAAAGAAGTGCAGAGTAGACTGTGTAATCGTATGTACATATGGGTTGAATGAATTCTGGCACACACACACACTAATTATGAAAAGCTTACTATATATATGCACACACAGGCACACACACACACATAAACTAATTATGAAAAGCTTACTATATATATACACACACAGGCACACACACACACTAATTATGAAAAGCTTACTATATATATACACACACATGCACACACAGACACACAGACACACACGAATTATGAAAAGCTTACGGATATATACTTCATAGATATATGTCTATATCTTTTAACTCTCTTTCTCTCTTTCACACAAGCGCGTACACACACAGGCACACACACACACACACACATATATATCTATGTATGTGTGTTCTTGAGTGCATAAACAAACTCACATATATCTATCTATATTTGCAGGGTTTATGTACAGATGTATATATGAATATATTTACAGTTAGAATAATATTTTTACATATATATATATATATATATATATATATATATATATATATATATATGCATAGGTATGTGTTGGGATTGTTGCTCTGGGGAAGATAGAAATATATTTAAATACTGTAGCAAAATAGTTAAAATAGCAGTATATAAGCAAAGATAAATATATTTATTAGACTACAAAGCAATTATTTATATATCCAAATATGAGGATATATATATATATATATATATATATATATATATATATATATATATATATATATATATATATATTTCACTGTCATCCCAAGAAGGACATTTGTGTCACTACTACACAAAAAAGAGAATGTTTAACATCGAAAAACATAAGGAAAATTAATTCATTTTAATAATATGTGGGAATATCCACTCTTTGCCTGAAGAAGGTCTCGAGGCCCGAAACCCGTGTTGCAAAATTCTGAAAAATAAACCATAATATATATTTAAAAAATAATCCACATTATAACCAAAAACATTGGCGCTTTCTCTCTTTTTAAGATAGACACTTTTCTCTAGTTGGAACAACTAAACAACTATAACCTCAACCTTAACTTATATACATATATATATATATATATATATATATATATATATATATATATATATATATATATAAATATATATATATATATATATATATATATATATATTGATGTATATTCATATGTACGTGTGTACATATTCATATACCGTCACATATTTATAGCACTCACTCACACATTAACTCATTCATTCATTCTATCTATCTATCTATCTATCTATCTATCTATCTATCTATCTATCTATCTATCTATCTATTTGAAAATCTATACATACACACTTATGTAATTGTAAAGGTTTTATTTATTAACGCATAGAAAAAGTGATTAGTGTTTATGTTAAATATCTACCACACGCACACACTCGTACACACACATGCATATATACTGTGAAAACTTAAGCCTTTTTTTTAATAGGATGAATAAACACACACATACACAGACATACCCAAAAACAAAAA
>OZ038508.1:14196183-14203683 GCA_964036315.1 Acanthosepion esculentum | reverse complement strand
CAAACTAACTAATGAAATAACCAGTTAATGGAGGGACAGTTCTAGAGATAAGCAAGAAACTTGTTCTAGAGATAAGCAAGAAACTTTCAGCATGCGCATATATATATATATATATATATATATATATATATATATATATATATATATATATATATATATATACGTACAAGATGAAAAAGTTCTAAAACATCTCATAAGTACTAATACATTCATCACTGATCCCAGTAAAAAAAAAAAAAACAATTATATATTATATTTAATTTAATACCACCAACCTAATCACACGCAATAACTATTTTCCATCCACTAGTGTTTTGGAAAATATTAACATTATATATCAGTTTAAATGTCCTTTGTGGGATTTTATCTCTGACAAAAAAGTAAATACATATGTTGGCTTGACAACCACATTATCAAGAAGTCTTACACTTCATTTGTCGGATACAAGTTCTACTGCACAATTTTTCAAAGCACATTCCTGTTCATCTTCACAATGCTGGAAAATACTTGTTGACAACACCAATATACTACACCACGAAAATAATAGGTAAAAGCTACAAATTCTCGAGGACCTCAATATCAAAAGCGACCAACCAACACTGAACAAAATTTCTTATGAGTTAAGTAGAAATGTTTTAAAATGCATTAGAGTTGAATAAAATCTAATACTATCTGTCTATACGATATAATGTATTATTATTATTTGCATTATTTATAGTATTCGGACTGTTATCCTCATCTTCATTGCCATATCACAACGTTTCGGTCGTTGTACGCTCTGGCCTTCTTCAGGTGATTGGAATTTCGAACCGAACCCTTTATTTCGTCCATCGGGATAGACTGTTTTAGTTCCACGTGTCATTCCTCTTACGGGTGTCTCAGTTATTTTTCCTTTAACTCAACTCTCCAAGCTTTTGGTTCGCCACTGCTGTAGCCTGGTATTGAACTCACAGCTCTTTGGGTCTAGTCACTGGATTTAACCAGCGTCTTTATCCACCGGGGCGTGTCCTCATTCTTTTATTGTTCTCGCTCTTTGATAATGTATTTGTTTTACTTATGTCCTTTCACACTCAGGAACCAATTGCGTTTGAGTGGCGTTACTTCTTTTGCTTGGGTTGAAATGAATAAACAGTTATCCTAAAAAAATGCGCCTCCTACTCTTATCGCCCACACAACAACGACCTTCAGTAACTCTTGAGTGAACCTTGGACCTTGTACATGGTTTTGTTTCCGTGATCCGGTCCTAGGGGTACAATGTATACTGCAGCCTCCGTAGAAGTGGTGTTTCTGACTATATCCAGGCCGGTTTTGAATTCACAGTTTTTTTCCTTCTCCCAGACCGGTTGCTACCCAAGGCTATAGAACCCAGCCTGTCCTGCTGTGGGTGGGGAGAAGAAGAAGAACATTCATACCTTTCCCAAGGGTATTATCACATAAGTGAACGTAATGTATCCGACTGGAATTCGAACTCGTCTCTCCTCAGTCCGAACCGCTATCCATTAGACCACACCCTGCTTCCTTGTACATCGTAATCATCATTAAGAAATGCCTGTGAACTCCCTTGTAGGGCGACAGCTTCATCGCACTACGCGTTGCTGCTATGGTTTCTGTGCCAAGTAGGTTGTTCGGCAATAGATCTGTTAACCCTAACCGGTTTGCGATTCGGAGTTGTCCCTCCCATAGAATGTGTTGGGTAGAAAGACGAACGACCTTCTCTACCCTAATTGGTGAAAATGGAATCATCCATCCTCTATTAGCGAATCGGTAGTCGCAAAGTTGGTCACAAGGCGTAGCCTTTGAGTCGTACGCATTGCCGCCGCACTGAATTACGCTAATCTCTATTAATCCATGAGTAATCCATGTCTTCTCTCATATAATGAAACCTTTTCTTCACTCAACCTTTTCTACCAGTGTTTCCTTATAGTATTATTAACCAGCACTACGAGCATTATATATATATATATATATATATATATATATATATATATATATATTATAAAGAGATAATCATACCTTGAATCGATTAGCAATAGTAATGCAATTAATGGCGAAATCCCTTCGACAATCAAAACTGGAAGACGAAATATGATTATAACAAAAGAATTCGTAGATTTCCTGTTTTGATTCTAAAGGAAAAATAACAGCCTGAGGATGAAGACATGAGTCTTTGAAAGTACTGGCTGAATTAAAAAATAAACCATATCCATCTGAAAATTGTATACATAAGGATCTCATTATTCAGGGGATTATTAGTAGTATAATGCTTATATTATGTTTATTAGCGAAGGGATTTCGCCATTAATTGCATTAATATTGCTAATTGATTCAAGGTAGGATTATCTTTTTATAATAGAAAATATATGATGCCTAATATATATATATATATATATATATATATATATATATATATATATATATATATTACAGTTGGTGCGGCACTGTGTAAAAATGATAGCTGCCTGCTCACAATATAAATATTTGGCCATTTTTAAACGGAATACAGGCCAGGTAACACACTACTAAGTTAAACGTTGAAAACAGACTACCCACAAATATACACGAATGACAAATATAACATAGTCTACAAGTCAACACAGGGCCAACTACCATAATCAAAATCTCTGTGTATGTATATATATATATATATATATATATGTATATATATATATATATATATATATATATATATATATAGCTGTTCACGCGTTTTCGAGGATACCCGTCTACTAGGGCAGTTAGCCAATCCCTGTTGCAGACGCTTGCTCAGGCGCATTTTTGTTTATTCAACATCCATAGAGACCACCTGTCGTGTGTGTGTGTGTGTGTGTGTGTGTGTGTGTGTGTGTGTCTATTATTCCTATATTATTCATTTTTAATATATATATATGTATCTGTCTGTATATCTATTTTTCACATATATATATATCAATAAATATGTATTCATGTATATATATATATATATATATATATATATGTATATATATATATATATATATATATATATATATATATATATATATATATGTGATTAGAAAATATATATAAGTGAGTGTGTGTGCGTACAAGTTTCTTTAAAATTAACTGACAAGGTACTGCGGGTTATTTTTTATTTAATGAAACTTGTATAAGTACCTCGTCAGTCGTTTTTAATTAAACCTGTATAAATGAGTGACTTCTGCGCAAACACACACACACAAACACACACACATATGTGTATGTGTGTGTGTGTATAAACGAAAACGACCTAATCAATTTCTATTCCCACGATAACCAGAGAATAAAATCTGGACTAATCATAGGAATTTACCTCGGAGGCCTTAGGATATGTAGCCATGAATACCGAAATGAAGATGCGAAATTTACTGAGAATATATATATATATATATATATATATATATATATATATATATATATATATATATGAGTTTATATATATTTTCGTGTAGGCAGACCGGTATACGACATAATTTACAAAATAAATGGTGCATCAACTCTAAAACTAAAAAAGTAACGTTGGAATTGATAAAAATATGTTTCACTAAAAAATAAACCTATTAACTTTACACACACACACACACACACACACACACACACACACACACATACACATGCACCTATATATATATATATATATATATATATACATGTTATCTATATATATATATATATACATGTTATATATATATATATATATACATGTTATACATATATATATACATGTTATACATATATATATATATACATGTTATATATATATATATATATACATGTTATACATATATATATATATATACATGTTATCTATATATATATATATATATATATATACATGTTATCACACAGTGAGTGCTGGTTTTAATAAAATAGTGCTCGATGTAATATAACAGAGCTATTTAATATATATTATTCCACACCCGTAAGAAGACTCGGAGATTCAATGCGTAACGGAATGTTTAGTTGCTGGATAGAGACTGACCGTTAATGCTAAAGTAGTCTATATATTATACCATGATTAAGGTATTTTCTTTTTTTTACAAAAAAAACTATTAATTGTTTTTAAAATAGACTGAACTTCTTAAAAATTATTGTAATGTAATATATATATAGTGATTTTCCATGCTTGGCTTAGATGTAGCACAAGGCCGAAAATATGGGGCACTTAGTGAGGACCGAACTCAGTTTTCAGTCGTAACTAATCTAGCGAGACAAGCTTGCTAACCGTTACACCATTCCGGGGTCCCCGTATTGATTTTCTAAGCGTAACTTAGATGTGCCACAAGGCCGAATGTATGCAGCATCCTATGAGGATCGCGGTCACTATCGATCGTAATTGTTCTAATGAGAGAAGCTTGCTAACCATTACGCCATGCTGAGGTGACCAAATGATTTTTTAAGCGCGGCTTAGATGTGGCAGAAGACCGAAAACATGGGGCACCCAGGGAAGTGAAGTCTGAAGATCCAGAGAAAATAAAATTCTCTGGTGAAATAAATTATAACTAATGGAGCCTAAAGTGGTCTGTTTTTCTGTGTGTATATATATATATATATATATATATATATATATATATTAGTCAGTATCACCCAGAGCAATGCAGTGATGACACTAAAACACAAGAAATGATGTTCTTTGATGGAATTATCACAAATATTTTACTGAATAAATAGTCTAGAAGGTTTCACTGATAAAATAATTCTGTAATTACTTATACTTACACAAATCAATCAATTTAAAACGATATTTTGTACTGTACGAATGATTTTGTTTCTTCCTGTTTTACATAATTCACCTGTCAAATATGTTTATTTAACCAATTGTTCTGAAAATCGACTTTTATATTCCTTTTTTATGTATCTATATTTCTGAGATGAGGTATTATGTACACTATTTACATTATTCAGACTATTGTCCTCATCTTTGTCGCCATATTTATTACACCGTTTCGGCCTTTCGGTATCGGTCTATATTTCTGAGATGATGTATTATGTACACTATTTACATTATTCGGACTATTGTACTCATCTTTGTTGCCATATTTATTACAACGTTTCGACCTTTCATTATCTTTCTATATTTCTGAGATGAGGTATTATGTACACTATTTACATTATTCAGACTATTGTCCTCATCTTTGTCTCCATATTTATTACAACGTTTCGGCCTTTCAGTATCTGTCTATATTTCTGAGATGAGGTATATGTACACTGTTTACATTATTCGGACTATTGTCCTCATCTTTGTCGCCATATTTATTACAACGTTTCGGCCTTTCACTATCTGTTTATATTTCTGAGACGAGGTATTATGTTCATTATTTACATTATTCGCACTATTGTCCTCATCTTTGTCGCCATATTTATTACGTTTCGCCCGTTGTAATCTCCGGCCTTCTTCAGGTGGTTGGAATATCGAACTGAACCCTTTATTTCGCTCACTAGGGTAGACTGTTCTAGTTCCACTTGCTATGTTTTAATGGATGTCATCAGTTATCTCCTGTTAATTTCCCCCTGAAAGTTCTACTGCCTTAACCGGGTATTGAACTCACACTCTTTGGGTCCTGTCACTGGATCTAACTAACACCTTTATCCACTGTACCATGTGTCCTTGAGAGTGTGAGTTCAATACCCGGTTACACAGACTTTTATATATAGATTATTTATTTATTTTCCCAAACAGGAGTAGATAGTTTCGCCTATCGTACGGTTCACACGAGTAGCGGTTTATTCCTTGTTTCCTGTTTCGGGCAGGGTTTACCGGTTCCTTTTAAATTCATATCATTCTCTTGCACTCCCAGTAAACCCTTGCACCTTAGTGACAAAATCTCTTTGCTTTCGGTGAAATGAGTAAACAAAAAATTGTTTCAATCACTAGAACATTTCACAAGTGGCAGGCTATACAGAAACAAGAAAAGTTGAAATGACTCATATTTTTTCCGGAAAAACCACAGATTTCAGTAAATGTGAAATCGAAATTTACCTATTCTTCTCGGCTGCAGTCGTTGAGAATGAAAGTGATTTCATTTTTAAGTAGCAGCCATACCCAGCCAGTCATCAGAAAAAAAGAGTTCAATTAGAATGGAGCAAAAACAGCATCATGTTTAGATGTAAAAGAGTCCCTCTTTTTCAATTACTTTTAAGTACTTTAATTAAAAACCATTTTGAATGCAGTTACTGATATAACAGAAATAGTTTGTATTTATTCAATCGAAGTTAGCTGAGAACACGAAGGGGTAAAACAGGCAACATGAAGACCCACTTCAGACCACAATTAACTTGGAGTGTTTGAAATTCAATTTGTCAGTGTGCTACCAGGGATGTAAAAGAGGATACATTTATAAAGCAATTGTTAAGTTTGATGAAAATTGGTTGAAAGACCAACGAAAAATAAGAAAGTAACCAGCAAAAATCGCCATTTTCGCTATTTACGCGGGTTTTCATGATATGGGTGGACTCAATTATCAAGTTAAATGATTGTTAAAGAATCAATTCATAGTTGACTACAAGTGAGGGAAGTTTGTATTAGATTGTTTGAAAACTGAGGGAGTTTTTAGTTTAAAATTTCTGTTGAAATCGATTTTTCTTTTTATGAGGTTTTTCCCTAAACGCTGTGGCGTAGCAATAAAATGAGGTAACTTTTAGCTTGTCAGGATGTAAGTAACCTTCATACCGATTTTGAATGAAATCGGAGGAAAAAAAGTTGAATTCATCGATTTTTGATAGGCTTTATCGATTATTGATATTTTTTCTTAAATTATCGATATTTTACGCAAAGATCCCATCTCTTACATTGTACAATGTACGCGCCAAGTTTGGTCAAAATCGGTTGGATGAATCTCGAGTGAAACGGTATCACACAGACATGTTTTTTATATATAGATAATTATTTTAAGACATTTTTATGCTTAACTTTCTTTTTTATAGATACAAATATTTAAGTATAATAGACAGTATTAAACAACATTTACCGGCCTGAATGTCCGAGAAATTTTCATAGAAAATATTCGTCTATGAAAATTTCTCGGACATTCAGGCCGCTAAATGTTTTTTTTTATACTGTTTATTATAAACAGTTCATTTACTGAAATATTTTTATCTATAAAAAAGAATGTTAAACATAAAAACGTCTTAAAATAACTGTCGGACTTTGTCCATTCCATAATATATAGATAAATAATTTAACTGATTTTGTTTTAAAATCATTTCCGTTATAACGAAATTACTTTCCGAACGCTCTAATGTTTAAATATGTTTAACTTACGTTTTGTTTTTATATCTATTCTTTTGAAATGTAATTGCATGCTGTGTGTGTGTGTGTGTGTGTATTTGGTGTGAATGTGTATCTTTGTAATATTCTGTGTGTAACTTTTTTTTGTGCGTGAGAGAATGTGCACCAGTGAGACAGCGTGTAAATATCTCAATGCGTATTTTGGCATATTGACTTAATCTGAACTCACGTAATGCTGTGTCGTTAAAATAAAACCTCCATATCTCATGCAATCGCAC
>OZ038508.1:14186183-14191183 GCA_964036315.1 Acanthosepion esculentum | reverse complement strand
TGTTCAGCTTCTCAGATTTCAGTTAAAATATATGGACAGAAGTAAAACTGAAGAATATGGATTCAACCATCTCCTGAACAGTAAGACGTCTGTCATCCATAGCTATAAGGTGAATAGCAACAAATTGTACATCAGTGGTAGAGTTTTTTTGGACGACCTGGCTGAGGGTCGACTTCTGTCCTGTCCCTGCGCCGCTTGAATTCCGAACCCCCACTTCTGTACAGTTGAATAGGAAGGGGACACCTTAGCGATTGTCTGTAGCATGAATTTTCTTGGGCGTAATACTTTTCTTTTTCAGATAATTTCTAAGTTCTCAGATCACTGTTTGTTTTTTTCATTTTTTTATTTGTCGAACACCTCATATTTGTATGGGCCTCACCAGCAAACAAATTAAAACAGAAATCTTTTTCTGCTTTTATAAGAAGAATTAGTGTGTTACCACAAAAATATTCAGCTATGGCGCTTTTATCTGGGTGAGGCTTAGAACTTTTAAACAGTTAAAACATATATATATATGTATACATACATCATATATATATATATATGCACATAGATGTATACATATATATATATATGTGATGTATGTGTGTATTTTATAGTAAATGCATCTCTCTCTCTCTATCTTCATATATATATATATATATATATATATATATATATATATATATATATATATATATATTCATATATGCATCTATTCTGGTACCATACCAACAGGTAAAATCATACTATAAGCGTTCTGATCTTTGTGTTTATATTTGTGATTTTGCGCGTACGTCTGTGTGCGCGTGTTAGTGTATGCGTGGACGGGTTTATGGGTGAGCACGCGCAACTTCTCATATATATATATATATATATATATATATATATATATATGTATATATATATATATATATATATATATATATGTATATATATATATATATATATATATGTATATATATATATATATATATATATATATATATATATATATATATATATATATATGGCGCTTGAAGAGAGGAAGTGTTAACTTAAAATCATGTTTCTACTGCATCAAAAAGTGCTCGGATATTTTTATTATTATTATTATTATTATATATTTCCTCTTTTCTTCTACCTCTTCTCATTCTTCTTCATCTCCATTCCTTTTTCTTTTTTTGCCATTTCCATCTTCGTCTTATTTTTCATCTTCCACCTCTTCTTCTTGTTATTCTTTTTGTTGCTGTTGTTGTTGTTGTTTTTCTCCTTCTTCTTCTTCTTCTTCTTCTTCTTCTTCTTCTTCTTCTTCTTCTTCTTCTTCTTCTTCTTCTTATTATTATTATTATTATTATTATTATTATTATTATTTAATGAATATATTTTACAGATGTTCATCTCATTTCTTTGTCCATTTTTTTCTCCTGCAAAGACGCATTGTGTTTCCTTTGTAGAGTAATGTGTCCTCTCTCGACAATTTCTTGAATTTTTCCGCCGCTGTGAGAATTTTGGGCATAACACCAAACGTACATATATATATATATATATATATATATATATATATAGGTCCCCAACACTTTTTTTTTATTACTTCATAAGAATGTCACGTTATATCTAACTTATATTGATCCGGTTTGATGAACGACAAGTCACGATTTTATTAATCGAGGTTTTGCATCACACATAAATACACCTACCCACACCCACACCTACACACACGCGCGAACGTGTGTGTGTGTGTGTGTGTGTGTGCGTAAGCATATGAATGTGTATATTTATTTATTAAATTACATTTGCATGCATGAAGTCCTGATAGATATAAAATGTTTAATTTATGTTCAAATCGCTCTTCCAGACTCTATCTCTCTTTCTTTCTCTCTCTCTCTCTATATATATATATGTATATATATATATATATATATATATATATATATATATATGTGTGTGTGTGTGTGTGTGTGTGTGTGTGTGAATTGGGATCCAGTATGGATTAGAGTCTGACAGAATAATAGGAACACGAAACTTCAAATATACGCCAAGTTTCACGTTATGAAGCAATCCTCAGTCGTTCCAGCCGAACTGATATATGAACGTACGCGTACACAGATACATGCGCACACACACGCACACACGCATATACACACACTGAGGGCCGTTGCGTACGACCCTCGAACTAAGCCTGATTTGGTTCCACAGGCACTACTTTGTGCTATCTTATCAATATTTTCTTTTTTTTTCTAATTACATTTATATTTAAAAATTAAACTAAGCACAGCTGACAATTAAATGGCGGAAAAATCTTCGATGATTTTTGCATCATTCAAGAGATCTTTTTTTTCGTCCAAATCCGAGAATGTTTTTCACTCATGCTAAGTCTTGAAAAAACACCGCATAGAATTCAGTATTTAATGCGCTAAAATTCTTCAACTTTGTAACAAGAAAATCTCAAGTTGATGTTAAAAAACGCCACAAAACATTGTTGTTTTATTTAAGATGGAATGATCTCTTCTGGCATGTCTCTAACTTGTATTTAGATATATTGTATTTATTTTTCATTTTTATAGTTGAATTGTTCACCATTATAGTACATATTTAAGTTACAATAGAATTTGTATTTTATATGAATACTATGAATACGTATGATATATATATATATATATATATATATATATATATATATATATATATATATATATATATTGTGTGTGTATTTAGGCAGCATTTTTCATTCATACATGTTTCATTAAATAATATAGACATGTCTGTTTATTTTATGTAAATTCTTTTCATATCGTCTGATAAGCTTAATAACATTATCATTAAACAATGAAAGAAAATCACAATATTGATACATATTTTTTGATCCAATCTAAGCTTTCGGCTTACATAAGCCATTATCAAAGATGACAATTAGAGTACAATATATTAAGCAATACACGGACGAGAAAGTGATGATAGTCTGTTTCTGTTTCCATCCATGATTTCCAAGCAACGATAAACACGTGCATATAAGACGCTGGAAGCGAAAATCGCACCGCAGCTCATGACGTCACACATGACCACGCGAGAGTGAAAACGAGAAGTATTAAGAAGTATTGTTTTGATACGTTTTGAAAAAAAAACCTTTCTCTCCTGGGTAGAATTTTCTTTTTGGTACGCACAACATTGGTATTTGCTTTGTTTGTTTTGGTAGCAATTTGTCAAATGTTGATCTGATTTTTCGGGCGAACATCACTTCCGCGGGTGATAATGCCGATGGCGTAGCACTTTTTGGTGTAATTCGATATACTTGTAAAATTGTTGCAACGCCTTTTCTGTTGGCACGTCATATGCTTTCCTTAACGCTCTTTTGAGTGTGTCTACAAATCTCTCCGCTTGCCCATTTGCTCTTGGGTGATATGGTGGGGATTTGATATGTTTAACTTGAAAAATTTCACAAAATTCTTGAAAGTCCGCAGATGTGAATTGTGTCCCATTATCGGTGATTAGACAATCAACCACTCCGAAACGAGCAAACAGCTCGTGGAGGCAATTTATGGTAGTTTCAGAAGTAGGTTTTCTGCAACGAAACACTTCTGGCCATTTGCTATAACTGTCTACTATGATCAAATAGTAGAAACCATCTATTGGACCTGCTACATAGATTCTTGACCACGGTCGATCTGTCTCTGGCCATGGCTTATGGATGATCGGCGGTGCTTTGCTGCTAAGGAACAATCCTTGCATTTTTCCACCATATGTGTAATGTCTTGATCCAGGTTTTACCAATATACGTAACTTCGCATTAACGATTTCATTCTGTTCTTTCCTGGATGGCCCATGTGGAAGTCCTTTAGGATTCGCCTTTGTAGTGTTTTCGGAATTACCATCCTTTCGTTATATAGTAGAACATTGTCACATGACGAAAAACTGTCTGATATCTTTTTATTTTTTTCTGCAATTTTTGTTTTTGTTTCTTTTATGAATTCATCATTTACTGCGTCATTTCTTATCTCTTGTAGTGTGACAGGGAGGTTTCGAACTGTACTACATAATGATGTCCTGATATCTTCTTCATGTCGTAGGGCTGCAATTACGGAATCTTCCAATGACTCCGTTTTCCTAGGTATTAGTCTCGAGAGACCATCTGCATGCCCAATTTTGTTCGTTGGAAGATACTCCAATTTGAAATTGTAGTTCAGTAAAATTCTACCGCATCTTAGCAACCTATTAGCAGTGTAAACAGGTAGACCAATCTTTGATCCAAATATTGTTAATAACGGCTTGTAGTCCGTCTGTAAAGTAAAAAATCTACCGTAAATATATCTATGAAATCTTGTAACTGCAAAAATAATCTCCAGCGCTTCTTTTTCGATTTGTGAGTAATTTTTTTCAGGCTGGTATAAAAATTCTTGAAGCATGCGCGATGGGTTTTAGTGTCCCATCCGGCATTTTATGCAGTATACATGCCCCGACTTGCACATTTTTCTCGTCCGCTTGGTCAGTCCTAGTAACTCTTACTCTGCTTTTGCTTTCTTTCCTAGTACAACAATGAGAACTTTTATGACCCACTTTTTTGCACGACAGACAAGTCTTAAAGCGGTAGGGACAATTATTATCCCAATGCAAAGTCCCACAACGATAGCATGGACTGGGTGGTAGTTTTTTTCTGATATTGACTTTTTGAAGTAGAAAATTTTTGGGGCCTGTTTTTGAGGAGGGAAAATTGGTTCGATTTGTTTTTGAGTAGGAACAAAAACGTGTTTGTCGTTGTACTTTACGTATGTGAGCGATTCCAGACTCTTCTATATCTTTCGAGTCCTTCTTTACGCTTATACATCTCTGACAGTCTTCAGCCAATTTTTGTAACGTCAATTCTGGTTCACTCTCAAGTTTTGTAAGAATTCGGCGTCTGATCACCGCGTCTTTAATCGAAACCAGGCCTTGAACGAATATTAAACATTTAAAATTGTCCGCGCTGAGTTCAGATAACTTAAAGTCATCACAATGTTTGTTTACAATGGAGGCGAATGTTATATAGTCTTCGCTGTCCTTTTTTG
>OZ038508.1:14176183-14181183 GCA_964036315.1 Acanthosepion esculentum | reverse complement strand
GAAAATTCGGACTTAGAACACGTGATGAACACGGAGAATAATGGGCCTAATGGCGTACAGCGAATGGCCAGATAATAGCCAACACAAGGTTTCAAGAAAAAATATGGTAGCGTTTCTCAACCGGGGTTCCCTAGAACCCTAATGTTCCGCTAAAGGTCCCCAAGGTTTCCGCGAGAACAGCTGAAATAAGCTAATGCAATTTTGACTTTTTGTTTAATTTAATATAAGTAATATTACTAAACATACACAATATATTCTTGGTTATTGTAATATTGTAATATAGTCATCATCCTATCTAACCTAATTAATATACTATTTATAGTAAAAGAATACAAATATAAAAAAAAAACTGATGGAGCATTTATCTGTTTTGGTTCTGTTTACATTTATATTATAGGCATACGATATTGCTTACTTATGTTTATTTTTTACGTTTGAGTTTAGAATATTTATATGGTGTATAATTTTGTTTTTGCGCAGTGGTTCTTTGAGACATGCTATTTCTTTGAAGAATTACGCAAGGATAAAAGTGTTGAGAAACGCTGGAATATGGATATTGGTGTGGACCCAGAATAGGTCCGAAAGAAAACTCGAACTCAGCAATTTAGTGAAAACATATTATTAAACAAAAAGAACGAATAGAAAAGTGTTGCACGTCCGACTGACAGCAAAGTACAGTAGTCAACTCGTCAACGGTAACAGCGATATTTACTTCCCCCCACCCCGAGGGATATATGTGGCACAAGGCCGAGTTTAACGTGGGTAGTCCTGAGCCCTTAGGCTCGGCCAAAAAATGTCCGTAGAAACTGTATAAACAGAATCGGGTTGGTCAACCTCCCCAAACGAGACTCTGGCTTTCGGCGGAGCCTCGTCCGGGTTCCTCTCTGCTCAGAGGCAGAGAGTTCGACCGTCTTGCTGGAATAAGTCGCAGCAAGGCTGTCAACTGTAGACAGCAATATTTACTGCCCCCCCCCCACGAGGGATAGATGTGGCACAAGGCCGAGTTTAACGTGGGTAGTCCTGAGCCCGTAGGCTCGGCCAAAAAATGCCCGTAGAAACTGTATAAACAGAATCGGGTTGGTCAACCTCCCCGAACGAGACTATGCCCTTCGGTGGAGCCTCGTCCGGGTTCCACTCTGCTCAGAGTCAGAGTGTTCGACCGACTTGCTGGAACAAGTCACAGCAAGGCTGTCAACTGTGGACAGCTCGATATTTACTGTCCCCCCACGAGGGAAACATGTGGCACAAGGCCGAATTTTACGTGGGTATTCCCGAGCCCATGAGCTCGGCCAAAAAATGCCCGTAGAAACCGTGAAAACAGAATCGGGTTGGTCAACCTCCCCGAACGAGACTCTGCTCTTCGGCGGAGCCTCGTCCGGGTTCCTCTCTGCTCAGAGGCAGAGAGTTCGACCGACTCGCTGGAACTGTGGACAGCTCTCTTGACAGGCATAATCTCCCCGTATATATAGTAATAGGACGAGTCCATTTAGTCCATAAAGGTAGGTCCCATAACACATATGTAGAATTCCAGGAAGAGAAACGAAAAACCAAATCGATTATAGAACTATCAACAAGAGAATCAGGAATGCAGGTCTACACTGCAAAACTGTCTATTGTGGAAGCGACCGCCTCCCCATTTATATGTAATCTTAGAATCAAGCTGCAGAAATTGAAGTGACCAAATTGCAATATGACAGAAACTTGAACGGCTCAAGTCTGAAGGATAAATCTCTGGATAATGTGACAAACAGAGACTATGGATAAAATGCAAATGGAAACTCCAAGTGGATCCCACTAAGTCATGCTTTAGTAACTCCAGCAAACAAGATCATCCGAAACGAAAACAGATGAGGAAGATAAAAACGAATGGATGACAGATGAGATTCATAACATGAAGAAAAAGAGAGAAAATGCGAAGCCAAGACACGGAACAGAATACAGAAATCTACACGAAGAAATAAGGAACAAATGCAGAGAGACTAAAAGGGAACAATTCAACAAAAATATGCAGAAATATAATTAATATCAAAGATAAAGCAGATATTCATAAACAATAAGAGAACTGACATTCCCATGAACAGAATGCATAAACTCTACGGACGGGAAAAGAATATTAAAGAAAGAAAAATATATCAGAGATGGAAGGAATATTTCTGAGAACTCGTCCACGTTAAAAGAAAACAGCCGACAATAAACAGAAATATAGACGAACCGGAAACATTAAAAACCAAAATGGAAGCTGCACTAGCCAAATTGAACAGAAGCAAAGCAGCAGGGCCAGACGGAACTGTAGAAATGCTGACAGCCTTAGATGATTTCGTCATACACAAGATTACAGAAATAATAAAAGGAATCTTCAACAGTGGTGACATAACGGAAAACCTAAGTATATACATTTTTATAGCACTGTCTAAGAATCCAGGTGCAAATGAATGTGAACTCCATCGGACAATCAGCCTAATGAGCACTATAACAAAACTCATCATCCAAACTTTGATGAATAGAGTGACAAGCAGAATCAAAATAGAGATAGGACAAGAACAGTGACGGTCCGTCAAAGACACTGGAACAGAGAACTCGATATGTTATCAGAAAGAGCAAGACAAATGCACAAGTACATGTTTTATAGATTAGGCAAAGGCGTTTGAAAAACTACGCAACAAAGATCTGCCAGACTTCCACAGAAACAGTGACAAATTTGAGAAGGGTATTAGAATAATCAAGAAAATATAATAGCAGCAAATCACCTGGATACGGATAGAAAATGAGTTCAGCATATACAAAAAGAGAAAGGGACGTAAGGCAAGGTTATGTCTTCTCACCGGACTTATTCAACCTATACAGCGAGGCAATCATCATTGACGGCCACAATCTTAACAAGATAAGAATATAAAATAGAAAGGGCGTAAGCAAGGATGTGTCTTCTCACCGGACTTATTCAGCCTATACAGCGAGGCAATCATAATTGACGGCCACAATCTTAACAAGATAAGAATATAAAATAGAAAGGGCGTAAGCAAGGATGTGTCTTCTCACCGGACTTATTCAACCTATACAGCGAGGCAATCATCAGTGACGGCCACAATCTTAACAAGATAAGAATATAAAATAGAAAGGGCGTAAGGCAAGGATGTGTCTTCTCACCGGACTTATTCAACCTATACAGCTAGGCAATCATCATTGACGGTCACAATCTTAACATGATAAGAATATAAAATAGAAAGGCCGTAAGGCAAGGATGTGTCTTCTCACCAGATTTATTCAACCTATACTGTGAGTCAGTTATGAGAGAATTAGATGTCCTACCTGGATTCATTATTAGTGGCCACAATCTTAAGAACATAAGACATAACGCAATTCTGATAGCAGACACAGGGAGAAAACTACAAAACTCTTGCAGAAGGTAGTGAAGAAAAGCGAGAAGGATGCCTAAAAATAAAATGCAAGAAAACAGAATGCCTGGGTGTTAACGAAAAGCTAAACCCAAAATGCACATTCCAAATCGGAGATTAAAAAAATCAAACAAGTACAAAAATTTTAATATCTGGAAAAAGGTTCTAACAGAGGATAGAAAGAGCGAGAAGGAAATTCGAAGTGGCATTCAGATAGCCAAAGTGCCTTCCAGAAGCTAAGCAGAGTATTAAGAAACAGAAAATATTAGAAATAAAGAAAAGATTACTGAATTTTTACAATTATATCTAGAAGTGACTTGAAGTAAGAGAAATGTGGTTCTACAGAAGGATACTGAGGATATCATGGATAGAAATTGTCAGCAACAACGAATTTTTAGGGAAAATGGAAACAAAAAGAAAACTTGTAATTAAAATCAGGAAGAGACAGTTGAAATTTCTAGGGAACATAATGAGGAAGGAAGGCTGGGAAAATCTGATACACACAGGATAGATTAATAGGAAGACGGACAGACGAAAGCAGGGGATAACATACTTGATGAGCTTGAGTAAATGGATGACGGAACAGGGTTGAGGAGAAATAACGAAAAGATAATTGATTAAGAACTAAAAAGGAGGTCCATGATCGCCTACATTCTGAAAGAACGCAGCACATAAAGAAGAACTAGACTGGCGGTTAGGTCTTGTCATTTCATAATTGAAATCTTTAGATGCAACCGTAAGTTCTCTGCTAATAGTTTCTTCACTAACTTTGTTCACTTGTGGAAATCTCCGGATTTTGCGTTCCAGTTAACTTTGATCTTCGAAAATTCGAATGCAATGTCAATCGCTATTTTCTGATTTTTACAAAAAAATTCCTAATCATTTATTGTTCTCTCTACTTAATAATGTTTTATTTTTCTCATATTATCTTACACATAGCAATTCCTTGCATTTTAGTGGCTTTAATGCCTTGATGAGGTGAAATGATTAAAAACATGTATTCATAATTTTCAATAAAATATATATATAAAAAAATTTAATATATATATATATATATATATATATATATATATATATATATATATATATATGTATATATATATATATATATATATATATATATATATATATATATATATAGCGGCTCCTACTGCTATAAAGCATTAAATTGAATTGAGATCACCGAGCCGCTGACGTATTCCGTTAAAATTACATCCTTCCTCCTGCGACGATGGCCTAGAGGTAAGATATCTGACTGAGGTCAAATCAGTCGGGTTTAGTACTCATCTTGAAGCAATCGGACATCTAGCCACACTGAGCTGTTATACACCAAAACAATCTGTCTGTGGCTGAATATATATATATATATATATATATATATATATATATATATATATATATATATATATATGAAGAAATATAGTTTTAAGGTGTGCTATATTTATGGAATAAAGTGCTCAATATCAGAGATAGAGCGTATGTAAATATGAATTATAAAAATGAACATTGAAGTCAACACTCACAGGCGACAGGCTGTTTCATGCTAAACGCAATCGTCGCAGCCTGACAATTGCGTCTAGCATGAAACAGCCTGTCGCCTGTGAGTGT
>OZ038508.1:14163683-14171183 GCA_964036315.1 Acanthosepion esculentum | reverse complement strand
GTCAAATATGGCACATTGTTATTTTGACGTAGAAAATTGCTACGCGATGATAACGGTAACTGAAAAACAGTCGCAGATCGTAAGTTCCAGTTGTGTTTCTATATCCACGCGATAGACCGAAGTATTACAACAGATCCAATGTCTAGATTCAGTATAATGTGTTGTGACTAGTTTGAAATGTAATTTTGTTGAGTGTGGGTTGCTTTGTTTTAATGTAGATGGCCTCCAATATCTGAAGGTTCTTTTTACTGAGTGTATGTGTGACTATTATTGTGTTATCAACTAATATCTGAATAATATTAAGTACATGGCTATGTTTTTCTAAGAAATGTTGTTTAATAGAACTAAGATGAGAAAAATGATAGGTAAGTCTACGGGAGAGCGTGGTTGTAGTAAAACCAATATGTGTAACGGGTTTATTATTGGCATCAGATATACAATGTCCGAACGAGCATGTAAATTGATGCACTAAATTGTTTTTTTGTAGAGGATTTAGTTGTGTGATTTCAAATAATCTCACTGGTCTGGTTTGCCTTGTCTTCATTGTAATCACTTGTCACTTTCACATCAATATAAATCCACATTTGGAGTAAACATGGCCCTGTAATATTAAATGTATACGACCTTACAGATGAGAATTAACAGCTTCTTTTAACTAAATGATTCCATCAGCTCAATTCTGATAAAATGTCGAAATAGTTCCTAAAAAATGTTCGTCCCAATCCGATGAACCA
Source organism: Acanthosepion esculentum (assembly GCA_964036315.1). NCBI lineage: Eukaryota > Metazoa > Mollusca > Cephalopoda > Sepiida > Sepiidae > Acanthosepion > Acanthosepion esculentum. The sequence continues at coordinate 14,170,449 of OZ038508.1, read as the reverse complement.
TAGCGTCTGAAACTGAATAAACGAAGACGTTCCAATCACCCGCTAACACTCAGTCAGTTATACGCCATACGTGATACACGCTTAGGCGATCATGTATCTTTCAATACATGACTGGCGAGGCAGATTTTTTCCCGCTGTAGGTTGCCAATTCTTTCTGCGGTAGACGTCCAAGGCTATAGAACCCGGCCTGCCCTGCTATTTACCCATAGAGTGGAGTGGGGGAAGAAGAGGATTCATACCATTACCAAGGGTATTAGCACGTACGTGAATGTCATGGATTCGACCGGTATTCGAACTCTGCTCTCCTATTCCTCAATCGGTGCCGGTATCCATTACTCCACCGTGCGTCCACCCGCTAATACTAGTCATCTCAATTTGGGGGGAAACGGATCGACTCGCCGATAAACCAACCCACTGACACTGGGCGCATGAACCCCTTTCAAAACGAAACACTTTGCCTTACAAAGAGAAGTGAATACGCTGAACTGAAAGAGCAGTGGTCCATCCAAGAAACTCATTTTAAATTATGCTGAGAATAGAAGAGAAACCATGAAGAAAAATGTTCTCATAGTCGCATTGTTGTAATTATACTCAAGAAGAATCTCGATGTCGAGAGAAGGGGGTGATGGGATTCAAACGGTTGTGTGGCGTTCGGCAAAAACAGCAAAGAATCTGTCGACCAGTTTTTTATGTTTGATGTTGTAATCGATCCTATCTGATTGTATGGACGAGACTACAATACATTTAAATGAGACTGTTTGGAAAGCTATAAAGGAAATCGCTTTAACCCTTCAGTTATTATAGTTATTTTGTTAAGACTACTTGTATTATTTACATTATTCGGACTGTTATCCTCATATTGCTATATTCACAACCGTTTCCGCCGTTGTACGCGCCAATGATTGGAATTTCGTCCACGTTTTCCTCTAGTAATCTAGTCCCATGTACCATGCCCTTTCCAGATGTTTCAGTTATTTGCAAGTTTCGGTTCACCACTGATGTGACCTGGTATTGAACTCTCATGTTTTTTGATGTTTTCACTGGATCTAACCAACGTCTTTATCCACTGCCCCACGTGTCATTGTGTATGCAATTTTGGGATATAAAACCTAATGTCTCAGTAACCTTTTTTTTACCAGTGCTCATATTGCAATTTTTGTTGTTATTCATTGCTTTTCTGTAGCACTCCTTATTACTAGTTCCCATATAGTATTCATTTCTATGTTTGGTCGGCTCAGGAGATTTTTGTGGCCTAACATATGTGCTGATTCTTTAAGTTTTCCTATTTTCTAGTCATACTCTCTGTCTATTATTTCAACTTCATCCCACAAGGGGGCGGTGTTATCTCTTTTCACTTCATATACGGCCAACTACGCTTGATTTTTTTAAATGGTTCCGTTCGAAATTCTAATCACCGGAAAAAGGCCGGAGCGTACAACGGGCGAAAATTGTGAATATGGCAATGAAGATGAGGATAACAGTCCGAATAATTTTAATAATGCAAGTAATCATAATACCTCATCTCAGAGATATAGACAGATTTTGCTAACAATGTTAGTCTTTTATACATTTACACTAATGTTACTATTACACGAACAGACATTGCTTGTAAACAACGAGGAAGTTCGTTGCAATCTCAAACCATACGCGGGGACGCTGTGATGTTCTGCTACAGCAGGCAAGAGTTTTTTTTTTCTCCTTTCACATCGAGTTACGAGTACAAAGCTTTTATGTTGCCGAGCTGTCCAAGTTTTCCTCTCCCCCAATCCGTCGGCATAAAAATAATACAATAAAAAGAATCGCTTATAAACAACGTAGACTAACACCGTATCTTAGAATGTTGCGAACGTGTTGACCGCAACTTCAGCTCTCGGCAATTATAGGGAGCTACCCGGAAAGCCATATACTATTTTACTCATCAGAGGTCTGCTCTGAGATTTGTGAATCATCAATCGTGTGCGCATGGGTGCGCGCATGGGTGTGCGCATGAGTCTGTGCCTGAGTCTGGTGTGTGTATAGAAAGATAGAAATTCACCTGCACATCTTAAAATATTAACGTCTTAACATATTATTTCAAGCAAAAACGTGTTTTTTCCTATCGTAATTCATAGAAAATAATAAAATTAATGCACACACACACTAACATATAGAGAGAGAGAGAGCGAGAGACCGTTCAGGTGTTTTGATTGTGTGAGCGTGAAACTCATGTTTTATCGTTGTTAAGCATGTTTTTGCTTGGTCTAGGTAATCAAGGCTTCGAGCACTTTACTGATTAGGCAAGGTTGCCTTTAGGCTTTTTTTCTCTTTTCAGTATTGTATCTGGATAAGAAATTAGGTTTTGACAAAATGGCCGTTGGTTTCACCAAACATTTTTTGTCATTCTCATACATATATATATATATATGCCCATTAAGGAATTGTATTCCTCAAGAATCACCTTTCGTAAATAATTATATAGGTCACACTACAAATTGATTAACACGCAGACTGACTCTACACCTTTCTGACAATAGTTCAATTACATCTCATTTAAATATTCATGGAGACCTACCGGACACTATTCGGAATATACTTGTCGACAACTCTAATATAATAGCACCATCCACTTGCAAAAAAAGGCTAAAAATAATTCCTACCACCTGAAGAAGGCCGTAGCGTACAAGGGCTGAAACATTGTAATAAATATGGCGGCAAAGATGAGGACAATAGTCCGAATAATGTAAATAATGGAGGAATAGCATGCAGTGAGTTTAATTTTAACAGATCTCTAAGTGGTGATCATGACAGGTAATGGGTTAACTTTCCTTAGTTTTCGAAAGATATATTTTGCCATTTCAATACTAAAGTATACATAGGCGATATACTTTTATCTCTCTTATCAGCGATTTCGTTTTCACCGCTTTCAGTTACACACGGTCAACACTATAAGTAATCCGTCATATTTACATAATAATGATGCTATATGGAAAATATCGCGACGCTGAAAATTCAAAGGTAAGTTATGCGGTTTTTAAGAGAAGAGATCAAATTACTTGACTGAATAAGAAAAGAAAAGAATGATCGTTTGCTGAGCTCTCCATTAGAAAAACAAATCTGTTATATAACTTTAATGTAAATACAAGTTTATCAGTGCAGAAAAAAAAATGAAGGTAATATTTAAGTAATGTTTCAGCTGCATTGAATTTAAATCACATTTTTATATTTCTAGGTCTATGATTGTTTATGTTCCACCGCGTCTAAATATTAAACTAAAGAAAATTGATACTTTTCTCTTTGTTATAAACGAAGAAATTTTTTATATATACTCTTGAAATACATTTATAAAATGCAACTGTAGAGGTCATCAGTGATGTTTACCCTGGCTTCATTACGAATTCCGGCTATGGCAACATCAGACCCGTTCTACCGGGTAGCCCAACCTGCTGACAGGCCGCCTCTTTGCATAATTCGTCTCACGATGTAATTTTAACAACGATATTTATTCTGTAAATACAGAAATGTGGCACAAGGCCGTTGGGAGATTGGGGAATGGGCGGCCTTCTTCTGTCTTAACTATAACTTAGCTAGCTGCAAACACTGACCCAATCGTACGAACAATATTCCTTACACCAAAACAACACATTCATACGTACCTTTCTTACTACATCCACCATAATACCTCACTGTCTCTATGAAAATACTAACTAGTCCCCATATTTACAATTCAATGTCTGTGGGGGGGGGGATAAAACAACAATTTTAAAAATCTAGCCCCAATGAGTATTTACAATATGAATTCAAAACTATTTACAAGAAACTAAAGAAAATAATATTAGTAATAAAAAACCCCACAATCACTAAATGTGGCAGAATTATCAGTTAACTGGCCGAAATCGATGCGGGACTATAGTAGTATAAAACATTCATTCATCCCAAGCACTCACACTGATACGCACTCATTCAGACACAAAAAGAAATACGAAAAATAATTTTAACAACGATTATTATATCTGGAGGTGGAGTTTACTTTTATAATGGCATCGAGATTTGCATTAGCCAGTCAGATTTTGTTTACTCTGTTGTCTACAGGTAGAAGATCAACGGCATGATTTGTGCGCATCTTCCTGTTTTGCCTTTCCTGCACCTTCGCCAACGTTATGATAAGTTTTTTTTACAAGAATAATCCTCAACAGAATGCAGAAAGCACTGTACGGCCGTTTTGCTATATCGAGTCTAGTTTGTGTCTTCTTCGTCACCGTGGTACAGTTGGTATGACGTTTGCGTTGTACCGAAACGGTCCAGGTTCGATTCTCGGTAGTGGATTCTGATGGATTATTCTAGGCTCGACGAATTACTCTCTCTCTCTCTCTCCCCATAGAACTTCCGACTGACGCCAATTCAGTCGGGTTTCGATCCTAGCTAGAGGCAACCGGACGTCTAGCCACACTGATGAGCTGTGAAACAGTCTGTCTGTGGATGACAAAAATATTGGCTCCTGAAAAAATTAATTTCGGTTGAGCTCTTTGGTTTGAGGTGTGAGTTTGAGGTGTGACTATTTAAGCTAATATTGTATGACTCTTCGGCAGAATTGAGTCACTGTCAGTCAGTGTGTCTATCTAAATCTAAAAATAAACACGCTAAAATTCACCTTCATCCCAGCGGTGGTAGAAGTTCCGACTGACGCCAATTCAGTCGGGTTTCGATCCTAGCTAGAGGCAACCGGACGTCTAGCCACACTGATGAGCTGTGAAACAGCGAAACAGTCTGTCTGTGGATGACAAATATATATATATATATATATATATATATATATATATATATATATATTGGGGATTAACTATTTGCCCAAATCTGGGACCCTAACGCCCGCTAACGGTGAACATGGAAACACCAGCAATTTAGAGGTGGGTTCCATGTTCCGCAAAACCTCCTGATCAAAGGTCATGCTGTCAGACGTAGTTTATCGTCTGACGCGGGACGCGGATGTAGTTTATCGGCTTACCCAGGACGCGGATGTAGTTTATCGTCTTACCCGGGACGCGGATGTAGTCTATCGTCTTACCCAGGAGGCGGATGTAGTTTATCGTCTTACCCAGGACGCGGATGTAGTTTATCGTCTTACCCGGGACGCGGCTGCAGTTTATCGTCTTATCCAGGAGGCGGATGTAGTTTATCGTCTTACCCAGGACGTGCCAGTTTTCAGTTATTAAACGTTGAATTATTCCGTTGATGAAAATGGCTTGTATGTTCAATGCAAAATATAGTGGACTGACGAGGATGAAGTTCCACAAACGACAACAAAATCTGAGCTCCATGTAAGAAAGGTGATGTTGTGCGTGTGGTGTGGCCATTGAGGTATTATTTAACGTTCTTAAAACGCAGCGAAACACTAAACGCACATTTATGCGTCCAGCACCTGCAACGTGTACTTAAACATTTGACCGAAAAGCGTCCTTGTCAACAGAAAAAATGTTCTTGACAACGCAAGAATAACGTAAGAGAAATATTTGGAACTTAGTTTGTCTGTTCTACCCACTCCCCACCTTCTAACGAGCCATATTCACCTGACTTTGCACCAACTGATTATTACATTTTATGATCGCTGCAAAACGTTTTGATAGGATAAAACTTGTTCTAATGATCTGGGGTAGAGTGTTCTAGTTTCACGTACCATGTCTAATCGATGTCAGTTATCTCATGTTAATTCCCCTCTCAAATTCTCCACCGCCTTAACCAGGTATTGAACTCACACTCTTTAGATTCTGTCACTGGATGTAACTAACACCTTTATCCACTGTTCCATGTGTCTTGAGAACAGTCTACCCCAGTGAGCGAAATAAAGAGTTCAGTTCGACATTCCAACCACGTGAAGAAGGCCGGAGCGTACAACAGCTGAAACGTTGTAATAAATATGGTCACAAAGATGAGGACAATAGTCCGAATAATATAACTAGTGTAAATAATGTTTAATATTGTTGTTATGAATTCTCAAGAATAAAGAGAAAATATAAATACACTTTCATATATTTGCGATCTAATTCTAATCATCGCTTTAAAAAACTAAACAAAAAGTGGATACATTAATTGCGGTGTTAAGGGAATAACCGTTCGTTTGTCATACAGATTTTTGTTTTATTGTTGCGGGCCCGAATGTTAAAGATCGCCAAAATATGTTCCTGTTTTGTTGCCAGTTACGTTACCTTTTCCGGTAGATTTCAAAATATGTTTAATAACCTAAGTACGGACGACAGCGTTACATAAATTCCGTTTACTAAAATATTACTTTACATAAAATGTTAGCTCCTCGTTCGCGACAGGAAGTACCTGATATTTACACTTACTTCAAAAACAGCCGACATCTAAGATAATGTATATGTCGCTAGATCTTTTAACAGAGTGTAAACGTGATGCAAATATCGTGTTAGGTCATAATGTGATGTTTGAGGCTTTATAGGAACGAGGATGGGCGAAAAACACACACGGGTGGGGGAATTCCCATTAATAATCGTATTTGCTACCGGGGCTAACGCTTTGCCATCAGTAGATCATATTGAAATCCTTTTTTGAGATGCTGCTTACTGTTATTATGTTATCTGCAGCGAGAATGCGCACGAGGGCTGTATGAATTCATACGATAAAGAGGATTTAGAAAGAATAAAGAAATGCCTAATAGAAAAGAGTGTGCGTTTTTTTATGAAATGACAGATATTGTGAAAAGAGTGGTTTAATCAGGAAAGAACGTACTTCTTCTTCGATTACGAATCAAGAGAAAGAAAAAGGGAACAAT
>OZ038508.1:14158683-14161183 GCA_964036315.1 Acanthosepion esculentum | reverse complement strand
TATATATATATATATATATATATATATATATATTTATATATATATATGTATATATATATATATTCCAGTAGACTAATTGAAGGGATCCTTCGAAGTCCATGCCTCAAAGAGTTACAAAAAATTGTTCTGACAAGTACAGCTCACACTTTACGAAGGGCTTTATGCAATGTGTACACGCCAGATATCAAAGAAAATAATAATAATAATAATAATAATAATAATAATAATAATAATAATAATAATAATAATAATAAGAAGAAGAAGAAGAAGAAGAAGCAATACCGAGTATAATTCACAAAACAGTATATCAGCCATAAACAATTTGGCTGTCCAAGTGGGTACAATACAGTTTCACCATCCTTGTTTGGACCATAGCTGGCATATTTGGTCTGCGGTGTGTTTTCAGAAAAGAAAAAATAAACAATGGCTTAATTTCAATAATTTTTGCAAAAAAGCAGCGATAAGGAAGAAGATAGAGTTCAAATGAAGTTGCTTTGTCTTTTATATGGCTGGCTCACAGCCAGCCAGCAATATAAAAAAAAAAATTTCTCCAAAACGCGCTGTCAGCTGGTGGAGATAAACCCCACTTACAAGACATGAACAAAAGTTATGAAAATATTTGAACATTTTTAAAGGGCTTAATGTCGGGTTGGATTAAGTAAATTTAGTGAATCCACAATTTTTTCACACATTATTCCACACTTTGGCGTCAGTTCTTTGATCTTTCATATCTAGTGAAAAGTGAACCAATTTTTTTATCATAACATAGACCAAGCTTTAATACGGATATAAAATCGTTACTTTTCATAAATTATAAAATAGATAGACATATAAGTATTTATAATTACAATGCTTTAAGGATATCATATGTATTCCAATTTTTTTGGAAAATATCGAACGGAAATTTTAAAGAAAATTGAAATTAATATATTTTTTTAAGGAGAGAAACTTTATTTAAAGTCCGAATATGGACATTTGGAAAAATTTCACGGTAGTAAAACAATGCAATGTTTTTGTTTTTTTGTTGAAGTTTTATTAAACAAAATAGACTTAGAATTAAAAGTATGATAACATTTAAGTTTTTAAAGTGAAATTAATTTTATCGGACTTTTAATTCTTAAGCTACTACTTTGATATAACTTCAACTGCGCAAAACAAAAGAATTTAAAAGGACTGCATTTTTTTACATTGTTAAAAGAAAAAACGGGCCGTGTTTCTGTTAACGTTGCATTTAATTTATGACTCCTCATTTGTTAGAATTGAAATGAATATTAAAAATACTGATGAATTATGAATTAAAAGTACAATGTGTTTGTTTGTTTTCCTTTTTAAATCAAACAGAGGGTACATAAACAAAAAAAAGTTATCTTTCTTTTAATATCGTAAAAAGCTTTTAAAGTTTTCCAGATTTAGAAAAGAAAAAGAAGTAACATCTTCGTTTTTTGACATATCCCCAGTTTTTAACAAAGTAAATAAATAAACACAATTGTAGTTTTATTTCATAATCTATGAGGAGTTATAAATACGACGTTAACAGAAACACGAACTTATCCCACGTGTATTATGTGTGAAAATACGACAGAAGCTGTCATAAAAACAGGATAAAAATATTAAAGGCACAAAATATTAACATAATTAGAATGCTTTTTTTAGTCTCTTTCCATACATGTAATTCCTTTAACGATTGGACAACAATTATAAATATTTATGTCTTGTTAAGCACACAGCGGTTAAAATTCGCCGACGAAAATACGACATATATATATATATATATATATATATATATATATATATATATATATATATATATATATATATATATATATATATATATATATATATGTATGTATACTCGACTCTCCCCTCGAATGCGAGGTATGAGGGTCAAGCAGGTCAGTTCCTAGGAAATTGACAGCCCGACAACAGTACATGAGATTTGATTATAGTGGTGAAGGTTTCGTGCCACAGGGTCCCCAAACCACCTTCCACAGGTTTTGAATTCAAAGTTGTCCTTCTCCGAAACCAGTTGCAATCCAAGGCTATAGAAACCAGTCTGTCCTGCTATTTACCCATAGCGGGGGGGAGAAGAAGAGGATTCACAACTGGAATCCGAACTCGGCTCTTCGATTCCTCAATACAAGCCGATATCTATTACTCCTATTATATATATATATATATATATATATATATATATATATATATATATATATATATATATATATATATATATATATATATATCAGATCTGTCAATTAAACGATCAATGTATGACCGACCATTTTGCATATCGAACATGCATTCGTTCCGGTAGCAATGTTAAATTCTATTTCGTTCTACGTTTTAAGGGGTCAATGTGCATTGTAATATTGTTAAATTCTATTTCGTTCTACGTTTTAAGGGGTCAATGTGCATTGTAATATTGTTAAATTCTATTTCGTTCTACGTTTTAAGGGTCAATGTGCATCGTAATATTGTTAAATTCTATTTCGTTCTACGTTTT
>OZ038508.1:14088683-14153683 GCA_964036315.1 Acanthosepion esculentum | reverse complement strand
CAGTGATAACCATGTTTCAGAGATGGAAGCTAAAGCCCCTGAATTTAATTTTGTTATTTTAGCTTCCATTTCTGAAACATGGTTATCACTGTGTAGCGGTAAAACCATATTTTAAATCTATTAATTTATAATATATATATATATACATATATATATATATATATATATATATATATATAAATATATATATATATATATGAGTGTGTGTGTGTGTTTGCGTGTGTATATGTGTGTATGTATGAATGTATATTAAACTACAAATTTCCCATGCTTTCTCTCGAACTCTCATATCTGCTCGAAGCGTATCTTAACGTAAACAAATGACGTCATATATTATGAAATGGTTTAGAGTTCAATAATGATTTTAATAAAACGCATTGTTTATACGTTATTTCTATAGACACAAATATATAAGTAAATACACTTTTTATAATAAACAGTATTAACAACATTTACCGCCTGAATGTCCGAGGAATTTCATAAAAAATATGTGTCTTCCGACAGGAATCGAACCTGTATTCTACATGGAACCATCATATAGCCTGACTTGCTATGCCACTTAGTTACATTTCTATGAAACGGAAATAAATCATAATATTTTTGTTACCCATGTTCACTGAATAAAAGTGTCAAGAGACACTCAAGGTAAAGGCCTAATAAATGAGAGATGCGATATGAACATAAGAGTTGAAAGCAGTGATTATGTGCATACGGAAAAAGGTAACAACTGAACCTTAATTCGAAGAGGTTGCAGTGGCCGGAAAATCATCTGTTCCTCAAAGTAACGGTTCTTCGACAAGTACCGAATTGGTACTTCCTTCTACAATTGAAATACGATGGGAATGAGAATGGTTCGATTTTCTGGACGTAGAACGGTCTCTGAAGGTCTGAACTGGTGGAACTGAAGAAAAAGAAGAAGAAGAAGAAGAAGAAGAAGAAGAAGAAGAAGAAGAAGAAGAAGAAGAAGAAGAAGAAGAAGAAGAAGAAGAAGAGGGAAAGGAGAAGAATAAGGAAAAGAAGTAAAAGAAGAAGAAGAAGAAGAAGAAGAAGAAGAAGAAGAAGAAGAAGAAGAAGAAGAAGAAGAAGAAGAAGAAGAAGAAATAATAATAATAATAATAATAATAATAATAATGATATCAGGGTTTTTTTCCAAAGTATTTTGACTAACTTTGCAAATGTAAGGCTCTGGAAAGAGAAATTGCAAGAATGTGACATTTAAACACAACTATTCTTCTAATAATATAAGGAGCGCTAAGAATGATTAAGAAGAATAATGAAGAAATTCCGGTAAACCCATCACTATCTGGGATACAACAGATTCTGCTCATGAGTAACTCTCACATACTCAGAAGAATTCTCTTAATGTAATATGCTGAATAAAATTACAATGTAAGGCTCTCATTTATCTTAAGTCTCAGGTAAAAGACTTTGTAAAGGATTGTATGAATTAGCACATCATGGAACTGTAAATAAAAATAATAATAATAATAATGATAATAATAATAATATTTGGCACATGGGAATATAAACTATCCCTGTTGTAGTTGGATCCCTCAGACAAGTTGGAAAAGATTCCAGTAGACTAATTGAATGATTCCTGGAAGCCCATGCCTTAAAGAAATACAACAAAGTGTTCTCAGGAGGACAGCCCAAACCTTACGTAGGGCTTTGTCTATGTATTTTTAAAAAATTCTTTTTTGAGAGGAAAACGCCATGATGTCATTTCTAACCTTAGGTCCTTAAGCGGGACCCGGAAAGAAATGAGTACATATCAGAAACCAAAGGAAATAATAATAATAATAATAATAATAATAATAATAATAATAATAATAATAACAATAATAATAATAACAACAACAACAACAACAACAACAACAACAACAACAACAACAAGAGTAATAATAATAAGAATAACATCTTCAAGAATGGTTTTGAAAAACTAATTAAATACAAAAACTTGGAGATGGAAATAGAAAAAAAAATGTGGCACTTAAAAACTAAAACTGATTTTGCAGCGGTTGGAGCTTTGGATCTGATAGAGAAAGGAACTCATCAACATATCGACAAAATCTCTGGTGCACCATCTCTACAGAAAAATTCTAATTCGATATACTTCAAAGAACTTTGTGCATTTTAATTCTTTTGTTAATAGCAGTCTTTTGTATGACTAATTAGACACAGCAACGGACGCCATCTTTTGCTTGCAATAAGTCAATGATTACGACCCGACATGTGATTATCAAAGAAATTCAGGTCAAAAATATTTTTATAATAAAATTATGTAATAATAATAATAATAATAATAATAATAATAACATTTAGAAAGAATTAAAAATAATCATCTGACTACTTATCTGAAAGGATAATGAACATCCTAGCTAAAACAATTCAAGAAAAAAGACGCTAGAAAATCACATTGCTTGGCATTTCTTCTGAGCTTATTTCATATTGAAAGTTGGTTAGTCAATAAAGAAAGATAATGTATGAAGCTAATTTTAAAGACCGTAGCCTACAGTATAGATCTGAGGGGAGGTAGAAAAATGTTTCGGTCAAAACTTTGTCTTAATAAACACCGATAAATAAGCCGGTCTCTAAACTATGGGAAAATAGGGCGCTTTCTATTGAATTCTAACAATGCTAAAATAATTCTTTCGATTATTTCTCAAATTTAAGCAAAATATTCTTTGAGCGAATTAATCGATTCCTGAATATCTTTGGCCGGAGCTGCAAAGGAATTCCATGAAGAACAAAACTAAAAAAAAGAAAAAAAGAAAAAGAAAGAAAGTAAGAAAGAAAAAGGCAAAATAATTTAAAAAAATGCTAGACGACCAATCCCCGATTGCCATGTCGAAGGATTCATCACTTGGCGAGATTTTGCAGACAACAATATCCTGGCTTTAAGGTCAGTTTTGCTAAAGGGATTTTATATATATATATTTTTAAATCTTTTTAATACTTGCGTGTCCCATCGAAAATAATCAGTTTAAAATGCACTTTAAAGACTAACCTGACATTTAGCTTTGTTCTGCAACATAGAGTTAACAAGAGGTCAAGATGATAGAGACATAAGTTTTGAGAAGGGTGGTAATTCGACGGATAGAAAGAATAGTCGTTCATCTCAGTCAAGTTGCTTTCGTTCTTTTCCGTACAATTAGTCTCGCTTTTTATTTCGGGGCCATCTAATTATCGTCTATCTTGCGACATTTACCTTTTATTTTCTCTTCGCACACACACGCATATATATATATGTATATATATATATATATATATATACATATATATATATATATATATGTGTGTGTGTGTGTGTGTGTGTGTATAGATATATTTATATATATATATATATATATATATATATATTGAATGGGATTTTATCCGACATTATTATGGTACTACAAATATTCCTTTTAGTGTGTATATGTATTTGAGTTGTTTTATTGCTTAAACAGTGAAATTAATGCCAAGCGGCCTAGATAGTAGGAGGCTTACCCTTTCTTCAGTAGAAATTCTCAATCTGAGCTGGGTGTTCTTAATATTACTGATTAATAATAAAAAAAAACAAGGATAGTAACTCAAGTACGTGTACCCACTTAGTATATATATATATATATATATATATATATATATATATATATATATATATATATATATAAAGCCCAATTACAGCTTCTTTTCTTCTTTACTTCCCCCTTCTTTCTTTCGTTTTCTCTTTTTCTTTTTACTCGCTTCTCCCCCTTCCCTTTCAGTATATCACTTCCGTTAAGTTAAACGATTAAATAGGTCAATGTCTGGTCCCTCCTCCCCTAATACTAAGTATGATAGATAGAAATATTAAAATAAACCCTCTCTAAATTCGGTCATGTCTCTCACACCACCCCTCATTACCCTCTCTGTTAAATTACATACACTTAATACTACCCGTCAAAAGTGTAAATATTCATTTCATTTTTCGTTTCAACTTTTGGAAGTGTAGTCTGATAATCCAGCGTCCTTGAAAAGGGCTATGGTGAAATAAATTATTACATGGAGCCTTAAAGTGGTCTGTTTTTCTTTAAATTATATATATATATATATATATATATATATATATATAATATTAGTGGTCAATATCTATATATATTTCCAAGATGATAAAATCCTGGTAGATCTCTATGTCAAAAACAGAGGAAGAATACAACATAAAAGGCTGAAACACTAAAATTCCATGGTTATAATTTATTACATTTGAATCGTAATCACGATCCAATTCATCCGACCTACAAATTCTAAAAGGAAACAGAAAATATATCTCCGGGTTTAAAAAAAAAAAAATTAGTGAAAACAAGGGTGAGAGAGAAATGTATGAAGGCTCTAGAGAAAGGTATAACGGAAACAAGAAGAACAGAAAATGCCTTAAAGTGACGGCGGGGATTAAAATTTATCTTCTTTAAAAATTCTGTTTTTTAAATTTTATCTCACCCTCGTTTCTCACTCCCAGACATAGAATTTCACGCAGATAAATTTTCTGTTTTCTTTTGAATTTGTAGTTCCGATGAAGTGGATTGTGTTTACGATTCCAAGGTAATAAATTACAACCATGGAATATTAGTGTTTGACACTTTTATATTATATATATATATTATTGGGATTTTCCCAATTTATATATGGTAACGAAAATATTGTGACGCCGGCAAGAGGAAAGGAACACAAACACAGATGGAATTGTTTGAAAAAAATACTTGTATTGGTAGGAAAAGAGAGGAAAGTTTCTTGCAAACAGTCGGGTTAGCGGAACTTATCTGAAAGATGCGTCCTTTTAACGGTTTTACATTTCCTGTGTCGTTTTGGCTGGGTTGAAGAAATAGAGCCTTGACTTCTGTGCTTCAGTTGCTGTGAAAATCCTCACACGTCATGGTATTTAGATGACGGAGAGTGCAGACCGGGAACGTCTTGTCTCTGAGGGTCCCACAAGTAAAAGAGGAAGAGGGTTCGTAAAAACCGCTCTCGTCGGATTTGGTGAAAATCTAAAAAGGTAGCCTGTGATTGGTTGGTTTTCATCCAATCACAGGGCACCCAGTTAGCGACTGTGTAATAATTTCAATAATATATATATATATATATATATATATATATATATATATATATATTCAATTATATATATATATATTCAATTATTTATATATATATATATATATATATATATATGTATATATATATATATATATATATATATATATGTGTGTGTGTGTGTGTATACAGTGTGTCCATAAAGTTCGTGTGCACTTTAAAAAATTTATAACTTTATTTGTAATTGCAATAAAAATAATTTGTAAAATGGATTAGAAAGAAGTAAATCTATATCTTTTAAAGTTTTCTTGAAATTTTAAGTTTCCACATGTCCTCCATCATTAGCAATACAAAGGGTAATACGATTTTGCAGTTGATGGAAAACATTTGCCAACTGATTTACAGTAATGCCTAAAACCACATTAGGTATTTTAACTATACTTAAAACTAGGTTCATTAAACTTTATAACATTTTTTACAGATTATTTCTATCTTACGATAGAAATAAAGTATATAATTTTTTTATAAATTTTTTAACGTGCACACGAACTTTATGGACACCCAATATATATATTAGGGTAGGTTGATTTTTCACTTTTTTTAAAATATCAAAAAGAATAATGTACCGAATGTTGTGTATAGACCGATTAAGTATGATACAAAAAATTAGATCTGACACTTCAACGGTTTTTTGAGCATTTGGCATCAAAGATCGTAGACAAAAATGCACTGAAAAATTCACGATTTTGCAAAGTTTGGATTAATATTGATTAAAAAAACAAACAATTTCACTATTTAAATCAGGGAATGTTGTTATTTTGTTTTATCAAAATGAAATAAAATGTATAAATTATAAGTAAACTTCAAATTGAAAATATGCCCCCCCATAATCACTGACGATTTTGAAATGCTGTTTTTACCTCATGAATTAAGCAGTATTAGTTGAATACATTAAAAAATGATTTTTTCTATGAATGAAAATACAACAAACTAACAAATATGGAAAAATAAAGAATAGTTTAATAGAGCTTAATATAGAGTCAAATAGCTTCATATAAGAGCCCTCAGACAAAATTGATGGTCTCAATTTCTGACACAAAGCTTTTGCTATTATGTGCTGGTGCCTTGCTTCAAAGCCATACACAGATTGGGAAGCTTCTGTTGTTAACTTGACTGCCCGTTCCACGCCTTGAGAATGTGTGGGCAAATCTGGCAAGTCAAGCTTCGTAACATTTAATAATTATTCCCGAAGTTCATTTTCAGAAAATTCTTCTCCGAGTGGTAGTTCACAAACTCCACTTAATGACAGATCTTTTAACTGTGTCCAGTGCATAGCTTTAAAATTGATAGTTTTGATTCTTTTTAATCTTTTCTTGGTTTGCTCCCCACTCTTGAAAGAATATAAAAATTAATTTGATTTATTTAAAAAAATAAAGCACTCTGTACTGCTTTAATATGTATGGTGAAATTAGATAAAATCCTTAAAATGATTCCATAAATCGGCATAACTAATTTAGTCGGTTTTATATGAATAAATATTTACTAACCTAATGGCCAAAATGCTTTTGATAGCTTCTTCCCTCACTTCCAGTTCATCAGATTTGACCACTGAATATAAGATATTTTCAGGCAGTAAGGCGAAAGCATTGTATTGTATATTTTTCAATGTCTTCTGTTGGATTTCATATGGTTGCTTCCTAATCCTTTGGATAATACTGAAAATATACATTTGCTTATTGTGGAACTTGTTATTTCTTTTATTTCCGAAGCAGCAAATTCACAATAAAATTTATTAAACTGTGGAGTGGTTGAAAAATTGTGTGGGTATACACCATGAGTCCATAAACACATATGAGTGGTGCCTAAAGTTAACCACCTTGCCTGGTTTAATGAACTGATTTTCCATGATGCAAATCTAGAGTCCACCTTACCTCTAGAAATACCCACTGTATATCCATAAAGGAGTATTTTGTCACAACTAAGGGTATCTGCATTTTCAATTTTAAAAATAGAATCCAGAAAACTACCAACAGCTGAAAATGATATTTGGGGTAAATTATGGTAATCATTTGCACGTAATGTACCCAGTGGATCATTGAATGAGGCAGGTTTTTTTGTGGTACCATCTACATGTTTAAAAAGAGCTCTAAACGGAAGTTTATTTTGGTGCAAGGAGCAACCAATAGTGTGAAGATTTCTGTTAAGTTTTCTTTCTAGACGTGCAGCAAATCCACCTTCACAGCCTGAATTGGCATTAGTGTTTGTCAACAAGGATAGCCTTGATAGAGCTCACACTGTTGAATTCATGCAAAACATCAGCCACTTGTTCGGCAAGAACCACATCATTTGCACCAATATTAGGAAGAACCCTATGTGTCAGATATTCACTTTCATATGTCATCTTTGTGACAGTCAAGTGGCATTCTGGTCTCTTGGGTTTTTTTTTTCAGTTTTCTCTCCATTTTCCTCCACTATTCCTTGTACATTAGTGTGTCTTTGTCAGTTCTCCCATCAACTCTAATACAAAGATTTTCCACCTTTTCATCATGCTACTGATGGGCATTTGTTTTCACTTTAGCCTTTGCTCTATCAATTTTACATTTATCTATATAAATATCTTTTTATATCAATATTGGGGATAAGAAGGCCCATATCAATCAAATCCAACATCAATGCATTGGCAAGGCTGGCTCCAAGATTGGAAGATACATCACGCCTGATCAACTCAACAGCATACCGTGGAATCTTGATTAGTCTAGGCTCTTTGGGATGCTTTTTCCTGACATTTTTATTAAAATATCTGACAAAGAAAATATATGTATTATCAGATATTACACAAAAATATTTTTCAAAATAAATTGGAAAATAAAGTTTGAAATGCATTATTAATGTTTATTTACATAAAAGTACAGGTAGTTTCGGGATTAGCTTGTAAACAGACTTTTTCATAAAACACTAATTTTGAAAATATAAACAAATTGCAATAATTATAAAAGTTGTATTTTTGTTAAATAGTTAAGTATATTTGGATGAAAAATGAAATAGATATTTGTGATAGTTAAAAGCGTAAACATTAAACAAAAATAAACGGAACTTACAAGGGGAGGTAATTACTAACGGTAAATCCGAAAAAATATCCAGTAAAAAAGACGCCGTTCATAAATAGTTATTTGTATTTTAAACTAAATATTTTAGTGTGTTTTATTTTTTATTTTTAGTAATTTCATTTAATTTTTTAAGAGAATAGATAATCAACTCAAAAATATCCATTATTAAGCATTATTTTCTTCTTTTCTTTTCGTTAAGACTCGGTTTTAATTTAACATACACATGTTTCCGGTGACACCAATATGATGATAAAATTTGTAATTTATTTTGTCTTTAAGTTCGATTTCTCAAATAAATACGAAGTTTTAAAGGAAAATATTTTTTGTGCTAATTTTTGACGTTATTTTGCAACTTTCCGCGAGTTTTACAGTTCCAAAATCGACCTACCCTAATATATATATATATATATATATATATATATATATATATATATATATATATATATATATATATATATATATATATATAAGGAGAAATAAACAAAACTTTTTAGACACAACACCCCCCCCCCAACGCACACGCAAATTCGCGCGTACACACACACACACACGCACGCACACACATACAAATGAAGGAGAAAAACAATCAATAACACCAATAAAAGCATCCCAACTAGCACACAAATTAATTACATCAAACACAGTTTACCAATAACGGAAATTGAGAAAAAAGCAGTCAATTGCAGAAACCTCCTGAAGAGTGGACTGAAAATTGCAGAAAGGGTCATCTACGAAAATCTGGACTCGAGATACTGAATAAAATATAAATGAGCTAATTGAAAACTTTTATTGTATTAATCCTATATATATATATATATATATATATATATATATATATATATATATATATGTCATCCACAGACATGATGTTTCAAGGTATTACAGCTCACCTGTGTGGCTAGACATCCGATTGCCTAAAGCAAGGATCGAAACCCAACCAATTTGCCATTAGTCGGAGATTTTTCCCCGATCTATCTGCAATCCGCAGAGAGGAAGGTGAATTTTTACGTATTTATTTTGAAATAAACACGCCAGTGACTCAGAGTGCTCAATTCACAGAAGAGTGTTTGTATCAGCTCTAACAGTTACTGTTTACAAATTCTAAAGTGCTCGACCGAATTTTATTTTTTCCATTATCAAAGATGACAATTTTAATAAATCAAACATATACGAAACCACAATAATGGCCCGGAAAATCAGAAAAATCCTTGTTGACAACACAATTATACTTAAACATGAAAATAATAAACAAAAATTAAAAATCCTTGAACCTTTATACATAAAACAGTTGAAACCTAACCTGAACAAAATAAACTATGAAATCTCCACAAACATTCTTAAATACCTATAATCTATAGCAAAAGCCATTGGTTTATACCACTGGCTTCCCATACTTAATACTTCTCGTTTTCACTCTCGCGTGGTCATGTGACATCACGAGCTATGACGCGTTTTTCGCTTCCTTGGCTCGTTTACTTTGAGCCTATTCAAACAGCAACGGCGGGCCATTATTGTGGTTTTGTATATGTGTTGTTGATTTATTAAAATTGTCATTTTTGATAATGGCTTATGTCAGGCGAAAGCTTAGATTGGATTCAAACATGTGTCAATATGGTGTTTTCCTTTCGTCTTTCAACGATAATGTGATTAAGCTTATCAGACAATACGAAAGGAACTTACTTAAAATAAATAGACAAAACTTGTCTATATTATTTAATGAAACATGCATTAATATCTATCTATCTATCTATATCTATATCTATATCTATATATATATATATACTAGCGAAAAGATTTAAGGTTGATTTTCAATATATAAACATTTTTCTATTCTCCCTTCGAACAACCTGACCACAGATTAAGAGAAATCCAGAGGTCACAGAAATGTGGTTCTACATAAGAATAATGAGAATTCCATGAAGGGAGCGAGCTAGTAAGCAACAAAGAGGTCATAAAGAAAATGATAACAAAAAGAACACTTATACTTAAAATCAGAAAGGGACAGCTGAAAATTATCGGATACATAATGAGAAAGGACGGCTTGAAAAACTTAAAACTCACAGGGCCTATCTAGAGTAAGAGAGATAGCGAAAGGCAGCTGACTAGATTGCGTGGATGGTTGGGTGACGGATGCAGAAGGCTTGGCAAAGGGGGAAACGATGATAAGGGTCACGATGGATTGGGAGTTGATCCCCACATTGAAAATTAACATGACACATATTAGAAAAAGAATCTTCCTAAACACTGTCGCTAATATCTCCATTTTCTTTTTCATCTCTCATTTTCTTTCCAGTTATCTGCTTCGATAAGAATTCTTTTTTTTATTTTTATCTGTATTTAGTTTTCAGTTTTTGTTTCCCATCCTGCAACTTTTAATCATTTTTATCATTTTTTCTTTTTCCTTTTCTTCTTCATCCGCAGCTCAACTGCAGTCTTTTCTCCCTAATATTTGCTTATTACGTATTTTATCATACAGATAACAGTCGCTTTAACTCTGAGTCTGGTATAAGGCTGGCGTATTGATATGTAATTTAGAAGATGACCGTGTATACAACAATAGCGAATCCTGAGAAGACTGAACGCGCAAATAAATGGGGTACGAACCAGATTTGCTCAACAGCAAGATTGCTAAATAAATAGTAAAAAAACCGTTAGCGATGTTTTAGCAACGACTTTGTAAAATTCACTTACCGTATTTTCCGGCTTTCAAGACGCACTTTTTTCCCCTAAAACTAACCTGAAAAAATACGTGTGCGTCTTCCAAGACGAATGAAAGGCAACGCCCAGACTCAAATATGCTTGGACGTGGATTTGTATGTTGTCATTACACTATAATGTTTGCTATCTACCTAATTCAGCCTTTTATATGAGGTAACCTCAGTACTTAGCTGTTACAAGTATTTTCAAGATTATAAACCTTCCTGGAGCCGAGCCACAATCTTAAACATGCTCTGCTTGCTAGCAGCAATGTGACCGTTTCTACTCTTGACTAGTGTGTCATTGCCATACAAACAAAATCGGACAAGTGATTAATGTAAATAATACGTGGCGCCAGTATGTGAGGGAGGGATATTGAATGTCTTGTTGTATGAGAATGACTTTTTCTTAGAAATGTTTTTCCAATATTAGGGTGCGTCTCCCAAGCTGAATCGTCTTGTAAGCCGGGAAATATGGTAAATCATGTTTTCTTAAGATATTTCAGTCTCTTCGTATTTTTATAAATATCTGCCTATATTTCTGAGATGAGATATTTTAATTATTTACACTATTTATATTGTTCGGCCCGCTGTCCTCAAATTTGTTTGTCATATTCACGATGTTTCAAAATAAAGGGTTCAATTCAAAATTCCTGAAGAAAGCCGGGACATACAGCGGCCGAAACATCGAAAATATAGCAAAAACATGAAGTCAATAAACCTAACAATGTAAATAGTGTACATATTTTTATAAAATTTTAATATTTTTTTTCGGTATTTTTATAAAATAGTACTTTAAAAATTTTCTTCGTAGTTTTATGAAATATTACATTTGTATAAAAGGAACACACAAGCACACACACACACACTACAAAACCGATATTAAAATAACCTGATCCTAAGTGCGAAATTCCTGATAATAATTGTGACAATACTATTATTATTGAACAATTTAGTTCATGCCACTTTTCTCCAGTACAAGAACGCACATTTTTCAAATTTAAAAAATTCAACCTCAGCGTTGTGTCTGCAGCGCTCCAAAATTATTCTTACATTTAACAATATCTCATTACTAAAAAAGCACTCTTTCGGACCACAATATCTTTCGATGTCGCATTACTATTCGGAATTTAACAAAAACACACTAATATGTCTACCTGAGGATGGTCGTTCGAAACGACTGAAAGCCGGCTAGTACAAAAAAATAAGACCAGATAAGCCCGGAATTTATGAACAAGGATCACACCATTCATTAACAGATTCGAAGTTGGTTGTAATTTATTATTAAATATTGTTTGTGAGAGTGATTCTCGCCATATAACTAGCTTCAGTATTTGTTTTTCGTATGAATGATTTACGTTATATATATATATATATATATATGTATATATAAACACAAGCAGAAACATACGCAGATATATGTATATATATATATATACGTATATTTATCTGATACAGGCAAATACACGTATATATATATATATATATATATATATATATATATATATATATATATATATATATATAAACTGATTACATCATGGCAATTACTATAAGGAAAACGCAAAATTAGAAAAACAGTAGTTGATTGCTGAAACCTCCTGTTGCAAAACTGTTAATCTACAAAACTCTCAAATCAACAGTCGAGGCACTGAATATAACATCAATCATTCTAGGCGACAATTTTATTTGCATTAGTAATATATATATATATATATATATATATATATATATATATATATAGAGAGAGAGAGAGAGAGAGAGAGGGGGGGCACCAAAATTGATATAATCTAAAGGAAAGGAAAAGCTTGTATAGATATTGTAATATTAAATCTATTCAGACCTCACTATTAATACCAGTTACCTTTGCCCTTTACATTCACATGAGTTGCTCAAAATGATGGCCTTCACTTCCAAACATTTGTTAGGACGGCGAACTACTGCTTGGACAACGTTGTCCAAATTGTCCACTGTGATTTCTGCAAATGCATTTTCAATTTCTTGTCTAAGGACCGCCAGTCGATTTTCTGTGATGCACAAAATCTTGTTGATGCAAGAACCTTGAATGTAATGGTATCTATCAAGAAATACTACAGTAAACAGTGTTTTCGCAATTTGATAAAACTACGAAAGTTACGTTTTTGCATTCCTGAAGTTTGTTTGCATTTTTGATGGACTCTGTAAATTTGCAGGAATGAATGGAACAAAAATGGAACAAATCTATGGGACGCGTTTCTTTCTTCGAGATTTACCGCTATAGTATAGATACCTCCTGCTATCCTCTGCCTTAAAAATGCCAGATCGGTTAGACAATGGATTACTACAGGGGTACTGCATGGCTCGACAGGAGCTACCGAGTTTCCACTTTCAAGTTTCGATAAAGTCAATATAAGCTTCGCCTCGTCCAAATGCGAAAGCATTTTCCACATTACCGCCACTTTCAAATGGACAAAAAGTTGCCAGTCTCTTTCAAAGTTTAGTATTGGTGAGCACTATTTGGCATTTGACGTTATGCTCTTTTACCGAGACCCGAGTGTTTCCCATCCTATTTTTTTTTTTCTGTTTTTTTTTCTTGTTTTGTCTTTTCTTTTTTTACCAAAAATTGGTGAATCTTTGGTAGTTGCAACTTGGCCGTATCAATATTTCTTTCCTTCGGTGAGTTTAGTGCATACGATATACACATTATCTATTCTCGTAGTAACACTTTGATCTAGCCGAGTGCTCATAAAAGGTCCATTTTCACAGAAACAGTTGCCGACCACGTGATGATTGTGTGAAAACGCGTAAACCTTTAGTTGTCATTGGTTATTTTTAAATGGAAGTTATTTCAACAAGTTCGTTACATTCCCTAACGAGCAAATACCCTTGATAAAGTTTGAATCAATCTCTTTTCCCCACACCCAGCCAGGGGGAAATAGCAAGAAAGAAATTGAAACAAATCTAGGAGAAGGAATAATTCAATCCAGCCTGAAGAAGGTTGACAACGGGCGGATGAGCTTCTAATAGGAGGTAACGGCCACCATGAAAATATAAAACTTCTATTTAAAAAAAGCCTCTGATTGTAGAAAATTGATAGATGCGCACAGTTCATCAGTACAGGCTTATTATATGTATTAAGCAGGGTGCGATTGTGGAATCGTCCATGTTATTTTAACACCCCTTCTGTGGGAACAATCTATTCCTTACACCCACGTAAAATTAAGCTTATCCAATGAAAACTTCATATTTCGAATCAGAGAATTCTATTGGCTTACAGCTCGAAAATTTTAAAGCTCACGTGAAAATAAGTAAATTGCGCCAAAACCGTCGGAGCCGATTTTGATACCCGAGATAAAAGGAAGATTTTTGACTGACCAACTCAGTCAGCGGATCGAACTCAGAGAGATGCCAGACAAAGCTACGCTACTCGTAACAATAACTTTCCCGCGTAAAAAGAACACCACTGACTCATCGACATCTGGCTCGAATAATCCTCTGTGACCAATAAATATTTCCGAACTTTAAACAAACTTTGCTTACGTAAAGTGAACAAGAAAATATTCACTACTAAATAGGTGAAAGAACTACGATCGAACTAAAGCCTTAACTGCAGTTAAGGGTACGCAACTTCAGTTGACTTGACCAAATGAACAGTACATAAATAGTTGCATCCATATTCATGTTGAACCTTAAATGAACAATTACGTTACCGAAAACTCAATCTATCAATACTTGTAATATTACACGAATATATTGAACACTAGAACAATCCGGATATTTTAATACAAACAACATTAAACACACCAACTTTTCGACAACATAAAAACATCATTGTAAATATTGTTTAATTGTATATAAATGTGTGTATAATTTGAATTGAATTATTGCCTTGTTGTCTTTCATATTTTTAAACATTTTTATTGTTGAGGATGAATGTCAAGAACACAACAGCCTAACAACCAAAATCCTTCTGATAATTTACATCGCTATAGATAAAGAAACTTAATACATTCTACTCGTCCCCAACACGATGTGGTTATATTTTAACGCCATTTTACTGTTAAAATGCTAAATGCAATCGCCTCTTCCACTCCAACAGTTTCTCTTCTCGCAATTCTTGTCTGTGGATTCCCTCCCGTTTACTTAATTCCCTGATAAATACAATCTTCAAAATTTTAAATGTAAAAACAATCGCCATCTTCTGTCTTCTTGAATGCCAATCCATTGTTCTTTCCTCAATTCTTCCTATTCTTTCACTTTCACCCTCCGGCCTTCTTCAGGTGGTTGGAATGTCGAACGAAATCCTTTATTTTTCTAGTTGGGGTAGACTGTTCTAGTTCCACATGCCATGTCAACAGCCGAAACGTTGTGCTAAAAATGGCAGCAAAGATGCGGACAATAGTCCGAACAATGTAAATAGTGATTAAAAATAGACACACACACACACACACACACACACACATATATATATATATATATATATATATATATATATATATATATATATATATATATATATATATATTACAGCAAGAAAACAAAAAAATACCCCAACATGGGATAGACTAGATTATATACTCTGTCCGATTATATACCAACAGATCGATTACCTGTACTATATATATATATATATATATATATATATATATATATATATATATATATATATATATATATATAATATCCATGTCGATAATAGTACTCGGAGTTTCATGCAGTTTATGTAATCTTCAGGTGTAAATACACACCTGAATATTGCATAATTTGCATGAGTAGTGTTATAAACATTGGATAAAATATATATTCACTGTTATAAACTTATAGCTCTGTTTCATAACGGTGAGCACTGTATTTATAACACCTTAGGAATAAATGTACTTACGTAAATGCAAATATTTGTGCATGTATGTACATTATCCTATACATTTGTGTGTATGTGCATATATATATATATATATATATATATATATATATATATATATATATATATATATATATGTGTGTGTGTGTGTGTGTATATATATATATTTATATATGTATATATATATTTATATATATATATAATATATATATATAAGTGAACATTGAAGTCAACAATCAGAGGCGATGGATGCAATCGTTAGGTGGCCTGATGACTGTGTCCAGCATGAAACAGCCTGTCGCCTCTGAGTTTTGACTTCGATGTTCACTTTTATATTTATATTTACATACGCTCTATCTCTGATATTGAGCACTTTATCCCATAAATATAGCTCACCTTAAAACTATATTTCTTCATATATATATATATATGTAGTAATGGTACAATATGGTAATCCGTATTGTTGTTTAAATTACGAAAAATAAAATAACACTGACATACCATTTTAACAGATATATTTACCAGAATTACAGAAAATATCTTCAAATACTAAAGAGTAAATTAATTCAATAGAATCGCCATTTCCTTCAACCAGGGCCTCTAAACAACTTCGGAAACTCCTGTGACTCTTCTAGGCGTTCTCCTTGTTTAAGTTGGCGAATGCTGTCATAATCCTTACCTTCAGTTTATCTTTGGTATTACAAATAGTTTTGTTGGTCCCTCGCTCAACTACATTCCACACATAATATTCAAGGCAGTCGCAGTCTGGGGGTCAAATGTAAGGGTTGATGTGGTCGCAGAAATTGTCCGACAACCATAACTGGGTTCGCTTGCTTTATGACGCAGAGTCCTGTGACCAGACATAGGGTCTTCTAACAACCACTCTCTTGACCCAGGGCAGAACTACCTCCTCAAGGCACTTAATGTAGGCCTCCCTGTTGAGTCTGAGTCTCTGTGGGAAGATGAATAGAGGCATCACGTCACCATCTCAAGTGATCAAACACATCGTAATCACCATTAGACTCATCCAACACGTTCTTAATCTTCTGCATTGTCCTCAGATTGACACCCAAACACAATGAAATGTTCGTATTGGAGCTCCCGGGAAGAATGCCAAGCAGTGCAGCATACCGTTTCCAAATTTACGAAGGAGTGATTTGCGTCCTGATGTTCTTTTTTCTAGCAAACGGTGCCCATCTGACCCTACTATAATTTGCAGTCAACAAAATAAAAAACGGCAACGCGCATGCGAAATTAAAAATATGAAATTGCGACAATTTTCCCATCTCCCCTGTAGAAATAATTTTCGAACAATTTTACTATAGAAATACACATAAAATAAGGTCTGAAATTATTGCAAGCATTGATGACATAGTAGGACTAGTAAATGCATTATGTGTATTCATTGCAAATGTTTTATATAAAAACTAGCAGCATGACCCGGTGTTGCCCGTGCTTGATTCAAAAATCGTTCGGCTCATACAGCAATCGCTATCACATGACTTTAAATATTTTGGCCCTTCCTTGCCTTTAAAGGAGTGCCCTTTGCCGTGCTGATGTTGCTACATGCCTTACTTCTTGCCTATCTCACACTGCGAATTTTTTCTAAGCTCTATACTAAACATTAAATCTGTTACGAAAAAAGAACTAAACAAAATGAACACAAAACGATCAGCTTTAAAAAAAGGACTCGTAACTGGAAAAACCGAATGAAAAAATAATGTTAACATCAAATACTTTTTCACACCCAACCCAGTTCTGCGGAATCAGAATCAACGTTGAGTTTAAGCAAGCGAATGAGCCAATTGGAGTAAAATGCCATGCAGATTTAAATTTTTCCCACTTGTGACGAATGCAGCTATCGATTTTTTTGCATGCTAACATGCTAGTTAACATTCGTGTCAGTCAGCTGTTGGCTCTCACGCTGGCCAATAGAATCTTCCTGCCTATTCGTGGCAGCCAGCTATAGGCTCTCACTCTGGCCAATAGAAAATGGCCGCAAACTACATGAAAACTGCCGTAGAAGCATGAAAAAATCGATTATTTCCACTATCGATGGGAGTTGGGAAATGCAAAGTCGGTCTTGGACTTGGAGCATGTGCATGTAAATTTTGGTGCCAATCCGTCGAAAATTGTGGCCGTGCATTCGTTACACACACACACACACACACACACACACACACACACACACACACACACACACACACACACACATCCTGCCTCTTGAGATAGTTTGAAAATCGCAGATTGGTGACGCAATAGGATTATTTTATGTATTATTTTAATTTATTGCAAATTATTTTACTAAAGAAATGCATTGAAATCAAGACAAAATGCATTGTCAGTGGTCACAAATTAATGCAATCGTTACTGATAGAATAGCGGTGTATTATGCAAATGCTAGCCAATGATTTTACTTTATTAACGAATCGAAAACCAGGATGGAAGGTATTGTCAGTTGTGAACGGAGGGAATAGAACAATTTTTAATATCTTAACCTTAGAAACTGTTGTTAGTATATACCGCACGACGAATTTAGACTAAGTTGGATGCCAAGGATTACCAAAGATTTTTGTTAAGTACCTACCGAACGTGTTACACGCTCCGGCGATCATGTCTCTTTTGATTCATATCTGACTTGGCAGAAAAGTTTCTCGCATTGGGCTGCCGTTTCTTTCTGCAGTAGACTAGTTGCCAACCAAAGTTATAGAGCCCAGAATGCTCTGATATTTAACCCATAGCTGGAGGAGAAATGACGGATTCTAGCTTCTCCAAATGAATTCGAACTCGGCTCAACGATTTCTCATTCCAAGTCGATATCTATTAAACCACAATGCGCATCCAGGATACCCTGCCAAAGATACCCTGCCAAAGATACCCTGGTCAAATTCAAATAATTTCTATTACACATGCAATTGTAATTAGAATAATGCGTGGTTAAATTAAAAATCGATGGCAATTTACATATTAAATCTTTATTTCCACTGAGGAAAAACAAATGCGTATGTCCCTTTTCAACACAGTCCCTCTGCACGGCGATACACTTCACGCCTCTTTCGACCAGTTTCTTCGTCTCTTCTGAAAAGAGGCTTTTCAGTGGCTTTTGGTTCAGTTTGTTTTATGGCATGTCAACCTCAATGGGTTATTTAATGCCGACAAGATTTTTATTGCTGCTAATAGTTTTTTATTTTTTTCAAAAAAAGCATTGCTGGTAATATTTTTTTCAAAAATGTACTGCTGGTAATAAATATTGCTGATAATATTTTATTTCTACTGAATAGTGAGCGTGATCCTCACTAGGTGCCCTATACAAAATACAAAATTAAATAGCACCACAATGATTGACATGTTATAAAAGCAAACACATGTCATGGAGTAATGTTTTGCAGGTACTACTGAATAGTGAGTTTCATCCTCACTGAGGGAGTATAAAAGTGAGTGTGAAAGAAAGAAAGGATGTGGGGGAATTAGTGAGTATGCAAAAGACTCAAAAGAGAGAGGCAGATGTTAGTGGAGAGTTTAAGAGATATCTGTGCATCTGAGAGAGAATGTGAACTAGAGTATAGCGAATGTGAAAGGAAAGTTGCAGAGAAAGAAAGAAAGAAAGAAAGAAAGAAAGAAAGAAAGAAAGAAAGAAAGAATAAGAGGACATGTCTTTGTATGAATGAATGAAAATTGAGTAAAGAGTGGTTTAGTTTGGTTTGCTTTACGATATATCAACCTCAATGGGTTTTTTAATATTTTTATTGTTGGTAATATTTTTTTTTCAAAAATGTATTGCTGCTAATTTTTTTTTTCCAAATATGTATTGCTGGTAATAATTTTTACAAATATGTATTGCTGGTATTAAAATCTGTTTTTAACACTTTCATAGTGTTTTGACCCCAGTTTGGGGTTAACTATTTGACCATAGCTGGGACCCTAATAGGTGCTACCTGACCGCGTCAGGGTGGAACTGGGAACACCAGCAATTAATAGATGTTTCCTCTTTCCTCAAAACCACCTCATCAGAGGCCTTGCTATCGGATACAGTTTATCGTCATACCCAGGATGGCTTTTCGGTTGCTCTCGAATCCACGTTTACACCAATTGCTTGTTTGGGCATCCAGCGCACCCAAATTTTACGCTACCCCAAATAGTCATGCACTATAGCTTGTGCAGCTCCATAGTTGATTCCCACGACTTTTGTCACTTGCGCTAATGTCATTCATCAGGTTTCTTTGATAAAGGCATCCACACTCTGGATGTGTTCTTCCGTGCGCGATGTTGATAGGTGAACAGATAGATTTTTGTCCGTTACACTTATTCTTACCGCTTTGAAGTGTTCTACACAATCATACACCTTTCGCTGATTCCCGGCGTCAAATTCCGGGTATGGATTTCCGCAGGTTTGATACCCTCTGTCCTCAGTGAAATCAGACTAACTAGGCAGAACGGGACAAAGGTTGGAATCGCGTCTCAACCGACTCTCACCGGCCAATATTCGCAAGAGAAACTGTGAATAATTTACATACGTGCATTTAAGTACAAGCAATAGTTGAATATTTGATTAATAACCGGTAGTCGGACTAATACCTATTGTCACTTGGAAGTTTTCGAATCAGGGCAAGTCTGACAAAACATCTATGTAGGTGTTGTTGATGGGCTTAAAGGTAATTAGCCGTTGATGAGAAGTTCTTCTTAATTCTTATTTGCACCTTACATTAGCCTGGTTTGGTTTGGTTTGTTTTGTTTTGCGGCACATCAACCTCAATGGGTCATTTAATACCGACAACTTTTGTCAAAAATCTATTTCTATTTATTCCTCAAAAACGTATAGCTGGTAATATTATTTTTTCCTAAAACGTATAGCTGGTAATATTACTTTTTCAAAAAACGTATAGCTGGTAATATTATTTTTTCAAAAAAGCACAGCCTGCAAGACTATTCTTTCAAAAAAAACAACAACAAAAAACGTATAGCTGGTAATATTATTTTTTCAAAAACGTATTATCAGAAGCCTTGCTGTTGGACGTAGTGCATTGTCATACTCAGGATGCGGATGTAGTTTATCGTCATACCCAGGACGCGGATGTAATCCGAGTGTTAACTATTTGCCCATAGCTGGGACCCTAACAGGTGCTACCACCCCGGGTCAGGGTGGACATGGGAGCACCAGCAATTAAGAGGTGGTTCCACGCTCCTCAAAACCTCCTGATTAGAGGCCTTCCTGCTGGGTGTAATTCATCGTCTTACCCAGGACGCGGATGCAGTATATCGTCATACCCAGGACGGACATTAGCCTGGGATCTTATATATTTTAGTCACTGGGCACAATTTGTTTTGTTTTCGATTGTTGCTTTCATGAGAGAGGACCGATATACAGGTTTAACTGTTTGGAATCATGCGCTGTTTTATCATGGGCTTCGGCTCAGAGTGAGAATTCCGGTCGAATTCGTTAGATACACTTACCCTTGAGAAAGGTATGCACCCATCTCTTCTCCTCCCTGGTACGGGTGGAATAATAACACAGACTGGGGTCTATAGCCTCGGTTGGTAACCAGTCTACTACAGAAAGAAACGGCAACCTACTGCGGAAAATAGTCTGACTCGTCAGTCATGAATCGAAAGAGACGAATTCGCCCAAGCGTGTATCGCGTTTGGCATTAATTTGACTATTTTTAATCGTTGTTAAATACCGTTATTACTATTGTCATACCGTTTCCTTGTTCCTGTTTTGTTTTTTACTACATCTTCATTTACTACACTAATAAATAAGGTTATTATATAACGATTATTATGATGATGACGTAATATTTCTTGCATATAGATTTATTCATTGCAATGTTATTTTATCTCGTTGGTATGTGCATACTCAAACTCAATAAAAAAAAATAGAGATGTCCTTTGTTACCATCTGGCAATCCCATGAAACACCCGAGTGAGGTTTATTATTTTCAATATTTGTATCTCCATCGCGATATTTTTTTGCATTTTTTGTTCTTCCGGCGGAAGTCACGCCCGTTGACTATTTTTTAAAATAATTTTATTTTGCAACTATTTCTCACACTCTATTATTTCTTTCTTTCTTTCTTTCTTTTTCTTTAGTTCTTTCGTTCTTTCTTTCTTCTTTCTTTCTTTCTTTCATTCTTTCTTTCTTTCTTTCTTTGCCTTCCTCCAGATTAAAATCTTTCTCTTCTCCGACACGTCTTTTTGTATGAAATTTCCTTTCCTCCTCCTTGCCTTCTTATTTCTCTCTGCATCCACTCTTTATATCTTTATATCTCCTTCCTTTCTTATTTCTCTATTTCTCTCTTTTCTTTTTTCCGTCTACGCCGTTTGCACTCTGAAAAAAAAAAGTCCTTCCAATCTCCTACTTCCTCTTTTCCTATTTTACAAGACTCCTCTCCCAGTCTCATCATAGACTCCTCCCACAAGCTCCTCTTTCTCTTCCCTACTTGGTCGCTTTATCTATATATTACTACACCCTTTCTTTTCCCTTTTTCTTCTCTATTTCTCTTTTTGTTCTTACCCTTCCTTGAATTGTTTACATATATTTCTCATTCGTTCAAACGCCCGCTTCATTCGTTCCCTTTACTTCTTGCAACCCAGTTTTCTCTCTGCTTATATCTCCCCCTTCTCCTCTTTTATCTTATTCCCATTTCTTTTTGTCTCTCCTTCTTTTCTGCTTCTTTTCTTCATTTTCATCGTTTTCGTCTTCTCCACATAACCCCGCCCACATTTCTCCCTCCTACATGCAACTATAGCTTTTCCCTCCTTGCTTATAGTTTCTTCCTCATTATTTCGCTCCTCCTCCCACTCAACCTCCCGCCTTCTTCTGCAACTACTTCCTCTTCTACTCAACAGCTACGCCTTCTCTTACTCGTCTCTTTTTCTCTTCGCTCTTCCCTATCTCCTCCCACTACTATATTACTACCCAGTGCTATTCCCGCACATACGGCTTGCATCATTTCAACGAGATTCGCCCATCTCTCCGGCATTGATTTTCCATAAATAACAGTAAAACGTTCGTAATATGCTTCTATTTGATATAGCTCCGTTCATAACGAGTTTAGCCTCCGCGATATTTGTCAAATAAATCTCAGTGTTTATAACCGTCATTTTATTTTGCCCCGTCTCATTGCTGCGTGTGAGAAGTGAATCAATCGGCAGCCAATCGCGCCAATATATCGGCGTGTATTAAGAACCACACGCGCCTCTCCGTGTATAGGGCTTCACTGTCTATGTATAAATTATTTAGCTGGACAACAACACAATCTGGCAAAAGGCCACAGAATTTTCCCTATCTTCGCAAAAGGAAAGAACGTGTAACTGTAAACAGACGGAAATTGAAATATCCGAAAATAAATAGTCAGTTCTTTCTGAATTGAAACGATGTAGATCATGCGCGTTCTAACATCCAACGATCTGTAATATGCTAATCCGCATGTTAGACAATTCTGCGATGAACTGGGCTGATATTTTTTTCTTAATTTTTGGTATAGACGACTTCTTACTTAAACTATATAGAATATATTTCCAGTGCAATTCGTATATTTCAACTTTTAAATACGCGACTTTATAAAAGTTTAGTCGCTCAATATTATTTAACAAAGTTTATCGATGTTTCTTGGCGCCTATTAAATTATTTGCATCCGATATATACTGTAACAAATTAATATATATATATATATATATATATATATATATAATTTTGAAAAAGATATATATACATTATGAAATGGACTAAGTCCGACAATTATTTTAATACATTTTTATGTTTATACAGTGTAACCCGGATATAAGAGAGTTGTCGGGAGAATTGACAGGAGAAGAAGTCTCTTATATCCGGGTTTGGTCTATTATATATACATTAACACAGGCTCTAATTTGGGACCAGAGAAAATCTCTCTTATATCCGGTTTTCTCGTATATCCGGGTTACACTGTACATTCTTATTAAAGATTAAATATTTAAGTAAATGCTCTGTTTTATAATAAACAGTATTAAACAACAGTCACCGGCCTGAATGTCCGAGAAATTTTCATAGAAAATTTTCGTCCTCCGACAGGAATCGAACCTGTATCCTATACGGAATCGTCATATAGCCTGGCGTGCCTTAACCGTTTCAGCCACAGAGGAGCTTTCGGTTAGCAAGGTCGAATTTACTGTATTTAAACTTTAATCTTCTATGAATCTCTCACGTACATTCATATCTGCTCAAAGCGTATCAAATGTAAACAGATGACGTCACACATTATGAAATGGACAAATTCGGACAATTATATATATATATATACATATATATAATTATATATATATATATATATATATATATATATATATATATATATATATATATATATATATATATATATATATATATACACACACACACATATATATATATGTATATATAAGTGTAATTATTTAAAAAAGAAATATATATATATATGTAATTATTTGAAAAAATGTATATATATGCCAAATTTATTAATAGCTTTTTTTTTAAGTCTTTAAATTTAAGAATCTGCTTTTTTCTAATTGGGCTATTAGATCTAGATCAGGAGAGAGATCACGTGCCAGATTCCGATGATCTTGATCTTGTAGGTGTGCCATCAAACAGCGGTATTACATGCAGAGATATTTACTAACGATCTGTGAGCATTGTTAGGTATATTATATAGAGGTTAGGGCCGAGGAGACAGCCTTGGTGGTTCCTTGAATTGTTCATACTTCTCAGACAAACACCCGAGATGACTACTTATCAAAGGAAAAGGTAAAATTCAGAAGTTTTTACTCAACAATAGACCAGACAATCTATCATCAATGATTTAATTGAAGGAAAAACAACATTATTAAAGAAAATTATAGATTTATTGGGAATATATACGATAATAGAATCACAACTACTACTTTGCATAAAAACAGATTTTAAAATTTTTCTTCTGCGTAAAACTCATAATTTTAAATGTTAATGACATATGCATTCAGGATAGCGTAACCTAAAATCGATGAGTCGAGTTAGTATTTCAGTTGAGTTTAGTATTACAGTTGAGTTAGTATTCCAGTTGAGTTAGTATTCCAGTCGAGTTAGTATTCCAGACGAGTTAGTATACAAGTCGAGTTATTATACAAATCTAGTTATTATTCCAATCGAGTTAGTATTCTAGACCAGTTAGTATACAAGTCGAGTTAGTATTCCAGTCGAGTTAGTATTTCAGTTGAGTTAGTATTCCAGTTGAGTTAGTATTCCAGTCGAGTTAGTATCCAATCGAGTTAGTATACATGACGAATTAGTATTCCAGTCGAGTTAGTATGCAAGTCGAGTTAGTATTCCAATCGAGTTAATATTTCAGCTGAGTTAGTATTTCAGGCGAGTTAGTATCCAATCGAGTTAGTATACATGACGAATTAGTATTCCAGTCGAGTTAGTATGCAAGTCGAGTTAGTATTCCAATCGAGTTAATATTTCAGCTGAGTTAGTATTTCAGGCGAGTTAGTATCCAATCGAGTTAGTATACCAGACGAGTTAGTATACAATCGAGTTAGTATTCCTGTTGAGTTAGTATACAAGTCGAGTAAGTATTCCAGTCTAGTTAGTATACAAGTCGACTTAGTATTCCAATCGAGTTAGTATTTCAATTCAGTTAGCATTCCAGTTGAGTTAGTATTCCAGTCGAGTTAGTATTCCAGTTGAGTTACTATACAAGTCGAGTTAGTATTCCAATCGTGTTAGTATTTCAGTTAGTATTCGAGTTGAGTTCGTATTCCAGTCCAGTTAGTATTCCAGACGAGTTAGTATACAAGTCGAGATTTTCCAGTCGAGTTAATATAGAAGACTAGTTAGTATTCCAATTGAGTTAGTATTCTAGACGTGTTAGTATACAAGTCGAGTTAGTATTACAATCGAATTAGTATCTCAGTTTAGTTAGTATTCAAGACAAGTTAGTATACAAGTCGAGTTAGTATTCCAGTCGACTTAGTATACAAGTCGAGTTCGTATTCCAATCGAGTTAGTATTTCTGTTGAGTTAGTATTCCAGTTGAGTTAGTATTCCAGTCGGGTTAGTATTCCAGTCGAGTTAATATTCCAGTTGAATTGATATACATGTTGATTTAGTATTACAGTCGAGTTAGTATTCCAGTCGAGTTAGTATTCTAGTCGATTTCATTACATTCACTTTTGTATAAATACTTTTGGGAAAGGTATAAAAGTCTCTGCTATGGGTTAAATATCTGAATAACCTTGGTTGGAATCCAAGGTAGAAAAAACAAATCTTTATATATATATATATATATATATATATATATATATATATATATATATATATATATGCGTATATTTTGGCAGCAGGCTTTAATTGAGAAATGTTTCGTTGAATATTTTAGACAATGTTCTGTCAACTTTTTTCAGTTGGATCCTTTCATATTCACGGACAAGCTTTTTGGTGTCATTATTGAAGAAAGAGAGAAAATCGTCATGTTGATACATATTCCGTTTATTTTTGAGTACTTTCGACATATCACAATGTCATCTTCAGGGTAATGTTTATTACAGGAAAAATATTGTAGTGTTAATTATTGTGAAAGACAAAATTTTTGCGTTCATCTGGAACTTAGATTTATTATGTGGAGTGAGGATTGCTGAGTCAATACGTGGCCGCTGATACCGTTTAAAGGGAGGTAACTAATTGTGGTGGGGGAGAATTTGTCTACGAAAGGAGTATTATAAACAAAAAGAGAAATAAAAAAAGTACAACCCAGGGCATTTCAAACTATCTATTATACACATTTGAAAACATCCGTGGAGTATTAATAATTATTTTTTTATTAAGGTTTGGTTTCATTATTTAATATGAATAGCTTCCAGAATTTTTAGTTTATGTCTATTTTTTTTCAAATAGTATAGAGGTATTTTTTTATACGGATTTTTCTGAATTTCAAATGTGGACAGGTATGCTGTTGTAAATGTTTAGAAATGTTGGACGTATTATTCAAATAAACACTTATCCGCCGTGTCAAGAAATTTTACTTCCAGATGGACACAGATATTTTGCCTTTCACAAGAATAAATACTAGAATATTAATAACCTGATGATGACATTGTGGTATGTCAAAAGTACTCATAAATAAACGGTATATGTATCAACACGGATATTTTCTTCAATAACGACACCAAAAAGCTTATCCGTGAATATGAAAGTATCCTAAATTATTCAACGAAACATCTCTCTCTGTCTCTGTCTCTGTCTCTGTCTCTGTCTCTCTCTCTCTCTCTATATATATATATATATATATACATATATATATATATATGTATATATATACATACATATATATATATATATATATATATATATATATATATATATATATATAAATGTATATATATATATATATATATATATATATATATATCTAAGTGAACATAGTGGTCAACACTTAGAGGCGACAGCTAGATGCATTCGTCAGGCAATCGTTGCCTGACGATTGCATCTAGCATGAAACAGCCTGTCGCCACTAAGTGTTGAATTCTATGTTCACTTTTATATTTACACACGCTCTATCTCTGATATTGACCACTTTATCCCATAAATATAGCAAACTTTAAGACTATATTTCTTCATATATACATACATACATATATATATATATATATATATATATATATATATATATAATATATATATATATATATATATATATATATATATATATATTCTTCGTTCAATATGCGGTTATACACGGCAGGACAAAATCTCTAAGCCTGATCTTTTCATCAAATGTGGCATCGGTGGTATTGAATCCTTTCTGCTGCAATCACAGTTCAGATGGGCTGGTCATGTCATCAGAATGAGTGATGATCGGATGCCGAAAATCCTCATGTATAGCCAACTTTTGCAAGGTAAGCGTAATGTAGGCCGTCCTTGGTTACGCTTCAATATAATTTAATTGCTGCAAACATCAATATAGAGGAGTTGGAAGTCGCTTTTGAAAATCGAGCAAACTGGAGAAACACCTGCTACCGAGGTATAACTAACTTTGAAAAGGATCGTCTCAACCATCTGAGAGAATTAAGAAGTAACCCTAAATCTCGGGCTAATTCTTCAGCCCATATGACGGTCAACCCTTAAGCATGTCCCTCGTGTGGACTTGTTTGCAAATCCCGAGCAGGATTGTTGTCTCATACGAAACATAAACATAAAACTGAACTTCATACGTCGAAAACGACGGGAGAGTCAATTATATATAACAATGTATTGCTGATTATGTTTACTATAAAAATGTACTTTTATAGTGTTTTTTATTGGGGGGGGGGATTCATTATTTGCCCATAACTGGGACACTGACAGGTACTACCACCCCCCCGGTTTTAGATATGCCATAAAAACACCAGACATAAAATGAAAGAAACAAAATACGAGGGAAAGTAATAATATTGGACAATGCTTCATCTGATAAATTCACATAACTTAAGATTGTTTATAATTAAATATTTGTCTATATCTCTGAAATGGGGTATCATGATTACGTGCATTATTTACATTATTCGGACTGTTATCCTCATCTTCATTGCCATATTCACAGCATTTCGGCCGTTGTACACTCCGGCCTTCTTCAGGTCACTGGAAATTTTCTTCAATATCTGTTTACATCTCTGATGTGAAGTATTATGATTACTTGCATTTTTTTCATAATTCGGACTGCTATCCTCATCTACATTGCTATATTCACAACGTTTCGGTCGTTGTACGCTCCGGGCTTCTTCAGGTCATTGGATTTTTTCTTCAGTATCTATCTAGATCTCTGAGATGAGGTATCATGATTACGTGCATTATTTACATTATTCGGGTGGCTATCCTCATCTTCATTGCCATATTCACAACGTTTCGGGCGTTGTACGCTCCGACCTTCTTCAGGTCACTGGAATCTTTCTTCGGTATCTGTCTACATCTCTGAGATGAAGTATTATGATTCCGTGCATTTTTTTTCATAATTCGGACTGCTATCTTCATCTTCATTGCTATATTCACAACGTTTCGGTCGTTGTACGCTCCGGCCTTCTTCAGGTCATTGGAATTTTTCTTCAGTATCTATTTAGATCTCTGAGATGAGGTATCATGATTACGTGCATTATTTACATTATTCGGACGGCTATCCTCATCTGAAGATGTGGATAATCTGTCCAAATAATATAGATAATGCAAGTAATCATAATGCCTCATCTCAGAGATCAAATCACCTGAAGAAGACCGGAGCGTATAAGGGCCGAAACTTTGTGAATATGGCAATTAATATAAGAATAACAGTCCGAATAATGTAAATAATGCAAATAATCATAACACCTCATCTCAGAGATCAAATCACCTGAAGAAAACCGGAGCGTATAACGACCGAAACGTTGTGAATATGGCAATTAATATAAGAATAACAGTTCGAATAATGTAAATAATGCAAATAATCATAACACCTCATCTCAGAGATTAAATCACCTGAAGAAAACCGGAGCGTATAACGACCGAAACGTTGTGAATATGGCAATTAATATAAGAATAACAGTTCGAATAATGTAAATAATGCAAATAATCATAACACCTCATCTCAGAGATTAAATCACCTAAAGAAGACCGGGGGGTATAACGGCCGAAACGTTGTGAATATGGCAAATTTTGAGGAAAATAGGAATGATATGGAAATTTGATGAAATTTCTTTGACACGTACTAAGGAAAATCGACCTTGAGAATTTAACACTCGCTGGACGTATTAAAGGCAAGAAAAAACAGAAAATCGTTGTGTAACTGTTATAGTAATTTACTCATGCAATCATGGACTCTCCCAGCTATAAATAGGAGCAGGTACTGCCTTTTGGAGAGGAAAGTTTCCAGCAGTCAGCGCTGACAGTCGGGCCGAACATTTTTGCTGTAACACTCTCGTTTGTATATGTTTATATTACTCTTTCGTTTAATATATTTAACACAATTCCTCTCTTTGCGTCTTTATTTCTGGCCCTATCAAGGCCACAACAGTAACAAACAACAGTAGGAAGACAGAATGTATTGCTTTAACAGGGGACGGAATATGCAACATAGTTATAGCGAAAGATGTCTTACAAAAGCTAAGCAAAATGTTAAGAAACAGGAAAATTTCATTGAAAAAGAAAAGCGTAGTTGAACTGTGATGCCATATCTGCGCTCCTATATAGCAGTGAATGCTGGACAGTCTCTTCACAGAGGAAGAAGAGCGTTGAAGCAATAGAAATATGGTTCTACAGAAGGATGCTGTGAATATCTTGGACCAAATACATGAGCAACGAAGAATCTTTAGAGAAAATATGAATAAAATGAACGCTTATACTTAGAATCAGAAAGAGACAGTTGAGTTTTCTTGGGCATATGAGGACAATTTGACACGCAGAACATGTGGAAGGCAAGTGAGACATGGGAAAGCATAACGTATCTAATGAGCTTGTGGAAGTGGCTGGCAGAACAGGGATTAGGCGATATCGCCAAAAGACAATCTTTACTAAGGGCTACAAATGAATGAATTGATGCCAGAATAAGAGGCAAAGTGGCAGTACATCGTAAAAAAGTACGCATGGCCAGAAACGACAGGAAATTGCAAAGAGCCATGATCCCCTTCGCCCTGATAGGAACTGGCATTGAAAAGAAGAGATTTTAAAGCTGATCTGTACTGCAAGAATTTCCTTTTGTAGGGGGAGTTTTTAGTCATTTCTAAGAACATTGGCATGTGCAATCAGATAGTTGAACTGCCATTATATGCAAAAATATAAACAATTATATATATATATATAAGCGCAGTACTAGATTGGCAGCTAGGTCTCATCATTTTACAGTTGAAATGGCTAGATGTAATCGTAAGTTCTATTCTAAAGGTTTCTTCCATCGCACTTCTCGCTAGAGGAACTCTCTTCCGGCCTCTTGCTTTCCAGTCAACTTTGATCTTCAAAAATTTCACTGCAATGACAATCGTTATCTTCTGTCTTCTTAATTAATATTTATCTATCATTTTCTCTCCTTAATAGTAGTTTTCTCATATTCTCTAACATTCAGTAACCCCCTTGCATCGTAGTGGCTTTATTGTCTTGCTAGGGGTGAAATTATTAAAAAAAACAATATTGAAATGACAACAGTATTGCGTATGTCTTTTCAGACATATGTCTTTTTCATTATCAAGAAGATTAACATTTTTTCTCTTATTAATAAA
Source organism: Acanthosepion esculentum (assembly GCA_964036315.1). NCBI lineage: Eukaryota > Metazoa > Mollusca > Cephalopoda > Sepiida > Sepiidae > Acanthosepion > Acanthosepion esculentum. Next base: position 14,122,787 of record OZ038508.1, on the reverse strand, counting down.
CTAAAAAATATTTTATACAATTCATCAATGAAGAATTTCAAACGTTTAGATTACACTGGCTCAATAAACATTACTAAACTACCGCCATCTTTAATTCGACACATTTCTCCTTCCATCTTGATTCGGTCATTTTCATCAACCTGATTTTCCCTTCGATTTTTATTTCTCCATCGTATTTTCTCTTGAATTACTTTTTTCAAGATATGTCCATCTGCCTTTTCCTCTGTTTTCTTTCCAAAACAAGGCTGGCAACTCGTGTGCAGGAGGTGGGGACCAATACGGAATTTCGTCGCATACCGGGGGAAAGTACTGGTGGGTTGTGTTAAAAATCTTGTTCAATTTGTAATGAGCCGGGGAACATTTTAGCCTCTGAGCACGTTGCCCTCAGTAAATATTAATTGCTGCGATCAAGTGTTGGGCACGATAGATTTGACGTGATCTTTCCGAGTGGAATTCGGCGGAGCCAGTCGTGATTTATCGGGATTGGTAGGCGGTGTGTGTGGGGGGGATAAATTGAGACAGAGAGAGAGAGAGAGAGAGAGAGAATAGATAGAGACAGGAGAATGTTGAAATTCGAAATTAAAGGAAGAAAAGCGAACATAAGAAAGAAAGAGAGAATGAAAGAAAGAATAGTGGAAAAAGAATTTTAATATTGTAAAGAAATAATGAAAATGAATGAAAATCTGAAAATTGCGGAGAATGAAAGAAAAACGCCGAACGTAAAAAGAAAACAAAGAAAAGAAAACAACATTAAAAAGAAAAGAAATGAAAAAGGATGGAAGAAAAATAAACAAAATAAGGAAAAGAAAAGAAAAGAAAAGGAAAGAGCATTAAAAAGAAAAGAAAAGAAAAGAAAGAGTGAAAAAAGATGGAAGAAAAATAAAGGTAAGTAAGGAAAAGAAAGGAAAACCGTTAAAAAGAAAAGAAAAGGAAAAAGAAAAGGAAAAAAGAAAGAAAAAGAATAAAAGAAATGGGAAGGTATAAAAATAAAGAAATGAAAATGAAAAGTCGGAACGTGAGAGAAAGAGAGCGAGGGAAAGAGAGAAAAGATGGAGACGAAAGATAGGTAAAAACGATAAAAAAGACAGCAGAGAAAAAGAAAGAAAAAGGGGAAGTAGAAAAATAAACAAAGAAACGAAAAGAAAAGAATTAAATAAATAAAAAGGATGGAAGAAAAATAAAAAAAACGTAAGGAAAAGAAAGGAAAAACATTAAAAAGAACAGAAAAAAGAAAGAAAAAAGTAGAATGTATAAAAAATAAAATAAAATTAAAAATAGGAAAGAGAGAGAAAGACAGTGAAAGAATGAGAGAAACGATGGAGACAAAAGGTAAAAACGAGAAAGAAAACAGTAGAGGAAAGGAGAGGAAAGAAAGAAAGAAAGAAAGAAAGAAAGAAAGAAAGAAAGAAAGAAAGAAAGAAAGAAAAGGATGGAAGAAAAATAAACAAATTAAGGAAAAGAAAGGAAACGCATTAAAAAGAAAAGAAAGAAAAAAGAAGAAAAAAAAGGAAAGAAAAGTAGAAGGTATAAAAAAGAAAAAAGAAAATTAAAAATAGGAAAGAGAGAGAAAGACAGTGAGAGAAAGAGAGAAAAGATGGAGACAAAAGATAAAAACGAGAAAGAAAACAAGAGGAAAGGAAAGGAAAGGGAAGAAATAAAGAAAGAAAACGAAAGAAAGAAATATATTGTTGGAGTAAGCAAAAATAAACAAATATGCAGCAAATAAAGAAAAGAAATAAATATGTTTACAAAAAAGAAGACTTGTAAACAATTCATGGTAGAGGATTTTGTCTTATTTTTGCCAAATTTATTTCCGTCCTGCTTTTTGTTGTCATGTCCGATCGGTGTTCACCCAAACATTTGTCGGTCCATGTATCGGCCGATAGCGCTGGGGGAGCACGCGCCATAGAAACGACCAGAGCGCACCCTAGCGGCCAAGATGACGGACATGTCAACAAAAATAGCGTACAAAAAAAAAAAAAAAAGGAATAAAAGGAAAAAAAAAAAGAAGTGTGGAACAAAACAGTAGGGTTTGCAGACACTGTGTTTACCGAGCCTCTAATGTGAGCTTTTAATTTTCCCGGCAAAATCTTTGTTGAGTTTGCCTGACGCATAATAAAACACAGGGGAAAAGCCCTGATTGACATCTTCATATTAACTTAATATTTTTTTCTAAAGAGAGCCACGTGTGAAGAGGACGAATCACGTGATGTGATCAAACTCAGATTCGCGCCATTAAGAATTTTAGCAGGTCTTCAAACTCCTACGCCACCAGACCCCTGACCCGAACACTTATCGACGCACATGCTTTCTTCTCCGCTCTGAAGGCATCTTCTGTTGAGCCATGCGTCCGTGCGCGCACACGCACACACATACTCAAACAGAGAATATATATATATATATATATATATATATATATATATATATATATATATATATATATATATATATATATATATATATATGTAAATCAGCCCATGTCCCTCGTGTGGACTTGTTTGCAAATCCCGTGTAAGATTGTTGTATCATACGAGACATAAATATAAAGACTGAAATGAAAGACACTCATACGTCGAAAACGATGCGATTGTCCATTATATGTTTATATGTATGTATGTATGTATGTATGTATGTATGTATGTGTGTGTGTGTGTGTGCGTGTGTCCAAGAGTGTATTTAAAAAGTTCTCTTGTGAAACAAGAAGGAATTTTTAATAAGTTTTAATATGTTGACATTTGGTTACATTTTTAGGGTCGGATCGATAATGTAAACTTCTAAATCTAATCTTCGTATTCAGGTACAAATCTTTAGAATATGAATTATTATTATTATTATTATTATTATTATTATTATTATTCCATTTGATTTCTGTTGTATACACATTTCCATCCGAGCCGAGTCCCAACCAGAGACTTAAGGTCAGAAAAGGCTTCATGACATTTTCGACTGAAAATTTTGTAAAAAAAACAAACAAACAGAGAATATATATATATATATATATATATATATATATATATATATATATATATATATATATATATGCAATTTATTATATATGTTATTTATATATTATATATGCGGGTTATTTATTGGAAAGCGCTCAATATCAGAGATAGAGTTAACATATTTAGTTAGATTGATGTGAGTTTGTGACTTTGGGTTTCACGCTTTTCACGACAATTTTTTCTCCCACTTCTATAAAACTCCAATATGCGCAACCCTGCATAAAGCCGAAATTAAAAAAAAATAATCAGTTTGTCTGACGATCACAAAAGCGTGAAACCCATGGTCACAAACTCACATCAATCCAACTATATATATATATATATATATATATATATATATATATATATGAAGAAATATAGTCTTAATGCGTGCTATATTTATGGGATAAAGTGCTCAGTATCAGAGATAGAGCGTGTGTAAATATAAAAGTGAACATTGAAGTCAACACTTAGAGGCGACATGCTGTTTCATGTTAGATGCAATCGTCAGGCTAGCTTATATATATATATATATATATATATATATATATATATACATATATATATTTGCATGTATGTATGTATATATACAAGATTTATTAAAGAGGACTCATGAGGCACTGCGGTTAAGCGTTTCATTCAATTTTTCGTGTGTTCGTGTAGGTAATTTATTTACTTGACATAAATTGTGTAAAATTGTCCGATGTTATATATATCTGATCCGTTTCGGCCATTCTCAATTTTTTTATTTTTAACTCAATGTGTAGTTTTTTATATATATATGTTTCTAGGGTGATGGGTATGTTTTCTTTTTTCTTTTTCAAACACTGTCAGTGCGTTCTGGTCGTGTTCATAGTGGATCTTATTGAGTGTTGGCCTTTTCTTTTTTATTATAACTGTTTCCATTATTCTTAGTCCTTTTTTACATGTGGATGAGGCTGTTCTACTTTTATTTTCTCCAACTGCGTTGCGCATGGAGTTTTGGTAGGTTTCCGTGTATGTTAAAATGTATCCTAATTAATCTATGGTCAGAGAGGTGTAACGTGAGTCGACTTCATATACATGTAGTCATATGTCCAGTATAATTATTATTTTTAATTATGCCTATCAATAAGACACACTGGACCATAGCTCAATAAAAACTTAATTCATCACAAAAATCATTTAATTATAAAATAGTTAAAATTAAAAAAAAAGTCCTATGTCCAGCTAACGTTTATCTTCGCACTAATATTGTTGTGAAGAGGCCTTATTACATATCCTTGTGCTATGCTTATTCAGATATTTTTAAATATATATTTTTGCATATATGCCAGAATCGTTAACTGAAAAAGATGAAAAAGAATCACTTCAACAAATCACTCTGTTAACTCTCAGCACAGGATGGAGGGAGAATATAGTGTGTGTGTGTGTGTGTGTGTGTGTGTGTGTGTGTGTGTGTGTGTGTGTGTGTGTGTGTGTGTGTGTGTGTGTATAGTTGTAAGTTGAATACATTGAGAACATTGACGCAATATATTCTTTCTTTCTTACATTTCTCTCATTTGGCTTGTTGGAGGGCCAAGCTACACTTATTTTAGAACAACATTAAATAACAGTAAATATTTAAATACAAAGTGATATATAGCAAAAGATTTTCATTAGAATAATTTAGGTACCGTCATGAGATCGCTAGAAAATGAGCATAGCAGGAAAATGACGGCCTTAAACTTGATGAAAATAATTTTTTTATCGTCTAAATGTTTATGTTAATATCAAGAGGAAAGATCAAAGTATTTTTTGATTATTTTTTTACATTTTTTCATAATTTCTAGCACGGCCAAAACTTTCTTGTATTTTTTGATCAGCAAAATTGACAGAAAATCTATCGTCAGCCATTTTTTAAAACTTTTGCTTACAAAAAATGATGATTTAAAAAAAATTAATTTAAGTAAATTAGAAATTATAAAGTTTATTTAATATATTTTGAAACAAACATTACTTACTTTCTGCGCTGAAAAAATGTACTTTAAAATGAGAGAAAGCCGGTTTTAACAGCGGTGCTGATTGATAAGTGATATATGCATGATTTCATCAGGCACTGACATCTTACGGGAGGAAAAGTTATAGTACGGAAGGCCACAAGTTTAGCTTTACGTGAACAACTTATTTGCCTCGTTATTTTTAAGTAGCCATATCATGATAAAAACGGCCTTAAACTTGACGAAATCAGAATTTTATCGTTAAAATATTAATGTTACTACCAATGCAAACCATTGACAGACTATTCTTTTCATCATGCTTCCTGTCTTCCGTATATTTGAATTAAGCTATTTTGGGACACAAAAACCATGTTATATTAGATTTTTTATCCACTTGCGGATTGGTGATTGTAACCAGCTTTATTTTATTTATCTGTAATGATATATACCTACTTAATAACACCATTGAATAAACTGTACAACACTTTCATTAATTTTAGAATATTTAACAAATTTAATGCAAAAAATATATAATAATTTAAGAAATAAGAAATAATTATTGTAAAAATATATTTTTCCTCGAAAACGTATTTTGCTTTAAGACAATATTATCCATATTCATAAAAACAAGTAAAAGCAACTAAAAGCATTTGAATTTAAATATCTTCGTTTTATTGAGTTTTGTATGATACAATTCAGAGATGATATAAGGTAGAAGGGTGTCAACTAAAAAACAAATGATTTGCTTTCCTCAAAGCCTTATGCTTTTAACTAATTAATCACTAAAATGTACACATTTGAAGAGTTTTCATAAAATTAGTTGTCGGGGGTTAATAAATATAAAAAGGTTTACCATGACTTTAAAAAAAAACTAAACATATTTATAATAATTTCCATCATTTATGAATAGTTTCTGAAAGTTTCATTACAATCCGACAAAATTTCAAAATTAATGAGTGCCATTAAAGAAAAAAAAAACAGAAAAATACAGAAAAATCTGCCATGTTATTTAGTAGGACATTCGCTTTTGAAGAGAAACGAGGTTTTTTCAATCAAAAGTTAGAATGCTCTAATAAAGAGAGAAAAATTTTGAAAAATAATTTAAAATTACTTTGTTCTTTACACTTAATAAACACATAAACATTTAGACGATAAAATTTTCTTTCCATCAAGTTTAAAGCCGTTATTATCCTGCTATGCTCATTTTCCAGCGATCTCATTTTGGTACCTAGAATAATTTGTTATAGTATATATATAAATATATATATATATATATATATATATATATATATATATATATATATATATATATATATATATATATATATATATATATATATATATATATATATATATTGTTGTAGTGTCTTCCCTCTAATGAGTTTATTATGGATTCTTCAACTTACTATAAAGTAGTAGGAAAAGTAAGGCTCGGAGGCAACGTTGATATATATATATACTACAGTTCAAAAGTTTGAGACGACCCCTGAAAATTATTTAAATTGGACCCAAAGGTAGGTGTTTTTTTTAAAATTATTTTACATGAAATAAAAGAAAATTATGATACATGGTTAAAAAAGTGAGACATTCGAATTTTATGAGAAATTTTATTATGAGAAAAAGGAAAAAAAAACATTTAATAATTAAATTTTGCTCTCTTCAAAATACCTTCCTTTACCCTTGATTAGCGCAGCACAAATTTTTGGCATTCGTTGCAAAAGTTTTTCAATGTATAAGTTTGATAATTCATCCCATTATTCTTTCTATGACTTCAAGAACAATTTATAATGTTTTTCTCTCTTTTCTGTCAAGTTCATCTCATGCTAATTCTTGGGGTTGCTTCAAACTTTTGAACTGCAGTGTATATATATATATATATATATATATATATATATATATATATATATATATATATATATATATATATATATGAGACATTTTTATGGTTATAAATTCTTTTTATAGCTACAAATATTTAAGTAAATGCTCTGTTTATAATAAACAGTATTAAACAACATTTATCGGCCTGAATGTCCGAGAAATTTTCATAGATTTCAGGAATCGAACCTGTAACCTATACGGAACTGTCTGATAGCCTGACGTGCTCTTAACCGATTTGGCCACAGAGTAGCGTTCAGTAGGCAAGGTCGAATTTACTGCCTTTAGACTTCAGTCTTCCATGAATCTCTCACGTATATTCATATCTGCTCATGCCGTATCAAATGTAAACAAATCACATTAACTGACCTGAATGTTCGAGAAATGTACTCTCCGACAGGAATCGAACCTATAACACTTATCGAACCGTCATTTTACCTTGTTTTGGTATGAGGAAACCTAAAGTTTGTAAAAGCATTTTTGATATATATATATATATATATATATATATATATATATATATATATATATATATATATATATATATATATATATATATATATATATATATAGTTTAGGAAAAACTAGGTAATCCGTATGGGAAGACCCAATGAGGATAGAATCCAGAGAGCTCAATGTAAATCAGAGCTAATAATTTAAATAAAAACAGATTGCTTTAAGGTTCCATATAATAAATTATTTCACCACAGCCCTTCCAAAGGACAGTGGATCATCAGATTTATTTCCAAATGTTGAAATGAAAAAATGAAAATAAATTCACACATTTATGACGGGCAATAATAATGAAACTCACGAAGTGGGACAGTGTAGGTGGGTAGAGAGACAGCATTGAGTTAGATGTAACATTTCTATTGTTTCAAATATATATTTAAACGAAGTAAATATATACGTATTATATATAACCATTTATTGCCATTATATATATTTCACATAGTAATTCATTGAGGTTAGAACAAGAATTCTTATCAGAATGCAGAAAGAACTGGACGGCCGTTTTGTCTTTTTTGGGGACATAGCAGCGCGTGTCTACTACTGAGAATCGAACTCTGACTGTTCCTATAAAACGCAAGCGTCATATCACTAAGCCAGCGGGCATTGGTGACGAACAGGAAACTAACGAGACTCAATATAGCGCAGATACTCGTAATTTCGGTGGCGATACTTATCCAAATATACATAACCTACCCGAACCGGGCCCCAAGAACAAAGACTTCTTTCACCAAGCCGCTCCATTCAAAATAATAAAACTTAATTAAGCATAGGTTTATAAGTAATTGAAAGTTTTGGAGATTTGAATAATTTCACATAAAAAAATATCGAGTCTAGAACAAGAATCCTTAACAGAATGCAGAAAGCACTGAATGGCCGTTTCGTCCATTCTTGGGACTCATCAGCCGTGCGTATCGACTACCGATAATCGAACCGAGACCGTTACGATACTATGCAAAGTAAAGTGTCACCAAATGACCAAACCTCACAATTTATCTTGGAATCCTATTTTTGTCACTCGGAGAAATATATACGTTTCATATCTATAAACATTTTTATTCAAATATAGATCTATACATAGAAGGCAAGCACACATACAAACGTACATTATATATAAGTAGGGATATATGCCTATATGCAGTTGGCAAACTTTGTTATCAAGACGAATAGAGAATGAGATAACGAAATCCGACCGAGAACAGCCAATGTCCTAAAAACCAAACAAGCAGATAACTATTTGAAGAAAAGTCACATTATATACTTTGATGGAAAGACAAATAAAATCGTGTCAGCAAAATTCCTCTGTGAAGAACTGAGTCATCATCTTACGGGCTTCATTTCTCTGGGTAACAGACGAAAAGGAACGTTTTCGATTAAATTAATTTCTCGAAGATTTCTGTTGGTTTTGCATTTTGAAACCGATACATTTGCATGAACACAAATGCATACATACAGGCATCGGATATACGCAGATTAACACAGTCAATTTCCACCTGCACATAAACACAATATTTATCCATCTCTCTCTCTTTCTGTTGTCTGTCTGTTTCTCTTTCTCTCTCTCTCTTTCTTTCTCTCTCTCTCTCTCTCTTTCTCTCTCTCTCTCTCTCTCTCTCTATATATATATATATATATATATATATATATATATATGTATATATAAAATGAATTGGAGCCCTCTGACTGATTGGCGTTTGTTTACATATGTAAAAACAATACGCTAGAATTAGCTCTTTCTCTCTGCTGAATGATGATAGCTCAGCGGTAGAACCTCTGACTGACACCAAATTGGTCGTGTTTCGGTCCTGGCTTGAAGCATTCGGATGTCTAGTTGCACTGAGAAGCTATCATACAGCGAAACAGTACACACACACACACACACACACATATATATATATATATATATATATATATATATATATATGTATCTATATCGAATGTAACAGCAAAATTGTCAAAATCGTGTAACAGCAACGGATAATAACCCATCCAAGAAAATATTTAATATTTAAACAACCACTAAACTAATTGAGTTTCTTTTTTCCAGATTTTCAGATAAGATGTTTAACCATTTTGACACCATTTTCCAAGGAATTTTTACGCGAAACTGAATATAATGATCTCGGCTTGAATTTGAGTTCGGTTCTCTAATTAAAAATTGGGACTCATTATTCATTACATCACCCTCACATTCAAGCTTACACCACCTGGTATTCCCAAGCGGTCACCCATCAAGTTAGTGACTAGGCACAAGAATTTCTTAACTTCGGTAATCGCATGGGAACTGTAGTTTCAATACACTAAAACCGTAAATACAAATGCAAAACATGTTATACAAATATAGGCATTTTCAGATTCTTAACTTTATTTTGTTATAGATTTTTTAAATAGATTTTATTTTAGGTTTTATTATAGATTTTATTATAGGTTTTATTATAGTTTTTATTATAGGTTTATTATAGTTTTTTTATTATAGATTTTGTTATAGGTTTCATTATATATCTTTATTATAGGTTTCATTATATATCTTTATTATAGGTTTCATTATATATCTTTATTATAGGTTTCATTATATATCTTTATTATAGGTTTTATTATAGATTTATTATAGTTTTATTATAAGTTTATATTAGGTTTTATTATAGGTTTATTATAGGCTTTATTATAGGCTTTATTATAAATTTATTATAGATTTTTTTTATAGGTTCTATTGTAGTTTTATTATAGTTTTTATTATAAATTTATTATAGTTTTTATTATAGATTTTTCGTTATAGGTTTTATTATAGATTTTATTATAGGTTTTATTATAGGTTTTATTATAGGCTTTATTATAGTTGTTATTATAGGTTTTATTATAGATTTTTATTATAGGTTTTATTATAGATTTCTACATGAAGCTTTGTAGCTCTGATCTGTAAACGCTTCTGATCGAAATAGCAATAGATGTCAAAATATTTTGTCAGTGGAATATGCATTCTATTTAAATCTTGAAGATTTCTTGATGGTATTGATGGTATTAACTCTGGAAATAGATGGGTTAGCTTAAGGGAAGATACGTAACAGGGAAAATAATTCAACAGAATAAAGACAACACTGGAAATTTAATACAATAATACCGTAGAACGGGACGGCTGGAACAAGCAGGGTGTTCGGAAAAAAGTTAGACCTGACTTGGAGCTTAAACCAATGACGATTGTTTTCGCCTTGTTTTAATGTTCTTGGTTCTTTCTTTTTTATTTCCCATTTTTCCTTGGGTACCAATTTGTTCTACTGCAAGTTGAGCTATCTGTGGTTTTTCCAAACGATTACCACCACAAACTCGCTTCCACAACGCTTGTCTCTACATTTGAATGATAACTTTAACATTTTTAGGCATTTAAAACAACATGCCTGGCCGCATAAACAATTTCGAAAATCCTTGTTGAAAACACAACTATACTTAAACATGAAAACAATAAACAAAAACTAAAAATTCTTGAAGCTATATACATAAAACAGTTGAAACCTAACCTGAACAAAATAAACTATGAAATCTCCACAAATATTCTTAAATGCCTATAATTGGTAACAGAAGCCATTGGTTTACACCAACGGCTTCCCATACTTAATACTTCGCGAATTCACTCTCGCGTGGTCATGTGTGACGTCATGAGCTGCGGTGCGATTTTCGCTTCCAGCGTCTTATATGCACGTGTTTATCGTTGCTTGGAAATCTTCCATGTAAACAGAAACAGACTATCATCACTGTCTTCTCTGTATGAATATATATATATATATATATATATATATATATATATATATATATATATATATATATATAATTTAAAAAAAACAGCAATGAAATGGATTAAGTCCAACAATTGTTTAATATATTTTCTGTTTATACGTTACTTATACAGATATAATTTAAGTAAATGCTCTGTTTTTTTAATTAAACAGTATCAATAACACTTACCAAACTGAATTTTCAAAAAATTATCGTAGAAAATATGCATTCTCCGACAGGAATCGGACGTATAACCTTTATGGGAACCGTAATATTTTTACAGTTTTTTGGGCCCCCTGGTGTACTAGTGAGCCAACCAAAATGAGCTGACTCATTTTATAGTCCACCAATAGAAAGTTAACCAATCAGAAGACTTAAAATATTCAAACCGACGTGTATAAAGGCGGCCATTTTGTTTTCTCCGAATATTCACTGCCAACCTCTGATGTGGAAACATTAAGAATTATTGAACAGCTGCTACTAGATATTGGTGTTGTTTCATTGAACAAATTACTTACTACGTTGGATTCTACATTCAGACTACGGTGAACATAAATATTGCCGGATTTAGCCACAGAGAAGCGTCCAAGTTACTGTTTATGTACACACACACAGACGATTTTGTTCGATCGATCATTTCTGCTTTCGAAAAATGCCTTAACGTAAACAAGGATCAAATATTATGAAATAAATTAATTCTGACAATAATTTAATATATTTTCTGTTTATACGTTGTTTTTATAGATATCATTTATTTAAGTAAATCCTCTGTTTTCTTTTTTAATTGAATAATATTAATTACATTTACCAACCCGAATGTTAATACAATAAGACCGTAGAACGTGAGGGCCGAAACAGAGCGATGCTCGGACAATGGAAGACCAGTTGTGAAATTTCAGAGATTGTCTACTTTCAAACGAAATATAGGACATGCCCAAATCATCCCAAACTGCTACATATCCGCTTGTTAGCTCACAGTGCGAGATTTGATTAACTTAAAACTGCTATAAATTGGCAAATACATTCAATTAGGGCGGTTGTGAACTTTCTAAGATTGTCTACCTTCAGACGAGATATACGACTTGATTAATGCTCCAAAAATATCAAATGTCCTCTTGCGAGACCACTCTGTCAGGGTCAAGATCCTCAGGACGAGGTTTGCATTTATTTCGGTGCCCTGCATTAAGACAAGAACAAGCCTGAGAAGGAACAGAAACACTGTACTTTGGATCTCAGCCCGATGTCCGTGCAACTACGCACGACTCCCACGTAGAAAAGCCGAGCGGTCTTATATACAAAATAAAATCAAACATGCAGAATAACAATACAGATGAGAAACGTGATTTACAAATCTTGAAATACTTAACAAATAGAACCATAAAAGGGCGCGCATATACACACACACAATATATATATATATATATATATATATATATATATATATATATATATATATATATATATATATATATATATATATTCATACACATAAATTGGCACTTCCGTTTCTATACGGAAATCTCTGTAAGTATATCACAATAAGCAGAAAATAAATTGCACTTGTAATTCCTGTATAAAATTGACGTGTTTATAGCTTCCACAAACTCTTTCCATTTTTCCCGCTCTTGCCTCTTTCCCTCGACTTCTTCAAGAGTCTTTGGAGGTGGTGAAGGGTTGTAAAGATATTCGATACCGTTTGAAACATTTGCAAAATCCTGAAACTTGTAGAAAAAGAAGCAATTTTCAAGATGTCGGTTATTTCTCGCGTGAAAGATGTCACATCAATATCGATTCTTGTTATTTATTTAGTAAGGAGCTTTCTCGTGCCACAGAAACGTAATTTCTTTTTTTTTCTTTTCTTTTCACAGTCACCTTCCACCCGACCCTCTCCGTTTTGTTTCTCACTATATTTCTTTGGGAATCTCAGACATTATAGGAACTATTAATCAATTTCGATACTAAAAGTGACACGTAAATGAGTCTTCGAGGTTTTCTCCAACTCTCGTTTCTTCTTCTTCTCGATGACACAAATAGCATTTGTTTTATATATACGGATTATTAGTTTTCAGGAGTGTGCATGGATGTGCGGGTGGTTTGACGGCTAGCGAAGTGAAAAGGGTAATTGCTAGGCTGAGTTCGAATTTCCGCCTTGGCTGTTGCGTTTACTACATACGAATGCCACTTGGGAAGACTATAGGTAAAATCTTCTAGGTCCCTACGGATATAGGTGAAATAGTAAATGTGTTTATACGTGTTAGGTCAAGCAGTCTGTGAACAAATCAAGGAATATAAACCCCTTGCTAACACGTTACAAGATATTGTGGCAGAATAAATGCAATAATTTTCCACATCTTACAGTGTCCTAGTTTGATTTGAGAAAAGGGCTGAAATATAAAAAAATATTAAAATGTCTGTGTATATATCATAATGGTATGTTCAAATATATATGTTACCTAGCCGTTATGGATTTGCGGTGAGGTCTGATCATTTTACAGTTTAAATTGTTTGATCTAACCGTAAGTTCTATGCACACACACACACACACACATATATATATATATATATATATATATATATATATATATATATATATATATATATATATATATATAGAGAGAGAGAGAGAGAGAGAGAGAGAGAGAGAGGGAAAGATCAGTGGTAAGTAATCCAAGTAAATTCTAATAATACAAAATATTAAAACTGATCCACAAACGGAGCTCAATGTATTTATTACAGAGCATATATAAATAAATTACATATAAATGAAATTCAAAGATACCTCATGTGTATGGCCATTTCACCCCGCAAGGAATTAATCTTCCGATTCTTTTGGGATTTAATCAAGAATCTCTAAAAGTATACCAGGAACAGCAGGTCATATGTGGTAGCATTATTCAAAGCATGGACGAATGGTAAACTTATAAATATGTAAGTTAGATTCAGGAGAGAAAATTTGTCTAGCACGGCACAGTGAAACAACTTTTTTTGCAACAGACCTAGCAATTGATCCAATTTAATCTTCCCACTTCATATCAACAGAGAATGTAAGGCCGAGAAGGCACAACAGCTCACTCTCTTGGAGTTAAGCATCAGCCATGTTGATGGAAGGCAGAAAGCGGGTCTCTCCAATGACTGACAGAAGAATTCTAAATTGTATTGAATCATTTAAATTGATTACCATTAAGTTTTCCAAATATTTTCCTTCTTGTTTGTCTTCTTTTTTCAACTGGAGATATTGCATTATGCATATTTTTCCATCAAGTTGTACGATCTCAGACAGTCTCACTTCTGAAGTGATGGTATACTAGGCTTATTTCGATTTTCTCAATGTAAGATTCTTTTAATTTCGGTGCCGCAGACCACAACTTCCCAAAGATGTCTGGAACAATAGTGTTTTGAACCACCCGCATTCTGGCGACTTGAATTTGGAGGTTGGTGTATTTTGAGGTCGTCAACAATTTCTTTGACCGTGATATTATGGTCACCAGGAACAACCCCGTCGATGAGGAAACATTTTCTTGTTTCTTTGAGAGTGATGTCTGGCTTTGTGGACGCAAAGCTGAGATCCGATTAGATATTAAAATCTTGATCTTGATTTGCCCGTTCTCAATCATTTTTTCTGTCTTGTTGGGGTTCCATTAAGTCCATATTCGTACAAAGGCACCAGTGCAGAGGAAAAGTCTCTTTATCATGGAGACGCTTGTATTCTTCATGTTCCAGAAAGATCTTCAGATTGCCCTTGTCCGAATCCACTAATTATTATTATTATTATTATTATTTTGGTGTCGCACTTAAACGTAGTCAACGGCAACAACATCACCAAGACTCTACATAACTCAAGAACGTTTAGGATAATTGTCGAAAAGTTAGTGAGAGAAGATTTTTTAGAGTTCTATAATCTTGGTCTCATTTCCAATTCTCCTTAAGCGCGTTTTTAGTTTTCCAAGTGGTGTTCCACGTGTTCCCATTACTACAGCAATTATTTCTAGAGTATGTTCCTGAGCTTTTCTATTATTATTTCTATTATTTTATTATTCTATTATTACTATTATAGTGGCTCGGATTGAGGAATCGTAGAGCCGAGTTCGAATTCCAGTTGAATCCATTACATTCACTTAAGTGCTAATACCTTGGGAAAGGTATGAATACTATTCTTCTCCCACCAACTATGAGTAAATAGCAAGATGAACCGGGTACTATAGCCTTGGATGGCTTCTGGTCTACCGCAGACAGAAATGGCAAACTAGCGCGGGAAAATATCTGCCTGGTCACTCATGCATCGAAAGATACATGATCGCCTAAGATACACGATCACGCATGACACAAATCGGACTATAATTCTATTATTATTCTATTAAAATTATTCCATTATTCTATTATTATTAAACATAATAAAATAATTGAATAATACGATAATATAATAATATATAATATAATATTATATTATTATATATGTTATATTATTTATTATTATATAATATGTAATTGAATAACATATTATTCTATTATTATTATTCTGTTATTACAATTAATCTATTGTTATTTCTAGCTTATTCATCATCATCATCATTTGAACTTCATCATCATCTCCGCACCTTCATCATCAACATCTCTGCCCTATCATCGTCATCATTTTAACTTCATCATCATCATCTCTGCACCTTCATCATCATCATCATCATCATCATCATCATCATCATCATCATCACCATCATCATCATCATTATTTTAACTTCATCATCATCTCTGCACCTTCATCATCATCATCATCTTCGTCATCATTTTAACTTCATCATCATCATCTCTGCACCTTCTTCATCATCATCGTCATCATCATTATTTTAACTTCATCATCATCATCATCTCTGCACCTTCATCATCATCATCATCTTCGTCATCATTTTAACTTCATCATCATCATCTCTGCACCTTCATCATCATCATCATCATCATCATCATCATCATCATCATCATCATCATCATTATTTTAACATCATCATCATCATCATCATCTCTGCACCTTCATCATCATTCCTCATCGTCGCATTTTCATCAGCATCATCATTTTTTCATTATCGCCATATCTGCACCTTCATCGTCATCATTTTAACTTCATCATATCTTCACCTACATCCTCGACATCTCTGCCCTCTCATCATCATCATTTTAACTTCATCATCATCTTTGCGTCTTCATCATCATTCAACATCATCGCACTTTCATCAATACCATCATTTTTTCATCATCGTCATATCTGCACCTTCATCATCATCATCATCATCATCATCATAATAATAATAATAATAATAATAATCATCATCATCATCATTTTAACTTCATCATCATCATCATCATCTCTGCACCATCATCATAATTCATCATCGCATTTTCATGAGCACCACCATTTTTTCATCATCGTCATATCTGCACCTTCATCATCATCATCATCATCATCATCATTTTAACTTCATCATCATCATCTCTGCACATTCGTCATCATCGCATTTTCATCAACACCATCATTTTTTCATCATCGTCGTATCTGCACCTTCATCATCATTTTAACTTCATCATATCAGCATCTTCATCATCAACATCTCTGCCCTATCATCATCATCATCATTTTAACTTCATCATTATCATCTCTGCACCTTCATCATCATCATCATCATTTTAATTCATCTCTGCAACATCATCATCATCATAATCTGCTTCATATGAAAAAAAGAAGAGGAACAAAAAATAAGCCCATCCTCAGAACATGAAAAAATTATTTTTCCTATGAAAATTGCTCAACACAATTTCTATTTCCTGTGTCCCTTCAAGGGGTTGGGCAGTCGTGGCTCTCCACCATTTCCTGTACTTTATAGGACTTAGTAAATTTTGTATTTTCATTATCTTTTCTAATCCCTGTTCTGCCAACCATTTACACAACTCATTAGGTACGTTATTTTTCCCTTTACGCTGATCCTCTTGGTTTCAATATGGAATTTATGGTGGAAATATTAAATTCTTCAAGATCTCTCTCCTCATTATGTGCCAAGCAAATTTACAGAATCTATTTCTGGCGTCCTTTTTTGCTTACATTTTTTCTAAAAATTCATCTTGCTCACATGTTCAGTCAATGGTATTCTCAGCATCCTTCTGTAGAACATCATTTCCGTCGCCTCAAGTCTATTGTGAGAAGACTGTCCAACACTCACTACCATATAGGAGGACCGATATTGCGTAACAGTTAGGTAGTCTTTGTTTCAAGCAAGATTTTTTCTGTTTCTCAGTATATTGTTTAATATTTGGAAGCCATCTTTTGCTGATCGTCTGCCATCGTCCTCCGTCGAAGCCACCGCCGACGACGACGACGATAACAAAACAAAAACGTCGATAGCGTTTTGTTTGTTTGGAGAGAGCTAAGCACAATCACATTGGCAGATAGAAAGTTTATCCTGTAAAGAGGGCGGCCTGCTTAGAAAATCAGTCTGAGTTCGAAATACTGATTTATATTAAGGGTTGAAAAAAATCTGCAAGCTCCAGTCAGATGTACGGAGCTTTTTTTTCAGTTAGCAAGCAGGTTTTTAAAGCGCATTAATATTAAATGATTTATAACAGCAGACGGAAGAATCGAAACTTCTTCGCTCGTAACAAATACTAGCGAGAAAACAACTGCGGCTGTAGAAGAGAGATCGCAAACGATTTTTATTTAAAATACTAGCGGGTGTCTAATGTTTCCGTGGACGACAGACACGACGAAATAAATAAATTAACTTTTTATGCAAATACGTCGACACTGCATAACATCTTGTCGTTTCAAGATGTATGGGATAAGAGAGGAAAGATACCATTTCTTTGACGTTGACAAAACGAAGCATTAGTATTCAAGTGTGGGTACAAAGTGGGTGTGGACACGGGTCGACTTGAAACCGGCTTGTTACATATATTCAAACCTATACACATATATAAACAGGTGTGCCTTTGAATCTATATATCTGCAGGGTCGTGTATGTGAGCGTGATGCTCTCTATATATACACACATATTAAAAATATTGAATAATATATATATATATATATATATATATATATATATATATATATATATATATATATATATATATATATATATTCCAGGTCGGTTATGCAGGTGGTCACTGCGACAAAGTAATTGGCATATTGTCCAAATCTGTTTCAGAGGTAGCGGAAGGTAGATCAGTTTTCACATAGACAGGTGGGTGGTGTATCTCTGCGCTTTTCCTTGTTTATTTATACGCATATGCACATACGTACACACTCACACATATCTATATTTACACGTGCATGTCGATATATGTATATATGTACATATATATATATATGTATATATATAAATATATATTCATATATATAAACTTACATGTGCATATATATGTACTTACACGTGCATACATATACGTATATATATATATATATATATATATATATATATATATATATATGTATATATATATATATGTGTGTGTGTGTGTGTGTGTGTGTGTGTGTTATCAGTTTGCATAATTGTACATGCAGAACGAAGAGAAATGTGATTTTCACTTATTCTCACATATGTGAGGGAAAATCCAATTCAGTTTTTTCCACAACCAATAATCACACAAACACATACATATATATATATATATATATATATATATATATATATATATATATATATATATATATAATATATATATATATATATATATATATATATATATATATATATATATATATATATATATAGTCACCCTTTAAGTCCTGTCTCGATAGTGAGTCTAATCAGTTCGATGAGGTCAAATTGGCAGCTGATCTTAAAAATGACCTGCAGTTTGTCGTTCACTGGGACAGGAATAGCTTGTTAATTTGAATGCCGCCAAAACGAAACCACTCTCTACCAATCAGACGATGAGTGTGACACGTTGTTGCCTTCTGTGGCTAACATTCTCAGCTGACATGAAATGGAAAGATTATATTGAATCTATTCCTATGTCAGCTGCTAAGAATGGCGGTTCACGGTATCGGGCGAGACATTTTTTCTCACCTGAATCTATCCTGCATATTTATAAGTCTGCCATTCGACCATGCTTTGAATATTGCTGCCACATTATGTATAATATATATATATATATATATATATATATATATATATATATGAAGGTAATCATTGAAGTCAGAGGCTACAGACTGTTTTTTGCTTGACGCAATCGTCGCTGCCTGACGATTGCTTCCAGCATGAAACTGCCTGTCGCCTGTGATTGTTAATTTCAATGTTATATTTATATTTACATACGCTCTATCTCTTATATTAATCCCATAAATCTATATTTCTTAATATATATATATATATATATATATATATATATATATATATATATATATATATATATATATGTATACACCTATCAAATATGAACTAATGAAAATAATTACCTGCTCTGCCTGTCACGTCTGTGATGGTCAAACTACATTTTTCAATGATTACGAAATTATCCATTGACTTTCCAGTCAAAAATCTATTTACCCATCTGATCATTGATTAAATACTCATCACCGTTTTATTCTATGACTTATCCAAATTCATTTTTATTTGAAGCAATTGTTGATTCTAATACTGTAAACAGTCAAAAACAGCTTTCATAAAATTCCACTTTGCCCGTTGAAAATAAATTGTGTATTTTTCTCCCTTTGCGGTTTCACAACGATAAAGACAAATAATTCAAAATGGCGTTCTCAATTCACAGGTTATCATTGAATGTCTGTATTTAGCTTAGTTGATTTTACAGTATTTCTCATTTACATTGTTTATATTGGGACTATTGTCACAATCTTTGTTGTTTTTATCACAACGTTTCAGCCGTTGTGTCGTGCGGCCTACCTCCAATGTGTATTGAATCAGGTTACTTTCTTTTTATGTGCCAGGTCATTTCAGACCGGTCGTTATCATGGCTTTCCACCTTTTCCTCTATTCCTCTATCACTTACAGCTCTCAGCAAGTTCCTTCCCTCTACTTTATCCCCCACACCTGATCAAGCTCGTCACGCACTGCTTTCCCTTGTCTCCCTTTCCCTCGATTTGACCCGTGAGTATCAGATTCTTCGGGCCTTTCTTCCTCATTATTTGTCCCAGAAACTTCAGCTGCCTCTCTCTGATGTTAAGTATAAGCCTACTCTTTGTTTGTAACCTATCTAAGACCTCATCGTTACTTACAAGTCCATATCTTTTGTATCCTTCTGTAGACCACATCTCCGTCGCCTCGGGTCTCTTCCTCATCCTTGAGGAAATCGTCCAACATTTGCTGCCGTAAGAACAGATGTCACGTAATAGCTCAGTATTTTTTTCTTTGTTGCCAAAGAAATCCTGTTGTCTCGCAATATTCTGCTCAGCTTTTGAAATGTCTCCTTAGCCATCGCAATTCATCTACGGATCGCAGCGTCGCACTTACCGTCTTCTGTCAAGATGCTTCGCAGATATTTAAACTTCTGCTTCTGCAAATTCCATTTCGGGCTCTTTCTCTTATTGATGAGTATGCGTCCTGTTTTCTTGTAAGGGACAATCGTTTAGTGTATTAAAGGGTTTGTTTGTGAATTTGGTGACACAGTAATTGTGAGTTCTACACTGGGCCGGGCGGTTTATACTTGGAAACAGGGAGAGCAATAACTAAGCAGGACTAAATATATGAACTAGACGAGATATCCCTAGATATGGGCAGTGGAAAGAGAACAGTCTACCCCCGTAGATTAAATAAAGTGTTCAGTTCGGAATTCCCAGTAGGTTAGCCGGACCGATATCTTTGTTCCCAGTAGGTTAGCCGGACCGGGTCTTTGTTGTTGTTATGACTCTGGCCTACATCTGATGCATCAGATATGATGACAAAGATGAGGACAAGAGTCCGAATAATGTAAATAATGTACATAATGCCTCATCTCAGAAATATAGACAGCTACTGAAGGGGTGAAACGTGATAAATATGGTGACAAAGATGAGGACACTAGTCCGAATAATGTAAATAATGTACATAATACCTCATCTCAGAAATATAGACAGATACTGATAGTCCGAAACGTTGTAATAAATATGGCGACAAAGATGAGGACAATAGTCCGAATAATGTAAATAGTGTACATAATATCTCATCTCAGAAATATAGACAGATACTGAAAGGCCGAAATGTAATAAATATGGCAACAAAGATGAGGACAATAGTCTGAATAATGTAAATAGTGTGCATAATACCTCATCTCAGAAATATAGACAGATACTGAAGGGCCGAAACTTTGTAATAAATATGGTGACAAAGATGAGGACAATAGTCCGAATAATGTAAATAATGTACATAATACCTCATCTCAGAAATATAGACAGATATTTTTGCATTTATATATATCAATTGGGATCAAATATGAATCGGAAACCGACAGAAATTTAGAGTAAAGAACAAATAGGAAGGGTTTATCAATCAAACGTATTTCATTAAAAATTCCTCAACAAAGGCGGCTTCTAGGTTAGTATTTAATAAAAATGTTTGAACACAGATTATCCAATTTAGAAAATAGAAAAAATCTTTTTAATAAGACTACTCTCCTCGTCAATATTGTGTTAGAAGTGACTGCATGTCCGGATTTCAAGTGTTTCACCTTCATGTTGTCCTTCATGTCCTCAGTTTGCCTTTGGCGAGTCTTTGGTAATATAGATCAGTTATTACTAAATTTGTCGACGATACTTCTGAGGAAACAGTCCAGGGGAAAACGAAGCTCGGAGCCTACGTGTTACGGGTAAAATTATCTTGAAAATTCTCGGCCATCCAGGTGCTAATCTCTCGATTTAGAATTAAAAAAAAAACAAAACATCTCGATGGCATTGAATCTCATCGATTTCCTGAGGACATGGTTGATGACTTCGTTGTCCGGCTGGTTGAAGTCGGGCATCTTTGCAGTATGTTGCCGCCGTTTTATTTCCTTCACCGCATGCGACAGATCCCCGTCAGAGACACCCAGGACGTTCCTGATCTGGAACATGAAGGGCCTAGGACTTAAAGACTAGAGCACAGTGTACATTCATTTACATTCGCAGACAGCACTGTTTCGCTGTACCACAGCTCCTCAGTGCGACTTGACATCCGAATACTTCAAGTCCGGATCAAAAGCCAACCAATCATTCAGACTTTCTACCACTCAGCTATCTTCATTTTATATATATATATATATATATATATATATATATATATATATATATATATATATATATATATATATATATATACTCAAACACACACATAAACACAGACATACACATATGTGTGTATGTGTGTCATTCGTAGACAGCACTGTTTCGTTGTACCACAGCTCCTCAGTGCAACTAGACATCCGAATACTTCAAGTCCAGATCCAAACCCAACCAATCAGTCAAACTTTCTACCACTGAGCTATCTTCATCATATATATATATATATATATATATATATATATATATATATATATATACACTCAAACACACACATAAACACACACATATGTGTGTATGTGTCATTCGTAGAGAGTACTGTTTCGCTGTATCACAGTTCCTCAGTGCGACTAGAGGTCCAAAAGCCTTAAGCCAGGATCGAAACCTGACCGATTTGGTATCAATCGGAGTTTATATATTTTATGCATATATATGTAAGTCTGTACACGTCCGCCGGGAGCAAGTGGCAGGTTGTTGAATTTATTATCATCTAAATGAAGATCGTAGCAATGGTGAATAACGTAGAGTGTAATGGTCGCTTCCTGTGTTTTGGTGCAATGGCCGACACTCGATTGTCATTGGGGAAGCGCGTTCCTTCAATATCATGGAGCGATCTGCGTTCTGTTCGCGACAACTACTGAAGCAACTCAATCTGTTGGCGGGAACAGATGTTCTATTATGACTCTGTCGTTACTCTATGATTTATGAGACACTAATAGAAGGAATTGTTTGCCCCTATTTCTTACGTTTCCGTCATTTCTTTAGATTTTGTTCTGCACATGTTTTTTTACTTTTCTTTTTTGTTTTGTTTTGTTTGGTTGTTCGTGTTTTGTGTGGGTGGCCGTATTTCTCATATATACATATTTATGTATACACGTTCATGCATATTTACATAGATATATTCATGCAGGTATACACAAACACACACAGACACACATATTCCACTCAGTCCAAATCTATCTATCTATCTATCTATCTATCTATCTATCTATCTATGTGAACAGCTTTGTGTGTTCATATCTCTCTCTATCTATGTTCACATTTATCGATGTCTGTGTTCATGTCTCTATATATCTATCTATGTCTGTTCCGATCTGTGTCTGTCTGTTTCTATCTATCTATCTATCTATCTATCTATCTATCTATCTATCTATCTATCTATCTCTGTTCATATCTCTATCTATCTATCTATCTATCTATCTATCTATCTCTGTTCATATCTATCTATCTATCTATCTATCTATCTATCTATCTATCTATCTCTGTTCATATCTATCTATGTCTATTTCTATCTATCTATCTATCTATCTATCTATCTATCTATCTATCTCTGTTCATATCTATCTATGTCTATTTCTATCTATCTATCTATCTATCTATGTCTATTCACATCTATCTATCTATCTATCTATCTATCTATCTATCTATCAATCTATCTATCTATCTGAGTACATTCATATCTATCTATCTATCTATCTATCTATCTATCTATCTATCTATCTATGCTTGTTCATATCTCTGTCTATTTCTATCTATCTATCTATCTATCTATCTATCTATCTATCTATGTCTATTCAAATCTATCTATCTATCTATCTGAGTACATATCTATCTATCTATCTATCTATCTATCTATCTATCTATGTCTATTCAAATCTATCTATCTATCTATCTATCTATCTATCTATCTATCTGAGTACATATCTATCTATCTATCTATCTATCTATCTATCTATCTATGTCTGTTCGCATTTATGTCTGTATGTTCATATCTATCTATCTATCTATCTATCTATCTATCTATCTATATATCTATCTAAGTACATTCATATCTATCTATCTATCTATCTATCTATCTATCTATCTATCTATCTATCTATCTATCTATCAATGCTTGTTCATATCTATCTATGTCTATTTCTATCTATCTATCCATCTATGTTTATTCAAATCTATCTATCTATCTATCTATCTATCTATCTATCTATCTATCTATCTATCTATCTATGTCTGAAAACGGAGTCTTAAGCGTAAAAGTAAAAGCGAAAGAAAATTAATTTTTCAAAATATGACATTGAGGAAAAGTGGAATGAATAAAAAAAGTCAATAATGCTGAGAGAGGAAAGAAATATTTCAAAGGAAAGAAAGATAATGACATTTTGGAGCGTTAAAAATGACGGATAATTTGTGACGGTTTATAATCTCGTATCTGAGAACAAATTGTCAGCGATGTCGGTTCGGTTTTCACTTATACTTGTTTTTTTCTATCTTAAACAATGAAATTAATAACCACCCCGCCCTAAATCGAGAAGTTCTAAAGAAATAATTCTGTCTTCCAACTGGAATCGAACCTGTATACTTTTTCATCATGAAAACGTCCCCGTAGCCGAACCGTCCTAAGTGTATGGACTTTTAAAATACATGGTATTTACTCTGTCTCCCCACTGAGACGAGAAGTGGCACAAGGTCTTTTTTAAGGTGGGTGACCTGAGCGCGAGCACCCGGGCAAGGAACAAAAATTGACCACAGCCACCGTAACCGTCCGTTGCGCTGGCCTCGGTGCGAGAACTGATCCTCTCTCTGGTGCCATGGAAAGGCGCGGCCTCTTGCAACTGTTCCCCAGGGCTGGGCACCTCTCATTATAATTTTCCTCAGTTGCAACTCTGTCCTTTGACAGAAAAACCACTGAGCACACTCTGCCCACACACGGAGACGCAACTGAGAGATGATAAGTAACGTGCCAGAAACCATTCAAAAGAGTAATTTACACGTTATATTGATTTTCTAAGCGTTGCTTAGATGTGGCACAAGGCCGAAAGTAGGGAGCACCAAGTGAAGGTCGGACTCACTACTTTGTTGTAATTGTTCTAGCGAGACAAGCTTGCTAACCATTACGCCGACTAGGAGGTGCACTTGTGATTTTCCAAGTGTAGATTAGATGTGGCACAAGGCCGAAAGTATGGGGCACCCAGTGAGGACCGAACTCACTTATCAGTCGTAACTGTTTTAGCGAAACAAGCTTGCCAACCATTACACCACGCCGAAGTGCACAACCCTTTAAAATACGTTGATTAGAAAAATATTTCAATTTAATAATACAATCGTAAAAAAGTAGGTACCTCCACGAAAATCGCGATACCTGAGGTTTAAAATGAAACTTTTAAATGAAATACATTTCTTGAAGTTTTTATTTTAATTTTAACTACAAGCCAATCGATTATATTTAATATTTTTTAATAATCAGTATTCTTATGTGTCTATATCTCTGAGATGAGGTATTATGATAAACTTACATTATTCGGACTATATTCACAACGTTTCGGCAGTTGTATGCTCTGGCCTTCTTCGGGTGTTTGTAATTTCGAACCGAACCCTTTATTTCGTCCACCGGGTTAGGTTCTTCTAGTTCCACGTGCCATGCCTTTTCCAAATTGTCTCAGTTATTTCCCTTTAACTCAACTCTCCAAGTTTTGGTTCATCACTGGCGTGGTATTGAACACGCATCTCTTTCGGTCTAGTCACTGAATCTACTCAACATCTTTATCTACTGGGCCCTATGTCCATAAATGGGGATTGTTTTATCATGGGATGCTCTTTTTTAGAAACATTTTGGAGGTACCTGGAAAAATGACTTTAAATGACGGCATATTTCGATTTTACTGTTACTTATTAGATGTTTGGGCACCTCGAGGCGGTGTAATGGTTAGCAAGCTCGCCTCGCTAGAAGAATTCCAACAAAGTAGTGAGTCCGATCCTCACTGGGTGCTCCCTACTTTCGGCCTTTTGCCACATCTAAGCCACGCTTGGAAAATCACTGCTCAGTAGATGTTGCCAGACATAAATGAACATTAGTATATTTCGTTTGCGCATCTATACTTTAATTCATGACCTAAAAATGTTTTTGCAATGTTACGACAAAGAAAAACTAAAACAAAAAATCGTCGAAGTGTTTAATTTACTGTTAAACACAGTAAATTTGATATTATTGACACAGAAAATCTGAGTAAAAAAAAACAAAAAAAAATCGAGCGGAATCATTGTTTTATCGCTTATCGTATTAGAATCCTGTGTATGGAGAAATTCTTCGAATTGACGTAACGCTGCCCCCACAGTTACTTATAGACTACCAGATTTGAAATTAGGTTTAGCTATTTTCCGGAAAATATGAAGAGTAAAGAAAAAAATTGATGTTTTTTTTGGTTTGTTTTTACCACAGAATCTTTTATTTTTGAGTTAAATTTAGTTTGGTCAATTTTCGGCATTCAATTTGTATGTTATATAATAGCGAACGAAAATGGATTTCCTGTCGTCAGTCAATCGAGAAAAATTACAGACAGAAGCTGACTATAATATGTCATATGTAATCGGCTTAATAATGATTTCTTTTTCTGTCGAAATACATTGCAAATCGAGAAGATGTGGATTGGCAATGTGGGTGTAACACGGTCCGGTCCCTTCTCTGCTGGTGGTCAGCCGTTTCGGAACACATGTGATTTTATTAACCAATGAGAAACCGCCTAACATCATCTGACCAATCTCTCAATATAGGAACAGACGAATTTTACAAACCCAACAACGGTAAACGAGGAAGAGTGCTCCAAACTGTTCAACTGTCGAACTCTCTGCCTTGACCAGAGAGGAACTCGGACGAGGCTTTGCCGAAGGGCAGAGTTTCGGCCACTGCGGTACAATGACCCTGGACCCGTTTATGCGAGTTCTGAACGAATATTTTTGGCCAAGCCTACTGGCTCGGATAACCCACTGTAAACTCGGCCTTGTGCCGCATACATCCCGCGTCGAGGGGTGGCTGTTAAATATTAACAACGGTAAACATGAGTGAGTAAAAACGTAAAATGCGCTGGAAATTAGGGAAAAGCGATTGACAGTGGTGAAGAGAATAGTGATATTATATATATATATATATATATATATATATATATATATAATTGGCTTACTATTTAGACAGACAGATAGACACGGATTAAGAATATGGAAGAAAGGGATAGTCTGTGCAGGGGAATCACTACTGAGATAACAGAACAATTATATGTAAAACTATCTTAAAGGCCGCACGCCGTGCGGACTTTTAAGCCAGCTTCTTGAATTTTGGAGATATTTTAAAGTAAATTTATAACAAAGATTTTTAAATTCACAAAGTCTTTGCGTTACTTTAATGCTAATATACATGAAAAACTTTTAACATCATTGATTTTTTCAGTTATTTTAAAATTTGAATGTTTAATTGTTCCCTGCTAATCATCATCATCAAAATTGTTTCGATTTGAGGTCATGAATTAACCTGTTATCTCGTCATCAGTGTCATTGTCTTCGCTAATAATTTGCCAGTCTTCTCTGTCCTCTCGATTCGTTGCAGATCTTCCTTGATTGTAAATTCTCCAAAGAAAAAATGGGATCTTTGTATGTCTCGGTTCAGCGTTGTGACGATGGTGGTTTTTGGATGACCCCGGAACTTTTTGAAGTCAGTCTTTTCAAAGGAAAACTACATGGGTTTGTTATGTGAGCATTCTGGATCCATTCTGTTTGTTGACATTCGTATATTTCTTCTTGAACAGTGATCTGTATTACAGAGACACTGTCTGATACTTTCCAACATCGATGTACATTATTCCTCCATTTTCTCTTGACATCAAATCTGTTTCCATAATGTTTGCATTCTGTCTCTAAACATAACAGCTGGTGTTTGCTTTGCTGATGTTACTGTTCAGACCAGGTCCAATTTTTCATTTTCCGTATATTGTCTTTCTCAGTATGCAAAAATAAGTAGTTATTGCGTAGCATAACTGGAGTAGCCATTACCTACACCGCCAACATCAAAGACTTTCGTTTCCTAAAATTGTTCTCTTTGTAGTTATGCAACCATCATCATCATCATCATCATCATCATCATCATCATCATCATCATCATCATCATCATCATCATCATCAAAACTGTTTCGATTTGAGGTCATGAATTAACATGTTCTCTCATCTTCAATGACATTGTAGACTGATTCGACAATAGCTTGCCAGCCTTCTTTGTCCTCTGCGAATTTGCGGATTCGTTGCAAATCTTCCTTGATTGTAAATTCTCCAAAGGAAAAGTGGGATCTTTCTGCCTTGTTCTTTGAATGTCTCGTTTCATCGTTGTGGCTATCGTGGTTCTTGAATGACCTCAGAACGTTTTGAAGTCAGTCTTTTCAAAGTAAAAATCCATGGGTTTGTTAACTGGACATTCTGGATACATTGGCATTCGTATATATTTTTTTCTTGAACAGTCAGCTGTAACGGCCTGATACTTTCCAATATCGATGTACATCATTCCCCCATTTTCTCTTGACAACAACAACCGTTACCATAATGTTTGCATTCTGTTTCTAAACATATCAGCTGGTGTTTGTTTTTACCGATCTTACTGTTCAGACCAGGTTCAATTTTCATTTTCCGAATATTTCTCAGTATGCAACATCTTAAATCCGGATACAAATCCCTAAACAGAATGTTCAAGCACCAGATAAGTGGCAGATCATCGTGATTCCAAAATGGTATAATATGACTATGTAGAGCAAGTGCGGCTCGAATTAAAGGGTTTTCAGACACACAGACAGACAGATATCGCTGTTTATTTTTTAGATATTAAAGCGCAATGTGCCGTGTCCCTCCAGCATGTTGGCTATCATGGTTCTCCGCAATTTCCTGTCCTTTGGAGCACTTAATAAATTTTGTCTTTTTGTTATCTCTCTTAAACCTTTTTCCTCCATTTATTTACTCAAACTTCTTCTTCCTCTTCTTCCTCTTCTTCCTCTTCTTCTTCTATATGTCGTGTCACTTCAGGGCGTTGGCGATCATGGCTCTCCACAATTTCTTCTCCTTTGTAAGTTTTAATAAATTTTGTTTTTTTGATATTTCTCATTAACCTTGATTTTGCATCCATTTCCTCAAGCTTATTCTTATTCTTCTATGTATCGTGTCCCTTCAGGACGTAGGCGGACATGGCTCTCCACTCTTTCCTGTCCTTTGTAGCTCTCAATAAATTTCGTTTTTCTTATCTCTCTTAAAACTTGTTCTCCTATTCATTTACTCAAGCTTATTCGTCTTACTATTTGTGTAGTCACCATTCAGGACGTTAGCGATCATGGCTCTCCACAGTTTCCTCTCCTGTTACTGTTATAGTTTGCTGTCTTTCCTGTGAGCATCAGATTTTCAAAGTCCTCTTTCGTTATTGTGTAATTTAGAAATGTCAACTGTCTCTTCCTGATGTTAAGTATAAATTTCCATTTTCTTTTCATTTTCTCTAAATCCTTTTCTCTAAATCTTTGTTTAGGCCATGGTATCCTCAGCATCTTCCTGTCGAACCAGATTCCTGTTGTTTCAGATCTACACCTGTGAGAAGACTCTCCAGCATTCACTGTCATATAGGACGGGGGATATTACAGTGAAACCATTACTAACTAAAGAAGGAAACCATATTTAAAATGCAAATGATTTGCCGATAATAGAAAATGCATTAAAATATGACTGATAAAGTAGAGTTATTGGTAAAATAAAAAAGGATTTTACTATGAACAACATTCTAAGTAATTTTACTATAGTGATAAACCCAGATTAGGTTTTTAGTAATTTACATAACTTTAACCAGTGGAGTATGTACCCTTGGAGTTGACAAACTGTGTAAATACGGGGAAGTAGTTGGGTAGCAAATGACCGGGTATTGAGAGTTTTTTAACCTTAGAACATTAACCATGGGTATATAGTACCCAGCGCAAATTTTCGTATTTTTAATTACAATTTTCAGTACCTGATTTTCTTACCTAATTACTATGTTTTTCAGTTCCTATTAATGTTACCTCAAAGTACAAAGTTTGAAGTGCCTGCATGTAAAATATTTCAAATAAAGATTTATATTTAATTTTTTTTTTCCTATTTTCAAAATCGGGTATGATATACCCATGGTTAGTAGTGGTGTAACTTTATTTGATGGTTCGTGTTCTAGGGTTAAAGTTTGACGGATGAGGCAGCCAAGGTGACTTGGGCGTCACATCTAAATAATTGGGAACACTCTCTCTTTGAAAACTTCTGAGAGAACTGGGTAATCCATCCTGATGTTATTCTTCACTGGTTCCCAACTGCATTTGATCAAAGTCTGTCACGATATCGAAGATATTTTAGCTCCAAAGCATGAGCCTGGTATACTGTTATGACTTGCATATCGGGCTTCGTATATTTTTACCCTCCATAATAATAATAATAATAATAATAATAATAATAATAAATGAAGGAGAAGGTAAGAAAGGAGTACTACAGGCGTGTACATCTGGTACTAAATACCGAGCTAAACTAAAAAAAACAATATCAGCCATAAACACCTTGGCTGTCCCTGTGGTGCAATACAGCTTTAACGTCCTTAACTAGACCATAGCTGAAATTAAGCGAACGGATGCCAAAACGAGAAAGCTCCTCACTTGCTACCGCATGTATCATCCCAAAGCTGATGTTGATCGTCTGTATGTGCCCAGATCCAAAGGAGGCAGAGGATTAGTTCAACTAGAACTGTCCTACAAGACTACAGCAATTGGCCTCCAAAGATACTTGAAAACTACGGAAGACTGGATGATGGTATGTGTCAAGGAACATGAAAGTAGTAAGCATCTTTACTTCGCAATAAAGGAAGCCAACACACTGACACAACAATCAAAGCCAACCGCCCAGACATTGTTATTAAAGACCACAAACAAAAAAAAGTGCCTCCTTATTGATATGGCAGTCTCTGCAGACTGCAATATATCTTTGAAGATATTCAAAAAGCAGTCAAAATACAAGGACCTTGAAATCGAAATCTCAAAAATGTGGCACATGGGAACAATCAACAATCCCTGTTGTAGTTGGAGCCCTAGGCTTGGTTGGAAAAGATTCCAGTAGACTAATTGAAGGGATTCCTGGAAGTCCATGTCTCAAAGAGATACAAAAAATTGTTCTGACAAGTACAGCCCACACTTTACAAAGGACTTTATCTATGTAATTATTTTTTATTTTTCAGTGGAAAATGTCATGATAACATTTCTAAGCTTAGGTCCCTTGGCGGGACCCGGAAAGAAATGTGTAAACGCCAGATATCAAAGGAAATAATAATAATAATAATAATAATAATAATAATAATAATAATAATAATATAACTAGCAGCCATACCCAGCTGGTCGATCAGAAAAACCGTTCAATTAGAATGGAGGAAAACAGCATCATGTTTTGATGTAACAGAGTCTATCTTCTTCAATTACTTTAAATTTGTTTCATTAAAAAAACATTTTGAATTAATGCAGTTACTGATATAACAGAATTAGTATCTATTCAATCGAAATTAGCCGAGGACATGAAGGGGTAAAACAGATAACATGAAAGCCCACTTCAGACCATAATTATTTTGGAGTTTTTGAAATTCAATTCGTCAGTGTGTTAACAGGGATAGAAAAGAAGATGCATTTATAAAGCAATTGTTAAGTTTGATGAAAATTGATTGAAAGATCAACGAAAAATAAGAAAGTAACCAGTAAAAATTCTTTGTTATTTACGCGGGTCTTCATTATATGGGTGGACTCAATTCTCAAGTTAAATGACTGTAAAACAATCAACATATTGTTGGATACAATCGAGAGAAGTTTGTATTAGATTGTTTGAAAATTGAGGAAGATTTTTATTTAAGATTTGCGTTGAAATCGATTTGTGTTGAAATCGATTTGTGTTGAAATCGATTTTTAGTTTTTCGCGGTTTTTCGTTAGACGCAATGGCATAGGAATAAAAATGAGGTAACTTTGAGTTCGTCATGATGTAAATAACCAACATACCGATTCTGGACGAAATCAGAGGAAAAAGTTGAATATATCGATTTTAATCGGCTTTATCGATTATTGATTTTTTAAAAATTATCGATGTTTATGCTAAGAACATATCTCTTACATTGTACAATGTACCTGCCAAGTTTGATCAAAATCATTTGGATCTCGAGTGAAAAGGCATCACACAGACAGACACACACACACAGACATCCTCTGTTTTATATACATATACAGATAATAATAATAATAATAATAATAATAATAATAATAATAATAATAATAATAATAATAGACAGTGATGGCCGAAAATGCAGATTCTGTGATAAATATCCAGAAACCATTGATCATCTTATATCAGGTTGCACGGTGTTGGCACCCACTGAATGTAAAACACGGCATGACAGAGTGGGCCAATATCTGCACTGGAAAATATGCAACTTTTAAGGAAAGGAAACTGAAAGAAACTGGTATGAACACCACCCAGACCTGCTCACGAAGATAGGACCTGTTACAATTCTATGGGACTACACAATACACACTGACAGGACAATCAAAGCCAATCGCCCAGACATTGTTATTAAAGACCACAAACAAAATAAGTGCCTCCTTATTGATATGGCAGTCCCTGCAGACTGCAATGTATCTTTGAAGATATTCGAAAAGCT
Organism: Acanthosepion esculentum; assembly: GCA_964036315.1. NCBI lineage: Eukaryota > Metazoa > Mollusca > Cephalopoda > Sepiida > Sepiidae > Acanthosepion > Acanthosepion esculentum. The sequence goes on along the minus strand of OZ038508.1, from coordinate 14,089,969 downwards.
GTCAAAATACAAGGACCTTGAAATAGAAATCTCAAACATGTGGCACAAGGGAACATCAACAATCCCTGTTGTAGTTGGAGCCCTAGGCTTGGTTGGAAAGGATTCCAGTAGACTAATTGAAGGGATTCCTGGAAGTCCATGCCTCAAAGAGATAAAAAAAATTGTACAGCCCACACTTTACGAAGGGCTTTATCTATGTAATTTTTTTTTGTTTTGTTTTTCCAGTGGAAAGTGTCATGATGGCATTTCTAACCTTAGGTCCCTGGGCGGGATCCGGAAAGAAATGTGTAAACGCCAGATATCAAAGAAAATAAAAATAATAATAATAATAATAATAATAATAAAATCCCAGTTCTAAATATAAGGCCTACATTAAATCGTGGCCACTGATTATCAGTTTCTAATTTACGATTTTTTTATTGTTTGATTGCAAGTATAGGAGGAAGAAAATATATAGCAAAGATGCTGTTAAGTTTTCGAGTTTGGGATGGAAAAGTAAGATAGACGGAAAGAAAGAAAGAAAGAAAGAATGAAAGAAAGAAAGAAAGAAAAAAGAATGAAAGAAAGAAATGGAAGATAAAGAAGACTATAACATTCCCATGATTTTAATATCTGCTTCAGTGAATTGAAAAACCTTGTCACTTTTGTATCTTTTCATTTGTACCCTCTTACTTCTTCATTTATGAAACTACTCTCAAATCTTGTTAACGTTGTTAAGCTAAAATATCTAACGATGCAACAGAAGCATATCCACGGGTATTTTATAGTCGTGTAACTCATAAGGAGCTTATTCAATCATTGACTTAAGAATTAAGATTCATCAGAAGCTTCAGATAAGAAAACAGTGAAATTTAGAACTTGCTAATTATTATTATTGTTTTTGCTGATGATAATGATGATGATGATAGATGGTGATGATGACGTAGAAAATAAATTTCTTGCAAAATATACCGGAAGTCTCCAAACAGATAAATCTGCAATGTCTCCAAAAAAAGTATACCTATATATTGCATTTTTACTTACATTGGTTTGCGCACAGAATAGAGGAGCCTAATTATTCCCTATGCTTATTCGATGTGACAGAGATTGTTTCAATTATCAACACAGCTGATTATTACAATCATCATCATTATTATTATTGGCATTAATGTTCATTGTCTTTCTTATTTGTTTCTTGTTATTGCAATTGAACAGAGAAGCAATCAAGTCGTTTTATCTAAAAGCCAAAGCGAGGCGCAGGTGAAGGTGTCAATATATAATTCTTTTACTGCTAAACACTTGCGACA
>OZ038508.1:14016183-14081183 GCA_964036315.1 Acanthosepion esculentum | reverse complement strand
AGAAAGAGAAAGAAGAAAAAAGAAGAGCAAGAATGAGAAAGAAAAGGAAAAGAATGAAGAAGTAAAGAGACAAAGGATAATTGAAACAGTGAGAAAGAGAAAGAAGAAATAAAGGAGAGAAAGAATGAGAAAGAAAAGAAAAAGAATGATGAATTAAAGAGACAAAGAATAATTGAAAATGAGAAAGAGGAAGAAGAAAAAAGAAGAGAAAGAATGAGAAAGAAAAGGAAAATAATGAAGAAGTAAAGAGACAGAGAATAATTGAAAGTGAGAAAGAGAAAGAAGAAAAAAGAAGAGAAAGAATGTGAAAGAAAATGAAAAGAATGAAGAAGTAAAGAGACAAAGAACAATTGAAAGTGAGAAAGAAAAAGAAGAAGAAAGAAGAGCAAGAATGAGAAAGAAAAGTAAAATAATGAAGAAGTAAAGAGACAGAGAATAATTGAAAGTGAGAAAGAGAAAGAAGAAAAAAGAAGAGAAAGAATGAGAAAGAAAATGAAAAGAATGAAGAAGTAAAGAGACAAAGAATAATTGAAAGTGAGAAAGAGAAAGAAGAATAAAGAAGAGAAAGAATGAGAAAGAAAAGGAAAAGAAGGAAGAAGTAAAGAGACAAATAATAATTGAAAGTGAGAAAGAGAAAGAAGAAAAAAGAAAGTGCAAGAATGAGAAAGAAAAGGAAAAGAATGAAGAAGTAAAGAGACAAAGGATAATTGAAACAGTGAGAAAGAGAAAGAAGAAAAAAGAAGAGCAAGAATGAGAAAGAAAAGGAAAAGAATGAAGAAGTAAAGAGACAAAGGATAATTGAAACAGTGTGAAAGAGAAAGAAGAAAAAAGAAGAGCAAGAATGAGAAAGAAAAGGAAAAGAATGAAGAAGTAAAGAGACAAAGGATAATTGAAACAGTGAGAAAGAGAAAGAAGAAAAAAGAAGAGCAAGAATGAGAAAGAAAAGGAAAAGAATGAAGAAGTAAAGAGACAAAGGATAATTGAAACAGTGAGAAAGAGAAAGAAGAAAAAAGAAGAGCAAGAATGAGAAAGAAAAGGAAAAGAATGAAGAAGTAAAGAGACAAAGGATAATTGAAACAGTGAGAAAGAGAAAGAAGAAAAAAGAAGAGCAAGAATGAGAAAGAAAAGGAAAAGAATGAAGAAGTAAAGAGACAAAGGATAATTGAAACAGTGAGAAAGAGAAAGAAGAAAAAAGAAGAGCAAGAATGAGAAAGAAAAGGAAAAGAATGAAGAAGTAAAGAGACAAAGGATAATTGAAACAGTGAGAAAGAGAAAGAAGAAAAAAGAAGAGCAAGAATGAGAAAGAAAAGGAAAAGAATGAAGAAGTAAAGAGACAAAGGATAATTGAAACAGTGAGAAAGAGAAAGAAGAAAAAAGAAGAGCAAGAATGAGAAAGAAAAGGAAAAGAATGAAGAAGTAAAGAGACAAAGGATAATTGAAACAGTGAGAAAGAGAAAGAAGAAAAAAGAAGAGCAAGAATGAGAAAGAAAAGGAAAAGAATGAAGAAGTAAAGAGACAAAGGATAATTGAAACAGTGAGAAAGAGAAAGAAGAAAAAAGAAGAGCAAGAATGAGAAAGAAAAGGAAAAGAATGAAGAAGTAAAGAGACAAAGGATAATTGAAACAGTGAGAAAGAGAAAGAAGAAAAAAGAAGAGCAAGAATGAGAAAGAAAAGGAAAAGAATGAAGAAGTAAAGAGACAAAGGATAATTGAAACAGTGAGAAAGAGAAAGAAGAAAAAAGAAGAGCAAGAATGAGAAATGTTGTGTAGGATCCACCTAATCTGCATAGGTGACTACCAACTATATAAATAGTGGTTGGTACCGGAAGAGAGAAGTGGAATCACGAGATCCAACTAGAGACTCTGATCGACTGCGACTAGTCAACACATTCTCCAGGAACGTCTTCCCAGAAATATACAGAAATACTATATGTACTTATTGTGTACACTTTCTTGTTATAATACATTCTTGTTCCAAGTACATTTTGTGTTGCATTATTATTCCATGCAATAGGCGAGATTCAACATTGAGTCAAGACTCAACAATGGCGACGAAGTAGAACGAACCATACGTCAAGTTTCAACAATGGCGACGAAGTTGAACGAACCATACGTCAAGTTTCAACAATGGCGACGAAGTTGAACGAACCATACGTCAAGTTTCAACAATGGCCACAAAGTAGAATGAACCATACGCCAAGTTTCAACAATGGCAAAGAAGAAGAACGAACCATAAGGAAAGAAGAAAGAATTAATAGTGAGATTTTTCAACAATTGGGACAAGTCATTGAAGAACCCAGGCTGAAAAAAAAAAACTATTAATTCAAAGTCCAACGTTAACGTAACGACGAAGGATTCTAAACTTCTGGATATGTAGAACTCGTTAAAAGACGACTAAGCATAAAGGAACGTTCACTCAGAAAAATTTAAAGGTGTCGTAAACGAATAACGGTAATTTTAAATTAAAAAATTATCTTCACCGAGACACCCTCTAAAAAGAAAAATTGGCCGACTACAAAAACATGCATGGATTAAAAGGAGCACAAATACACCGTGTCGACTTTGAAAGGTAACAAACTTTAAAAAATTATTTTTTTTTAAATTATTTGTTCAACAATATAGTGATTAATTACCTCTGATGAGAAAATCAGACGTTGTCATTGAAATACGCGAACAGAAGTCGAAAACGAAAAAAAAAAGTCCGACGCTCTCTGTTCACGAAAAAAAAAAATACCAAAGTTGATTAGCACGGGCGTGAATGTAAAAGCAAGTCATAAAATATAAAAGTCGTACGTTGTTTCGATTTTTTGGTCAGCTTATATGATATTCGTAGATACACAAATTAAAAGTATATTCCTTGTTGCATGAACACTATCAGCTAAAAATGGATGAACTATCCAAAGTCATATCTGAATTATTCAAATCCCAGCAGGAACAGTTTGCCTTATTAATAAGGGAACAACAGATAGCACAGCATAAATATCAAGAGAAACTAGATGAAAGACAACAAGAACAGATAGCGCTGCAAAAATATCAGGATAAACAAGATGAAAGACTTTTGAAAATTCAAAAGTTAATACTGGAGAAATTAAACAACTATGAGGCAAATGAGGAAAATTCTTCATATTCTAATAACACCATATTTAATTCGCTGGAAACTTTCAACTATGTGCCAGACGAAGAAAAAACTTTTGAAGCGTACTTTAAACGATATGAAGATATTTTCTACACAGACTGTGAAAACTGGTCGAATTCAAGAAAAGTCAGTCTATTACTAAGAAAGCTAGGTACAGCAGAACATAGCAAATTTGTAGATTTTATTCTACCGAGAAAAACAACTGAATTGGAATTCTCGGAAACAGTGAAATTGCTAAAAGAGCTGTTTGGAGCAAATATGTCGCTTTGGCATAAGCGATGGTTATGCATGAATGTCTCTAAATCCGACGATCAGGATTACTTAAAATATGCATCTGTAGTGAATAGACATTGTGACAATTTCAGATTAGCAGAGATTACGGTTGAAGAATTCAAGTGCTTAATTTTTGCTCAAGGACTGGTATCCAGTAAGAGTGCAGAAATAAGACGTAGAGTTTTGTCTAAACTCGAATCTGAACAAGGCCTTACCCTGCAAAAGTTAGCAGAGGAGTGTCAACGGGCCGTAAGTTTAAAAAAAGAGTCGCAAAAAATCGAAGAAGCTGGTATTGCTTATATTAAAAAAATAAAAAAGCAGTCAAAGTACCCAGTAGAGAAAAATTGGAGAAAAAATTCAGCGTATTTCAATAATAGACAAGAAAATAAAAAGAACGAAAATAAAAAAGTCCCACCATATAATTGCAGACGTTGTAACGAAAGACATTGGGAGGTAAATTGCCCATATAGAAATAAGAAATGTTTCGTGTGCCAAAAGAATGGTCACAAAGGATCTTGTAAAACGAAAAAATGCAAGAACCGAATTAGACAAACAAATTCGAATATCAAATCAGATAGAGATTTGAGGAAATATGTGACGACTGAAATATTAAAAAAGAATATCAAATTTCAACTCTATTCAGGCTCAGATTTAACAATAATGAACGATAAAACATGGAAAATTTTAAAAAGGCCTACAATAATGAAGTCAACGAAACTCGCTCGAACGGTAACTGGAAAGCAAATTAACTTCGAAGGCGAGGTTGTACTTCCAATGAAATTGAATGGGATCGTTAAAAAAATAAAAGTTTTCATTCTGAGAAATGGAGAAAACTTGTTGGGTACAGATTTTATTGAAACATTCGAATTGTGGGATAAACCGTTAAACTCATTCTGCAGAAAAGTAGAAAGTAATACGCAAACAAGACAGGACATTAAAGATGAATTAAAGAAAAAGTTTCCGGAAACTTTTACACCTGGTCTTGGAAGATGTAACAAATTTGAAGCTAAATTTGAATTAAAAGAAAATACTATGCCTATATTTAAAAAGAAACGTAACGTGTCTTTCGCAAGTGTAGAGAAAGTAGTAGTACCAAAAAAGTTGCAGAAAAGAATCCTACGGGACTTTCATATGGGTCACCCGGGGATTAATAGAACAAAAAGCTTAATGCGAAGCTTTGTATATTGGAAAGGAATGGATGTGAATATCGAAAACATGGTTCATCGATGTAAAGGGTGTGCGTTAGCAGCTAAGGCACCACCTATAGTACACAAACCATGGCCAAAGACGGATCATCCGTGGGAAAGATTACACATTGATTTCGCTGGTCCAGTAGAAGATTATTACTACTTAATAGTGGTAGATAGCTTTACAAAATGGCCGGAAGTACTACGCTGCAAAAAGCCTACGTCCAATACCACAACAACTTTTTTGCATGAACTATTTGCACGGTTCGGTGTGCCAGAGTGTATTGTGAGTGACAATGGTACACAATTCACTTCTGACGAATTTAAGGAATTTTGTGAGTTATATCAAATTAACCACATAACGACGCCGCCGTATCATCCGAGATCCAATGGACTCGCAGAAATTTTTGTAGATAAGTTAAAGCGCGCTCTGAAGAAAGCCTCAGGAGTTCCAACGGAAAAGGCGCTTCAGCAATTCCTACAAGTATACAGAATCACGCCTAACCAGAGAACACCATCAAACATGGCACCAGCTGAACTAATGTTCGCTAGGAAAGTTAAGTCAGTGTTTGACAAGCTTTTGCCAGGAAGAAATAGAATAGAACACTATGTATACAGCTAGAAAAAGATACACCCCCGGAGAGAAGGTCTTTTTCAAGTGCTATAGGAACAACATTGAGTTCTGGGAGCGAGGCATAGTGGACAAGAGAATCGGTGACCTGATTTACATAATAAAAGGGCCGAAGAATACTCATAAGAGGCACCAGAACCAACTCAAAAAATGCTACGTGTTAGAGCATGAAGAGAGTATACCGGATGAGGAGGAAGATCTCATTGATGTAATGTATGATACTTTTCAAGTAGAACCTCCGCAGAGTGCTCATGAACCGAGAAGATCCGGTAGGAAACGAAAGTTCACGGACCCATTGGACGTGAATCCAAAACGAAAAAGATATTGAAAAAAAAAAACAGAAATATATATGAACTATGCAAAGGGGATCTACAAAGGAATAACCATAATCATCATCCCATATAGAAGCCAGTGTGAAATCCAAAAGGATTCCAAGGCTTGGGAGGGGGTGTTGTGTAGGATCCACCTAATCTGCATAGGTGACTACCAACTATATAGTGGTTGGTACCGGAAGAGAGAAGTGGAATCACGAGATCCAACTAGAGACTCTGATCGACTGCGACTAGTCAACACATTCTCCAGGAACGTCTTCCCAGAAATATACAGAAATACTATATGTACTTATTGTGTACAGTTTCTTGTTATAATACATTCTTGTTCCAAGTACATTTTGTGTTGCATTATTATTCCATGCAATAGGCGAGATTCAACATTGAGTCAAGACTCAACAAGAAAGAAAAGGAAAAGAATGAAGAAGTAAAGAGACAGAGAATAATTGAAAGTAAGAAAGAGAAAGAAGAAAAAAAGAAGAGAAAGAATGAGAGAGAAAAGGAAAAGAATGAAGAAGTAAAGAGACAAAGGATAATTGAAACAGTGAGAAAGAGAAAGAAGAAAAAAGAAGAGCAAGAATGAGAAAGAAAAGGAAAAGAATGAAGAAGTAAAGACACAAAGGATAATTGAAACAGTGAGAAAGAGAAAGAAGAAAAAAGAAGAGCAAGAATGAGAAAGAAAAGGAAAAGAATGAAGAAGTAAAGAGACAGAGAATAATTGAAAGTGAGAAAGAGAAAGAAGAATAAGGAAGAGAAAGAATGTGAAAGAAAAGGAAAAGAATGAAGAAGTAAAGAGACAGAGAAAAATTGAAAGTGAGAAAGAGAAAGAAGAAATAAAGAATAGAAAGAATATGAAAGAAAAGGAAAATAATGAAGAAGTAAAGAGACAAAGGATAATTGAAACAGTGAGAAAGAGAAAAAAGAAGAGCAAGAATGAGAAAGAAAAGGAAAAGAATGAAGAAGTAAAGAGACAAAGGATAATTGAAACAGTGAGAAAGAGAAAGAAGAAAAAAGAAGAGCAAGAATGAGAAAGAAAAGGAAAAGAATGAAGAAGTAAAGAGACAAAGGATAATTGAAACAGTGAGAAAGAGAAAAAAGAAAAAAGAAGAGCAAGAATGAGAAAGAAAAGGAAAAGAATGAAGAAGTAAAGAGACAAAGGATAATTGAAACAGGGAGAAAGAGGAAGAAGAAAAAAGAAGAGCAAGAATGAGAAAGAAAAGGAAAAGAATGAAGAAGTAAAGAGACAGAGAATAATTGAAAGTGAGAAAGAGAAAGAAGAATAAGGAAGAGAAAGAATGAGAAAGAAAAGGAAAAGAATGAAGAAGTAAAGAGACAGAGAATAATGGAAAGTGAGAAAGAGAAAGAAGAAATAAAGAAGTGAAAGAATCAGAAAGAAAAGGAAAAGAATGAAGAAGTAAAGAGACAAAGGATAATTGAAAAAGTGAGAAAGAGAAAGAAGAAAAAAGAAGAGCAAGAATGAGAAAGAAAAGGAAAAGAATGAAGAAGTAAAGAGACAAAGGATAATTGAAACAGTGAGAAAGAGAAAGAAGAAAAAAGAAGACAAAGAATGAGAAAGAAAAGGAAAAGAATGAAGAAGTAAAGAGACAAAGGATAATTGAAACAGGGAGAAAGCGAAAGAATAAAAAAGAATAGCAAGAATGAGAAAGAAAAGGAAAAGAATGAAGAAGTAAAGAGACAGAGAATAATTGAAAGTGAGAAAGAGAAAGAAGAATAAGGAAGAGAAAGAATGAGAAAGAAAAGGAAAAGAATGAAGAAGTAAAGAGACAGAGAATAATGGAAAGTGAGAAAGAGAAAGAAGAAATAAAGAAGTGAAAGAATCAGAAAGAAAAGGAAAAGAATGAAGAAGTAAAGAGACAAAGGATAATTGAAAAAGTGAGAAAGAGAAAGAAGAAAAAAGAAGAGCAAGAATGAGAAAGAAAAGGAAAAGAATGAAGAAGTAAAGAGACAAAGGATAATTGAAACAGTGAGAAAGAGAAAGAAGAAAAAAGAAGACAAAGAATGAGAAAGAAAAGGAAAAGAATGAAGAAGTAATGAGACAAAGGATAATTGAAACAGTGAGAAAGAGAAAGAAGAAAAAAGAAGAGAAAGAATGAGAAAGAAAAGGAAAAGAATGAAGAAGTAAAGAGAGAGAGAATAATTGAAAGTGAGAAAGAGAAAGAAGAATAAGGAGGAGAAAGAATGAGAAAGAAAAGGAAAAGAATAAAGAAGTAAAGAGACAGAGAAAAATTGAAAGTGAGAAAGAGAAAGAAGAAATAAAGAATAGAAAGAATGAGAAAGAAAAGGAAAATAATGAAGAAGTAAAGAGACAAAGGATAGTTGAAACAGTGAGAAAGAGAAAGAAGAAAAAAGAAGAGCAAGAATGAGAAAGAAAAGGAAAAGAATGAAGAAGTAAAGAGACAAAGGATAATTGAAACAGTGAGAAATAGAAAGAAGAAAAAAGATGAGCAAGAATGAGAAAGAAAAGGAAAAGAATGAAGAAGTAAAGAGACAAAGGATAATTGAAACAATGAGAAAGAGAAAGAAGAAAAAAGAAGAACAAGAATGAGAAAGAAAAGGAAAAGAATGAAGAAGTAAAGAGACAAAGGATAATTGAAACAGGGAGAAAGCGAAAGAATAAAAAAGAATAGCAAGAATGAGAAAGAAAAGGAAAAGAATGAAGAAGTAAAGAGACAGAGAATAATTGAAAGTGAGAAAGAGAAAGAAGAATAAGGAAGAGAAAGAATGAGAAAGAAAAGGAAAAGAATGGAGAAGTAAAGAGACAGAGAATAATTGAATTTTAGAAAGAGAAAGAAGAAATAAAGAGAAAGAATGAGAAAGAAAAGGAATAGAATGAAGAAGTAAAGAGACAAAGGATAATTGAAACAGTGAGAAAGAGAAAGAAGAAAAAAGAAGAGCAAGAAGTAGAAAGAAAAGGAAAAGAATGAAGAAGTAAAGAGACAAAGAATAATTGAAAGAGTGAGAAAGAGAAAGAAGAAAAAAGAAGAGCAAGAATGAGAAAGAAAAGGAAAAGAATGAAGAAGTAAAGAGAGAGTGAATAATTGAAAGTGAGAAAGAGAAAGAAGAATAAGGAAGAGAAAGAATGAGAAAGAAAAGGAAAAGAATAAAGAAGTAAAGAGACAGAGAAAAATTGAAAGTGAGAAAGAGAAAGAAGAAATAAAGAATAGAAAGAATGAGAAAGAAAAGGAAAATAATGAAGAAGTAAAGAGACAAAGGATAGTTGAAACAGTGAGAAAGAGAAAGAAGAAAAAAGAAGAGCAAGAATGAGAAAGAAAAGGAAAAGAATGAAGAAGTAAAGAGACAAAGGATAATTGAAACAGTGAGAAATAGAAAGAAGAAAAAAGATGAGCAAGAATGAGAAAGAAAAGGAAAAGAATGAAGAAGTAAAGAGACAAAGGATAATTGAAACAATGAGAAAGAGAAAGAAGAAAAAAGAAGAACAAGAATGAGAAAGAAAAGGAAAAGAATGAAGAAGTAAAGAGACAAAGGATAATTGAAACAGGGAGAAAGCGAAAGAATAAAAAAGAATAGCAAGAATGAGAAAGAAAAGGAAAAGAATGAAGAAGTAAAGAGACAGAGAATAATTGAAAGTGAGAAAGAGAAAGAAGAATAAGGAAGAGAAAGAATGAGAAAGAAAAGGAAAAGAATGGAGAAGTAAAGAGACAGAGAATAATTGAATTTTAGAAAGAGAAAGATGAAATAAAGAGAAAGAATGAGAAAGAAAAGGAATAGAATGAAGAAGTAAAGAGACAAAGGATAATTGAAACAGTGAGAAAGAGAAAGAAGAAAAAAGAAGAGCAAGAAGTAGAAAGAAAAGGAAAAGAATGAAGAAGTAAAGAGACAAAGAATAATTGAAAGAGTGAGAAAGAGAAAGAAGAAAAAAGAAGAGCAAGAATGAGAAAGAAAAGGAAAAGGATGAAGAAGTAAAGAGACAAAGAATAATTGAAACAGTGAGAAAGAAAAAGAAGAAAAAAGAAGATCAAGAATGAGAAAGAAAAGGAAAAGAATGAAGAAGTAAAGAGACAAAGAATAATTGAAACAGTGAGAAAGAGAAAGAAGAAAAAAGAAGAGCAAGAATGAGAAAGAAAAGGAAAAGAATGAAGAAGTAAAGAGACAGAGAATAATTGAAAGTGAGAAAGAGAAAGAAGAATAAGGAAAGAAAGAATGAGAAAGAAAAGGAAAAGAATGAAGAAGTAAAGAGACAGAGAAAAATTGAAAGTGAGAAAGAGAAAGAAGAAATAAAGAATAGAAAGAATATGAAAGAAAAGGAAAATAATGAAGAAGTAAAGAGACAAAGGATAATTGAAACAGTGAGAAAGAGAAAAAAGAAAAAAGAAGAGCAAGAATGAGAAAGAAAAGGAAAATAATGAAGAATTAAAGAGACAAAGGATAATTGAAACAATGATAAAGAGAAAGAAGAAAAAAGAAGAGCAAGAATGAGAAAGAAAAGGAAAAGAATGAAGAAGTAAAGAGACAAAGGATAATTGAAACAGGGAGAAAGCGAAAGAATAAAAAAGAAGAGCAAGAATGAGAAAGAAAAGGAAAAGAATGAAGAAGTAAAGAGACAGAGAATAATTGAAAGTGAGAAAGAGAAAGAAGAATAAGGAAGAGAAAGAATGAGAAAGAAAAGGAAAAGAATGAAGAAGTAAAGAGACAGAGAATAATTGAATTTTAGAAAGAGAAAGAAGAAATAAAGAGAAAGAATGAGAAAGAAAAGGAATAGAATGAAGAAGTAAAGAGACAAAGGATAATTGAAAGTGAGAAAGAGAAAGAAGAATAAGGAAGAGAAAGAATGAGAAAGAAAAGGAAAAGAATGAAGAAGTAAAGAGACAGAGAATAATTGAATTTTAGAAAGAGAAAGAAGAAATAAAGAGAAAGAATGAGAAAGAAAAGGAAAAGAATGAAGAAGTAAAGAGACAGAGAATAATTGAAAGTGAGAAAGAGAAAGAAGAATAAGGAAGAGAAAGAATGTGAAAGAAAAGGAAAAGAATGAAGAAGTAAAGAGACAGAGAAAAATTGAAAGTGAGAAAGAGAAAGAAGAAATAAAGAATAGAAAGAATATGAAAGAAAAGGAAAATAATGAAGAAGTAAAGAGACAAAGGATAATTGAAACAGTGAGAAAGAGAAAAAAGAAAAAAGAAGAGCAAGAATGAGAAAGAAAAGGAAAAGAATGAAGAAGTAAAGAGACAAAGGATAATTGAAACAGTGAGAAAGAGAAAGAAGAAAAAAGAAGAGCAAGAATGAGAAAGAAAAGGAAAAGAATGAAGAAGTAAAGAGACAAAGGATAATTGAAACAGTGAGAAAGCGAAAGAAGAAAAAAGAAGAGCAAGAATGAGAAAGAAAAGGAAAAGAATGAAGAAGTAAAGAGACAGAGAATAATTGAAAGTGAGAAAGAGAAAGAAGAATAAGGAAGAGAAAGAATGAGAAAGAAAAGGAAAAGAATGAAGAAGTAAAGAGACAGAGAATAATGGAAAGTGAGAAAGAGAAAGAAGAAATAAAGAAGTGAAAGAATCAGAAAGAAAAGGAAAAGAATGAAGAAGTAAAGAGACAAAGGATAATTGAAACAGTGAGAAAGAGAAAGAAGAAAAAAGAAGACAAAGAATGAGAAAGAAAAGGAAAAGAATGAAGAAGTAATGAGACAAAGGATAATTGAAACAGTGAGAAAGAGAAAGAAGAAAAAAGAAGAGAAAGAATGAGAAAAAAAGGAAAAGAATGAAGAAGTAAAGAGAGAGAGAATAATTGAAAGTGAGAAAGAGAAAGAAGAATAAGGAAGAGAAAGAATGAGAAAGAAAAGGAAAAGAATAAAGAAGTAAAGAGACAGAGAAAAATTGAAAGTGAGAAAGAGAAAGAAGAAATAAAGAATAGAAAGAATGAGAAAGAAAAGGAAAATAATGAAGAAGTAAAGAGACAAAGGATAGTTGAAACAGTGAGAAAGAGAAAGAAGAAAAAAGAAGAGCAAGAATGAGAAAGAAAAGGAAAAGAATGAAGAAGTAAAGAGACAAAGGATAATTGAAACAGTGAGAAAGAGAAAGAAGAAAAAAGAAGAGCAAGAATGAGAAAGAAAAGGAAAAGAATGAAGAAGTAAAGAGACAAAGGATAATTGAAACAGGGAGAAAGCGAAAGAATAAAAAAGAATAGCAAGAATGAGAAAGAAAAGGAAAAGAATGAAGAAGTAAAGAGACAGAGAATAATTGAAAGTGAGAAAGAGTAAGAAGAATAAGGAAAGAAAGAATGAGAAAGAAAAGGAAAAGAATGAAGAAGTAAAGAGACAGAGAATAATTGAAAGTGAGAAAGAGAAAGAAGAATAAGGAAGAGAAAGAATGAGAAAGAAAAGGAATAGAATGAAGAAGTAAAGAGACAAAGGATAATTGAAAGTGAGAAAGAGAAAGAAGAATAAGGAAGAGAAAGAATGAGAAAGAAAAGGAAAAGAATGAAGAAGTAAAGAGACAGAGAATAATTGAATTTTAGAAAGAGAAAGAAGAAATAAAGAGAAAGAATGAGAAAGAAAAGGAAAAGAATGAAGAAGTAAAGAGACAGAGAATAATTGAAAGTGAGAAAGAGAAAGAAGAATAAGGAAGAGAAAGAATGTGAAAGAAAAGGAAAAGAATGAAGAAGTAAAGAGACAGAGAAAAATTGAAAGTGAGAAAGAGAAAGAAGAAATAAAGAATAGAAAGAATATGAAAGAAAAGGAAAATAATGAAGAAGTAAAGAGACAAAGGATAATTGAAACAGTGAGAAAGAGAAAAAAGAAAAAAGAAGAGCAAGAATGAGAAAGAAAAGGAAAAGAATGAAGAAGTAAAGAGACAAAGGATAATTGAAACAGTGAGAAAGAGAAAGAAGAAAAAAGAAGAGCAAGAATGAGAAAGAAAAGGAAAAGAATGAAGAAGTAAAGAGACAAAGGATAATTGAAACAGTGAGAAAGCGAAAGAAGAAAAAAGAAGAGCAAGAATGAGAAAGAAAAGGAAAAGAATGAAGAAGTAAAGAGACAGAGAATAATTGAAAGTGAGAAAGAGAAAGAAGAATAAGGAAGAGAAAGAATGAGAAAGAAAAGGAAAAGAATGAAGAAGTAAAGAGACAGAGAATAATGGAAAGTGAGAAAGAGAAAGAAGAAATAAAGAAGTGAAAGAATCAGAAAGAAAAGGAAAAGAATGAAGAAGTAAAGAGACAAAGGATAATTGAAACAGTGAGAAAGAGAAAGAAGAAAAAAGAAGACAAAGAATGAGAAAGAAAAGGAAAAGAATGAAGAAGTAATGAGACAAAGGATAATTGAAACAGTGAGAAAGAGAAAGAAGAAAAAAGAAGAGAAAGAATGAGAAAAAAAGGAAAAGAATGAAGAAGTAAAGAGAGAGAGAATAATTGAAAGTGAGAAAGAGAAAGAAGAATAAGGAAGAGAAAGAATGAGAAAGAAAAGGAAAAGAATAAAGAAGTAAAGAGACAGAGAAAAATTGAAAGTGAGAAAGAGAAAGAAGAAATAAAGAATAGAAAGAATGAGAAAGAAAAGGAAAATAATGAAGAAGTAAAGAGACAAAGGATAGTTGAAACAGTGAGAAAGAGAAAGAAGAAAAAAGAAGAGCAAGAATGAGAAAGAAAAGGAAAAGAATGAAGAAGTAAAGAGACAAAGGATAATTGAAACAGTGAGAAAGAGAAAGAAGAAAAAAGAAGAGCAAGAATGAGAAAGAAAAGGAAAAGAATGAAGAAGTAAAGAGACAAAGGATAATTGAAACAGGGAGAAAGCGAAAGAATAAAAAAGAATAGCAAGAATGAGAAAGAAAAGGAAAAGAATGAAGAAGTAAAGAGACAGAGAATAATTGAAAGTGAGAAAGAGTAAGAAGAATAAGGAAAGAAAGAATGAGAAAGAAAAGGAAAAGAATGAAGAAGTAAAGAGACAGAGAATAATTGAAAGTGAGAAAGAGAAAGAAGAATAAGGAAGAGAAAGAATGAGAAAGAAAAGGAAAAGAATGAAGAAGTAAAGAGACAGAGAAAAATTGAAAGTGAGAAAGAGAAAGAAGAAATAAAGAATAGAAAGAATGAGAAAGAAAAGGAAAATAATGAAGAAGTAAAGAGACAAAGGATAGTTGAAACAGTGAGAAAGAAAAAGAAGAAAAAAGAAGAGCAAGAATGAGAAAGAAAAAGGAAAAGAATGAAGAAGTAAAGTGACAAAGGATAATTGAAACAGTGAGAAAGAGAAAGAAGAAAAAAGAAGAGCAAGAATGAGAAAGAAAAGGAAAAGAATGAAGAAGTAAAGAGACAAAGGATAATTGAAACAGGGAGAAAGCGAAAGAAGAAAAAAGAAGAGCAAGAATGAGAAAGAAAAGGAAAAGAATGAAGAAGTAAAGAGACAGAGAATAATTGAAAGTGAGAAAGAGAAAGAAGAATAAGGAAGAGAAAGAATGAGAAAGAAAAGGAAAAGAATGAAGAAGTAAAGAGACAGAGAATAATTGAATTTTAGAAAGAGAAAGAAGAAATAAAGAAGAGAAAGAATGAGAAAGAAAAGGAATAGAATGAAGAAGTAAAGAGACAAAGGATAATTGAAACAGTGAGAAAGAGAAAGAAGAAAAAAGAAGAGCAAGAAGTAGAAAGAAAAGGAAAAGAATGAAGAAGTAAAGAGACAAAGGATAATTGAAACAGTGAGAAAGAGAAAGAAGAAAAAAGAAGAGCAAGAATGAGAAAGAAAAGGAAAAGGATGAAGAAGTAAAGAGACAAAGGATAATTGGAACAGTGAGAAAGAGAAAGAAGAAAAAAGAAGAGCAAGAAGTAGAAAGAAAAGGAAAAGAATGAAGAAGTAAAGAGACAAAGGATAATTGAAACAGTGAGAAAGAGAAAGAAGAAAAAAGAAGAGCAAGAATGAGAAAGAAAAGGAAAAGAATGAAGAAGTAAAGAGACAAAGAATAATTGAAACAGTGAGAAAGAGAAAGAAGAAAAAAGAAGAGCAAGAATGAGAAAGAAAAGGAAAAGAATGAAGAAGTAAAGAGACAAAGAATAATTGAAACAGTGAGAAAGAGAAAGAAGAAAAAAGAAGAGCAAGAATGAGAAAGAAAAGGAAAAGGATGAAGAAGTAAAGAGACAAAGGATAATTGAAACAGTGAGAAAGAGAAAGAAGAAAAAAGAAGAGCAAGAATGAGAAAGAAAAGGAAAAGAATGAAGAAGTAAAGAGACAAAGAATAATTGAAACAGTGAGAAAGAGAAAGAAGAAAAAAGAAGAGCAAGAATGAGAAAGAAAAGGAAAAGAATGAAGAAGTAAAGAGACAAAGAATAATTGAAACAGTGAGAAAGAGAAAGAAGAAAAAAGAAGAGCAAGAATGAGAAAGAAAAGGAAAAGAATGAAGAAGTAAAGAGACAAAGAATAATTGAAACAGTGAGAAAGAGAAAGAAGAAAAAAGAAGAGCAAGAATGAGAAAGAAAAGGAAAAGAATGAAGAAGTAAAGAGACAAAGAATAATTGAAACAGTGAGAAAGAGAAAGAAGAAAAAAGAAGAGCAAGAATGAGAAAGAAAAGGAATAGAATGAAGAAGTAAAGAGACAAAGGATAATTGAAACAGTGAGAAAGAGAAAGAAGAAAAAAGAAGAGCAAGAAGTAGAAAGAAAAGGAAAAGAATGAAGAAGTAAAGAGACAAAGGATAATTGAAACAGTGAGAAAGAGAAAGAAGAAAAAAGAAGAGCAAGAATGAGAAAGAAAAGGAAAAGAATGAAGAAGTAAAGAGACAAAGGATAATTGAAAGAGTGAGAAAGAGAAAGAAGAAAAAAGAAGAGAAAGAATAAGAAAGAAAAGGAAAAGGATGAAGAAGTAAAGAGACAAAGGATAATTGAAACAGTGAGAAAGAGAAAGAAGAAAAAAGAAGAGCAAGAATGAGAAAGAAAAGGAAAAGAATGAAGAAGTAAAGAGACAAAGGATAATTGAAACAGTGAGAAAGAGAAAGAAGAAAAAAGAAGAGCAAGAATGAGAAAGAAAAGGAAAAGAATGAAGAAGTAAAGAGACAAAGAATAATTGAAACAGTGAGAAAGAGAAAGAAGAAAAAAGAAGAGCAAGAATGAGAAAGAAAAGGAAAAGAATGAAGAAGTAAAGAGACAGAGAATAATTGAATTTTAGAAAGAGAAAGAAGAAATAAAGAAGTGAAAGAATCAGAAAGAAAAGGAAAAGAATGAAGAAGTAAAGAGACAAAGGATAATTGAAAAAGTGAGAAAGAGAAAGAAGAAAAAAGAAGAGAAAGAATGAGAAAGAAAAGGAAAAGAATGAAGAAGTAAAGAGACAGAGAATAATTGAAAGTGAGAAAGACATAGAAGAATAAGGAAGAGAAAGAATGAGAAAGAAAAGGAAAGGATGACGAAGTAAAGAGACAGAGAATAATTGAAAGTGAGAAAGAGAAAGAAGAAAAAAGAAGAGCAAGAATGAGAAAGAAAAGGAAAAGGATGAAGAAGTAAAGAGACAAAGGATAATTGAAACAGTGAGAAAGAGAAAGAAGAAAAAAGAAGAGCAAGAATGAGAAAGAAAAGGAAAAGAATGAAGAAGTAAAGAGACAAAGAATAATTGAAACAGTGAGAAAGAGAAAGAAGAAAAAAGAAGAGCAAGAATGAGAAAGAAAAGGAAAAGAATGTAGAAGTAAAGAGACAAAGAATAATTGAAACAGTGAGAAAGAGAAAGAAGAAAAAAGAAGAGCAAGAATGAGAAAGAAAAGGAAAAGAATGAAGAAGTAAAGAGACAAAGAATAATTGAAAGAGTGAGAAAGAGAAAGAAGAAAAAAGAAGAGAAAGAATAAGAAAGAAAAGGAAAAGGATGAAGAAGTAAAGAGACAAAGAATAATTGAAACAGTGAGAAAGAGAAAGAAGAAAAAAGAAGAGCAAGAATGAGAAAGAAAAGGAAAAGAATGAAGAAGTAAAGAGACAAAGAATAATTGAAACAGTGAGAAAGAGAAAGAAGAAAAAAGAAGAACAAGAATGAGAAAGAAAAGGAAAAGAATGAAGAAGTAAAGAGACAGAGAATAATTGAAAGTGAGAAAGAGAAAGAAGAATAAGGAAGAGAAAGAATGAGAAAGAAAAGGAAAAGAATGACGAAGTAAAGAGACAGAGAATAATTGAAAGTGAGAAAGAGAAAGAAGAAATAAAGAAGTGAAAGAATCAGAAAGAAAAGGAAAAGAATGAAGAAGTAAAGAGACAAAGGATAATCGAAACAGTGAGAAAGAGAAAGAAGAAAAAAGAAGATCAAGAATGAGAAAGAAAAGGAAAAGAATGAAGAAGTAAAGAGACAAAGAATAATTGAAAGTGAGAAAGAGAAAGAAGAATAAGGAAAGAAAGAATGAGAAAGAAAAGGAAAAGAATGAAGAAGTAAAGAGACAGAGAATAATTGAAAGTGAGAAAGAGAAAGAAGAATAAGGAAGAGAAAGAATGAGAAAGAAAAGGAAAAGAATGAAGAAGTAAAGAGACAGAGAAAAATTGAAAGTGAGAAAGAGAAAGAAGAAATAAAGAATAGAAAGAATGAGAAAGAAAAGGAAAATAATGAAGAAGTAAAGAGACAAAGGATAATTGAAACAGTGAGAAAGAGAAAGAAGAAAAAAGAAGAACAAGAATGAGAAAGAAAAGGAAAAGAATGAAGAAGTAAAGAGACAGAGAATAATTGAAAGTGAGAAAGAGAAAGAAGAATAAGGAAGAGAAAGAATGAGAAAGAAAAGGAAAAGAATGACGAAGTAAAGAGACAGAGAAAAATTGAAAGTGAGAAAGAGAAAGAAGAAATAAAGAATAGAAAGAATGAGAAAGAAAAGGAAAAGAATGAAGAAGTAAAGTGAAAAAGGATAATTGAAACAGTGAGAAAGAGAAAGAAGAAAAAAGAAGAGCAAGAATGAGAAAGAAAAGGAAAAGAATGAAGAAGTAAAGAGACAAAGGATAATTGAAACAGGGAGAAAGCGAAAGAAGAAAAAAGAAGAGCAAGAATGAGAAAGAAAAGGAAAAGAATGAAGAAGTAAAGAGACAGAGAATAATTGAAAGTGAGAAAGAGAAAGAAGAATAAGGAAGAGAAAGAATGAGAAAGAAAAGGAAAAGAATGAAGAAGTAAAGAGACAGAGAATAATTGAATTTTAGAAAGAGAAAGAAGAAATAAAGAAGAGAAAGAATGAGAAAGAAAAGGAATAGAATGAAGAAGTAAAGAGACAAAGGATAATTGAAACAGTGAGAAAGAGAAAGAAGAAAAAAGAAGAGCAAGAAT
Source organism: Acanthosepion esculentum (assembly GCA_964036315.1). Taxonomy (NCBI): domain Eukaryota; kingdom Metazoa; phylum Mollusca; class Cephalopoda; order Sepiida; family Sepiidae; genus Acanthosepion; species Acanthosepion esculentum. The sequence goes on along the minus strand of OZ038508.1, from coordinate 14,063,418 downwards.
GAGAAAGAAAAGGAAAAGAATGAAGAAGTAAAGAGACAAAGAATAATTGAAACAGTGAGAAAGAGAAAGAAGAAAAAAGAAGAGCAAGAATGAGAAAGAAAAGGAAAAGAATGAAGAAGTAAAGAGACAAAGAATAATTGAAACAGTGAGAAAGAGAAAGAAGAAAAAAGAAGAGCAAGAATGAGAAAGAAAAGGAAAAGAATGAAGAAGTAAAGAGACAAAGAATAATTGAAACAGTGAGAAAGAGAAAGAAGAAAAAAGAACAAGAATGAGAAAGAAAAGGAAAAGAATGAAGAAGTAAAGAGACAGAGAATAATTGAAAGTGAGAAAGAGAAAGAAGAATAAGGAAGAGAAAGAATGAGAAAGAAAAGGAAAAGAATGACGAAGTAAAGAGACAGAGAATAATTGAAAGTGAGAAAGAGAAAGAAGAAATAAAGAAGTGAAAGAATCAGAAAGAAAAGGAAAAGAATGAAGAAGTAAAGAGACAAAGGATAATCGAAACAGTGAGAAAGAGAAAGAAGAAAAAAGAAGAGCAAGAATGAGAAAGAAAAGGAAAAGAATGAAGAAGTAAAGAGACAAAGGATAATTGAAACAGTGAGAAAGAGAAAGAAGAAAAAAGAAGAGCAAGAATGAGAAAGAAAAGGAAAAGAATGAAGAAGTAAAGAGACAAAGGATAATTGAAACAGTGAGAAAGAGAAAGAAGAAAAAAGAAGAGCAAGAATGAGAAAGAAAAGGAAAAGGATGAAGAAGTAAAGAGACAAAGGATAATTGAAACATTGAGAAAGAGAAAGAGGAAAAAAGAAGAGCAAGAATGAGAAAGAAAAGGAAAAGAATGAAGAAGTAAAGAGACAAAGAATAATTGAAACAGTGAGAAAGAGAAAGAAGAAAAAAGAAGAACAAGAATGAGAAAGAAAAGGAAAAGAATGAAGAAGTAAAGAGACAAAGGATAATTGAAACAGTGAGAAAGAGAAAGAAGAAAAAAGAAGAGCAAGAATGAGAAAGAAAAGGAAAAGAATGAAGAAGTAAAGAGACAGAGAATAATTGAAAGTGAGAAAGAGAAAGAAGAATAAGGAAGAGAAAGAATGAGAAAGAAAAGGAAAAGAATGAAGAAGTAAAGAGACAGAGAATAATTGAAAGTGACAAAGAGAAAGAAGAAATAAATAAGTGAAAGAATCAGAAAGAAAAGGAAAAGAATGAAGAAGTAAAGAGACAAAGGATAATCGAAACAGTGAGAAAGAGAAAGAAGAAAAAAGAAGAGCAAGAATGAGAAAGAAAAGGAAAAGAATGAAGAAGTAAAGAGACAAAGGATAATTGAAACAGTGAGAAAGAGAAAGAAGAAAAAAGAAGAGCAAGAATGAGAAAGAAAAGGAAAAGGATGAAGAAGTAAAGAGACAAAGGATAATTGAAACAGTGAGAAAGAGAAAGAAGAATAAGGAAGAGAAAGAATGAGAAAGAAAAGGAAAAGAATGAAGAAGTAAAGAGACAGAGAAAAATTGAAAGTGAGAAAGAGAAAGAAGAAAAAAGAAGAGAAAGAATGAGAAAGAAAAGGAAAAGAATGAAGAAGTAATGAGACAAAGGATAATTGAAACAGTGAGAAAGAGAAAGAAGAAGAGCAAGAATGAGAAAGAAAAGGAAAAGAATGAAGAAGTAAAGGGACAAAGTATAATTGAAACAGTGAGAAAGAGAAAGAAGAAAAAAGAAGAGCAAGAATGAGAAAGAAAAGGAAAAGAATGAAGAAGTAAAGAGACAAAGGATAATTGAAACAGTGAGAAAGAGAAAGAAGAAGAGCAAGAATGAGAAAGAAAAGGAAAAGAATGAAGAAGTAAAGAGACAAAGAACAATTGAAAGTTTAGAGAGAGAAAGAAGAAATAAAGAAGAGAAAGAATGAGAAAGAAAAGGAAAAGAATGAAGAAGTAAAGAGACAAAGGATAATTGAAACAGTGAGAAAGAGAAAGAAGAAAAATAAGAGCAAGAATGAGAAAGAAAAGGAAAAGAATGAAGAAGTAAAGAGACAAAGGATAATTGAAACAATGAGAAAGAAAAGAAGAAAAAAGAAGAACAAGAATGAGAAAGAAAAGGAAAAGAATGAAGAAGTAAAGAGACAAAGGATAATTGAAACAGTGAGAAAGAGAAAGAAGAAAAAAGAAGAACAAGAATGAGAAAGAAAAGGAAAAGAATGAAGAAGTAAAGAGACAGAGAATAATTGAAAGTGAGAAATAGAAAGAAGAATAAGGAAGAGAAAGAATGAGAAAGAAAAGGAAAAGAATGAAGAAGTAAAGAGACAGAGAATAATTGAAAGTGACAAAGAGAAAGAAGAAAAAAATAAGTGAAAGAAACAGAAAGAAAAGGAAAAGAATGAAGAAGTAAAGAGACAAAGGTTAATCGAAACAGTGAGAAAGAGAAAGAAGAAAAAAGAAGAGCAAGAATGAGAAAGAAAAGGAAAAGAATGAAGAAGTAAAGAGACAAAGGATAATTGAAACAGTGAGAAAGAGAAAGAAGAAAAAAGAAGAGCAAGAATGAGAAAGAAAAGGAAAAGAATGAAGAAGTAAAGAGACAGAGAATAATTGAAAGTGAGAAAGAGAAAGAAGAATAAGGAAGAGAAAGTATCAGAAAGAAAAGGAAAAGAATGAAGAAGTAAAGAGACAGAGAATAATTGAAAGTGAGAAAGAGAAAGAAGAAATAAAGAAGTGAAAGAATCAAAAAGAAAAGTAAAAGAATGAAGAAGTAAAGAGACAAAGGATAATTGAAACAGTGAGAAAGAGAAAGAAGAAAAAAGAAGAGCAAGAATGAGAAAGAAAAGGAAAAGAATGAAGAAGTAAAGAGACAAAGAATAATTGAAACAGTGAGAAAGAGAAAGAAGAAGAGCAAGAATGAGAAAGAAAAGGAAAAGAATGAAGTAAACGGACAAAGTATAATTGAAACAGTGAGAAAGAGAAAGAAGAAAAAAGAAGAGCAAGAATGAGAAAGAAAAGGAAAAGAATGAAGAAGTAAAGAGACAAAGGATAATTGAAACTGTGAGAAAGAGAAAGAAGAAGAGCAAGAATGAGAAAGAAAAGGAAAAGAATGAAGAAGTAAAGAGACAAAGAACAATTGAAAGTTTAGAGAGAGAAAGAAGAAATAAAGAAGAGAAAGAATGAGAAAGAAAAGGAAAAAAATGAAGTAAAGAGACAGAGAATAATTGAAAGTGAGAAAGAGAAAGAAGAATAAGGAAGAGAAAGAATGAGAAAGAAAAGGAAAAGAATGAAGAAGTAAAGAGACAGAGAATAATTGAAAGTGACAAAGAGAAAGAAGAAAAAAATAAGTGAAAGAAACAGAAAGAAAAGGAAAAGAATGAAGAAGTAAAGAGACAAAGGTTAATCGAAACAGTGAGAAAGAGAAAGAAGAAAAAAGAAGAGCAAGAATGAGAAAGAAAAGGAAAAGAATGAAGAAGTAAAGAGACAAAGGATAATTGAAACAGTGAGAAAGAGAAAGAAGAAAAAAGAAGAGCAAGAATGAGAAAGAAAAGGAAAAGAATGAAGAAGTAAAGAGACAGAGAATAATTGAAAGTGAGAAAGAGAAAGAAGAATAAGGAAGAGAAAGTATCAGAAAGAAAAGGAAAAGAATGAAGAAGTAAAGAGACAGAGAATAATTGAAAGTGAGAAAGAGAAAGAAGAAATAAAGAAGTGAAAGAATCAAAAAGAAAAGTAAAAGAATGAAGAAGTAAAGAGACAAAGGATAATTGAAACAGTGAGAAAGAGAAAGAAGAAAAAAGAAGAGCAAGAATGAGAAAGAAAAGGAAAAGAATGAAGAAGTAAAGAGACAAAGAATAATTGAAACAGTGAGAAAGAGAAAGAAGAAGAGCAAGAATGAGAAAGAAAAGGAAAAGAATGAAGAAGTAAACGGACAAAGTATAATTGAAACAGTGAGAAAGAGAAAGAAGAAAAAAGAAGAGCAAGAATGAGAAAGAAAAGGAAAAGAATGAAGAAGTAAAGAGACAAAGGATAATTGAAACTGTGAGAAAGAGAAAGAAGAAGAGCAAGAATGAGAAAGAAAAGGAAAAGAATGAAGAAGTAAAGAGACAAAGAACAATTGAAAGTTTAGAGAGAGAAAGAAGAAATAAAGAAGAGAAAGAATGAGAAAGAAAAGGAAAAAAATGAAGTAAAGAGACAGAGAATAATTGAAAGTGAGAAAGAGAAAGAAGAATAAGGAAGAGAAAGAATGAGAAAGAAAAGGAAAAGAATGAAGAAGTAAAGAGACAGAGAATAATTGAAAGTGACAAAGAGAAAGAAGAAATAAAGAAGTGAAAGAATCAGAAAGAAAAGGAAAAAAATGAAGAAGTAAAGAGACAAAGGATAATCGAAACAGTGAGAAAGAAGAAAAAAGAAGAGCAAGAATGAGAAAGAAAAGGAAAAGAATGAAGAAGTAAAGAGACAAAGGATAATTGAAACAGTGAGAAATAGAAAGAAGAAAAAAGAAGATCAAGAATGAGAAAGAAAAGGAAAAGAATGAAGAAGTAAAGAGACAAAGGATAATTGAAACAGTGAGAAAGAGAAAGAAGAAAAAAGAAGAGCAAGAATGAGAAAGAAAAGGAAAAGAATGAAGAAGTAAAGAGACAGAGAATAATTGAAAGTGAGAAAGAGAAAGAAGAATAAGGAAGAGAAAGAATGAGAAAGAAAAGGAAAAGAATGAAGAAGTAAAGAGACAGAGAATAATTGAAAGTGAGAAAGAGAAAGAAGAAATAAAGAAGTGAAAGAATCAGAAAGAAAAGGAAAAGAATGAAGAAGTAAAGAGACAAAGGATAATTGAAACAGTGAGAAAGAGAAAGAAGAAAAAAGAAGAGCAAGAATGAGAAAGAAAAGGAAAAGAATGAAGAAGTAAAGAGACAAAGGGTAATTGAAACAGTGAGAAAGAGAAAGAAGAAAAAAGAAGAGAAAGAATGAGAAAGAAAAGGAAAATAATGAAGAAGTAATGAGACAAAGGATAATTGAAACAGTGAAAAAGAGAAAGAAGAAAAAAGAAGAGCAAGAATGAGAAAGAAAAGGAAAAGAATGAAGAAGTAAAGAGACAAAGAATAATTGAAACAGTGAGAAAGAGAAAGAAGAAGAGCAAGATTGAGAAAGAAAAGGAAAAGAATGAAGAAGTAAAGGGACAAAGTATAATTGAAACAGTGAGAAAGAGAAAGAAGAAAAAAGAAGAGCAAGAATGAGAAAGAAAAGGAAAAGAATGAAGAAGTAAGAGACAAAGGATAATTGAAACAGTGAGAAAGAGAAAGAAGAAGAGCAAGAATGAGAAAGAAAAGGAAAAGAATGAAGAAGTAAAGGGACAAAGTATAATTGAAACAGTGAGAAAGAGAAAGAAGAAAAAAGAAGAGCAAGAATGAGAAAGAAAAGGAAAAGAATGAAGAAGTAAAGAGACAAAGGATAATTGAAACAGTGAGAAAGAGAAAGAAGAAGAGCAAGAATGAGAAAGAAAAGGAAAAGAATGAAGAAGTAAAGAGACAAAGAACAATTGAAAGTTTAGAGAGAGAAAGAAGAAATAAAGAAGAGAAAGAATGAGAAAGAAAAGGAAAAGAATGAAGAAGTAAAGAGACAAAGGATAATTGAAACAGTGAGAAAGAGAAAGAAGAAAAATAAGAGCAAGAATGAGAAAGAAAAGGAAAAGAATGAAGAAGTAAAGAGACAAAGGATAATTGAAACAATGAGAAAGAAAAGAAGAAAAAAGAAGAACAAGAATGAGAAAGAAAAGGAAAAGAATGAAGAAGTAAAGAGACAAAGGATAATTGAAACAGTGAGAAAGAGAAAGAAGAAAAAAGAAGAACAAGAATGAGAAAGAAAAGGAAAAGAATGAAGAAGTAAAGAGACAAAGAACAATTGAAAGTTTAGAGAGAGAAAGAAGAAATAAAGAAGAGAAAGAATGAGAAAGAAAAGGAAAAGAATGAAGAAGTAAAGAGACAAAGGATAATTGAAACAGTGAGAAAGAGAAAGAAGAAAAATAAGAGCAAGAATGAGAAAGAAAAGGAAAAGAATGAAGAAGTAAAGAGACAAAGGATAATTGAAACAATGAGAAAGAAAAGAAGAAAAAAGAAGAACAAGAATGAGAAAGAAAAGGAAAAGAATGAAGAAGTAAAGAGACAAAGGATAATTGAAACAGTGAGAAAGAGAAAGAAGAAAAAAGAAGAACAAGAATGAGAAAGAAAAGGAAAAGAATGAAGAAGTAAAGAGACAGAGAATAATTGAAAGTGAGAAATAGAAAGAAGAATAAGGAAGAGAAAGAATGAGAAAGAAAAGGAAAAGAATGAAGAAGTAAAGAGACAGAGAATAATTGAAAGTGACAAAGAGAAAGAAGAAAAAAATAAGTGAAAGAAACAGAAAGAAAAGGAAAAGAATGAAGAAGTAAAGAGACAAAGGATAATTGAAACAGTGAGAAAGAGAAAGAAGAAGAGCAAGAATGAGAAAGAAAAGGAAAAGAATGAAGAAGTAAAGAGACAAAGAACAATTGAAAGTTTAGAGAGAGAAAGAAGAAATAAAGAAGAGAAAGAATGAGAAAGAAAAGGAAAAAAATGAAGTAAAGAGACAGAGAATAATTGAAAGTTAGAAAGAGAAAGAAGAATAAGGAAGAGAAAGAATGAGAAAGAAAAGGAAAAGAATGAAGAATTAAAGAGACAGAGAATAATTGAAAGTGACAAAGAGAAAGAAGAAATAAAGAAGTGAAAGAATCAGAAAGAAAAGGAAAAGAATGAAGAAGTAAAGAGACAAAGGATAATCGAAACAGTGAGAAAGAGAAAGAAGAAAAAAGAAGATCAAGAATGAGAAAGAAAAGGAAAAGAATGAAGAAGTAAAGAGACAAAGGATAATTGAAACAGTGAGAAATAGAAAGAAGAAAAAAGATGAGCAAGAATGAGAAAGAAAAGGAAAAGAATGAAGAAGTAAAGAGACAAAGGATAATTGAAACAATGAGAAAGAGAAAGAAGAAAAAAGAAGAACAAGAATGAGAAAGAAAAGGAAAAGAATGAAGAAGTAAAGAGACAAAGGATAATTGAAACAGTGAGAAAGAGAAAGAAGAAAAAAGAAGAGCAAGAATGAGAAAGAAAAGGAAAAGAATGAAGAAGTAAAGAGACAGAGAATAATTGAAAGTGAGAAAGAGAAAGAAGAATAAGGAAGAGAAAGAATGAGAAAGAAAAGGGAAAAGAATGAAGAAGTAAAGAGACAGAGAATAATTGAAAGTGAGAAAGAGAAAGAAGAAATAAAGAAGTGAAAGAATCAGAAGGAAAAGGAAAAGAATGAAGAAGTAAAGAGACAAAGGATAATTGAAACAGTGAGAAAGAGAAAGAAGAAAAAAGAAGAGCAAGAATGAGAAAGAAAAGGAAAAGAATGAAGAAGTAAATAGACAAAGGGTAATTGAAACAGTGAGAAAGAGAAAGAAGAAAAAAGAAGAGAAAGAATGAGAAAGAAAAGGAAAAGAATGAAGAAGTAATGAGACAAAGGATAATTGAAACAGTGAAAAAGAGAAAGAAGAAAAAAGAAGAGCCAGAATGAGAAAGAAAAGGAAAAGAATGAAGAAGTAAAGAGACAAAGAATAATTGAAACAGTGAGAAATAGAAAGAAGAAAAAAGAAGAGCAAGAATGAGAAAGAAAAGGAAAAGAATGAAGAAGTAATGAGACAAAGGATAATTGAAACAGTGAGAAAGAGAAAGAAGAAAAAAGAAGAGCAAGAATGAGAAAGAAAAGGAAAAGAATGAAGAAGTAATGAGACAAAGGATAATTGAAACAGTGAGAAAGAGAAAGAAGAAAAAAGAAGAGCAAGAATGAGAAAGAAAAGGAAAAGAATGAAGAAGTAAAGAGACAAAGAATAATTGAAACAGTGAGAAATAGAAAGAAGAAAAAAGAAGAGCAAGAATGAGAAAGAAAAGGAAAAGAATGAAGAAGTAATGAGACAAAGGATAATTGAAACAGTGAGAAAGAGAAAGAAGAAAAAAGAAGAGCAAGAATGAGAAAGAAAAGGAAAAGAATGAAGAAGTAATGAGACAAAGGATAATTGAAACAGTGAGAAAGAGAAAGAAGAAAAAAGAAGAGCAAGAATGAGAAAGAAAAGGAAAAGAATGAAGAAGTAAAGAGACAAAGAATAATTGAAACAGTGAGAAATAGAAAGAAGAAAAAAGAAGAGCAAGAATGAGAAAGAAAAGGAAAAGAATGAAGAAGTAAAGAGACAAAGGATAATTGAAACAGTGAGAAAGAGAAAGAAGAAAAAAGAAGAGCAAGAATGAGAAAGAAAAGGAAAAGAATGAAGAAGTAAATAGACAAAGGGTAATTGAAACAGTGAGAAATAGAAAGAAGAAAAAAGAAGAGCAAGAATGAGAAAGAAAAGGAAAAGAATGAAGAAGTAATGAGACAAAGGATAATTGAAACAGTGAAAAAGAGAAAGAAGAAAAAAGAAGAGCAAGAATGAGAAAGAAAAGGAAAAGAATGAAGAAGTAAAGAGACAAAGGATAATTGAAACAGTGAGAAAGAGAAAGAAGAAAAAAGAAGAGCAAGAATGAGAAAGAAAAGGAAAAGAATGAAGAAGTAAATAGACAAAGGGTAATTGAAACAGTGAGAAATAGAAAGAAGAAAAAAGAAGAGCAAGAATGAGAAAGAAAAGGAAAAGAATGAAGAAGTAATGAGACAAAGGATAATTGAAACAGTGAAAAAGAGAAAGAAGAAAAAAGAAGAGCCAGAATGAGAAAGAAAAGGAAAAGAATGAAGAAGTAAAGAGACAAAGAATAATTGAAACAGTGAGAAATAGAAAGAAGAAAAAAGAAAAGCAAGAATGAGAAAGAAAAGGAAAAGAATGAAGAAGTAAAGAGACAAAGGATAATTGAAACAGTGAAAAAGAGAAAGAAGAAAAAAGAAGAGCCAGAATGAGAAAGAAAAGGAAAAGAATGAAGAAGTAAAGAGACAAAGAATAATTGAAACAGTGAGAAATAGAAAGAAGAAAAAAGAAGAGCAAGAATGAGAAAGAAAAGGAAAAGAATGAAGAAGTAATGAGACAAAGGATAATTGAAACAGTGAAAAAGAGAAAGAAGAAAGAAGAAGAGCAAGAATGAGAAAGAAAAGGAAAAGAATGAAGAAGTAAAGGGACAAAGTATAATTGAAACAGTGAGAAAGAGAAAGAAGAAAAAAGAAGAGCAAGAATGAGAAAGAAAAGGAAAAGAATGAAGAAGTAAAGAGACAAAGGATAATTGAAACAGTGAGAAAGAGAAAGAAGAAGAGCAAGAATGAGAAAGAAAAGGAAAAGAATGAAGAAGTAAAGAGACAAAGAACAATTGAAAGTTTAGAGAGAGAAAGAAGAAATAAAGAAGAGAAAGAATGAGAAAGACAAGGAAAAAAATGAAGTAAAGAGACAGAGAATAATTGAAAGTGAGAAAGAGAAAGAAGAATAAGGAAGAGAAAGAATGAGAAAGAAAAGGAAAAGAATGAAGAAGTAAAGAGACAGAGAATAATTGAAAGTGACAAAGAGAAAGAAGAAATAAAGAAGTGAAAGAATCAGAAAGAAAAGGAAAAGAATGAAGAAGTAAAGAGACAATGGATAATCGAAACAGTGAGAAAGAGAAAGAAGAAAAAAGAAGAGCAAGAATGAGAAAGAAAAGGAAAAGAATGAAGAAGTAAAGAGACAAAGGATAATTGAAACAGTGAGAAATAGAAAGAAGAAAAAAGAAGAGCAAGAAGTAGAAAGAAAAGGAAAAGAATGAAGAAGTAAAGAGACAGAGAATAATTGAAACAGTGAGAAAGAGAAAGAAGAAAAAAGAAGAGCAAGAATGAGAAAGAAAAGGAAAAGAATGAAGAAGTAAAGAGACAAAGAATAATTGAAACAGTGAGAAAGAGAAAGAAGAAAAAAGAAGAGCAAGAATGAGAAAGAAAAGGAAAAGAATGAAGAAGTAAAGAGACAAAGAATAATTGAAAGAGTGAGAAAGAGAAAGAAGAAAAAAGAAGAGAAAGAATGAGAAAGAAAAGGAAAAGAATGAAGAAGTAAAGAGACAGAGAATAATTGAAAGTGAGAAAGACATAGAAGAATAAGGAAGAGAAAGAATGAGAAAGAAAAGGAAAGGATGACGAAGTAAAGAGACAGAGAATAATTGAAAGTGAGAAAGAGAAAGAAGAAATAAAGAATAGAAAGAATATGAAAGAAAAGGAAAATAATGAAGAAGTAAAGAGACAAAGGATAATTGAAACAGTGAGAAAGAGAAAAAAGAAGAGCAAGAATGAGAAAGAAAAGGAAAAGAATGAAGAAGTAAAGAGACAAAGGATAATTGAAACAGTGAGAAAGAGACAGAAGAAAAAAGAAGAGCAAGAATGAGAAAGAAAAGGAAAAGAATGAAGAAGTAAAGAGACAAAGGATAATTGAAACAGTGAGAAAGAGAAAGAGGAAAAAAGAAGAGCAAGAATGAGAAAGAAAAGGAAAAGAATGAAGAAGTAAAGAGACAAAGGATAATTGAAACAGTGAGAAAGAGAAAGAAGAAAAAAGAAGAGCAAGAATGAGAAAGAAAAGGAAAAGGATGAAGAAGTAAAGAGACAAAGAATAATTGAAACAGTGAGAAAGAGAAAGAGGAAAAAACAAGAGCAAGAATGAGAAAGAAAAGGAAAAGAATGAAGAAGTAAAGAGACAGAGAATAATTGAAAGTGAGAAAGAGAAAGAAGAAATAAAGAAGAGAAAGAATGAGAAAGAACAGGAAAAGAATGAAGAAGTAAAGAGACAAAGGATAATTGAAACAATGAGAAAGAGAAAGAAGAAAAAAGAAGAACAAGAATGAGAAAGAAAAGGAAAAGAATGAAGAAGTAAAGAGACAAAGGATAATTGAAACAGTGAGAAATAGAAAGAAGAAAAAAGAAGAGCAAGAATGAGAAAGAAAATGAAAAGAATGAAGAAGTAAAGAGACAGAGAATAATTGAAAGTGAGAAAGAGAAAGAAGAATAAGGAAGAGAAAGAATGAGAAAGAAAAGGAAAAGAATGAAGAAGTAAAGAGACAGAGAATAATTGAAAGTGAGAAAGAGAAAGAAGAAATAAAGAAGTGAAAGAATCAGAAAGAAAAGGAAAAGAATGAAGAAGTAAAGAGACAAAGGATAATTGAAACCATGAGAAAGAGAAAGAAGAAAAAAGAAGAGCAAGAATGAGAAAGAAAAGGAAAAGAATGAAGAAGTAAAGAGACAAAGGATAATTGAAACAGTGAGAAAGAGAAAGAAGAAGAGCAAGAATGAGAAAGAAAAGGAAAAGAATGAAGAAGTAAAGAGACAAAGAACAATTGAAAGTTTAGAGAGAGAAAGAAGAAATAAAGAAGAGAAAGAATGAGAAAGAAAAGGAAAAAAATGAAGTAAAGAGACAGAGAATAATTGAAAGTGAGAAAGAGAAATAAGAATAAGGAAGAGAAAGAATGAGAAAGAAAAGGAAAAGAATGAAGAAGTAAAGAGACAGAGAATAATTGAAAGTGACAAAGAGAAAGAAGAAATAAAGAAGTGAAAGAATCAGAAAGAAAAGGAAAAGAATGAAGAAGTAAAGAGACAAAGTATAATCGAAACAGTGAGAAAGAGAAAGAAGAAAAAAGAAGAGCAAGAATGAGAAAGAAAAGGAAAAGAATGAAGAAGTAAAGAGACAAAGGATAATTGAAACAGTGAGAAATAGAAAGAAGAAAAAAGAAGAGCAAGAATGAGAAAGAAAAGGAAAAGAATGAAGAAGTAAAGAGACAAAGGATAATTGAAACAGTGAGAAAGAGAAAGAAGAAAAAAGAAGGGCAAGAATGAGAAAGAAAAGGAAAAGAATGAAGAAGTAAAGAGACAGAGAATAATTGAAAGTGAGAAAGAGAAAGAAGAATAAGGAAGAGAAAGAATGAGAAAGAATAGGAAAAGAATGAAGAAGTAAAGAGACAGAGAATAATTGAAAGTGAGAAAGAGAAAGAAGAAATAAAGAAGTGAAAGAATCAGAAAGAAAAGGAAAAGAATGAAGAAGTAAAGAGACAAAGGATAATTGAAACAGTGAGAAAGAGAAAGAAGAAAAAAGAAGAGCAAGAATGAGAAAGAAAAGGAAAAGAATGAAGAAGTAAAGAGACAAAGGGTAATTGAAACAGTGAGAAAGAGAAAGAAGAAAAAAGAAGAGAAAGAATGAGAAAGAAAAGGAAAAGAATGAAGAAGTAATGAGACAAAGGATAATTGAAACAGTGAAAAAGAGAATGAAGAAAAAAGAAGAGCAAGAATGAGAAAGAAAAGGAAAAGAATGAAGAAGTAAAGAGACAAAGAATAATTGAAACAGTGAGAAAGAGAAAGAAGAAGAGCAAGAATGAGAAAGAAAAGGAAAAGAATGAAGAAGTAAAGAGACAAAGGATAATTAAAACAGTGAGAAAGAGAAAGAAGAAAAAAGAAGAGCAAGAATGAGAAAGAAAAGGAAAAGAATGAAGAAGTAAAGAGACAAAGGATAATTGAAACAGTGAGAAAGAGAAAGAAGAAGAGCAAGAATGAGAAAGAAAAGGAAAAGAATGAAGAAGTAAAGAGACAAAGAACAATTGAAAGTTTAGAGAGAGAATGAAGAAATAAAGAAGAGAAAGAATGAGAAAGAAAAGGAAAAAAATGAAGTAAAGAGACAGAGAATAATTGAAAGTGAGAAAGAGAAAGAAGAATAAGGAAGAGAAAGAATGAGAAAGAAAAGGAAAAGAATGAAGAAGTAAAGAGACAGAGAATAATTGAAAGTGACAAAGAGAAAGAAGAAATAAAGAAGTGAAAGAATCAGAAAGAAAAGGAAAAGAATGAAGAACTAAAGAGACAAAGGATAATCGAAACAGTGAGAAAGAGAAAGAAGAAAAAAGAAGAGCAAGAATGAGAAAGAAAAGGAAAAGAATGAAGAAGTAAAGAGACAAAGGATAATTGAAACAATGAGAAAGAGAAAGAAGAAAAAAGAAGAACAAGAATGAGAAAGAAAAGGAAAAGAATGAAGAAGTAAAGAGACAAAGGATAATTGAAACAGTGAGAAAGAGAAAGAAGAAAAAAGAAGAGCACGAATGAGAAAGAAAAGGAAAAGAATGAAGAAGTAAAGAGACAGAGAATAATTGAAAGTGAGAAAGAGAAAGAAGAATAAGGAAGAGAAAGAATGAGAAAGAAAAGGAAAAGAATGAAGAAGTAAAGAGACAGAGAATAATTGAAAGTGAGAAAGAGAAAGAAGAAATAAAGAAGTGAAAGAATCCGAAAGAAAAGGAAAAGAATGAAGAAGTAAAGAGACAATGGATAATTGAAACAGTGAGAAAGAGAAAGAAGAAAAAAGAAGAGCAAGAATGAGAAAGAAAAGGAAAAGAATGAAGAAGTAAATAGACAAAGGGTAATTGAAACAGTGAGAAAGAGAAAGAAGAAAAAAGAAGAGAAAGAATGAGAAAGAAAAGGAAAAGAATGAAGAAGTAATGAGACAAAGGATAATTGAAACAGTGAAAAAGAGAAAGAAGAAAAAAGAAGAGCAAGAATGAGAAAGAAAAGGAAAAGAATGAAGAAGTAAAGAGACAAAGAATAATTGAAACAGTGAGAAAGAGAAAGAAGAAGAGCAAGAATGAGAAAGAAATGGAAAAGAATGAAGAAGTAAAGGGACAAAGTATAATTGAAACAGTGAGAAAGAGAAAGAAGAAGAGCAAGAATGAGAAAGAAAAGGAAAAGAATGAAGAAGTAAAGAGACAAAGAACAATTGAAAGTTTAGAGAGAGAAAGAAGAAATAAAGAAGAGAAAGAATGAGAAAGAAAAGGAAAAAAATGAAGTAAAGAGACAGAGAATAATTGAAAGTGAGAAAGAGAAAGAAGAATAAGGAAGAGAAAGAATGAGAAAGAAAAGGAAAAGAATGAAGAAGTAAAGAGACAGAGAATAATTGAAAGTGACAAAGAGAAAGAAGAAATAAAGAAGTGAAAGAATCAGAAAGAAAAGGAAAAGAATGAAGAAGTAAAGAGACAAAGGATAATCGAAACAGTGAGAAAGAGAAAGAAGAAAAAAGAAGAGCAAGAATGAGAAAGAAAAGGAAAAGAATGAAGAAGTAAAGAGACAAAGGATAATTGAAACAGTGAGAAATAGAAAGAAGAAAAAAGAAGAGCAAGAATGAGAAAGAAAATGAAAAGAATGAAGAAGTAAAGAGACAAAGGATAATTGAAACAGTGAGAAAGAGAAAGAAGAAAAAAGAAGAGCAAGAATGAGAAAGAAAAGGAAAAGAATGAAGAAGTAAAGAGACAGAGAATAATTGAAAGTGAGAAAGAGAAAGAAGAATAAGGAAAGAAAGAATGAGAAAGAAAAGGAAAAGAATGAAGAAGTAAAGAGACAGAGAATAATTGAAAGTGAGAAAGAGAAAGAAGAATAAGGAAGAGAAAGAATGAGAAAGAAAAGGAAAAGAATGAAGAAGTAAAGAGACAGAGAATAATTGAAAATGAGAAAGAGAAAGAAGAATAAGGAAAGAAAGAATGAGAAAGAAAAGGAAAAGAATGAAGAAGTAAAGAGACAGAGAATAATTGAAAGTGAGAAAGAGAAAGAAGAATAAGGAAAGAAAGAATGAGAAAGAAAAGGAAAAGAATGAAGAAGTAAAGAGACAGAGAATAATTGAAAATGAGAAAGAGAAAGAACAAATAAAGAAGAGCAAGAATGAGAAAGAAAAGGAAAAGAATGAAGAAGTAAAGAGACAAAGAATAATTGAAAGTGAGAAAGAGAAAGAAGAATAAGGAAAGAAAGAATGAGAAAGAAAAGGAAAAGAATGAAGAAGTAAAGAGACAGAGAATAATTGAAAGTGAGAAAGAGAAAGAAGAATAAGGAAGAGAAAGAATGAGAAAGAAAAGGAAAAGAATGAAGAAGTAAAGAGACAGAGAATAATTGAAAATGAGAAAGAGAAAGAACAAATAAAGAAGAGAAAGAATGAGAAAGAAAAGGAAAAGAATGAAGAAGTAAAGAGACAAAGGATAATTGAAACAGTGAGAAAGAGAAAGAACAAATAAAGAAGAGAAAGAATGAGAAAGAAAAGGAAAAGAATGAAGAAGTAAAGAGACAAAGGATAATTGAAACAATGAGAAAGAGAAAGAAGAAAAAAGAAGAACAAGAATGAGAAAGAAAAGGAAAAGAATGAAGAAGTAAAGAGACAAAGGATAATTGAAACAGTGAGAAAGAGAAAGAAGAAAAAAGAAGAGCAAGAATGAGAAAGATAAAGAAAAGAATGAAGAAGTCAAGAGACAAAGAATAATTGAAAGTGAGAAAGAGAAAGAAGAAATAAAGAAGAGAAAGAATGAGAAAGAAAAAGAAAATAATGAAGAAGTCAAGAGACAAAGAATAATTGAAAGTGAGAAAGAGAAAGAAAAAAAAAGAAGAGAAAGAATGAGAAAGAAAAGGAAAAGAATGAAGAAGTAAAGAGACAAAAAATAATTGAAAGTGAGAAAGAGAAAGAAGAAAAAAGAAGAGAAAGAATGAGAAAGAAAAGGAAAAGAATGAAGAAGTAAAGAGACAAAGGATAATTGAAACAGTGAGAAAGAGAAAGAAGAAAAAAGAAGAGCAAGAATGAGAAAGATAAAGAAAAGAATGAAGAAGTCAAGAGACAAAGAATAATTGAAAGTGAGAAAGAGAAAGAAAAAAAAAGAAGAGAAAGAATGAGAAAGAAAAGGAAAAGAATGAAGAAGTAAAGAGACAAAAAATAATTGAAAGTGAGAAAGAGAAAGAAGAAAAAAGAAGAGAAAGAATGAGAAAGAAAAGGAAAAGAATGAAGAAGTAAAGAGACAAAGGATAATTGAAACAGTGAGAAAGAGAAAGAAGAAAAAAGAAGAGCAAGAATGAGAAAGATAAAGAAAAGAATGAAGAAGTCAAGAGACAAAGAATAATTGAAAGTGAGAAAGAGAAAGAAGAAATAAAGAAGAGAAAGAATGAGAAAGAAAAAGAAAATAATGAAGAAGTCAAGAGACAAAGAATAATTGAAAGTGAGAAAGAGAAAGAAAAAAAAAGAAGAGAAAGAATGATAAAGAAAAGGAAAAGAATGAAGAAGTCAAGAGACAAAAAATAATTGAAAGTGAGAAAGAGAAAGAAGAAAAAAGTAGAGAAAGAATGAGAAAGAAAAGGAAAAGAATGAAGAAGTAAAGAGACAAAGGATAATTGAAACAGTGAGAAAGAGAAAGAAGAAAAAAAGAAGAGAAAGTATGAGAAAGAAAAAGAAAGAATGAAGAAGTAAAGAGACAAAGAATAATTGAAAGTGAGAAAGAGAAAGAAAAAAAGAAGAGAAAGTATGAGAAAGAAAAAGAAAAGAATGAAGAAGTCAAGAGACAAAGAATAATTGAAAGTGAGAAAGAGAAAGAAGAAATAAAGAAGAGAAAATGATGAGAAAGAAAAGGAAAAGAATGAAGAAGTAAAGCGACAAAGAATAATTTAAACAGTGAGAAAGAAAAAGAAGAAATAGAGAAGAGAAAATATGAGAAAGAAAAGGAAAAGAATGAAGAAGTAAAGAGACAAAGAATAATTGAAAGTGAGAAAGAGAAAGAAGAAAAAAGAAGAGAAAGAATGAGAAAGAAAAGGAAAAGAATGAAGAAGTAAAGAGACAAAGAGTAATTGAAACAGTGAGAAAGAGAAAGAAGAATTAAAGAAGAGAAAAAATAAGAAAGAAAAGGAAAAGAATCAAGAAGTAAAGAGACAAAGAATAATTGAAACAGTGAGAAAGAGAAAGAAGAAAAAAGAAGAGCAAGAATGAGAAAGAAAAGGAAAAGAATGAAGAAGTAAAGAGACAAAGAATAATTGAAACAGTGTGAAAGAAAAGGAAGAAATAGAGAAGAGAAAGAATGAGAAAGAAAAGGAAAAGAATGAAGAAGTACAGAGACAAAGAATAATTGAAAGTGAGAAAGAGAAAGAAAAAAAGAAGAGAAAGTATAAGAAAGAAAAAGAAAAGAATGAAGAAGTCAAGAGACAAAGAATAATTGAAAGTGAGAAAGAGAAAGAAGAAATAAAGAAGAGAAAGAATGAGAAAGAAAAGGAAAAGAATGAAGAAGTAAAGAGACAAAGAATAATTGAAACAGTGAGAAAGAGAAAGAAGAAATAAAGAAGAGAAAGAATGAGAAAGAAAAGGAAAAGAATGAAGAAGTAAAGTGACAAAGAATAATTGAAAGTGAGAAAGAAGAAATAAAGCGAAAGAATGAGAAAGAAAAGGTAAAGAATTAAAGAAAGAAATGAAAATGAAATATATAAGATTGAGGGACGGAAATGCAGTTTAGGCGTGAAGGAAGTCAAGTGGATAAAGGCGTTGGTTGGATCCAATGACTAGATCCAAAGAATTGTGAGTTCAATACCTGGCCACAGCAGTGGTGAACCAAAACTTGGAAAACGGTGCGTACATCGGCTGAATCGTTGTGAATACGGCAGTGATGATGAGGATAATAGCTTGAATAATGTACGTTATGCAAGAAAGAATAATACCTCTCTCAGAGATCCAATCACCTGAGTAAGTCCGGAATACAATGGCCGAAACTTTGTCAATATAGCATTGAAGATGAGGGTAACTGTCCGAATAATGTAAATAATGCAAGTAATCATAATACCTCATATCAGAGATCCAATTACTTGAAGAAGGCCGGAGTACAATGACCAAAACTTTGAGAATATGGCGGTGAGGATAAGGATAACATTTCGAATAATATAAATAATGTAAGTAATCATAATACCTCATCTCAAAGATATAGAAACTGAAACGTTGTGAATATGGCAATGAAGATGAGGATAACAGTCCGAATAATGCAAGTAATTTTAATACCTCATCTCAGAGATATAGAGACAGAAACGTTGTGAATATGGCAATCAAGATGAGGATAACAGTCCGAATAATTCAAATAATGCAAGTAATTTTAATACCTCATCTCAGAGATCTAGAGACTGAAACGTTGTGAATATGGCAATCAAGATGAGGATAACAGTCCGAATAATGTAAATAATATAAGTAATCATAATTTCGTCATCTCAGAATTATAGAAATAAAAACTAAAGAAAGGAAATAACATAAAAAAGATGGGGACAAGGGAAAGGTTAACAGAAATAAATTAAGAAAGAAGAAACGACGTAAACGCAAAATAAGAATCAAAGAACGGTAGAAAAAATGCCGAAACAAAGATGGAGAATAAGCAGAGAGAAGGAAACACAGAATAAGGATAATAAGAAAGTGAAAAAAAAATTCATGGAATACAAAGTTTGAAAATAAATAAAGAAAGAAAAAAATGGGTAAGTTTTATAGCCGAAAATGAATAAAAAGAGAAAAAAGAAGAAAAAATGAATTTTAAAATGAAAATAAGAAATAAAAAAATAAATAAAAGCAGAACGAAAGAAAGATTCTTAGATATGCCATGAATGGAAATAACGAATGAAATAAAAATTGTATATAAAGGAAATGAAGAATTAATGTTTAAAGAATGAAAAAGTAATGATTAAGTGAGAGAAATATGAATTATAGTGAATTGAAGAAACCTCACCGATTTGAACGCCCACCTTTTCTCTATCGTTTAAAGCTTTTCTACTTCTTAGGTTTCCTTAATTACCTCCCTTTGTTTTTATTTTCCTGATGCATTTTATTTCTTTTGTTAATATCATACACAAATGACCTACCGGAATTTTATTTCATTTTACATGGAAAATAATATAAAAACAAAAATAAGGTTGGATAATATGAAATAAACAGAAGACAATCTGAAGATGGAAAGATTTTTAAATTCTAAAACAATCTGATATCTAAGTCATTCAGGTCCTCTGGCGCCTTACCACGGCGTATCAAAGCCGTCTTTATACATGGCGTCCTTTTCCATACTCCGAGCACAGGAATTACGTTCCCAATTTTAATAAGTGCAAATATACAAAACGGTGCGATTGTTCCTTAATAACTGCTATATCTAGATTTGTCTACTGGCAGAGATAGTTGCGTATCTTCTGCACGTGTTGTAAGTCGGTGTTCCAACTCAGAATAAAAAAGAAAATAAAGTATTAGTAATTCTGATTTTCAATACAGATTTTCCTCTTGGAAGATTGGTTCAAAACAACCTCCCCACCATCGTCTTCCTGATTTGATCTTGCACTATAATAGACTACGTTTCTTATTTTATGTGCCGTGTCCTTTCAGGACGTAGGCGTTATGAGTTCTCCACAGCTTCCTATAGTTTGTGCGTATTTTCTCCCCGGAATCGATCCTCCAAATCTATAAATCGACTATTCGCCCTTGCATGGAGTATTGCTGCCATATATGGTCTGGAGCCCCTGCTGTTTGCCTCAGGCTTCTTTTATAAGATCCAGAGACGGATATGCAATGTAGTTGGCCCTGATCTGTCATCTCGTCTGCAGTCGCTCTCTCACAGACGCGACTTTACCTCGCTCTGTCATTTTTACAACTACTTTCACGGTAATTGCTCCGAGGAGCTGCTTTCGCTAGTCCCTAGGCCTCATGAATTTAAACGTCCTACGAGGCTGGCATCCGGTCCCCACTACTTCACCGTTGAAACTGTTAGATGTAGACGTCTCTTCTACTCCAATAGCTTCATGTCTCGCACATCTCGCCTGTGGAACTCCCTTCCTTATTCCTGTTTCCCTGACAAATACAATCTCCAACTATTTAAGTGTAACGTCAATCGACATCTCCAGTTGCCTTGATCTATCCACTTCCCTTCTCCACATCCTTTCACCTTTCATTCCTATCTGCTCTCGCTCCAAATCTTCTGTAAACCCCTTGCCTTGATCGATCCACTATCTTTTTCCACATCCGCTCCATTACCACTCCTATCTGCTCTTCCTCCAAACCTTCTGTAACCCCTTGCGTTCTAGTGGCCTCCAGCCTTGCTTGGGGTGATAAGCTTAAAAAAAAAATATGCAATGATTTTTTACGATTCCTTCCACTTCTTATTTTGCCATCTATTGTTTAGATTGTTCGGCAGGTTGCTTGATCATTCCTTCTGAGTCTCTTGCATGTAAGATGTCCTGTGAGTATCAGATTCTCCAAACCCTCTTTCCGGAAATTTCAACTGTCTCGTTCTGATCCTAAGCAAATGACTCTCTCTTAAACACAGAGGCACACGCACGCGTGCGCTCACACACACCCCAACACGCACACACATACACCCACATACGTACAGGCGCTCACGCACAAATACACACCGGTCGTTCAATATCTCTCTTTCTGATGAACTGATAAGTATCAAATGATCTCTCTCTCTCTCACACACGCATTCATTTTGATTGTCTTTCCAACAAATTGGAATAATGCAATCGCCCAAAAGAGTACACAAATTCACACGCATCAGGACATAGTAAACCTGGCAATTCTCTTGAAAAGGACCTCAGATCAGTGGTTAACTGGGGCAAGAAATGGCTTGTAAAGTTTAACGCATCCCAAACAAATTTACTTTAATTTAATCAGCACAGAGAAACTTCTCTACTTGTCATCAGCATGGTTGATGCTAAAGTCCAGGGGAGCAACACGCTACGATTTTTTTGGTGGGGGGCTCACGTTTTCCCCTGATATAAAGTGGAACGACTACATCGAATCAATAGCTGCATCTACTGCAAGGAACGTTGGCTCTCTGTGTCGTGCTAGAAAACATTTCTCGTCCGAATCCATCTTGCATATTTATAAATCTACCATTCGTCCATGCATTGAATACTGTAGCCATATCCTGCTGTATATATTGAGATTCTTGACAAAATGCAAAAAAGGATCTGTACTGTAATCGATCTTGACCAGGTATGTGGACTTCAGTTACTTTCTAACCGACAGGACGTGGCTTCCCTCCGTCTTTTCTACAAATATTTTCATGGCAGCTACTTTCATGAGCTTTTTTCCTTGGTGCAACGATTGCATGAATTTAACAGTGCTACTAGATTGGCAACTAGGTCCCACCATTCTCTGTTGAAATAGATACAACCGCTACTCTAACATTTCTTTTCTCGCACTTCCCACCTGTGAAAGACCTTTCCGGTATCTTGCTTCCCTGTTAACTACAATCCTCAAAAATTTTAATGAAACGTCAATCAACATTTCTGTCTTCTCGAAACTTGTTCCTATTTTGGCCTTCCACAATCCGCCCCATTCTCAATCTTCTAATTCTCTTTCACTTTCGCTTGCGTTCTAGTGGCATTATCTCCATGCTTGGACTGAAAATGTATAATGGTCGTATCAAAAATACTTTTACAAACATTGGTTCGAGTCCATCACACAAAATGCACTATGAGATGTACGACATGCTAAGGCCACATGACGTGTGCCGATATCTGGATAATATCCGACAGCCTGTCTCGATGTGTTCTTCCTGGTCAGGCGTACGCGCGGATCTCAGTCTTCCTCGACCCATACGTTGTGGTGCCACGGATCCTGTCTCAGCAACAAGACGATAAACAGCAACTAGGGCTGGATGACTCGGCTGTTTTCGGTTTCGAAACGCAATGTAAAAATAATATTATTGCTATAATTTAAACTTTTTTTTATTAATGTGTTTATGAAAGATATATATCCAAGTAGTAAATAGTGAAACGTTGCTATGAGTTATAATGGACAGGAAGTAGTGGAGAGGAATCGTCGCCAACAATTCGGGCTCAAAACCGGCACTGAAGAATTATCGATCAAACCAAAAAAATTCATCAAAAGCAGATGAAAACTGTGGAAATGCATAAACAACATCCGATCACACGCGCACACATACATACACACACACACATTTTGAGAATTGTATATATATATATATATATATATATATATATATATATATATATATATATATATATATATATAGATCCTAGTAAAAAATGAAGTTAATTGTATACTATACTAAATTCAATATATTTTAATCGTCGTAATGACTCCTCCCCAACAACTAGCATGTTGCAGAAAACCATCATTATGTTTAAATTTAAATGTCCAATAGAAAAAAATAATATATGTGTTGGTCATACTACTACTACGTTGTCTCGGCGGTTAAGTTTTTATTTTCACATTCACAATTTGGAAAATTCTTGTTGAAAATACATCTATACATTTTATGAAAACGATAAACATAAAGTTAAATTCTCGAAGATATCTATATTAAAATATTGAAACCAACACTTAAAAAAATAATTATGAATACAGTACATAACCTTAGCGTTTTTCACTTCACAGATGAAAAAAATTAACTTACCTATGAACACAGTAAGTTTGTCTCAAATGTCGAAAGTACTCGGAATAAATGAATTTTATATATCAACGTGGTAATTTTTTCTCTTCATCTAATGAAGATACTATCTATATTCTTCACACCAAAACAAGAATAAAAGTCCATATAAACATATGTTGGCAAATCCTTCGTTTTTTAGTTATTAAGTTTAAAGTTTATGGTAGATGATGTTGTGTTGCTATGTAGACTAGATTACATTTGTCGTTTGTGTACATTTTTGTCTAATCTGTTTCAATGTTTAACACGTGTAGTAGCGACTTAACTGAAATGTCTTCCGTTTAACAACGGTAGGGTATTCATATCGTAAACAGGTAGATGTGATTTTTACATTGCGTTTCGAAACCGAAAACAGCCGAGTCATCCAGCCCTAGTTGCTGTTTATCGTCTTGTTGCTGAGACAGGATCCGTGGCACCACAACGTATGGGTCGAGGAAGACTGAGATCCGCGCGTACGCCTGACCAGGAAGAACACATCGAGACAGGCTGTCGGATATTATCCAGATATCGGCACACGTCATGTGGCCTTAGCATGTCGTACATCTCATAGTGCATTTTGTGTGATGGACTCGAACCAATGATTGTAAAAGTATTTTTGATACGACCATTATACATTTTCAGACTAAGCATGGAGATAATGCCACTTGAACGCAAGCGAACAGTCCACTTTTCAGGACCCCTTCAAATTGTTACCCCCTCCTCATTTGGGGCTGTGCCTCAGTTACACCCAAATGTTGTTACTAATATTGATTTTCAGTTGGGCTGACTTTAAACTGAAACTGCTCCAACTAAACGTCAAAAATTACCAGTAATGAAACAACCGGTCGAAGACGGGTTATACTGCTAGTATATATATATATATATATATATATATATATATATATATATATATATATAATCAATAGTATCAGTCAGTTATGTGTCATGCGTTATACATGAATGATGAGGCAGATTTTTCCCGCAGTAGGTTGCCATTTCTTTCAGCGATAGATCAGTTTTCATCTATGGCTATAGAAGCGGTCTGTCCTACTATTTAACCATAGCTGGGGGGAGAAGAAGAGGATTAATACCTTTTCAACGTAAGTGAATGTAATGGATTCGACTGGAATTCGAACTCGGCTCTCCGATTCCTCAGTCCGAGCCGTTATCCATTACTCCATACATACATGCATACATACATACATGCACTCATAGATACATACATACATATATGTGTGTGTGTGTGTTAAACGTCGAAACAAAATATTTAATTGTATAGTAGCACACAACACACACACACACACACACATACACACACATACACACATACACACACACACACACACACATATATATATATATATATATATATATGTATGTATATATATATATATATATATATATATATATATATATATATATATATATATATATATATATATATATATATATATATATATATATATATATGAAAACGATATATATCATTTTTTACATATCAAAAACAATTTTAAGGGAAAGTATCTATGACAAAGTGTAAAACGTTTTCATATGACGCGTATCATCCTTTAGGACTTCATTGTATGAAAGTGATGTTTACCTTGATGCGATTACACATGCGCACGAAGGAGAGGAGATGCTGAGAATGTAAATTATAATTTTTATTTTTTAAATATATGTTCCGGGGAATATAGTCTTGCCAATTTCATTTACTTAAGTATCAAAAGTGATGGAAATCTGAAGAAAAAGAAAAAAATACCAAATGAAATGAACTAAAAAAAAACATAAATTTAAAAAAGAAAAATTCCAATTCATTCCAGAACGTTTCTCTCTTACACAGACAATTGAAGAATACAGAATAACTCATTGAACGAAAGAAATAATTAAAATTATAAGAGTGACGATCCACGTCGTAATAATGCCTCTGTCAAAGAAATCCAATTTTTCATTATGTTGAAATTTTGCTTGGATACACCATTGAAGAAAAAAGTCAAACATTTTCTTTTTTGCTTTATTTCTGTCTATCTGTCTTTCTTTCTTTATTTGTTTGTTTGTTTGTTTGTTTCTTTCTTTCTCAGTCTATCTATCTATCTATCTATCTATCTATCTATGTATGTGCCTGTGAAAATATATGTTTGCGTTTGTGTATGTACGTAATTAAACACACATTTCTAATTGTCGATATCTTTGTCATTCAGTCTCTCGATTTCACTCACCCATACTTCCTCTATCCCTATGTCTGCCTGTCTGTCTGTCTGTCTGTTTCTCTCTCTCTATATATATATATACATACATACATACATGTCAATGTGTGTGTTTTCATGTGTGTTAAATTTCAGATATAAATAAAAATGTTTTTTTTAAATGACAATATGAATAAAATTTTCCTTTTGTCTTATATATATATATATATATATATATATATATATATATATATATATATAATACGCCAACAAGAAAATGTTATATATATATATATATATATATATATATATATATATTACAGCCAGTTGTTGGTAATCTATGGATCAATCTACTTTTTTTAAATTTTAATTCCTGCTTTTGATAATCTTTCTGTCTTTTGTCTTCATTTTAGATCGATTCGCATTAAGAATTCCTTTCCAAATATACTAAATAGACATTTTGATATTTTTCTTTTTACCTTTTTTTTTTTTTGATACGCAACAAATTGAATGTTCTGCAAACCTTGGCACCAAACTGACGAGATAAGATCTGAGAAAGAATTCAAGGACAAAACATGGAGTAACTCAGTGGAATCTTCTTGCAAATTACTTATATTTACTTATCTCTATTCTCAGATATTCACGTATCCATGTATGTCGTACATCCAAATGTGTATGAGTTTATCTGTTTCTGCCCATCTGTGTATTCAGTGCGAGTCGACTCATCAAACATTTCTCTTTATTTCTCAGGAATCGTACGTTAAAATTTCAAATTGGCATTTTCAGTTTTATAAGAAAATTCCCAGTTAAAAATGGATGCTATCACACACTTGATTCTTTTTTTTTCTTCTATTTAATGCGTCCTTTTTATCTCTTTTAACACAAAGATATTTTTTCTTCTTTGGTCGTGATTTTTAGACTATGCATACCCAGCTATTAGCCACGTTGATTTGGGGAGGATATTTCAAAAATCGATTTTAAACCATCCATACTTTTATGTACGATTCTCTTTTTCTACAGAAAAAAACCCCCAAAAAACAGAATAAGATTAAATTTAAATTTTGTAACGAGAAAGAATTTACAGGAGAAAGGATATTTCATTTTTTTTTCTTTATTATTTGTGTAGAGATAGGAAACTATAATGATTACACTTTTCTCACCGTTTGAAATGACTCTTATCTTCTGTGTGCTGTGTCTCTTCACGACTTGGCCGATAATGGCTCTCCACAACTTCATATCCTTAGTAACTCTTAGGGACGTTTCTCTTTTTACTATTCCTACCGTATACCACCATGCATCGACACAATGTTATGAAGAACATGTCCCGCAGGCCTCTGAACAACCAATTTATGTGTTTCAGATATTTCAGCTGCCGCTTTCTTATAAGGATGCTTTTATTTCATTTCGCCTTAACACTTCCTCGTTGCTTACATGGTCTGTCCATGGTATTCGTATCTGTATAACCACATTAATGTTGCCTCAAGTCTTCTCTTAATCTGTCAGGAAATTATCCGGCATTCGCTACCATATAGGAGAATTGATATTGCATAGCAGTTCAACACACTTTTCTTTGTCTCTAAGTATATATAATACTCTCTTGAAAACACATATTATTATTATTATTATTATTATTATTATTATTATTATTATTATTATTATTATTATTATTATTATTATTATTATTATTATTATCATATAATAATTGTGCTTGCCCCTCTCTTCGTTAGTCTCTTAGATTGTACGACCATTACGCCCTGCCAATAGCTCATAAATAATCAGCTATTCCGTTTTGATCGCGTGTAAAAGAGGGGAAAACACTTCTTTTCAGTGAGAAAAAGAAAGAAAGAAATAAAGAAAGAAAGAAAAATAAAAGTGTTTTACTTCATAAATAATAAACTATTCCGTTTTGATTGCGTGGAAAAACAAAATACATATCAGACGCGCTACTTGGTTTCAGTGCGAAAATGAATGAAAAACGAAAGAAAGGAAGATAAAAGTGTTTTATCTCATAAATAAAGAACTGTTCCGTTTTGATTGCGTGGGAACACAAAATACATATCAGAGGCGCTACTTGGTTTCAGTGAGAAAATGAATGAAAAAAGAAAGAAAGGAAGATAAAAGTGTTTAACGGCTGTTTCAGTGAAATGGAAAGAGTTGTCAATTTCACATCTTTTCATTTGTACCCCCTTACTTCTTAAAATAACAACCAGCATTCACATTTATGATTGTTATTGCAATATTTTATTAAAGTTGTTAAACTCAAATATTTAATGACGCAATAGGTGAATTTCTACAGATATTTTATTGTCATATAACTCTCCATGAGTTTATTAAATCATTTGCTCAAGAATGAATCGTTCTCGGAAATGTGAAATAGGAAAACTGTTAAATTTTCAAGGGCCATTCTAGTTATTATTATTATCATCATTATTATTGTCCTTTCCTTTGATTTCTGTTGCATAAACATTTCCTATCCAAATCCAAATGAGAGATCTAAGGTCATATATATTCATTCTGGGCGTTTGTTATTATTTGATACCGGATTTCATCCCGGAAACCACAACAATAAGTATGTTGTCATTATTTTTTGTGCATTCAGTGTATTGTATTGAAAAAGTTGGTTATCCGGTCAGCGCTTGTCATTCTCTGTAATCCGGCCCTCTGTGGGAAAAGGTTTGGTGACCCCCTTCTCTAAGCGGTTAAAACAGAGGATTCGAAGTACTAACTTACCTCTATCCTTACTATGACTTGCATCTTACGGTCACATCACGTTGAAACACCGGTTCCTGTACGATCACTGAAGATAAGCAACGTTGAGCCTGGTCAGTAGCTCGATGAGTGACTGCATGGAAATACCAGATGTCATAAGATTGGATGTGCGGTTTGTGTAGTGGATAATTGTTAATCGAAGAATTGGACTTTTTATATTAACTCACTTGTGGGAAAGGTATGAATCCCTCCTCCTGCTATGGGTTAATCAGTAAGATGTGTATTATTAAACTATTATTAACTCGCTCAGAAATTGTTACAATCTAAAACTATTTTCTGAATTTAAATGACATGACAGATGTAATATTTCATTCAGATAACTTCATATTTTGGAAGCCGCCAATAGTTGACAGGACTGAAATTATTATTATCATCATAATTATTATTAGTCTGGTAGTAGAAGTAATATAGTGGTAATAGTAGTAGTCAGATAAGTATTTGTAGTGTCTTTAAAGATCAATCGATCGGTGGGGAGGAGAGGAAAGGCTGAATGTCCTCATTCAACCTTAGCGCGGTCCTCTCATCCGACAATTGTCAGCATCGGCATCCCTACGATTCTTCCTTTCTAGCCTTCACACTGTGTCCAGTTCACGTTTTGCAACATGGAAGGAAGGCGAGTATGTATGTTGCGTGATGATATCGTGCCGCCCGGATGGAGATCATGTTCTCAGCTCATTTGATTAAGGGCATGGCACACGAAGACAACACCGAGCGTTGTAGACCCTTTGTTCTTGAAGGTTCCACTCACTTTTGCAGACTTTCTTACTCTCCGCTTCTTTTTGCTGTCACACTCCCTTTATCGTTTTCTTTTTGTATCTGTCTGTCGCTTTCTCTCTCTTTCTCTCTCTACGTACACCCCCCCACATATATATATATATATATATATATATATATATATATATATATATATATATAGATACATATATCACTTTATACGTTATTATTAGTGGATACTCATATTTATATATATATATATATATATATATATATATATATATATATATATATATATATATATATATATATATATATATATATATAGGGTGTCCATAAAGTTCGTGTGCACTTTAAAAATTTCTAACTTTATTTGTATTTGCGATAGAAATAATCTGTAAAAAAGGTAATAAAGTTTAATGTACCTAGTTTTAAGTATAGCTAAAATAACTAATGTGATTTCAGGCATTACTGTAAATCAGTTGGCCAATGTTTTCCATGAACTGCAAAATTGTATTACCCTTTGTATTGCTAATGATGGAGGACATGTGGAAACTTAAATAAAATTTCAATAAAACCTTAAAAAATATAGATTTACTTCTTTCTAAATCTAATATGGAGAAAACAACTGAAAAGTTGCAAATTAAAAGAAAAAATATTGAATGTTGTTTTGTGAAAGTATTTATTTATATTATATATATATATATATATTTTATATTTCAGATCGCCCCGATCTTTCGTCAGAAATTAATTAAATAACTGTATCTATATATACAAATGATAGAAAGAACAGATGGTGTAAAATCCTACTGTTTGTAGCATTTACTTTCAAATAAAATGGTCAGAGCAAAGTGTAGCAATATATTTTTATTATTTTTATTTAATGTGATTATAATAAAAACATATTGAAATCTCTACACAAAAGCTTTCCTGATTCAATAATTTGATGATACTTATTCATAGTTGCTTATCATCGCCTGAAGAAGTACAATCAAAGTATTTGAAACATGGAAGCTTTTTTGTAGGGATTTCAATATGTTTTACTATAAGCTTTAATATATATATATATATATATATATATATATATATTATATATATATATATATATAGGAACCTAAATTAGGTAATAAAATACGTTTATTATCATCAAATTTATGATAAATTTAAAGTTCCTAAATTTCGCTTGAAGATGAAGCAGGACTTAACACCTCAATTCAACTAAATTTCAATAATTATATTAAGGGTCTCGGCTCTCTCTTTTGAAACATGAGAACTTTTATGTAGCGAAGAAATCATATTTTTTTTAAATATTATAATATAGGCTCTACTTCTATGTGGAGCACTGTCTTTTTAAAAATAAAAACAAAAATACTAACGAACTACGGATTATTTACCTAATGTGTTCTTTCCTATTTTTTCTGCATACCCGCACACACACACACACACACACACACACACACACACACACACACACGCACAGATATATATATATATATATATATATATATATGTAAAAGATCGAAAAGAATAAAATTCAAACTTTCATAACATTATGTAAAAAGTAGGGCACAATACAAGAGTAGAGCAATAAACATTTATGATAAACTGTTATTTTAGAACATGTAAGTTACTACTACAAAATTGCATATTTTGTTTCGACGTTTAAACATCTCATCAGATAGTTAACAATGAAGGTAATAAACTATGTTTATTACCATCATTGCTAACTAACTGATGAGACGTGTTATATATATATATATATATATATATATATATATATATATATATATATATATATATATATATATATATGAGAAAATGATATATAAATATTTACATATCAAAAATAATTTTAAGGGAAAGAATCTATGACAAAGTGTAAAAACTTTTCGCTTGACTCTTTAGGACTTCGTCGGATTAATGTTTACCTTGATGCGATTATACATGCGCACGAAAGAGAGGAGTTACTGAGAATTTTAAATCTTTTTTTAATTTTTTAAATGTATGTTTCGGGAACATAGGCTAACCGCTTTCATTTATTTTCTTTTTGTTCCTGTGAGATTTTTGATGAGGTAGATTTTTCTCCGCCATTTCCAGGCTATAGAACCCGGTCTGGCCTGCTATTTGCCCATAGCTGGGGGGAGAATATGTGGACTCATACCTTTTCCAAGCACGTAAGTGAATCTAATGGAGTTGACTGAAATTCGATTCCGCAATTCGAGGTCTTATCCATTACGCCATCGTGCCCCCCAAAGACTATATAACCAAAACTTAAATTTAAAAAAGAAAAATTTAAATTCTTTCCATAGGTTTTCATTTAGATTCAAGCCTGGATTCTGTGAAAACCCGTATAAAATATTTTGTTATCCTGAATATATTTCGGGACAAATGGCTTTACATTTTGGACCCTTATTATAGATAAAGCTACATTCAGTTTTCTAACAGATACTTTCAAGCTGACATCAAATGTTTCATAATAACGCTTTTGTTTCATTATATCATTCGCTCTTAATAAACTTTCTATTCGGTTTGCCGCAAAACACCCCAAAGGACAATATCGACTCCTTTCTCTCTTAAGAAAGATGTTCTTTTAATTGAAAGCATCATTTTGATATCCCCAACGAAATGAGTTCTTATTATGCTGGTTTTGTCTACGGGGAAAGCTTATCTCAATGTTCATTTGCAAATGCTAAACGAGATTTCAAATCACCAGGCTTTATAAAAAGGATATTACGAGAGTTGAATGCGCGTAGGCATGCTCAGTACTCATGTGATAGTATTTCTGCTTGCTTTCACTCGAGCGGCTTAATTTGCAATATTTAGTCTATTTTGATTTTAGCCTTTTCTTTCAAAAACGGCCATGTTTATTTCTAGCAGACTTTTCAACTACATTTGCAACAATATTTTCTCCGTTAAATTCGTTAATAATTCTTCAGTTTGGCGTAAATAATTACAGCGCAACTGAAATTGCCAACTTTGGTTCTTTTGGACCTAAATAAATGTTAAAATTTTCTATATTTAGGCAACATGTTTTCATTCAAACAAATTTGGTTAAATAATTTAGACATATCATGTCGATTAACTTTTGATATGATCATTTCATTTTTTTTTCAGAAAAATAGGGTTCTCAAGTATAGTAGCTGCTATCGCTCTTTCCAATATTGACGGGGTTTTTCTTCTTAACCTTTATTTTGAAGCAGTATGAATTGTCAATATCTTCATTATGTTATTCTTTTACCTTCGATTTACATAGGCTGTACAATTTAGTTGTTGCTGTTGTGAAAAGTCCTCAGATGATATCGTTTCTGTTTCCGGCACAGTTCATTGTTTTTGATTCTGTAGCAGCCGTTCACAAGAAGTGTGGTCATCACCCAAATCTATAGGCTACACTTGCTCAAATAATACATAACCCTCACTGGGGAGGGAATATGTCTATGTAAAGAGAGAATATGTTTAGGTCTCACTCGATCAAAGCCATTTTTAATCTGACAGGTTAGATATATATGAACGGATTTGGCGCCAAACATGTAAATATCGATAAGACGAGGCTATTTAAAAACCGATTCCTGTTGTAGAGTCAATGACAATGGCGGAGAGAAAGGAGAAACTGACTTTAGTGACAGGCTGTGCAGTGGCAGGTTTGCTACTGCTATGAAAAGATATTAGACTAAACAGGCCGCTTTTCTCATTACAGGCTTGAAGCAATCGCATGTCTATTCACACTGATGAGCTGTCATATAACGAAACAACAAGTCATGGACAAAACTCCAAACATGCTTCAGTTTCACATTACGAACGGACAATATCAAGTTGACATTCAATAATTCACACTAAACCATTTTCTTTACGCCATTAATTCTTACCAATGCTCCGGTTCCATTTGCAGTCTAAAAATATAATATTCCTTGCTTTGTGATATTCCTTGCTTTGTTTTTAGGAAGAGACTCCGTTGGATTGAAAGCTGAACACTTTTAAGTGCACACTGCTAAATGGATGAGTCAACTGAATCAATTTTAAAATCTATTTGCAATCTTATCTTCGAGAAAAGGAAACCTGAAGCACGTCTAAATCACGTCGTATCTAACAAGGGTTTCTCTTGCAAAGAGGAAACAAAGTTCGAATCTTGGCGAAGGGGGCATATTTTTGTTTAATAAGATTCCTCGATAATTCAGGCGGGTAGACGATAATAAATATGTCTACTCAAATGTGGGTATCCCCTAAAACCGAAGGTTTAAACTGATAAAAAATATTTCCAATTAATAAAAAAAAAATATATTATGTCTTTATCTATCTATCTATCTATCTATATATATATATATATATATATATATATATATATATATATATATATATATATATATATATATATATATATATATATATATATGTATATGTATATACACACACACTCACTCACCCGTTGAATTCGACGTATGAGGGTCAGGCAAATAGTGTTCCTAGGAACCGACAGCCCGAAATAAGATTTGATTATAGTGGTGAAGCTTTCGTGCAAAACCATCACACTTTTTAAAGGGCCGAATACAGAAACCTGGTGCACTACGTGCCATAAAGTTCCCCAAACGATCCTCCGCAGGATTTGAATTCTGAGTTGCCTTTCTTCTAGCCCAGTCGCCAAGGCTATAGAACCAAGTCACTCCTGCTATTTACCCATATATATATATATATATATATATATATATATATATATATATATATATATATATATATATATATATATATATATATATATAGTCAAACCTAATGAGCCAGACACACCTACCAAGGTTTCACTTCGGCAGATCGTCAGGGTCGGCTGGCTAAAGAGGCAACAGAAACTGGCATATATATGGAGACGACCACCAAGACAACACCACGTGACCAAGGAAGAGAAAAAAAAAAAAAAAAAAAAGGGAAAAAAGAAAAAAAGAAAAGCGACAACGGGGGTTAGTTAGTTGAATAAATCTATACCCACCCCCCGTTGTCGCTTTTCTTTTTTTCTTTTTTCCCTTTTTCTTTTTTTTTTCTCTTCCTTGGTCACGTGGTGTTGTCTTGGTGGTCGTCTCCATATATATGCCAGTTTCTGTTGCCTCTTTAGCCAGCCGACCCTGACGATCTGCCTAAGTGAAACCTTGGTAGGTGTGTCTGGCTCATTAGGTTTGACTAGGTTTGCTCTACGCTTGTATTGAGCTCTTTAGTTAGTTGTTTACTCGTATCAGGGTTTTTTCTTTGGGCCTTGAACCTGTATCTGTGCGATTATTTTCGACAGACTTTCATGTTCCTGGCTCTTTCTTTTTTTAAAACCTTCTTTTCCTTCGTGATTGATTTGGCTGTTGTTAAATCAAGAGTTCGAAGGTTTTTCGACACGAGTATAGTTACCTATATTTATATATATATATATATATATATATATATATATATATGTATATGTATATATATATATATATATATATTTATCGGCGAATCATAAACGGCCTGAAGTAACGGGTAGCTATTGTATCAGGTAATCCCATAAGTTCTGTCCGAATTATTATTATAATTTTTCAAAAAATATGATTTCTTCGCTACATAAGAGTTCTCATGTTTCAAATACAAGAGCCAAAAGATCTGTTTCATTCTCAAGCGAAATTTTTGGTATAACTAATCTTGAAGTTTACGCATCTTTATAAGCATATTCATATATATATATATATATATATATATATATATATATATATGTGTGTGTGTGTGTGTGTGTGTTTTAGAAGTTCATAGATTATAAAACATCTGAATGAGATGGTAAAGTTGAATTCGGAAGAGAGATGTAAACAGAGAGACATAAAACGACTGACAGAAAATTTAAAGAAACAAGCGAGATTTGGCGATACTGTCATCGTAGAAGCTGAAATCCCTTTATCTTATTGGATTATTGCATAAAATGCTTAAAAAGTTTCTCAAAAATATTCTGTGCATAAAAAAAAGAAACGAAGAGAAAGATATCTACAGAGAACAATACACAAAAAGAGTGAAAAACAAAAAAGTGAAGTCAAGGGAAGTTGCAAGTAGGAGAATGCGTTTTTGATATGGACACCGTGTCGAGATTTCACTTGGTCCATGTCTTTGAAGCAAAAAACGACAGGTCCTTTTTAAGTGAGTTGATGAAGGCTTGTCATGTTGGATGACAGAGGATGCGCAAAGTTAGCGGAAGGATGGACCATGTGGGGAATAGAGCATAATTGCCCGCAGAATGCTGAAAGTGGGATATCCGTCATATTTTCTTTGAATAATCTCAGCATTTCCTCTAATGTTGCATATATATATATATATATATATATATATATATATATATATATATATCCTGCATCTACACATACAAACACACACATACACGCACACACACACACACACACACATATATATATATATATATATATATGTATGTATATATGAACATATAAATATCTATATATATATGTATGTATATAGGTGTGAGTGGATGTGCGTGTGAGTGAGAGAGATAGAGAGAAAGGTCTACACATATACACATATATATATATGAATATATATGTACAGTTGCGGCCAAAATGTTCAGGACGGCCTTGTTTTCATCAGAAAAGTAGGTATAATTTTTTTATCAAAGCTGTTTTATATTCTATAATTTTCACAAACAATAAATACGATATTATTTGTTATTGTCTGAGATTTTATATATATATATATATATATATATATATATATATATATATCCTGCATCTACACACACACACACACTCACATATATATATACATACATATCCTGCATCTACACACACATATATATATATATATATATATATATATGCAGAAATATAGTCTTAAAGTGTGCTATATTTATGGGGTAAAGTGCTCAATATCAGAGATAGAGCGTGTGTAAATATAAAAGTGGACATGGAAGTCAGCACTTAGAGGCGACAGTCTGTTTCAAATCGCTAGTGCAATCGTCAGACGATTGCACTAGCGATTTGAAACAGACTGTCGCCTCTAAGTGCTGACTTCCATGTCCACTTTTATATATATATATATATATATATATATATATATACACACATATCATGCACCTAAACACACATACACACACACACACACACATATATATATATATATATATATATATATATCCTGCATCTACATATATATATATATATAGACAATATTAGTGGTAAATATACACATACATATGCAATTATATATACACATATATATATGTATAAAAATATTTCCAAGAGGATATGATCCAGGTAGAACTCAATATCCAGGACAGAGTAAGGATATAATATATATATATATAAACATATATAAACATATATAAACATATATATATATATATATATTTATATATATATATATATATAGGTGTGAGTGGATGTGCGCGTGTGTGAGAGAGATAGAGAGAAAGGTATACACATATACACACACATATATATATGAATATATATGTACAGTTGCGGCCAAATTTTCAGAACGGCATTGTTTTCGTTAGAAAAGTAGGTATAATTTTTTATCGAAATTGTTTTATATTCTATAATTTTCACAAACAAAAGATCTTGGTATAATATGAGAGGATAATACAAAAGTTACGGATGTTTTAGTGATTTACTGCAAAATCCAGGGTTGCCAAAATGATCAGAACGGTTGCTTTTACTCCGTGTTTTAGTATATTTAACCGGCGAACTCTATTTTTTTTTTTAATTTGTTTACGTGACGGTTTACTAAACATTAGTAAGAATATCTGCAGTGTACTTTGTTAATATAATGCCACTTACTCCGTTACCAATTCGTCAACAGATTATTAAGCTTCAAAAGAAGGATAATTTAAGTATTGGGTCTATTGCAAAGATTGTTAACAAGGCAAAAAGTTTACGGTATTCTTAAGGTCTGCGATGAATGTGGTTCGTGTGAAGCAAGAAAGTCTACAGGTAGGCCAAGAAAAACGACCAAGAGAGAAGATCGTGCTATGCTAAAGTTGGTTAAAAAGGACAGATTTAAAACTGCTGCTGCTGTTTCTCGGGGAATGAGCATTGTATTGAAGAATACTTTATCTCGAAAAACAGTGTCTCGTCGTTTAGTTGAACATGACCTACAAGCAAGAGGACCTGCAGTGAAGCCACTGATCAGCTCCAATAAAAAGTGTCGTCTTACCTTTTCAACCGAACATGTGTTGTGGTCTCAAGAAAAATGGTAAACGGTGCATTTCAGTGATGAATCTAAGTTTATGTTATTTGACTCAGATGGGAAAACGTATGTTCGTCGAAAATTAGGTGAAAAATTGTCGCCTAAATGCCTTAAGACTAGTGTTAAATTCGGTGGAGGAAGTGTCATAGTTGCCTGACGATTGCACTAGCATGAAACAGACTGTCGCCTCTAAGTGCTGACATCCATGTCCACTTTTATATTTACACACGCTCTATCTCTGATATTGAGCACTTTATCCCATAAATATAGCACACTTTAAGACTATATATCTTCATATATATATATATATATATATATATATATATATATATATATATATATATATAGGGAGAGAGTTATACATACAAACACACACACACATAACAACACACACAGATATATATATAATTTCCTCTGAAACTTAAACTGTTTTGCACGAAACACGGACACACACAGACACACACACACAAAAATGTATATATATATATATATATATATATATATATATTTGTACATATATATATATTTGTGTATATATATATATTTATATATATATATATATATATATATATATATATATATATATATATATATATATATATATATATGTATATATATATATATATATATATATATATATATATATATATATATGTTATTATTATTATTACTGGTAGTAGTAGTAATCTTATAAGTATAAGACACTAGACACTATACTGGATCGGAAAACCTTCGGTGTCTTGATTTGGAAATAATCAAACCAATACCAAAGGGGAAAAAAGGTAAAAAAAAGAAAGAACCAAGAACATGTACGTTAGCCGAAAATAACCGTCTAGCATGCAAGTCCAAGGCCCAAAGAAAAACAAAAACGATACGAGTTCGCAACTAACTAAATAAAGTGCTCAATACAGTCAGTAGAGCAGACTTAGAGAGTCTCTCTCTCTGTCTGTCTGTCTGTCTGTCTGTCTCTCTCTCTCTCTCTGTATATATATATATATATATATATATATATATATATATAATTTATCTCACAAAATCAAAACATGAAAAGAAATTATAAACACAACCCCCCACATTTGAAAATGGGCAAGGACGATGCCGAAAGCTCTTGGAAGAGACTCCTCACAAAAATGTTCCTCCAAAAATGTTCCCCCAAAATGTCTACTTTCGACTGTAACTACAGTCTTTATCAATAGTTGCAAGTGATCATTTATGAAGTTTCGCAAAATGTGTTTGACAATTCCGACATTTTTAGATTGATGGTATAAAGGTGACGTCATCTGCACTCGTCAAACTGATTTTACACCTGCCCTTTTTCATACACACTTCAATGTACAAATCTACTATACAGAAATCAATTTTAGTTAATGTTGACTGCTTCTTTTATATCATAATGGCTTCTAGAATTTTCAGTCTTTCTTTACAATGCCGCCTATATATTATTTTAATGTTGTCTATTAAAATTGGCTTATGTTAATATTATTTTTTATTTGTGATATATTTCTATATGTGCGCGAATTGCCGTACATTTGAACAAACGACAATTCACTCCACGAGAAAGAATGCTGCAGGTGTATCCACAGGAAGAATTTAATGATGTTTCTTGATTATTAATGTCTTATATATATATATATATATATATATATATATATATATATATATATATATATATATATATATATATATATATATAACATTACTGAGTTTTAAACGCACACATAAATTCATAATTCCCTGTTTCCAAGGATACAGAGAAATCCAATCATTCAGACAAGGGGTGGTAGCGTGTTCATTTTTATTTACTAGTTTTGTATCAATTATGAGTTACGGTCGAAAAAGAGTTTAGGGAGAGTAGGGGTGTAGACAACTGGCATTTAACGGATGTCAGAATTCGTTGAAAAATACACATATATAATATAATAATACAAATACATATATAATATATAATACATATATATATATACATATATATATATATATAGCATAATTTGCAATTTAATTTGCAACTTTTCAGTTGTTTTCTCCATATTATATATATATATATATATATATATATATATATATATATATATATATATGTATATATATATATATATATATATATATATATATATATATATATATATATATATATATATATGTATATATATATATATATATATATATATATATATATATATATATATATATATATATAGATAGATATATATAGATATATATCAGTTCTAATTTCAGAGTTCTAATTCCAGTTGAATCCATTACATTCACTTACGTGCTAATACCCTTGGGAAAGGTATGAATCCTCCTCTTCTTCTCCTTCCAACTATGGGTAAATAGCAGGACAGACTGGGTTGCCTTGGATGGCAACTGGTCTAGGAGAAGGACAACTCTGAATTCAAAACCTGCGGAGGGTCATTTGGGGACCTTGTGGCAATCGCTGCACCAGGTCCCTGTATTCGTTCCCCCAAAAAGTGTGGATGGCCCTTCACAAAGCCTTCACCACTATAATCAAATCTCATGTGTCGGTGTCGGGCTTTCAGTTTCTGGGAACTGATCTGCCTGACCCTCATACGTCGAATTCGACGGGAGAGTCGATCATATATATATATATATATATATATATATATATAGTCCCACGAAAAGGTATACGCAGATAATGAAAAAAGATTTGTATTGATATTGTAATAGTAAATTTATTCAAAGTTAACATTGCTCTCTACAATCGCAAGAGATGATCAAAATTGTGGCGTTTCTTTTCCAGACATTTATTAGGACGGCGAACTGGTGCTTGGGTAACGTTGTCCAATGTGTCCAGTGACATTGCTATCCATGAATTTTCAATTTCTTGTTTATGGTCCGCCAATTTCATGCCATATGGCGAGAAAAATATCGTACCTCAGTAAACAAGTGCAATTTAATAAAACTGCGAAGAACAAGATTTTCCTTTCCTGAAATATGTATAAATGTTTACGGACTCTCTCGCTCTCTCTCTATATATATCTATATCTGGATCTATATAATTGGAGAGAGAATAATAATAAGATAGGTAGGATCGCCTCCTCCATGCAGGTATCATAAAGAATTCACCAGACAAATAGCGAATCGAACCCAGGTCTCTTAGTCAAATAGATAACTTTTAACCACTCGGCTACCTACACATCGATAGATCTATCGATAGATATGAACAGAGTATGATAGATAGATAGATAGATAGATAGATAGATAGATAGATATGAACAAAGTATGATAGATAGATAGATATGAACAGAGTATGATAGATAGATAGATAGATAGATAGATAGATAGATAGATATGAACAGAGTATGATAGATAGATAGATATGAACAGAGTATGATAGATAGATAGATAGATAGATAGATAGATAGATATGAACAGAGTATGATAGATAGATATTAACAGAGTATAATAGATAGTTTTGAACAGAGTATTATATATATATATATATATATATATATATATATATATAGATAGATAGATAGATAGATAGATAGATAGATAGATAGATAGATAGATAGATAATCCACAGTCAGGATTAAACATGTACCTACATATTTAAACTCAAACAAGAAATCCCCTAAGCCCCCCCCCCAAAAAAAAGCAGATATTTAAAGATTATTAAAAATAAATGAATGTAAATATGCTGTCGAATTAGTACAACATTAATTATTGGCCGGAGAAATGTTTCGGTAGAGTAGCTCACGTTTTGTTTGATTAATGGGAATTATTTATTATCTTAATTTGATTACTTTTTATAATCTGAATGATTGTTGCAAGATTTATTGTATTGACCAAATGGAATCAATCTTTAAAATAAAATATCAACAGGGAGCCATTTTCTTCTTTACATTTTAATTTGTCTCATTTTACAAATTCTTACCAGATTCGAAGATAGAGCCCAAATCTCAGGTACATTCTTTATATAGAACTGGCAAAATTACTGTACGTTTGATTATTGATCCTTACATTTTCAGTATATTATATTTCATTTTGGAAAAGCTAACATCCATATAATTTTCAAATTAAGCGTTGAAAATTATTCGTCGGTTTTTCTTTTAGTTGCATTTATAGGTTTTTGTCACTGTATTTCACAGCTGCAAAACCCAAACCCAAACCCAAACCCAAACCCAAACCCAAACCCAAACCCAAACCCAAACCCAAACCCAAACCCAACACAAGTCAAGTTTTGTCGCTCCTTCCGGCTGTGCAGATCACCATTTATTCAGTTTTTTTACCACACGTGCAAATTAGCGATAGTTTTAAAGAACTAGAATCACGCATGCGCTTTACCTAAATTGCAAATGGCTGCTCCAACCGGGCAGGCGAGTTCTTAGCCAAAAGTAGGTTAGATTATTTCACAACAGTCAGAATGAAATGATGAATCTATTTTAGATATTAATTCTTTGTTGTTTGTTTATTAATCACAAAGCAATATCCGTTTTGAAACAAATTCCATTTATGTATATATTTTATAACAATATCAATGGCAAGAAGATGTGCTCAAGCGATAATGAACTAATGGTAACCATAACAAATCTCCTCTCTTCAAACAATGAAGATGATGCTAAAAGTGTTGGTCGTGAGTCATATGAGCTATTTTAAAAAAATAAAGGTATTCATTCAAACATGTACTTCCGAAATAGACCAATTGAAACCAAATTGACAAAAACTGACACAAATGGGAAGAGGATTTATCCTTTTTTAAACTTAGAGCTGTACTAATCTCTTATTCATTGTTATTAATATCACAACTTTTCGACCGTTGAAAACTCGGTCTTCTTCATGTGTCTGTCGATTCGGGTAAGGGGATTACGAACTGAACCATTTATTTTAAATACGGATGTTTGCTAGATTGTCCTCGCACTGCTGCTCATAGATACGGTTAAAACTTCTTTTTCTTTTTTCTATACTGCTAGAACTGTTCACAGGGAGGCTTGGTCTGTACTTACACTTACTCTGAAGCTAAATTTACGAACCAATATATATATATATATATATATATATATATATATATATATATATATATATAACAAACAACACAGAATTAATATCTAAAACCGATTCATCATTTCATCTATCTATCTATCTATCTATCTATCTATCTATCTATCTATCTATCATTTGAAACTTTTAAAACCCTTTATTCTACATTCAACATCATCACTTGATAAGACACCGGAGGTGTTGAAACAAAATGCTTATTTTTGTAGTGATTTTATAACGTATTTATGTTATAATTTTTAAATAAACAATTATATAAGCTCTACTCTGTATTGAGCACTCTTTTAAGAATAGTAATTGTAGGTTATTGGAATTTATTCCGTACACACAAATCCTAGACTTGTATATATATATATATATATATATATATATATATATATATATATATATATATATATATATATATGTATATATATATATATATATATATATATATATATATATATATATATATATATATATATATTCCACAAAAGACAAAATGTTGGTACACCCAACAAAAAGACTGCCAGGTGACTAACAGAAAACTTAATATTAAAGACGAACCAACAACGAATAACCCCAAAACCAAGAAAACAAATGAAACACAAACTAAGAAAAAAAACGAAGGCAGACACCGACCTAAACAGTAACAAAGTGTGCTCTGTGCTGTGGGAACACAGTTATTATTATAAAAAAAAGTAGAATATAAAATAATAATAATGATGATGAAAATTATAGATAAAATAAAATAAAATTTAAACGAACATCCCGACAAGAGACGAGAGATTCGGTCGCATTGGCCAAGAACTGTCGGGATGAAAACACGTGTGTAAAAAAAAACCAAGATAGAAAATGTGATAATAGTGAGTGACTTACTAGTTTTATAGTATTAACCTTATCACAATTATGATGTAAAGCAAATATACAAAAATAAAATTGTATGAAATTACCATACAATTTACCATGCTTTTCATTATTATTGTGTTCGTTTGTTTGTTGCTTTTCCTCGCGAACATAAGCCCAAATTTATGACCACATGGTGTGAGTAAATATACATCCACGAAATTATGATAACCACCGACGTGCACAAGGTTTTCCAGACAGAGCAATTATGTATCTGTCTATATTTCTGAGATGAGGTATTATGTACACTATTTACATTATTCGGGCTAGTGTCCTCATCTTTGTCGCCATATTTATTACAAAGTTTCGGCCCTTCAGTATCTGTCTATATTTCTGAGATGAGGTATTATGTACATTATTTACATTATTCGGACTAGTGTCCTCATCTTTGTCGCCATATTTATTACAACATTTCGGTCTTTCAGTATCTGTCTATATTTCTGAGATGAGGTATTATGTACACTATTTACATTAATCAGACTAGTGTCCTCATCTTTGTCGCCATATTTATTACAACATTTCGGTCTTTCAGTATCTGTCTATATTTCTGAGATGAGGTATTATGTACACTATTTACATTATTCAGACTATTGTCCTCATCTTTGTCGCCATATTTATTACAAAGTTTCGGCCCTTCAGTATCTGTCTATATTTCTGAGATGAGGTATTATGTACATTATTTACATTATTCAGACTAGTGTCCTCATCTTTGTCGCCATATTTATTACAACGTTTCAGCCGTTTTACGCTCTGGCCTTCTTCAGGTTGTTGCAATGTCGAACTGAACCCTTTATTTCACTCACTGGGGTAGACTGTTCTAGTTCCACGTGCCATGTTTAATGGATGTCAGTTATCAGTTATCTCCTGTTAATTTTTTCCTCTGAAAGTTCTCCACGGCGTCAAAGATGGGGACAATAGTCCGAATAATGTGCATAAGAGCAATTATGCTTCCAAACTTCACGACTCAAAGAGACAAAGTTCCCATGGCTACTTAGTGTTCACCCTGCTCAAAATTCCGGGGTAGTTCACATGAACAAATTTACAAAACCTAACACAAGTTATTTCATATTTTTTTCTGCATACCAACAACTATATGAAAATGTATACTGCTCGCAGAAGATAGCGGCAATGCTTGGACGACTTTCGAATTGTCCTCGCTTTTAACATTCTCCGAAATTTTGGTTACACCTCGTACGTACGCGCGTGCGCAAACACGGATATATCCACAGATATGATATACCTACGCACATAGTATACGTACGTGTGTGTGTATGTGTGTGTATGTGTGTGTGTGTGTGTGTGTGTGTGTGTGTGTGTGTGTGTGTGTGTGTGTGTGTGTGTGTGTGTGTGTGTGTGTGTGTTGCGTGCCTTTCTGTCGATGCTTAGATAGAATTGCAGAAGCCTACCAGGTGTGCTTTTGATCACTTTCTCAATCCCGGCAAAAGTTCCGTTTCAGAATCGCCTTTGTCGCTCGATCCTTTGCTTAGCGAATATGCGAAAGGGCACCTGCTGTTGTTCTGTCGTGCCATTGTCGAGTCCCGGACAGAATGG
The DNA here is from genome assembly GCA_964036315.1 of Acanthosepion esculentum. Classification (NCBI taxonomy): domain Eukaryota; kingdom Metazoa; phylum Mollusca; class Cephalopoda; order Sepiida; family Sepiidae; genus Acanthosepion; species Acanthosepion esculentum. The sequence goes on along the minus strand of OZ038508.1, from coordinate 14,019,981 downwards.
TCCGACGACCAACCCCTTCTTCTTTTGTACCCCCTCTCTGTCTCTGTATCTCTCTCTCTCTCTCTTTTTCTCCTAATTTTCATTTTATTTTATTTATTTTGGAAAACTCATCTTTCCTTATTTTTGAAGACATTAGCGACATATCAAAGAATAAACATTCGTGAAGATTCGTTCTGAATTCTTCTTTGACCTTTGACCTCCGCTAGAATTCGAAGCATCAGGATATGAAATGATTAGAGAAGAAGGAAAGAGTTTCACCAGGGAGAAAATGCCGAGTACACGAAAAAGTCGCTGGTTATTTTACGGCTAACTTAGTACCGTAATCACCCGTCTATAATACGCCTTCATCCATAATACGCACAGCTAAAATTGTGCTGAGACTGTGGGAAAATGATTCAACTCATGCATAATACGCACCTCTTGTTTAGTAATCAAACCTTATAAATTGTACCTATCCAATTTCATTACGGGCAGTGTTTCCTACTCTTATTAAAAAATGGTTTTAAACATAGGATAATATTATTTTAATTTAGTTTTATGATAATTCTTATTTGATTTTATGCAGCTTTGCGTAATACACACCCCTGATTGTGCTTATTATTTTTTAGAAAAAATGTGTATTATACATGGGGGAATTGTGGTAAAAAAATGCGTATTATACATGGGGAATTGTGGTAAAAAATCGTATTATACATGGGGAATTATGCCAAAAAATGATGCGTATTATACATGGGGAATTGTGGTTAAAATGCGTATTATACATGGGGGATTGTGGTAAAAAATTGTGTATTATACATGGTCATTATTTTTGTCATATTTGATATTTCCTTATATTTCCTTCATTGTAGATATTATCTTTGCGAAGATTTCTTTCTTTTTACTTCTTTTTTTTCATTTTCTTTCTTTTATTATTCCATTTATATTCCTTCTTTCTTTAAATTTCTTTTTCTTTCATTCATTCCTTCATTCTTTTTTTTCTTGTTTCTTTTCTTTTTATTTAATTATTTTCTTTTGGGCCGTTCATTTTCGTTCTCTTTTCATACTTTCTTTCTTTCTTTTATTCTTTCTTTTTTTCTTTTCTTCCTTTCTTAATTTCTTATGCATATTTATTATTAATAGTATCAATTTTAGCTCTGCCATTTGACATCGAGCACTTTTATTACCACCATCCGCGATTGTGCAATATTATATATATATATATATATATATATATATATATATAAATCAGCCCATATGATAGTAGACTTTTCAGCATGTCCCTCATGTGGACTTGTTTGCAAATCCGGTTTAAGGAAATTAACTGGAGATAACTGATAACTGACATCCATTAAACATGGCACATGTAACTAGAACAGTCTACGACAGTGAGCGAAAAAAAGGGTTTAGTTAGATATTCCAACCATCTGAAGAAGGCCGGAGCATACAACGGCCGAAACGTTGTAATAAATATGGCGACAACGATGAGGACAATAGTCCGATTTATGTAAATAATGTAGATTATTCTTGTTTTTCTATGTGCAGTGTCGCTTTAGGACGTTGAAGATCATGCCTCTCCACAGCCTTCTGTCCTGTTTAGCTCGCAATAATTAATATTATTATTATTTTTTCTCAGCCTTGTTTGGCTATCCATTTACTCAAGCACGCTATGGAGCTTATGAGTTGTTCCAGTTGCCGTCAAATATTCCTATGAATATCAAATTATCCAGTTCCTCTTTCCCCGTTATGGGACAGAAATTTCAACTCTTTCTGTCTGATATTAAGTATAAGTGTCTCTTTTCTTTCCATTTCTTCTAAAACTTCGTCTGTGATGTTCTCAGCATCCTTCTGTAGAACCACATATTCTTGATTCAAGTAACTTCTTCATGTGGGGGAGATTATTCAGCTTACCGTGTCATAGACGAGGACAGATATGACGTGACAGTTCAGTAAGCTTTGTTGTTAATTAATATATTGCATATATTTATGAAGGCATTTTTCGCTATCGCAATTTGCCTTTGTATTTCAGTGTGGCACTTTTTATCCTATGTAAAACACGTATCTGTGATTTAAATTGTTGTACTTGCTTGATTTTGGTATCTCCAGTTAGTAATTTGCATGGTTGGGATGTTCCGTTTGCGAAGAGACAAGCATTTTGTCTTCTAGCAATTGGCGATTAGTCCTTTCCTCACGCTTTCCTTTGCTGTACGAATAAATTATTATTATTACATTCAATTTGTACAAGGAGTAAGAAATGACGTTCTAATCATATATATATATATATATATATATATATATATATATATATATATATATATATATGGGTAAATAGCAGGAGAGACTTGGTTCTATAGCCTTGAAGACTGGTTTAGAAGAAGGGCAACTCTGAATTCAAAACCTATATATTACATGAATCATTCATACAAAAAGCAGATAGTGAAGTTAATGATATAAATTATATCATTAACTTCACTATCTGCTTTTTTTGTATGAATGATTCATGTAATGTAAATTGAACTGCACCACATACTTGATATTAAAAAAACTGATCCGACGTGCAACTTTCGGATAATAACTGTGGCATTCCTCTATTTATTGAACAATTTAGTTCATGCCACATCGACTGAAAAAAAAAACTACTAATATAAAAGAATTCTCCTATTACCATATTAGTACAAAAACGCAGACTCTTAAATTAAAAAAAAAATCAACCTCAGAGTTGCGACCGCACGCTCCCAAATTTCTTACCGTTAACAATAACACATTTCTAAAAAAAACATATTTCGGATCACATCTAATCTTTCGTTGTCCTGTTATTACCTGGATGTAAAAAACAAATCTATTTCCATATCTGAGGATGCCTGTATGAACAGACGAAAGTACTCGTACAAAAAGACCTCATGCAACTGGAATTTATTAAAAACAGGGATCATAACATTCATCTACAGGTTCGGGGCTAATGTATCTTAATAAATTTGTTTGCGAAGATGTATTCTCGCCATTTATATCATTAACTTCACTATCTGCTTTTTGTATGAATTGAACTGCACCACATACTTGATATATATATATATATATATATATATATATATATATATATATATATATATATATATATATATTATATGTGCGGTACTTATTGGAAAGTGCTCAATATCAGGTATAGAGATAACATATTCATTTGTATGGATAATACATAATATTATGCGACCCTGGATTTCACTACTTTGTGATCATCAGATAAATTATGATGATCGCAAAAGCGTTAAACCCTGGGTCACAAACTCATATTCACAATTATGAATATTTGAATATATATATATATATATATATATATATATATATATATATATATATATATATATATAAATATATAAATATGAATATATATATATGAATAATATATATAATATGAATATGTGTTTTTGTGTGTGTAAGAGAGAGAGAGAGAGAGAGAGATAACCTAATTAGCATGTAAAAACATATTTTGGTCAATGGAAGTTCTAATAAAAACAGGAAAACCAGCCATCAATTGAATTAAATATGAACATGGCCACGACACGCTGACCGTATTTGGAAATTAAAACATTCCTATGACTTCAGATACATACATGACAAAAAGACACATTCAGATAAAAAGTAAAAATCGTCCTTGATAAAAGGTAAATGAATAGCAGATAGCGTTTGGATACGCGGAATTTTTGGACAATTTTACACACTTTGTTTCCAGGAATGAAAAAACTTGTAAGAATAGAAATTAAATAAAAACCTTACCTTGTCTGTTGTCTTTAATGAAACTTGTATAAAAGAAGGATTGCTGCC
>OZ038508.1:13993683-13998683 GCA_964036315.1 Acanthosepion esculentum | reverse complement strand
AGGAAGAACAACACGAACACAAGAGTAGGAATAACAAAGATATATTACAACAGAATAATAATAATGATACAAGAAGTTGAAGGTGTTAGTATGACTGTCAATCTGGTTTAGAGTGAACTGCTATTGTCTCGACTCGTTCCACTTCTGTTCATCTCGTCTCTCTTGAGAGGCGCAGTCTTTATAGTGCCAGGAAGAGTTCATTGTCGTTACAGGTAAGATCCCATCACTGTTTCTTCTCTTCCTCTTCTCTTTTCTGGAAATTTCATACGGCTTCTTGCTTTCTAATCGGCAAACATTTTCATACAATGCCCATCGTCATCTTCTGTCTTCTTAATTCTTGTTTTTTTTAAATTTTTATTGTTCCCTCTCCTTAATAACGTTTATCTGTTTCTCATTCCTCTTTGGCCCAATATTTTATGAATGTAAACGTTCTAATAAATTGCTGGCAAAGTATCATCATCTTACAATTTAAATGACTAAATATAGCCGTAAATTACTAATTGTTACTGTTATGGTCCAATATCCTCGAACCACTGTTATGGTCCAAGGTTAGGACCAAGGAAGAACAAAACGAACACAAGAGTAGGAATAACAAAGATATATTACAACAGAATAATAATAATACAAGAAATTGAAGGTGTTAGTATTAACTGTCAGTCTGGTTTAGAGTGAACTAATATTGTCTTGACTCGTTAAGTCTCGACTCGTCCCTCGATATTTAACAACCACCCACATGGGTCGTATATGGCACAAGGGCGGTTTAATGTGGGCTGTGCGAGCCCGTAGTCTCGGCCAAAAATGTGCCATTAGAACCCGTATAAACGGGTTCAGGGACTGTCTACCTCTCCGGACGAAACTTTGCCCTGCCTCAAAGCCTCGTCCGAGTTCCTCTCCGCCGAGGCAGAGAGTTCGACAGGAGTCGCGCACAGTCAGAGACTGCGTCTCGACTCGTTCCTCGATATTTAACAACCCTCCCACGTGGGTCGAATGTGGCACAAACATATGCCCATTTAGAACCCGTATAAACGGGTTCAGGGACTGTCTACCTTCCCGGACGACACTTTGCCCTGCGGCAAAGCCTCGTCCGGGTTCCTCTCTGCCAAAGCAGAGAGTTCGACAAGAGTCGCGCACAGTCAGAGACGTTTATACGTTTTGAAAAAAACTTTCTCTCCTGGGTAGAATTTTCTTTTTGGTATACACAACATTGGTATTTGCTTTGTTTGTTTTGGTAGCAATTTGTCAAATGCTGATCTGATTTTTCGGGTGAACATCACTTCCACGGGTGATAATGCCGATGGCGTAGCACTGTTTGGTGTTATTTGATATACTTGAAAAATTGTTGCAACGCCTTTTCTGTTGGCACGTCATATGCTTTCCTAAATGCTCTTTTGAGTGTGTCTACAAATCTCTCCGCTTGCCCGTTTGATCTTGGGTGATATGGCGGGGAATTGGTATGTGTAACTTGAAAAGTTTCACGAAATTCTTGAATGTCCGCAGATGTGAATTGTGTCCCATTATCGGTGACTAGACAATCAACCACTCCGAAACGAGCAAACAGCTCGTGGAAGCAAATTATGGTAGTTTAAGAAGTAGGTTTTCTGCAACGAAACACTTCTGGCCATTTGCTATAACTGTCTACTATGATCAAATAGTAGAAACCATCTATTGGACCTGCGAAGTCTACATGGATTCTTGACCACGGTCGATCTGTCTCTGGCCATGGCTTATGGATGATCGGCGGTGATTTTGCTGCTAAGGAACAGCCCTTACATTTTTCCACCATTTGTGTAATGTCTTGATCCTTGTTTTACCAATATACGTAACTTCGTATTAACGATTTCATTCTGTTCTTTCCTGGATGGCCCATGTGGATTCGCCTTTAGGATTCGCCTTTGTAGTGTTTTCGGAATTACTAGACTTTCGTTATATAGTAGAACATTGTCACATGACGGAAAACAAACTGTCTGAAACATTTTTATTTTTTTCTGCAATTTTTGTTTCTGTTTCTTTTATGAATTCATCATTTACTGTGTCATTTCTTATCTCTTGTAGTGTGACGGGGAGGTTTCGAACTGTACTACATAATGATGTCCTGATATCTTCTTCATGTCGTAGGGCTGCAATTACGGAATCATCCAATGGCTCCATTTACTTAGATATTAGTCTCGAGAGACCATCTGCATGCCCAATTTTGTTCGTTGGAAAATACTCCAATATGAAATTGTAGTTCAGTAAATTTTACCCCATCTTAGCAACCTATGAGCAGTGTAAACAGGTAGACCCTTCTTCGATCCAAATATTGTTAATAACGGCTTGTGGTCCGTCTGTAAATTAAAAAAATCTACCGTAAATATATATATGAAATCTTGTAACTGCAAAAATAATCCAGGTGCTACTTTTTCGATTTGTAAGTATTTTTTTTCTGCTAGTAGAAATGTTATTGAAGCATGTACGATGGGTTTTAGCGTCCCATCCGGAATTTTATGCAGTATACATGCCCAGACTCTATAGACACACGCGTCACTAGATACTATTATTTTTAATTTTGGGTCATAGTGCGTTAAAAATAGATCCGCGGTTAGCGTTTGATTATTTTGTCAAAGCTTTTCTGGCATTCATCTGTCCACTCCAAAACTTTTTTCTTCTTCGACCATAATTTATGCATGTTTGGAATTAATTCTTGGTAATAATTCACTAAGCCTAAGAAGCTTTGTAATTCGGCTACGTTTTTTGGCGCTGGCATTATATTTATTGCCGTTGCCCTTTTTGGGTTTGGTCGTCTCCCTTCTTCTTCGATAATATGGCCCAGATATTTTATTTCCTTCATAAAGAAATCGCATTCGTTTTATTTTACCTTGAAACCATAGATATGAATTCTCCTGAAAATCTGAAAAAGAAACAAGAAATAACAACAGACAAAAAGATGCAATAATAATAAACAGTAGACCACAAGAAGCAATAAGAGGCAGCCAGAAGAATCAAGAAGCAACAAGGGACAGCCGGAAGGAACAAGAAGTAACAACAGACAACAAGATGCAATAATAAGCAACAGCTGACCACAAGAAACAATAAGAGGAAGCTGGAAGAAACAAGACGAAACAACAGACAACAAGATGCAATAATAAGCCACAGCAGACCAAAAGAAGCAATAAGAGGCAGCCGGAAGAAACAAGAAGCAACAAGGGGAAGCCATAAGAAACAAGAAGTAACAACAGACAACAAGATGCAATAATAAGTAACAGCTGAACACAAGAAGCAATAAGAGGCAGCCGGAAGAAACAAGAAGCAACAACAGGCAACAAAATGAAATAATAAGCAACGGCTGACCACAAGAATCTATAAGATGGAAGCTGGGAGAAACAAGAAGTAACAACAGACACCAAGATGAAATAATAAGCCACAGCAGACCAAAGAATCAATAAGAGACAGCCGGAAGAAACAAGAAACAATAAGCTGCAGCCGGAAGTAACAAGATGTAACAACAGACAACAAGATGCAATAACAAGCCACAGCAGACCAAAAGAAGCAATAAGAAGAAGCTGGAAGAAACAAGAAGTAACAACAGACGATAAGATGAAATAATATGCAACAACAGACCAAAAGAAGCAATAAGAGGCAGCCGGAAGTAACAAAAAGCAACAAGGGGCAGCCGCAAGAAACAAGAATTAACAACAGAAAACAAGATAAAATAATAAGCCACAGCTGACCACAAGAAGCAATAAGAGGCGGCAGGAAGAAACAAAAAGCAACAAGGGGCAGCCAGAAAAAACAAGAAGTAACAACAGACAACAAGATGCAATAATTAGCAAGAGTAGACCACAATTAGCAATAAGAGACTCCCGGAAGAAACAAGAAGCATCAGGATACAACATGATGCAATAATAAGCAACAAAATCCATCAAAAGCAACAAGAGGCAGCCAGAAGAAACAAGATGCAGCAAGAACCAAAGATGAAATAATAAGAAAGCGGAAGCCAAAGAAACAAGCAAGAAACAAGAAGAGGCAGCCGGACAAAGCAAGATGCAAAAAGGAACAACCAGATGAAATAATATGCAGCAAGAAACCAAAGAATTATCCAGAGATGCACAAAAGTCACAAGAGGCAAAAAGATGAAATAATAAGAAAAAAGAAACACGAAGCAACACGATAAAACAAGATGAAGTAAAAAGCAACGGTGAGTCAAAGAAGCAAGCAGAGAAAGCGTCTTGAAAGAAGAAAAAAGAAGAGTCAACAGGACGGAATATTTTTTATATATTAATAAAATATTAAGTAAAAAATAACATATATTAAAATCATTTACATTTTCTATAACTTCTCTTCGTGTGTGTTTTCGTATCAACGTAAACATCACTTTAGTCCGAGGAATTCTTAAAGGATGAAACGTTTTACACGACAAGAAAATGTTTTAACACTTTCTTTGCTGTATATATATATATATATATATATATATATATATATATATATATATATATATATATATATATATATATATATGAATACTATTAAAAGAGAGCTCAATACAGATTAAACCAAATATAGTTTATTCTAAAATTATAACATAATGTATGTATATTCGATTATTTATATATGTTGGACAACAGTGCATTATGGGTAATAAAATCTATTGTAAAATCTAACAGTTACTAGGTAGGCCATAACGGTTACATTTCAAATTATTCTCGAGATTATTAGAGTATGAATATTTATACAATCTCCATATAAATGATTGTCACACTTAACCTAAGACAATATACATATCAACCATATAGAAAACACAACGATAAAGTATTTTTCATACACGCATCTTCCGCCCACCTGCCAACAATTAATCAAGCAAATCTCAATCAATTAACGGCAGAGTATCTGAAAATTATGCACATGATGCCATCTTTAACGAAGCCAAAATATATTAAGTAAAAGCGCTGAAAGGTAGTTGATTTTCGGTAAGACACTCCACAAAAAATTAAACAGGAACATAATATAAAAAAAACAGCTACAGT
>OZ038508.1:13983683-13991183 GCA_964036315.1 Acanthosepion esculentum | reverse complement strand
ACCATTTTAATGCTTGGAAATGTGATTTGAGGAACTAAGAAAAAATCACTAACCTTGGGAAATAAAATATAATCAATGGACCTTTAAGGTATCCGTTTCTTTTTACTTTAAATTAACTTTATGTCTTTCTTTCTTTCTTTCTTTTTATCTATCTATCTATCTATCTATCTATCTATCTATCTATCTATATACACACACATACACACACACACACACACACACACACACACACACACACATATATATATATATATATATATATATATATATATATATATATATATATATATATAATTAAAAAAAAGGCTCAAACATGAATATTCCATTTTTATAATTTATTACATTGGAATCGTAATCACGATCCAATTCATCAGACCTACAAATTTAAAAAGAAATAAGAAATAAGAAATTATAACCATGAAATATTAGTGTTTGAGCCTTTTATATTATATTCTTACTCTGTCCTGGACATTGGATTCTATCCTCTTGTAAATTTATATATATATGTGTGTGTGTGTAGTATATCTTCATTCAAACAGGTTTCATTGAATAATATAGACATATTTTGTCGATTTATTTCATACTTATTTATAGTCCGCTAGGTATAACAATTTTTACTATTAATGATATCTTAAAAACATGCCAACTTATTGCAGTAGATTGTGTTATTAATAATAAAATATTTAAAACAAGCCAAATGATCAATCTGTTGGTACAAACGATAATTTGCTTACGGTACATCGGCAGTTAAGTGGGTGGGTCTCCCCATCTAACTTTACCTCCTAATCTAGTTTACATCACCCACACGAGATGTATGACCTGACATAAAGAACCTTTAAGAAATATTTCTTTATTACCGTACCTAGAACGAAAAATGTCCCAGAAAAATGAAAAGAATATTAAATTTAGCCTCTAGGTTAAATTACAATATGTGTTTTGATAATTTCTGTATGGTCGTCTAAAGTGCCGTAGGTGATACATCCATGGGCGAATGGTCCAAAATCCGAGAGATCGACGGGGGCGAGCAATGTCCAGCCTTGTTTTTATATGTTTTTTATTTTCTGTCGCGGATTGAAGTAAGTTTTTTTCCTTGAGACGACATGCGAGGCGGATTTATTTTTGAAGTTCACTTCATCTAGACTTTTCCTAATGAGGCAGGACCAAAAAAAGCAGCAGGTGGTTTGAATTCAGAGTTTTCCTTCTCCTAGATCAGTTGCCAATCAAGCATGCCAGACCCAGTCGTGCTATTTATCAATAGGTGGGGAGAGAAGAGATGGATTCATACGTTTCCCAACGGTATTTGTACGAAAGTGAATGCAATGAACTCGACTGGAATTCGAACACAGCTCTCTGATTTAATATTATACATTTCCCCCTAACTAAAATACTTTAAAACATATTTCAATAAATATATGAAGAAACATACAAAATATCCTTGTAAAATAGAGAGCGTCTTATGTGAGGGTACGTGTTATGCAAAAGCAAATACGGTATAATTATGTATATTATATATACATGGGTTCTGAAATTTATACATTAAATGCTTTTGAAGTTAACTTCATCTAGCCTTTGCCCAAGAGGAAGAACCGACAAGAATGTTTTTGAAGTTAACTTCATCTAGCCTTTGCCCAAGTGGAAGAACCTACAAGAATGTTTTTGAAGTTTACTTCATCTCGCCTTGTCCAAGAGGAAGAACCTACAAGAATGTTTTTGAAGTTAACTTCATCTTGCCTTTACCCAAGAGGAAGAACTTAAAAGTAGGTGGTTTGAGTTTTTCTTCTCCTAGACTGGTTATCAACCAAGTATATAGGACCCTGTCTGTCTTGCTATTTACATATAGCTGTGTAGACAAAATGGATTCATGACTTTCACAAGGGTGTTTGCATGTAAGTGAATACAGTGAAATTGACAGGAATTCGAACTCGGTTCTCTGATTCCTAAATGGAAATCACTATTCATTACTCCACTGTATTTTATACAGTTGCAATATTGCATTCACAAGCAGAAAATTATATATTTCCCCTTACAATAACAAAATGTTAAAAAAAAACAACACTATAAAATAGTTACAAATAATCGAATTTGAATCCATAATTATTACTAATCTAAAATAATTTGAAACTTAACAGTCAGTGCCAAACCAATAAACGTTAACATCATATAGTAGACCTTGCTACACATAATGCACTGTTGACCAACTTATATAAATAAGCATGAAATAGACTGACGTTATTCGGTGTGGAACTCTCTATCCACTTTTATATACACCCATCCACACCCACACATACACAAATACACACGCACACACACACACACACACACACACACACACATATATATATATATATATATATATATATATATATATAGATTGATAAGATAGATATGAATATACTGAGATAGAAAGAGATACTAAAAATAAAATATCAACTGCATTATAAAGAAGAGCAGTTATTATTTGCAATATTGCTTTCACATGCACAACATTATATATGTTCCCTTAAAAAACTACTTTCATATATATTTCCAGAGATATATGATGAAACATTCGAATTTTTTTTCCCAAAAAATCGTTGGAAAATAAGGGACGTCTTATGTGAGGGTGCATGTTATGCGGAAGAAAATCTCTATCTATAAAAGGCAGGATGTGTGTGTGTATGTGTGTGTGTGTGTGTGTGTGTGTGTGTGTGTGTGTGTGTGTGTGTGTGTGTGTGTGTGTGTGTAACGAATGCACGGCCGCAATTTTCGACGGATTTGCACCAAAATTTACATGCACATGCTCCAAGTTAGTGACGAGGCCAAGGCCGACTTTGCATTTCCCAACTTCAATCGATAGTGGAAATAATCGATTTTGTCATGCTTCTACGGCAGTTTTTATGTAGTTTGCGGCCATTTTCCACTGGCCAGAGTGAGGGCCTATAGCTGGCTGCCACGAATAGACAGAAAAATTCTATTGGCCAGCGTGAGAGCCAAAAGCTGACTGACACAAAAGTTAACTAGCATGCAAAAAAAAAAAAAATCGATAACTACATTCGTCACAAGTGGGAAAAATTTAAATCTGCATGGCACTTTACTCCAATTGCCTCATTCGCTTGCTTAAACTCAACGTTGATTCTGATTCCGCAGAACTGGGTTGGACGTGAAAAAATATTTGCTGTTAACATTCTTTTTTCATTCGGTTTTTCCAGTTACGAGTTCTTTTTTAAAGCTGATCGTTTTGTGTTCATTTTGTTTAGTTCTTTTTTCTTAATAGATTTAATGTTTAGTATAGAGCTTAGAAAAATTCGCTGTGTGAGATAGGCAAGAAGTAAGGCATGTAGCAACATCAGCCCGGCAAAGGGCACTCCTTTAAAGGCAAGGAAGGGCAAAAGTATTTTAAGTCAAGTGATAGCGATTGCTGTGTGAGTCGTACGATTTTTTAATCAAGCCCGGGCAACACCGGGTCATGCTGCTAGTATGGTATATTTTTGTATATTATATAGACATGAGTTCTCTTGAGCTTCATAGACTAGTTTAACGTTTCTTAATTCAATATTCCTTAAGATGTATCTAATATTTTTAATTAAAACTTCAGAAACCAAATATATGAAACTGGTATCTGTTATGGTTCAAACATTTTCAGAACGTGAACCACTTGAATTACAAACATCACGAAACGCTTAATTTCAGATCATTCTCTTTCTGGCTTAATTTTATTGATTTTTAGTAATTTGAGTTTGGTACGTTTCGGCGTAGCCCATTTGGCTAGGCTGATTCTGGGTCAGAAAAATAATTGGACTATTCGACACAGCCGTTTAGGCGTCAGACTGTTTCGACATCGCTGTCTTTGACCGGAGCCCGCCCCTCCCCTGCCAAAAAATGGATAAAAGCATTGAAAACATCCAACTTTCAATATGACTTTTTATTCATTTAGGGAATTAAGAATCCTATAAAAACTCTTATGTAATGATGTAAATTAAAAACTTTAAAAATTAAAATGTTGTATTTAAAAAGAAATTAAAAAAAAACTTAGTAAAGCTATTTAACCTTAGAAATTACTTTTTTCATTTCGTAATTATGAGCAAATTCTGGAAAATACAAAAAATACAAAGATCTACGCGCAAGCAGCTCAAGTCAAGATTGAACGCAAAAAACTTGGTTCCCTTAAGTTCTGGGAAATATCAAACAAAATTCTCAATAGAGGCAAAGCGTCAGTGCCTACGATTAGAAATGACTTTGAGGTTATCTCCTCTTCGTCAGATAAGGCTAAACTCTTCGCATTGATGGTTTGATGCGTTTCGGCGTAGCCCATTTGGCTTGGCTGATTCGGCGTCAGGAAAATAATTGGACTATTCAGGAACGGTCGTTTAGGAGACTGTTTCCACATCACTGTCTTTGACAGGAGGCAACCCCCAACCAAAAAATTGATAAAAGCATTGAAAACACCCAACTTTTCATATGCCTTTTTATTGATTTTGAGAATTAAGGATCCTATTAAAACACTAATGGAATAATGTAAATTAAATACTTAAATTAAAAATGTTGTATTTCAAAAGAAATTAAAAACTTAATAAATCTATTTAATCTTAGAATAGTCTGGAGCTAAGGCTAAAGTCGCTTGAGAACCACCAACCAAACATTGATTTACGTCAATACCTCTAACTACTCTTTTTCTTAAATTGGACTATTCGAGCATATAATGACGAAGTACTAATTTGACTAATAAAAGAGACAAAGAGAGAGAGAGAGAGATTTTTTATTCCTAAACTATAATTTTTTATCCGTTTTAGAAACTTAGAAATTCTGATTAAAAGTGTTCTTTTTATTACGCAGTGGATTTTTTGCAGTACTAAACACGCTGATATGGAAAAAGAAAATTCTTTGGAAAATATCTGGTAATTGTTGAATTTTAATGACAATGTCATGGATTATTTCCCGAGGAATTAAATTATTTTAAAAATATTTCTGTTTGAGAAAATCTCTGTAAAAATATATTTTTTTTACATCTGTTAACACCCCCACTTATTTAATGAAATTTGAAGAAATTCCTTTTTGCAGCTCTTAAAGTCTATATTAGTTAAAAGGACACCTACTCAGAGAATTATATCATGAAATTATTCGGGTCAAACAGGACTTTCAGTTACCGAATATCTGTTTTGGATCTTAAAATAAAAAATGCAATAAATCTTAGACATTATTTAATTACAAAAGCTTGTAATTACTTGTATGTATAAAATATATTATAGACGCAATTGTCTGAGGGAAAATAGCATTTTCGGTGAATAATGCATTTTTACAAGAATTGATTGCTTTTTTTAAAGAGTTAGATTAGAATAATTTATAAACTTTAAAGCTTTAAAATACTGTAATAATTTTTATCGGACAATTGAAATTGTTATTAAATTAAGACTGTATTTCAGTCAGTTATGTGCCATGCGTGATACACGCTTAGGCTATCATGTATCTTTCGATACATGACTAACGTGTCAGATTTTTTCCTGCAGAAGGTTGATATTTCTTTTTGCGGTAGAACAGTTGTCATCCAAGACTATAGTACCCGGTCTGTCATGCTATTTATCCATCGCTGGGGGCGGGGGAGAAAAAGAGGATTCATACTTTTCTCAAGGTCTGAATCATAAGTGTAATGGATTTGACTGGAATTCAAACTCGGCTCTCCGATTCCTCAATCCGAACCGCTATCTATTACGCCCCTGTGCCTCCTATATACTAATGATAAATAGAAAATATGACTCCCAATACCTTAGTTAAACGACCCCAATATTTTTTAAAGAATTTTGAATTTATTTTATGTGTGTATAAACGTGTGCATTTTTGTAAATACGGGTGCGGAAAACGGGATTATCAGAAAATAAGAGTTGGGACTAATAAAGTGAGAATTGAGCGTAATTTCTTACCATTTCACTAAAAGGTGTCCTCGTAATTATGATTATAAAAAGTAAATAATATAAAATAAAATATTAGATTACTTAGAATGTTTCCTCAATCTTTAAGATTACTGGATAGTTAAAAATATACATGTATAAAAAGGGCGCTCACGTTATATTTGTCAGGTAATTGTTACAATTATGTCTCCCTTAGAAAAAATTCCCAAACCTAAGTCTATCGAGAAATGTGTTACCACCTCAAAAAAAAAAAAACCTCCATGTTAATATGTGCGATATTTTAGATTAAATTTATTTCAAATCAGATAAATTAAACTTTATATCAGCTAATCCTTCACAAATAAAGTTTCAGAAAACTATATTTTATTTATGAAATAATTTAGAAAAAGAATTAAATTGTCTTCTCAGATTTATTAATATAGATGATTTTAGCATTTTTACAGATAAAAATAACAATTTAAAAGCAGGTTGAAATACACCGAAGTATTTTGCTTAATAGAAATAATAAATTCAAATTATTAGCTTATAATTAAAACTGAAATAAAAGCTTCAAAAACATTATTTTATTTTTAAATATATATATATATATATATATATATATATATATATATATATATATATATATATATATATATATATATACGGATAGAAATGTAAAAGGAAGGTTGCAAACAGCCGAGCCTAAAAGGTATAGACAACAAAAAAGTGGGCAAAATACAAAATTCAAAACCGAGGTAAGATATTTGCATTTTCTCATATATATATATATATATATATATATATATATATACATATATATGAAGAAATATAGTCTTAAAGTGTGCTATATTGATGGGATAAAGTGCTCAATATCAGAGATAGAGCGTGTGTAAATATAAAAGTGGACATGGTAGTCAGCACTTAGAGGCGACAGTCTGTTTCATGCTAGTGCAATCGTCCAATATATATATATATATATATATATATATATATATATATATATATATATATATATAAGTAGTAATCCGTTGATATAATCCAGGCAAGTCCTATTTACACAGTATAGAATTTTCAATGTTAAAACTGACCCACAAAGAACGCTCAGTGTTTATTTTCATTAAACAGAGCAAAATTTTCCTTTACAATTGGAATTAAGATACCTTTAGTTAATGATCATTTTCACCTACGAATTTTAATTTTAGAATTCGCAGGATTTTTCAAACTCTTTAAGATATCAGTTCATAGTGGCACACATTTTCATAACCCTCACCCACGAGTGCCCCCCTTATATATATATATATATATATATATATATATATATATATATATATATATATATATATATATATATATATTTATATATATATTTATGAAGGTAAAAAACAATAGGAAAACTGTAATATTAGCCGACGTGTTTCGTCCAATGTAAACTTTTTCAAGGCAAAAACGGAATGAATTTATTGAAAAGAAAGTAGCTATTAACAACAAAACAAAATGTCCTTAGCAACTAGAAGAATTGACAATATGAATACAGTCGTCGTTTTCTAAAATCTTTCTAGTTGCTAAGGATATTTTTTTGTTAATACTTACTTTGTTTTCAATAAATTCATTCCGTTTTTGCCTTGAAATAGTCCACATT
>OZ038508.1:13951183-13978683 GCA_964036315.1 Acanthosepion esculentum | reverse complement strand
ATGCTATTATCACGCTGGGGGTTGCAGTGAGTGAAAGTGAAGAAGACTGAGAATAGGGAGGAATGAGGAAAGTACAGATGATGAACTGGATTCACTAAGATAGAAGATGACGATTCACGTTGCATTTAATTTTTTGTAGCTTGTAATCAACGGGGAAGCAAGTAAACGGAAGGGAGTTCCACAGATTGGAAGAGCAAGTAAAGTGCGATTATTTATATATATTAAATAAAATGTCAGAAGAAAAAGTTTCAAAAGCAACTGGAGTCTTCTATGTTCCATTTCGCCACTGTGTGAAACTTTAAGAATATATCTGTAAAAAAGACAAATTGAATAAATTGACAATCGGAAAACAGTACCATATCGACCCGCTTCGTCATCCGACTTTGCATAATTAAGTTGAATGACGAAACGCGTCGGTAAAGTCTACGTACTCATTTTCTGATTTTGTATTTTATTCGATTTGTCTTTTCTACAGATATATTCTGAGAACTTTCACAATACACACACACACACACACACACACACACACATATATATATATATATATATATATATATATATATTTATATATTAATGTATGTTTCATTAAATAATATAGACAAATTTTGTCTATTTATTTTAAGTAAGTTCCTTTCGTATTGTCTGATAAGCTTAATCACATTATCATTGAAAGCCGAAAGGAAAACACCATATTGACACATGTTTGAATCCAATCTAAGCTTTCGGCTTACATAAGCCATTATCAAAGATGAAAATTTTAATAAATCAAACAACACATATACGAAACCACAATAATGGCCCGCCCTTGCTGTTTGATTAAGCTCAAAGTAACGACAAACTCTTATTTACGAGCCAAGGAAGCGAAAATCGCGTCGTAGATCGTGACGTCACATATGACCACGCGAGAGTGAAAATCGCGTCGTAGCTCGTGACGTCACACATGACCACGCGAGAGTGAAAACGAGAATTATTAAGTATGGGAAGCCATTGGTATAAACCAATGGCTTCTGCTATAGATTATAGGCATTTAAGAATGTTTGCGGAGATTTCATAGTTTATTTTGTTCAGGTTAGGTTTCAACTGTTTCACTGCGAAAATGACACATTTAAACACTTTTCTTCGGTTAAAAAGGAATATCTGTTTGGAAAATGTGATATTTCTTCAAACAGACAATGCAAAACATCTGAGTATTGTTTTAATAATTAGGGGTGCTGCATTCGGCTCGAAGAATTCCCTCATTTCGATGTGGCATTGAGTGGAAAACAGTCCAGATTTTCTCACTCGGAATTGTTTTCCTTTCTTCTTGACGGTGATAACAAAGCTCGCAGAGTTTGCATTGATTTCGTTGGTTTATTTATTTTCTATATGAATAAAGTGTCGCTGCCGACACTTGAGTTTGAACATCGATCGCCAGTAAGCAAACACAAGCGATCCCATTATTGAATTAAGTAGACCACGTAACCATAGAAGAAACGCATAAGTAACAACTAGCTTGGCGTCTAATTGATCGCTTTTTCTACTCTATCCTCTATTCTATACGGATCACCACTTCTGCTCTATTACTACACGGAGCGCTATTCTCTACTCAATTCACTATACTATTTCACTGTTCGGATCACTATACTGTAATTACTATAAGAGCGAGTATTATCGAGCAAGTACTATTAGTGCGAGTGATATTCGAAGGCGTCTGACACCAGTATTGTTCAACGGCGTTACTATAGTTGTATCTGCGATTACAAAGTCTCTACTACAATGAGCATTACGAAAGTAACAACGAGTATCCGTTGACATTACATAAGTAGCATCACAAAAATGATTATTATTATTATTTGCTACTTATTTATCATGAACTTTACGCCCTGCGATTATCTCAGATAAACAAAGGGACATTCATGTTTGATTACGACAAGAGACGGAAATATATATATATATATATATCAAAATCGCGGTTTTATTTTAATAATAAAAAGAAAGAAAGAAAGAAAGAGCGAAGGAGAAGAAGCGAAAGAAAGAAAGAAAGCGAAGGAGAAGAAAAGAAAGAAAGAAAGAAAGTAAGAAAGAAAACGAAAGAAATAAATAAAGAAAGAAAACGAAGGAAAAGAAAGAAAGAAAGAAAGACACGAAAGAAAGAAAGAAAGAAAACAAAGGAGAAGAAAGAAAGAAAGAAAGAAAGAAAGCGAAGGAGAAGAAGAGAAAGAAAGAAAGAAAGTGAAAGAGAAGAAAGAAAGAAAGAAAACAAAAGAGAAGAAGAGAAAGAAAGAAATACAGCGATTCTCCGTATAGGAAACAGGTTCGAATCCTGTCGGAGGGCGAATATTTTCTATGAAAATTTCTCGGACATTCAGGCCGGTAAATGTTGTTTAATACTGTTTATTATAAACAGAGCATTTGCTTAAATGTTTGTATCTATAAAAGGAATGTATAAACATAAAAATGTCTTAAAAATTATAAGTTGATTTTGCATTCATCACCAACAATAATTTTTGCCATTTCTAAGCAACACATATTAGGTGTACTTTTAGCACTTACATCTTTTATTTCTATGTTTGTCTTTTTTATTAATGATGTTTTTTTTTCTGCTTACATATTTCCGTTAAAGTTATGTGCCTTGCGTACTGTATCAACTGCGACCTCACTGATAACACTACATTCATTCCTCACTTGTCTGGCTATTAATTTTCGGTTACCTACCGAGACTTTTAACATCTTTCTTGTCTAACTTTTGTGGTCTTCCGGGTTTCTTTGCACATAAAACACGTCTAGCATTTCCAAACCTCTTCTACACGGTTTGAACATAATTCCTGACAATTATCAACTGGCTATCTCTTCATATTTATTTCAGCAGTAATCCTAGGCGATGATTTTAATGTAAAAGAGCAAGCCCCTGTTCAAATTAAATGACCTGCCAAGTCTCCTTACATTCAGGTTAGTAAAATGGAATAATTCCTACTTAGAATTTGCTTATCATCGTAAACTTATAGCAGATCTTTCATTGGGCCAATTATTTTGCGTAATCCTTTTTCAGCTTCAAGCTGCTTAAAACAGTACTGAATGCTATAGGTAAATTGTCGCTATATTTTTAGATTGTAAGAATCTTTTTGAGATGTTAATTATTTACTGATACCAGTCTTAGTAATTAGCCCATAGCTGGAGGATGAGCTGGATTCGTATCTTTCATAACGGTATATGGGAATATAATGAACATGACAGTATTTAGTGTCCTCCCCACGAGGGACAGATGTGGCACAAGGCCGGGTTTAAAGTGGGGTACCCGAGCCCGTAGGCTCGGCCAAAAAATAGCCCGTAGATCCCGTATAAACGGGATCGGGCCGGTCAACCTCCCCGAACGAGGCTCTGCCGTTCGGCGGAGCCTCGTCCGAGTTCCTCTCTGCCCAAAGGCAGAGAGTTCCCCTCTGCCTCAGAGGCAGAGAGTTCGACCGTCTAGCCGAGTCGTCCAAAAAGGACTGGCTCGGACTGTGACTATATAATATACTGTGACTATATAATGAACATGACTGGCATTTGAACTCGGCACTACCATTTCCAATTTCGAGTCGTGATTTATTAAACCAACCTTACATCCAAGCTTACAGCATTTAGTATTCCCAAGCGGTTCCCATCTAGCTATTGACCAGGCTCGACGTTGCTTAACATTGATCATCGTACCAGAAACCTTGTTTTCACTTCATATGTCCGAAAGCCAATTACAAACGATATACTACTGGCTGCATAAAAAAAGCTAAAATTTTCAAGTACGTTTCTAAGATGTCATTAACATTATACAAAAGATGATGCTAAGATCTTTTGCATCACTTTTCTACAGCCAACTCGTGACTGCTTTCGCCATATCCATAATTCTGTCTTCTTACGGCTTTAAGTAATCGTTCGGGCAGCCATATTGTCTTAAAGTAGAACCATTTACCGACAGACAGCAAATCCATAAGGCGAAAGAAAAAGAAATAAGACTACTTGACAGAGAGAGAAAGAAAGAGAGAGAGAGAGAGAGAGAGAGAGAGAGAGAGAGAGAGAGAGAGAGAGAGGGGATAACAACTTTAGTTGTCCGCTTTACATAAAAATGGCGGAAGCGTTTACCGACTTCAAACATGTTTTATGAGATAACAGACAGCCAATTCGAGCCGGGCAGATGTTTCAGCCCGAACAGGGCATCACCGTTTGTGCTTTATTTAATGAATGAATTATTTATAACTGCCACTTAATTGCCTTTTGTCAAGCATCCGTTTGTATCTTTTCTCTCCCGTCTATATTCATTTTTATTTTTCGATTTTACATTCGCTTATTTATTGCCATATTCACGACGTTTCAGCCGTCATACGCTCCGGCCTTCTTCAGCTGATATCGTTGGCATTTCGAACCGAACCATTTATTTAGTTCACGTGTGTAGATTTTTCTAATTCCGCGTACCATGTCTATTATTTTGAGATATCTCAGGTCCAGTTAATTCACTTTAGTAACTCAACTCTTCAAGTTTTTGTAACCCTCTACCGTGGCCAGGTATTGAACTCACAACTCTTTACATTATTCAATGTCAAAATCTTCTACAGGTCATCCAGTGTGGACCGAACTGACAATTCAGCAGTAATGATCAAATATACTAAACACGTTAACCATTAACCCACACCAAGGAGTTCTCCAAATATTCGCGACAAAATTGTATTTTAATAAATTAATTGGTTCTCCAGTTGGGCAAAGCTGGTTGCTCCATACTTGTAGCTATAAGCTTTCTTAGGTACTTTATTTCTATGGGTACCTTCTGAAAGTTGGCGTTTATGACTCTCCACATCTTCCAATACTATGTAACTCTAAGCAACTTTTGTCTTTCTACGATTGTTCCCACTCCTTGTTTTGTATCCCATTTACATAAACTCTTCTGGTTGCTCCATACTTGTAGCTATAAGCTTTCTTAGGTACTTTATTTCTATGGGTACCTTCTGAAAGTTGGCGTTTATGACTCTCCACATCTTCCAATACTATGTAACTCTAAGCAACTTTTGTCTTTCTACGATTGTTCCCACTCCTTGTTTTGTATCCCATTTACATAAACTCTTCTGGTTGCTCCATACTTGTAGCTATAAGCTTTCTTAGGTACTTTATTTCTATGGGTACCTTCTGAAAGTTGGCGTTTATGACTCTCCACATCTTCCAATACTATGTAACTCTAAGCAACTTTTGTCTTTCTACGATTGTTCCCACTCCTTGTTTTGTATCCCATTTACATAAACTCTTCTGGTAGGTGAACATCTACCCCCGCTGTGAGTCAATTTTTCTAAGCCCTTCTTCGTCATGTCCGAAACTTCATCTTTCTTTTTCTAATTCTGAGTGAAGGTTACCTTTTGTTTTCATTCTCCATGACACTTCCAAGTTGCTTGCATGCTCAGCATCCTTCTGTACAACCATTTCTGAGGACTTTGTTCAACATTCACTCTCAAATTGAGATTGATATTATATAATAATTCAGCACATGTTGGAGTAATGGATAGCGGCGCGGATGGAGGAATCGGGGAGCCGAGTTCGAATTCCAGTCAAGTCCATTACATTCACTTGTGTGCTAATACCCTTCGAAAAGGTATGAATCCTCTTCTTCTTCTTCTACCGCAGGTATGTGTAAATAGGACAGACCTTGTTCTATGGCCTTGGATGGCAACTGGTCTACCGCAGAAAGAAATGGCAAACTACTACGGAAAAAAATCTGCCTTGTCAGTCATGTATCAAAAGATACATGATCGCCGTATGACACATAATTAACAGACTGACAGGGTTACTAAATGAGGTTGTTTCTCAGGAATTAAATCAGCAGTAGAGGTGGAAACATCATAATATTTTCATAATGTTCAACCTAAGAGATTATTATTAATCATCATTGAATTAAGTGCCTTGACAAGGGATGAGATTATGTTGGAAAATAATTTTCTGTGTTTAATTGCCATTGCTATCATTAGGCTATGAACTTATTGATTTATCCACATAGACAACAGGTGCTAAAGAAGTGATCAATGTTTAGAATGACACAAGGAAATTATTTTATTCCTGAGTTTCACCATAAAAATGTTTATAAACTTAATACTTTAATGCCGTCCTGGGTAAGACGATAAACTACATCCGCGTCCAGGGTAAGACGATAAACTACATCCAACATCAAGGCCTCTGATCAGGAGGCTTTGAGGAGCGTGGAACCACCTCTTAATTGCTGGTGTTCCCAGGTCTACCCTGACCTGGGGTGGTAGCACCTGTTAGGGTCCCAGCTCTGGGCAAATAGTAAACCCTGAAACTGAGGTAAAAAGCATTATGAAAGTGTAAAAATAGGTTTTGATACCAGAAAGACTTTGTAAAAAATTATTAACAGAAATAATTTTTTGAAGGAAAAAACTATTACCAGCAATATGTTTTTGAAAATAATATTACCAGCTATACATTTTTGAGTAAAAAAATATTACTACAAATAGATTTTTGACAAAACAGGAAAAGAAATTGTTGGCATTAAATGACCATTAAGGTTGATGCTGTAAAGCAAAACAAACAAGCAAACAATACTTTAATGGAGAAGATCAAAAAAGCTATTTAATGAAAACTGTTTGGATTGCAAAATATGGCTAAAGCAAGATTTGTCTTGAAGAGATGGTAAGTGGAAGGAGTCGCGGTCCCAAACGTAAATGGTGCTATGACAAACAGGAATGGACAAATCTTGACTTAAAATCATTGAACTCAATTTCCAACAAAAATCCTTGTAATCCAAAGATCAACTGAAGGCAACAATTATGGCAGCATTCACTAACTTAATCAAGGAGACCGTTCAGAAGAGTTGGAAGAGATTCCGAAATCGTCTGAATTTTATTAAATAAATTATTAAATAAATTTACTCTTTAGCATTTTAAGATATAGTTGTGTAAATTTGGTAAATATATCAGTCAAATTGAGATGTCAGTGTTATTTTCATTTTTTGCGTAATGTCAACGACTATTTATCCATCGCATATCTATCTATCTATTTATCTTTTCTCTCTCTCTCTCTCTCTCTCTCTCTCTCTATATATATATATATATATATATATATATATATATATATATATATATATATATGCTGCAAACGTTATATTTCAGTGGATACATATGCTTGAGTGGACACTATTTTATATTTATATTTTTTTAAACAATGTTAATTAAATTTACTGGTATTTCTGTTAAAAAATTCAGGGCGTCTACTCAAACTCGTGCTTCCACATAATGTTTAAAGTAATAATAATTAATACCGGATTATAAAACAAAATCAAGTAATTTCTCAGAAATAATATATATATATATATATATATATATATATATATATATATATATATATATATATATATATATAAAAAATTTCCTTCTATTAAACTGGTGAACTAACAAAGCTAGAGAGAAAAATCTGCCCTTCTATTTAACCCATAGATAGGAAGAACAATGATGGATTTCTTATTTTTCCAAGGCTTCACGTGAGAAAGTGAATGCAACAAATTGCACCGATTTCTCGTTCCTAGCCGATAGCCATTACATGAACTACTACACATACACCATCTCTGTCTTTCTTTCTTACTCTCTCTCTCTTTGTCTCTGTCTGTCTCTCTCTCTCTCTCTCTCTCTATATATATATATATATATATGTATATATATATATATATATATATATATATATATATATATATATATGTATATATATCTATATATATATATATATATATATATATATATATATATATATATATATATACTACATTTCTAAAATTTGAGGGTGCCCCAAATGTTGTTTTGTACTTTAAATAAGAGAAAATTATTATAAATGCTTAAAAAATAGTCAGACATGATATTTTATTAGAAATGTTGCGGCAAAGACAAAAAGGCATTTTAAGACAACATTTTGCTCTCTTCAAAATTTCCTCCTTTAGCCTTAATTACCGCAGCATAAATTTTTGTCATTCGTGGTATAAGTTTCTCAAAGTATAAGTTGGATAATTGATTCCATTCTTTTTCTAAGAGCTCTTTTTCATTTTTTTCACACTTCTGTCATGTTCATCTCATGCTAATTCGGGGGTGGGGCTCAAACTATTGAACTGTAGTATACACACACACATACAAACGCACACACAAATATATATATATATATGTGTGTGTGTGTTTATATATATATATACACACACACAGACACACACACACAGAGCGGCAGAGGTAGCCCATTACAATTACTTACGTGCTAATATCCTTGGAAAAAGTATGAATCTATCTCTTCTCTCCCAGCTATGGGTAAAATAGAGGAACAGACTCGGTCCTATAGCCATAGACAACGGAATTCAAAACTTGAGTGGGGTCCTTTGGGGACTTGTGGCATGCTTTTCTTCCAAGGTCCTTCATCACAACAGTCTAATCATATAAGCCTGTAATCTGGTCGTTTAGCTCTAAGAAAATCGAAAAACGACGGGTGACTCATTCTCTCCCCCTCTCTATCTGTATATATATATATAAATATATATATATGTGTGTGTGTGTGTGTGTGTGTGTGTGTGTGTGTGTGTGTGCGCGTGTGTGTGTGTGTGAATATAGCCTGAATAGCGAGATATTAGTAGCTGTATAAGGGTGTGCTAACGTGCATACGCAGATAAGCAAATAAATATTTATTTTATTTAATTTATGGTGAAAACTAAACAGTGCTCAGTGTACTTAAACAGAGCTATGAAGTATATATTAATACCTATACATATACCTAGGTTTGTAGGACAACTAAGAATTTCATCTTTTCACACGTCGTCAGGCACATATGGTGATTGAAACGCTTATTACAGTTGTTTTTTTATTTTTTTAAATTACTGGGTTTTAAAAGAGGAAAGCTAAATCATACTCAGATTCAAAGCTGAAACTTAATATGAACCCAATATATTATTGAGACGTATATTCAAAATATAGACTGTATGGAGGCAGATATTGGGAAAAAATGCTTGTAACATTTTTTTTACAAACGTAGGTACATATATATATATATATTTATATATATATATATACATATATATATATATATATATATATATATATATATATATATATATATATATATATATATATATGCGGAGGTGTTTAGGCCTTGCACTTATACATACACCTACATGAATATAAACGCTGACACACATCATACTCACTCACTCCCTAAGAACCAAATAACACACACACTTAACAGAGACACATCCTCTTTCCAGGGACTAATACAATTGTCAAATTGACCAAGGGAATTCAGAACAGCATGAATCCATCCAGCTCTTATCTTAAAAGAGACTGTTTGGCCAACACAAGAACTGATCAAAATTCATGTAAAAAAATTAAAAAAAACAAATGAAAACTACAGACAAAAATTCATTTTCTCCATCAAGACATTCATTTGTGTAGTTCACTGCTACTAACAAGCAGAATTTTTTTTCTCCTGATGATAGCCATGTTGGCCGAAACTAGTCGAGGAATCTAACTGAAATAATAAAAACGAAAGAATATAAATACACAACCTATTGTTTCTGAAGATTCTAATGTTTTAATATATTTATTTGTTCAAAACATATAAAAACAAGTTGTTATATATATATATATATATATATATATATATATATATATATAAATATAGGTGACTATACTGTGTATAAAATATTTAACAAAAACAATGTAAAACTTAGTTATTGCTGCATGCCTAATGTAGAGACTTTAATTAGTGGACTTAATAAGAAAAAAACTAGGGACAATCCAGGCATTAGTTTCCCCAGTTGCAATTGTAGAAATAAAAATACATGTCCGCTACAGGGTAAATGTCAACAAGAATGCGTGGTCTATCAGGCGAAAATTTACAAGGATATAGACGACATAATCCCTAAAGTATATATAGGAGCTACTCAGGATACTTTTAAAAAAAAGATATTATAATCACACAAGTAGTTTCAATAATGAAAAAACTAAACATAGCACTACATTATCTAGCTACATATGGAAAATCAGACAAGAAAATAACAAAGACCCCATCCTGAAATGGGAAATATTAAAAAGATCCACCAAATATAAAGCGGGCCATAAATTCTGTAAGCTGTGCACAGAGGAAAAATTAGGCATAGCATTATATAACAAACCTAATGATCTACTAAATTCTAAAACCGAGATCCTTAACAAATGTAGTCCCACAGAAAAACTTGGTTACTGAAATAAGCCTCTCTCCCCCGATTGTATCGTTATCGTTAGTGTTTGTGTTTTCTTAAAATATCCCCTCCCCTTTTAGCTATTTGAATAAATTTATACCCCATCCCCCACGGTGTCGCCTTTTCTTTTCTTTTCTTTTTCTTTTTCTTTTTCTTTTTCTTTTATCCTTGGTCACGTTGTGTTGTCTTGGTTGTCGCCTATATATACGCCGTTTTCTTTTGCCTCTTTGGCCAGCTGACCCTGACGATCTGCCTAAGTGAAACCTTGGTAGGTTTGTCTGGCTCATTAGGTTTTGACTATATATATATAATTATACACACACACACACACACACACACACACACACACACACACACACACACACACACACACACACACACATATATATATATATATATATATATATATATATATATATATATATATATATATATATATGTAACAACTTGTTTAAATTGCCTATTTTCACGAAAAGCATTTGCCATCCAACTGCTAATAACATAGAATCTTTTAGTTCCGGTCGGCCATTTTTCACCGAGAATTTATTTAAAAATTGCATATATAGCTTCGGTTGTCTAGTTACAAAATATTATTAAGCTAAAACTCCAAGTGGCCACCCACCAGGCAGTACCTTTCCATCAGGCGGGTCCTAGGGTCATTGCTCGAGTCTTCCCTAAAACGGGATGCGCCGAGGGGTCTTCAGCAATTTTTAAATCGTATTGACATTAGACCTATGTAAATCTGACCTTGCGTCACATTCGATAGCGGCGTGGGCGCACTTACAAAATACTTACAAGTGGCACAAGGCCGAAAATATGGGGTGAGATTTGAACTGACTCTTATTGATAACAGATTTAACCGAACAAGCTCGCTAACCATTGCACCACGTCGAAGTACCATAAATACATGTGCATACAAATAAACACATTCATATATATGTACACAGACACGCCCACTAACACACGCAGCTACACACACACACGCGCGCACACACACACGATAATATGTGCAATTTACCCGGATTCACATTAATAAACATGAGGGATAAATGTGTCCACATCTTTTTAGTCACATGTCTGTGAGCATGCGCAAATTTTCTGAGATGTCATTTCTTCATTAATCTTTTAGGAATGGCCAACCTTTGGCTTTCGTGTTCACATTATCAGACCGGATGCGAGAAATAGTGACGATTAGAGAATTGGGTGTCAATGGTGTGAGAGAAGGAGAAAGAGATAGAGGCCATAAAAGTGAAGAGGAAGTGTAAGCATTACTGACAAGGAGAGGAAGGGAAGATGAAGAAAGGCTTATTAAGTCTTAGAAGAGAAGTCAGATTCAAGAGCGAGAAAGCGAGGTAGGATTCGCACGAAGCACGAAGCGTTTTTTGCAAAGAAAGAGATCGGAGAAGGAAAGTGGGGAGACAAAGATTTAGAGAGAGCGAGACGTGGGAATTGGGAGCATGGGGAATAATTGGGGTGCAAATTTATATAAAGAAAGACAGAGAATAAGCAAAAAAGTATTTAAACAAAGCAAGAGAATGAGCAAAAGAAGTTTATATAAAACAAGAGAATAAGCAAAAAACTTCATATAAAGAAAGAGACTAAACAACAAAAAAAATTATATAAAAGAGAATAAGCAAAAAATTTTATATCAAGAAAGAGAATACGGAAAAAAACCTTTAAAGAAAGAGAATAAGCAAAAAAAGTCTTTATACAAAGCAAGAGAATGAGCAAAAGAAGTTTATATAAAGCAAGAGAATAAGCAAAGAACTTTATATAATGAAAGTGAATAAGCAAAGTCTTTATATGAAGAAAGAGAATAAGCAAAAAACCATTATACAAAGCAAGAGAATAATCAGAGAACTCTTTATAAAGAAAGTGAATAAGCAAAAAACTGTATATGAAGAAAGAGAATAAGCAAAAAATTTTATACAAAGATTAGAAGAAAATAAGCTACGCTTGTGCAAAGAAAAAAAAAACGATTTAAATATTTGGGTAGATTTTAACCGAGGACGGTAAATGTGACATCGAAATCTGAAGGCGTATTGGAACAGCGAAAGGTGCCTTCAAAAGCTAAGCAAAGTATTAAGAAACCGGAGAAAAGCATTAGAAACAAAGAACAGAGTGTTAAATTATGAAGCAAAGTCAATCTTCTATGCCACTGAATATATATGATTAATCTATATTTGAGAAGGAGCCTTTCTTTTAAAATCTTTCGTTAAATATTCATATTTCATTTATTAATTATTATTTTTATTATTATTATTATTATTATTATTATTTTTATTATTGTTACATTTTTCCGTTTGGTGTTAGTGAAGTAGCAAAAAAAAAAAAAAACTCTCCATACTGTTCATTTTCCCAAGCGCATTCGGCTACTACCATAACCATTTTCAACGGGTTTATATTTTAGTGTTTGTAGTTTCTTTTCGTGTTTTGACTGTGCGAGATGTATTATTTGTGAATTGTAGTCGGAGCGTTAATTCGGACGGTGTGTTGGGCAAGGCTGGAATTCGAGTGGGCGACTTTCTATTTTCTTTTAAATAGAAGAACGCTGGAAATGCTAAATAAAAAATTAATACAATTTTCCTTGCCCGTGACATTTACCGAAATATATATATATATATATATATATATATATATATATATATATATATATATATATATATATATATATATATGGATACATATATATCTATATTATAGCCATTTTGTGCCTGTTGGATTTTAAATCAGTCCACTGAAACAAGAAAGTGTTTTTTTTAGATATATACTTAATAACAAAATCAAACATCGCCTTCAGAGGAAGAAGATATAAAAATGAAAAAAGCAACGTCAAGGAAAGAAAAAATCAGCTGGAAATCTTTCTACATTATGTAAAAAGAATTAAACTGCGGTTTGGAAAATAAATTTGTTGGGTTTACGCAGTTAAATTTTGTTCAAGTTTGTGAAATAATATGTTACATTACTCAATTGTTTTGTCTTTTTAAGGTTTATCAACATTTTCAAGCTTATTTAAAGCAAGCATTTTTAGAATTTTGGGGAGATAATGGAGATTTACTGATATAGGTCCTACTAATTATTTAACCCGTAGCTGGGGGCGATGAGGTAGATTCATACATTTCCCAAGTGTATTTGAGCGTAAGTGAATATAACGAAGACGTCTGGGAATGGAACACGGATCTCCGATTTCCAATTATCCAAGCTGTTATCCATTACCCCACTCACACACCCTCCAACACCTCCCAACACCCACATACATAATTATTTCTGTGGTCATCGACGTGGTGTGATGTCAGATCATTTACGAGTGAATAGTGAATTCGATTCTTGCTGTGTTTTCCACATTTTCGGCCTTGTGCCACATCTAATCTATCCTTAGTAAATCGATATATATATATATATATATATATATAAACCAAAGAATATATATTCTATACATACGAATCTATCGTAAAAATGATGTCGGCATTAAATAGCCTATTGAGGTTGATATGCCGTAAAACAAAATAAACCAAACCAATGTAAACCAAAGAATACACATTCTATTCATACGAATCTATCCTAAAAATATTGTCGGCATTAAATAACCCATTGAGGTTGATATGCCGTAAAACAAAATAAACCAAACCAAACCGGGTTCAATTCTTGGTAGTGCATGCGCGCTAAATAGGGTGTAACGTGCAGTATGTTGAAGATTCTTCTAGACTCGATGAATTACTTTAATGTGATTATTCAAATTCGCCTAAAAAGTTTTCTTTCACACACACACACACACACACACACACAAACACACACACACACACAAACACACACACACACATGCAGAAATCGCATTCCAATCTTTAATTAAGAGAAGAGATATATACAATCGTAAATCGATGACAGAAATTTCAAGTTGTTCAGGGTTCCTATATAAACTGATTTACACACTGTTTAAATACATTAATTCAGACTTTAATTTTTGAACGAACTCATAGTTTCACATCCTTGTGCCACACTAGACAAAGCCGAGCAACAATCCTTAAAGAAAGAAAGAGATTAGAAAGGAAGTGAGGATTGCAATACTTAAAAACACTGGAGAGTAATTGTGAGGAGAGTAAGGGTGGCAAGTGTTGGGCGGTGACGCAAGGCAATTGGACGAGATGATAGATTGATGACAGCGTTTAACACTACGGAAGACCGAAACAGACCGATCAACGACACGGAATATGAAGAATGACATTTTGCATGAATCTTTCATTAGAAAGTAGATAACTGGCTGGTCAGTGAGAACCAGAGCTGGACGGCCAATCGAAAGAGATCATTTGACACAAGCGCAAAGCGGCGACTTTCCTTTCGTGAATACGACACTCCCAAACGGCAATCAGTAATTCATTCAATTCGGCAGGTTCTTGTTTATATAAGTCATGCTTTTGATAGTCTTCAATCGATGCAGTCTACATGTGTCACGTGTTCGCTTGGAATGACAAATATTCGAAAATTAATGACGCCCGTGATGAACGGTAATGAAAAAAGAAACCGTTTTCATACAGGGAACATTCGACACTTATTGACCAAACAGATAGTATTAATGTGGATTGAAATTTATAAAATTTGGCCGTCGAGCTGGAATCAAAATGTAGTAGCTGTCAAACGATATTTTGTCTCTCAATTGTGTTTCTGTCTACGGACAGAACGCAACACAGTACTTTCACGGTAATTGCTCCGAGGAGTTGCTTTCGCTTGTCCCTAGGCCTCATGAATTTAAACGTCCTACTAGGCTGGCATCCCGTTCCCAACCCTTCACCGTTGAAACTGTTAGATGTAGACGTCTGTTCTACTCCAACAGCTTCATGTCTCGCACATCTCGCCTATGGAACTCCCTTCCCTATTACTGTTTCCCCGACAAATACAATCTCCAACGGTTTAAGTGTAGCGTCAATCGACATCTCCAGTTGCCTTGATCTATCCACTTCCCTTCTCCACATCCTTTCATCTTTCATTCCTATCTGCTCTCGCTCCAAATCTTCTGTAACCCCCTTGCCTTGATCGACCCTCCGTCTTTCTCTTTCTCCACATCCTCTCCTTTACCACTCCTATCTGCTGTTCCTCCAACCCTTCTGTTACCCCATGCGTGATAGTGGCCTCCAGCCTTGCTTGGGGTGATACGCTTAAAAAAAAAGTCTTTGACATCGGGCAGATCGTAACTGAACATATTATTAAGAGGAGATCGGTACTGGGGAACAGCTGACCGCGTCAGTACTTCACTCATTGCACTAAACACAAGGGACGGGGTCAGTGGTAATGCCGATGTCAGACGATTGCTTGGGCTGGGCTTTTTTTGGACCTGGCCTGGGTCCACGCGATTGTGTGCTACGCATTTAATTGACCTGGAGTCACATCCTACCAGAAAATAAATACGTGTAGTATCTGTCTTCGAACAGACAAACTACATTTTATCTCTCAATTGTGTTTCTGTCTTCAGACAGAAACACAACAAAATAATAAGTGATGTCTGATCCCTGGGATTCCAATCCTGCAGCAACACTTCCCTCATTGTAGCAAATAGGGAGGTCCGGTGGAACATTGACGCCAGCGTGATGTTGCTTGCGGAGACAGGGCAATTTTTAGGCTTCACCCTTTCGCACGCGCTTCCACTCCCCATTTCAAACCAGCCTTCTGCAATGCCAAATGTTTCCATATAAGGAAATGGCTAAGATTACCGTTATAGTAGAACAGATACTACACTTGGTATCTACTTGACCCTCCACTGAGTCAGGTTGTGACACAAGGTCGGTTTTTAACGTGGGGACGGAAGGGGACCCGAGTGTTTCCACCCGGGCCGCTGGATTTTGCTGGTCTTAGCTAGTCTTAGTTTGTCCAAGCTGGTCATAGCTAGTCTTAGTTTGTCCAAGCTGGTCAGAGCTGGTCATAGCTAGTCATAGCTGGTCTTAGCTGGTCTTAGCTTCTCCAAGCTGGTCAGAGCTGGTCAAAGCTGGTCATAGCTAGACGTAGCCGCGATACTACCAGCGCAGGGACGAATCCCTGTGTCAGGCATGTATCAGTGATCGAATCTCAGCCATGGATTTACTTGACCTCCCACAGGGCCAGGTTGTGACACAAGGTCGGGGTTTAATGTGGGAAGGGAGGGGGATTGACCCGAGTTTTCACCCGGGCCGCTGGTCTTTAGCTTTAGCTGGTCTTAGCTTGCCCAAGCTGGTCAGAGCTGGTCATATCTAGTCTTAGCTGGTCATAGCTTGTCCAAACTGGTCAGAGCTGGTCAAAGCTGGTCATAGCTAGACGTAGCCGCGAATCCCTGCGACCGGCCTGTATCAGTGATCGAATCTCAGCCAAAAGACGATCATTAAGCGAGCGATCTGAGAACAGATACTACACTTTGATCCTAGACCAATGGCCAAGGAGTGAAGAAAAATGCTACATGTGTAGCACTGACTGCTCGGTCAAGGAATGGCTAATGTTTCCATATAAGGAACTGGCTAATATTACCATTAGAGACGAGGAGAACAGATTCTACACTTTGATCTTAGCCCAATGGCCAAGGAGTGAAGAAAAATTTTACTCGGATAGCACTGGCTGCTCGGTTAACGAATGCCGAATATTTCCGTATAAGGAAACGGCTAATATTACCTACCATTATCCTTTGAAGGACATTGTTTTCTTCTAGTGTCATGTCTAAATGACAGACCCAGGAAGTCATTATAAATATGTGATGCATATTTTAACCAGATTTTGGCAATTTTGGTCGCAATAGAACTGGCTGTAGAGGAGACACGTAGTAGCAGTGCACTTGACGACCCTTTTTAAAAAATCGTGCATTCAGTGCTCTTTGTCCCCTTTTCCAATGACTAGGGTAACAATCCCTGACAAGAATCACTTTTCTTATATTTGTACTGAAACAGGGACTTTTAATGTCAGTCTTTATTGTTAAAGAAAGAGTACGATTTCCTCATCAAGACTTGGATTTACTTTCAGCTATTTTATGAATTAAATATATCTTGACATTTCCTACATTTGTGTAATTGCTATATTGTTACGTGGAAAACATTTTCGGGGTTATAAATACTTCCTCAGTAGATTTTCTCACCAATTTTGGGCAAAGGTTGTCTTGTTAATTTTAACGCCTCCATAAATAAACTTCTCTCCATTAATCATCTAAGAGACCTCTCTCCGTCTTCTATGAACACGGCTGATGTTAACCCCCAAGAAAGTGACATGTTGCACTTTCTCAGGCTAACGTTCTCAGTTGACATGAAGTGGAAAGACTATATTGAATCCATTGCTCGGTCAGTTTTTTAAAAAGCTAGTTTATTGTGTCGTGTGAGACATTTTTCTCTCCAGAATCTATCTTACATATCTATAAGTCTACCATTCGTTCATGCTTAGAATATTGCTGTAAATATGGCTCGGTGCTTTAGTCATTTATCTAGAGCTTCTTGATAAAATCCAAAGAAGAATCGGCAATATTATTGGTCTTGATCTGGCGCCTCGGTTTCAATTATTTTCCCACTACCGTAAAGTTGCCTGTCTGCGCGTTTTTTATAAATACTTTCATGCTAATCCTTCAGATAAACTATTCGGTATGGTACCTACGTTTGATTTTTAATTTTTAATTTAAGCGCAGTACTAGACTAGCGTCGAAATCTCATCAATTCACAATGAGCTGACTAGATGTAACTGTAAATTCTATGCTAACAGTTTCTTTTCCAGCACTTTCCCTGCGGCTTTATGCTTTCCAGCCAACTTTAATTTGAAAAAAATTAAATAAAGTATCAATCGCTATCTGCTGTCCTGATTATTTTTCCTCTTCCCGCTCATTATTAATGTTTCCGTTTCTAATTCTTCCACATCCTGTAGCACCTTGTGTCTTAGTGGCTGTATTGCCTTGCATGGAATGACATCGATTAAAAAAAAATTAAGAGTTTTAATACCACAAGCTTTATAACTATTATCATTATATCGATATGCATATAATGTTGGAACGTCCTGGACTCAGTTCACTGAAGGCTTTTAAAAGCACACGAAAATTTGCATACATTTTAAAACCACATGAAACTTTGTATATAATGTTGGAACACACTGTATAAAAATGGTGAGATTGATTGGAATATAGCAAATAGATTTTCTCCCGTAACGAGGCTCAATTTCTGGGGAAACAAGAAAATTAAACTTAATTAAATTCATCAAATAAAACCAGCGTGTAAATAACAAACACATGTGGAATTTTTGTCAATATACGAAGCAAACTTGCGAGGATCAATCTTTTCTCGAATCAGATTTTAATATTTCTTTTCAGAATTGAGCAAATCATTTTTGTCCTTTTTTTTTTCGTTTTCCCGAGTGGGTTGGTGCGAGACTGAAAATGGTGTCGATTTTCTATTAGACCCATATCAACAAAGTAGAAAATGAACAAATAATCCTACAACTTGAAAGGCAAAATCATATAGTATCACCCTTATCCGCGGTTTGTGGGATCAAGATTTCATTTACCAGCACGAAAAAAAGAAAAAAAAAAGAAAAGAAAAAGAAAAGAAAATTAAAAATAAATAGAAAGCATTACTTTTGGAGCGTGTCGTCTCGACTGGGTAGGAACGGTGATCCACTGTAATATGTGCAAATGACTTGAATTTCTATTTAATACTAATGATAATAAAGAAGATGAAAATGCAGAGGTCGGAACTGCTACGATTACGTTTATAAAATGAATTAAATATCGTCTTCTAACCATTCGGTCGATCCAATATTTTGTGAAATATTACTTTGAGTTCTAAATCCTGTTACTGTCCATTCGCGACAATAGTCATGGCTATTGTTTTCATCTCCATCTTAATTCAATTACTTCTTTACATAGTAGAGTGTCGGTTTAGCATATTGTTTCATATACAGCATTAATCAGAGCAATATGGGCAACATGGTAGTAGCCACTCTTCTGCAATAAACATGCGGCAGATTGTAATATACTTTATGGTACCTCATCTAGAGTGAGAGGTAAAACTGAACCAAAATATTATGACGAAATGAGATCAAACTACCTAAGCCAGAATTTGAACACATCACACTTGCAAAATCCACATGTTTCCTAGTTTTAATCTTTAGACCTTCGACTGTCAGACGTTTTCTTTTTTATGGAAGAAGCCCCGACAAACTCAAAGGCGATAAAAAAAAAAAAAGAATATATACTGGGAGTAACAGCAAAATTGTCCAAATCGTTTAACAGCAAGGGATACTTGTCCATCCCACAAAATCTAAAATACCACTAAATTAATTGACTTTCTTTATTCCAGGTTTTTGGATAAGACGTTTAGCCATCTTGACATTTGTTGTAAGAATCACTGAAAAACCCGTTGATTTATTCAGCTAGAAAGAGAACAAGTTAAAATCATTTTGTGTTAACCCCACTGTCTTCCCAACTGAGCAATGGTGAGAGGAAAAAGATCATTCAGCTCTTCAGTAATTGTACCAACATTCATACTCTGGCTTCCATCTGCAAGGTCCATTCAAGAACCATGAAGAGAACTGGGAATAAGTTTTAAAAAGAGGGAACAGTTGAGAGGTAAATAGATCAGGGGGTCACAATAGCAAGCGGGGTCATCATTTCAACTTAGAGCTAAATCCATTCTTATTGTTCAAAGTAGAGTTCTTGTTATGAAAACCGCAGAGAATTCCAGTAAGATGTCTTTAATCTTTTCTAAGATACAACGGTTCAAAGCTTAATATAAACAATTGGACAATTTTGCTGTTATACGATTTGGACAATTTTGCTGATACACCCAGTGTATGAAACGAAAGAACATAATTGTAATTATAATCAAATTAATATAATATATTTTAACTGTATTAAGTAATATTTTCCCTTATGAATTATTATGAACTGTAATACAATTCTTTTTAGTAGTTGGAAGATGAATGGAAATAAAGAGGTTTTTCTCAGATAAATTATAAATATAATTTTAAATATCCGATGCCAGTTTATTACAATCATTAGTCACATAATAGTCTGTGATCTGTAAACTGATTGTCAGTTCATAGCAACAATGTGGATGGCGGAGGTATGTACTCTTTGATTGCTTTTTTAATTGGCCTTGGATTTCTCCCTAATGAATGCATAAAATTAAACATTAGTATTTAATTGTAATAAAAAATAAATGACTATTAGCTTTTATCTGACCCTCTGCAGTACGTTTTTTTCTTTCTCCCGTTTTTCTTTTATTTCATTTTTCTTTCGCTATTTTGCTTTCTTTCTTTTTTAATATTATTTCATATTAAATATTATTTTCCATTACAAATAATAATAAACTCTAATCCAATTCTTTTTAACAGTAGTGTTAATGATGGGGATTACGGTCATATGACAGTGAAACTCCAGTTCTTGTCCGATCACCGACTTTAAGCAACGTCGAACCTGGTCAGTACCTACGTGGGTGACTACATGAGAATATCAGGTGCTGTAAGCTTGAATGTGCGGTTGGTAAATGCTTGCAAGGAGAATTTGGATAGTCGAGTTCAAATTCCAGTCGAGTTAGATATACACAATTACAAGCAAATACCCATGAGAAAAGCCTGTATCCAACTCTTCTCCTCCCTGCTATGGGTTAAATATCAGAACTGACTGTGTCCTATATATTTTGATCGGAAACCTAGAATGGTTTTTACCTGCCGAATCACGAATCGAAGAGAGACATGATCGCCCCACCGTGCATCACACATGGCAATTGAGGAAGGAAGCAAAGCGAATGATAATGGCGATTTTTCCCCAGATCGAAATACAGCCTTGTGCAAATTAATTGAAATAACTGCTTTAGATTCCGTTCTTTCACCATGCGGTCAGTTTTAGACTCACTGGAGTGACAGGGTGTAATCGATTTCTATTTTTTCCTCAGATTAGGTCATTTGTTGTGGTGTGCATAATATGAATCTATTTTCGGGGTGTATGATGAAATTTCTTTGTCCATGAAAAATATTGCGTCATCAGCTTTTCATCACGCCGGGGCACTATTGTCTCGACTGTCGATTAGTTGTCCTACTGCCATTGTCTGCGATGGATGTTACTCCAAGGAAGCGTACGAAAATTGTAACGCTGCAGGAACACACTGACAAGCCTTACCAGTGCGCAATTGAAAGTACTATATAGATTAGCCCTGAAACCTTCCTGATTTAAATCCAATCGAGAATCTGTGGTCAATCTGCAAGGAACGACTTCGTGGAATGGACATAACAAAAGTAATAAAATGTGCAGTGGGTCATGTTTCATTGGAAAAATACGAAAAAAAGTAAATAATAACGGAATTATTCGTTTTGTTTCAATTAATTTGCACAAGGATGTAAGACAATATGTGGTTTATATTTACATTGTTCGGACTGTTGATCATCTTTATTGCCATACTAGCAGCATGGCCCGGCGTTGCCCGAGAAAAATCGTACGACTCATACAGCAATCGCTATCACTTGACTTAAAATATTTTTGCCCTTCCTTGCCTTTAAAGGAGTGCCCTTTGCCGTGCTGATGTTGCTACATGCCTTACTTCTTGCCTTTCTCACACTGCAAATGTTTTCTAAGACCTATGCTAAACATTAAATCTGTTACGAAAAAAGAACTAAACAAAATGAACACAAAACGATCAGCTTTAAAAAAGGACTCGTAACTGGAAAAACCGAATGAAAAAAGAATGTTAACAGCAAATACTTTTTCTGCGGAATCAGAATCAACGTTGAGATTAAGCAAGCGAATGAGCCAGTTGGAGTAAAGTGCTATGCAGATTTAAATTTTTCCCACTTGTGACGAATGCAGCTATCGATTTTTTTGCGTGCTAGCATGCTAGTTAACATTCGTGTCAGTCAGCTGTTAGCTCTCACGCTGGCCACTAGAATCTTTTTACCTATTCGTAGCAGCCAGCTATAGGCTCTCACTCTGGCAAGTAGAAAATAGGCGCAAACTACATGAAAACTGCCGTAGAAGCATGAAAAAATCGATTATTTCCACTATCGATTGGAGTTGGGAAATGCAAAGTCGGTCTTGGCTTTTTCACTAATTTGGAGCATGTACATGTAAATGTTGGTGCAAATCCGTCGAAAATGCGGCCGTGCATTCGTTACGCACGCGCGCGCACACACACACACACACACACACACACACACAAATCCTGTTATAGATTGAGATTCACGACTTTCCGGCCATTGTACGCTCCGTCCTTCTGCAGGTGACATAAGTTGGAATTTCGAACTGAACCTTTTATTTCGTCCACCGGAATAAATTGTTTTAGTTCCACGTGCCATCCTTTTTCTAGGTATCTCAGTCTAAGTTATTCCCTGTTTAGTAAATCAACTCACTAAGTTTCCGTTCACCTCTGTGGCGAGTAGGTATTGAACGCACAAATCTTTGGCTCAAGTCACTGAATTATTTTAAACAACGCTTTTAAATAATATAAATAGTTACCAAAGAAAATGAAAATAGTGTAGATAATTACGATACCTCATCTTAGAAATATAGACCTATGTGGTTTGTATTTTGTGACTTTTATCATCAAATCTGACTGTAATTATTAGTCTGTTAAGACTAAACAATATGCAAATAGGCTTCACTTTTGAGAATCTTTTCTAACAAAAATACTTTGCGTAAAATGCTGAAAGTACTTGTTGAATCAAATTTAACTGTAAACGTTGGTCAGTTTAAACCAGTGATTTCCAAATTAGGTGGTACCGCCTCTTCCCTGGGGATGGTGGAAAGATCGAAATGATTGTTATGAAAATCTATTCTCATCAAAATATTTGTCAAATTTTGAAGTTAATAGTTCTATTTACTGTAGAATATAATTCATTTGGACAATATTTGTAAAAGTCAATTTGCTTTTGTTTTTATTTTCGACATACCATTGGGCAGCAGGCGAATCATTTCTAATTGGCTTCTCTGGAGTTTCATTGATTAAGAACTTTTTCTATTTATTTATTTTTTTTGCATAAAATTAAAAGAAACATTTATACGTTTTATTAATATTATGTATAAATGTTTGCCATTTAAAACCTACAAATATGCAGATCTAGCAGGTATCATCTTTGAAAAGGCCTCCTCAAATAAATAAATAATGGCTAATACTGAACTTGAGTAAAAGATTTTAAAACAGTGTATGAAAATGAATGATAATGAAGTAAGTTTTTCGCAGATAAAGTTAAGTCAAAATGTAGTTTAAATTTTGTGTCTTTTATCATCAAAATTGGCTATAAATGGCAGTCCGTTAAGATAAACCTATAAGCATTCGTCATTTTTGAAAATCTATTCTCAACTAAATATTTTGTGACAAATTTTAAATTATTTGTCGAAACGACTTCGAATTAAAGTAATAATTAATTTTGACGACATTTATAAAAGTCACTTTTTTCTTTGTTGTAATTATCTTCCAACATGTAGTTGGAAAACAGGTTACTCATTTTTAATTAGATTATGTGAAGAGTGCTGGTTTTTACTGACAAATATACAAATGACACTTTTATCTTCTCATTTTTCTGCGATAAAGCTAATTCAAACCAGGCTTTAAAATTATTTAAAACCATATTAAATAATACATTCCATAATGGATTATTATAAATTCCAAGACAATTATTAGCAGTCGTCTAATAATGATGGAAAATGAATGGCAATAAAGAAGCTTTTTCTCCATTAAGGACAATTCAAACAGTGATATATAATTGGTGCTTTTTATCATCAAATTTAACTGTAAACGTTGGTCAGTTTAAACCAGTGATTCCCAAATTAGGCGGTACCGCCTCTCCTCTGGGGATAGTGTATATATCAAGTTGGGTGTTTATTATGAAAATCTAATGTTACCAAAATATTTTGTGTCAAATGCTGAAATTAATTGTCGAATAAAGGAATTTAAAGTAGAATATAATTAATTTTGACGACATTTGTAAAATGGCTTTGTTGTATTTATCTTTCGACATCTCATTGAACAGCAAGTCAATCATTTTTAATTGGATTATGTCAAAGATGGCGGTCTTCAATGACTTATTTTAAAAAATAACACTAATGCTTCTTATAAAAAATTGCATGTAAATATTCATCAAGGGTTCAGTCATATTATGGGTCCTTACCTATAACTACAAAATGAACTCTTCCTAACACTATGTATACTACGCCTCTCAAGAGAGAGGGACGAATCGAGTGGAGCCGATAGTAGTTCACTCCAAACTAGACTGACAGTCATGCTAACACCTTCCAAATCTTGTATTATTATCCGTGTAATATATCTTCGTTATTTCTACTCTTGTGTTCGTCTTGTTCTTCCTTGGTCCTAACCTGCACCATACCAAATCAATATGTAAATTTCGAAAGATTTATCTGCGAAAACGTATCCTCACACAAATGCAAAATACCGAAAATATTTTAAAACAGAATATCATCTTTTTAAAAAAAAGAATATCATCTTTTTTACTTTTCCTCTTTGTATTTGACTTTGATAATACCATTAGACTGCCGGTGCATCACTTTTAATTGGATCTTCTGAAGTCGGGGTCTTCAATGATAGATAAAAAAAAGTTATTTTTCCTTATTTTGTTGAAAATATTACAGGAATTTTTATTATTATTATCGAAATTTCGTGTAAGTGTTTTTCACAAAAGCCCAATTTATAGTAGAATTTTGAAGGGTTAATTTTTTTATTATGGTAAATGCTGAATTTTTTTTTCTATGATGTTAGTTCCGCCAATGACGGTAACAGTTTATTTTAATCATTTCACTCTAAGAAAAGCGATACAGCCTCTAAGACTCAAGAGGTTACTGTATGTGAAAGAATCTGATGAATGAACAATATTAAGGAGAGAGGACAATAAAAGACCAGGCCTTAAGGCGAAAGAAGATGATTATTGACATTGCGTTTAAATATATGAAGATCAAAGTTGACTGGAAAGCAAGACACGGGAAAAGAATTCCATGAGCGAGAATTGCGAGAGAAGAGATTGTTAGCATAGAACTTACGGTTGCATATTTCAATTATAAAATGATGTGACCTAGCTTCCAATCTGGTGCTGTGCTTAAATTCATAAAATCAAAGCAGCAATGAGGAAAGCTGATAAGATCAATTACCATAAGAAGTACCGAGCAAGATTGTTAGAAGGGAAGCGTAGGAGGAATTAAGAAGTGTATATTATGAAAATGTTTAGGATACATATCAGTTAAACCTGAAGAGATCAAGATTGTAGTTGTTAGGGAAGCATACTCTCGGGAGTCTGTTCCACAAAATAACAGTTATTGGGCAGAACACTGAGTAGAATTTAGTCCTTATCAAAGGAACACGAAGTGGGCGGTTTTCCATCGTGAACATGGCGAGTCTTAGCTGTGAAGGTCTGAACTAGTAGGTCTTAGGAATTTAACTCATCTGAACATCTGCCATAGTAAGAGCGTCCTTTAATGCACTTAACTTACTTATTTTGTATTCATCTTTTAGAATGTCGATGAATTGTAAGTTGGTAATTTTAACAGGATTAAGAAAAGTGGGGGTCTTCAACGGTAGATAAACAAAAACTCTTTTGCTCTTTTTATACATTATATTAAAAGAAAAACACTCAAAGAATTATTATTTTAGGACAATTTAATATGATCTGCAGGCTGGATGAAATGGCAAGTTAGTTTGCAAATAATTGCCATTGATTTGATTTTTAAAGTTTCATTTGAATCTTGCTCTTTTATTAAGTAGGCTAATTACAGATACGTACCTATGTTATTGGCCATAATTACTTTCTGATTAGTATTCCTTTCGTTTTAATTTTGTTTATTTTTCTTCGCAACTACTCAGATCTCTTTATACGATCTTTAATAATCAGCGCGAACTGTAAATTCAA
The DNA here is from genome assembly GCA_964036315.1 of Acanthosepion esculentum. Taxonomy (NCBI): domain Eukaryota; kingdom Metazoa; phylum Mollusca; class Cephalopoda; order Sepiida; family Sepiidae; genus Acanthosepion; species Acanthosepion esculentum. The sequence goes on along the minus strand of OZ038508.1, from coordinate 13,952,645 downwards.
AAAATACATTCTCGGCGAAATAACTTGATTAGGCACAAATCCAAGTTGATTGCACAGTTAGTAGTGTGTGACCGGTCCTACCCAGTCGAGTTTATTTTTTACGTGAATCAGTTTCATTATTCCCCATTCAGACTTGATATTTACAAATGCGCTGTGCCCAGCCTGCGTTGGTCTGAATATGTTTTGTTCTAACGCAATTGTTCATCTCTGCTACGAACAGACATCGAGTTTCTCTTTTCAAATGTCCTCTGCGTAACCAACCACAGAACATTTCACTTTTAATCTTTTGTCTCTTATATTTGACATCTCCTTTGGATCTATGCATGTGTTCTTTTGTCAGTTCTTTTGTAAGTTCTGGTTGTCAATAATTTTTTGCATTGTGTTACCCTGGAATATTCTGCTTGCCAAATCATTTGAGGTTTAATGTAAAATAATCCTTTTTTTTCCGTCAGTGATTTTCATATAAAGTCTTCTCTGGAATGCGGCACATTAGCCAAATATTCCTTGGTATTTTGATGCAAAATTATTCTCCGGTCCAGTTTAAGAAGGGTTTCCAATATTTCAAGTAGTTATATATAGTTTTTATGTTGCATTAAGAGTCATAGATTTTGAAGGCTTAGCTGATAAACACTTTAGTGTCGACTAAGCTCCCATTTCTTTTCGCTTATATTGTTGTTTCGAATTTTAAATCCCATTTTAATTCTCAAAGACAGATTCTGTTTCGTGTATTAATTGTTCTTTAGACCTTACTTATTTTTACTGAAAATGAGAATTAATTTAATCACACTACATTATTCGGACTATTGTCCTCATTTTTGTCGCCATATTTATCACAACGTTTTGGCCATTGTACGGCGTTCTTCAGGTGGTTGGAATGTCGAACTAAACACTTTATTTCGCTCAATGGGTTAGACTGTTCTAGTTCCACGTGCCATGTCTAATGGATGTCAGTTATCAGTTATCTCCTGTTAATTCCCTTCTCCAAGTTCTCCACCGCCTTAGCCAGGTATTGAACTCACACTCATTGGGTTCCTCATACATAATACTTCATCTGAGAAATATAGACAGATAATTTAATCACTTTTTTTAGAAAAGGATCTGGAAACATTTTGTAGGTATTAGTAGCTGTTTATAGTTTTATTTTTTTACGCTGATTCTGTGTAAAAATCCGCCATCTTCTCGCGAATGATTATCGTTGTAGTTGAAAAATAAATAAAAAATAAATGAATTTCGCCATTGTAAAGAAAGTGTTGAAAATTATTTGTCAAATAAATTGGAATTCAATTTAAAACTTAATCACTTATTCAATTAATTAAAACGATATGGCTGTATTGGCGAGAAAAAGGCAGGAACTACGCCTAACATGTCGCAGGAAAACACACGTAAACCATTGTCCAGAATTTCTACATATATATTCATATATTATGAAATGGGCTAAGTCCGACTGTTATTTTAATATATT
>OZ038508.1:13918683-13946183 GCA_964036315.1 Acanthosepion esculentum | reverse complement strand
ATCTATCTATATTTCTGAGATGAGATATTATGTAAACTATTTACATTATTCGGACTATTGTCCTCATCTTTGTCGCCATATTTATTACAACGTTTCGGCCTTTCAGTATCTATCTATATTTCTGAGATGAGGTTTTATGTACACTATTTACATTATTTGGACTATTGTCCTCATCTTTGTCGCCATATTTATTACAACTCACTGGTGTAGACTGTTCTAGTTCCATGTGCCATGTTTATAATTTGTATTTTTGTATGGATTACATATTGCTCTATCGGTTTGTAGAAGCAATACTATATAACCTCACCAACGTGCTAAAATCGAACTGAGGGAGAAGTCGTTTTCAGCCTTGTACATTGTATAAGAACCTGAATTCGATCATGCCTCGTTGCTTCTGTTTAATGCGATGACAATCGTTATATATATATATATATATATATATATATATATATATATATATATATATATATATATATATATATAAGAAATCAATTCCACCATACAAAGAAACACTCAAATAAATCCGGGCACTTAAACCACTGCATATGACATTGTGTGCACGTATTTGTCTCTTTCCATGTGAGTGAAGGTGTCATTTTCTTTGTGTGTTAGTGTGCTTGTGTGTCTCTACGTGCCTTTTTATACGTATGTTTGTTTGTGCGTGTGTACACTTGAACATAATTGGTGTAAACATCTGCAGGCGATTCGTGGTTATGGATGTGCCAAAGTGCCTAATGTCAACATGATAGTCCGACATATTGACATATTGCTTAATGAATATCTCGCCAATTCGCAAATGGTGTCGGGCCGCAAAAGAAAAAGTCGTTTACATTTTTATATAACATGCCGTCGCCATTTGACTTTTCGCATTTCTTTTTCATTGGTCACGTGATTTTTTCTGACCACAAACTTTTTCTTTTTATTTCTGAAATTTTTGTGTATTTCATTAACTTACTTCTTATTTTTTGTTCTTCCGCATTTTGTTTTTAACAATCTTCATTTTGATTTCGCATTGTGTTTTTCGGTGAAAGAAATTATACAAGTTTATAACTTGTGACAAAGTTTCTCTGTTAAAGATTTCACGCCGTCATATATCTTCAGCTAATTTTGTCAAAAAGAGATATTGATCGGCCTTTTTTTTCCTATTCACTGAGCAATTTCACTTTTATGTCGTTCTAAGTCTGTCCTCTGCTGTTTCATTGTATATCAGATTTTATTTTTATGTTTATACATTCTTTTTATAGATACAAATATTGAAGTAAATGCTCTGTTTATAATAAACAGTATTAAACAACATTTACTGGCCTGAATATCCGAGAAATTTTCATAGAAAATATTCGTCCTCCGACAGGAATTGAACCTGTATCCTCTACGGAACCGTCCTATAGCCTGACGTGCCTTAACCGATTGGGCCACAGGAGGATCATTCGGTTGATTTTACTGCTTTTAAACTACAATCTTCCATAAATATTTCACATACATTCATATCTGCTCGATGCGTATCCAAATGTAAACAAATTACGTCACACATTATGAAATGGACAAAGTCCGACAATTATTTTAAAACATTTTTTATGTTTATACATTCTTTTTATAGATACAAATATTTAAGTAAATGCTCTGTTTATAACAAACATATCAGTTTTTACGTATATCGCGTCTTGGGTATGCAGATTAACTACATCCGGAAGCAAGACCTGTATTCTAACTTGCAATGCCGATTAAAAGTAGCACTGAATGTAAAAGAGAGAGACTTGGTAGGAAAAATCTTTTTTAGTGGGACAATTAACCTATGCTCAATACGTGAAAGACAATTGATGTATGAAAGTAGTTTGAATGCATACACCTTTCAACCTTCGTCCTGGGTATGACGATAAACTACATCAGGCAGCTAGTCTTCCGATTGGGAGATTGGAGGTTTCGAAGAGCGTGGAATCATCTCTTAATTGTTGTTGTCCCCAGATACATTCTGACAGGTAGCACCTGTTATCCTCCCAGAAATTAGCAAATAGTGACCATCCAAGCTGGGGTCATAAATATAAAAATATTAAAAAAAAACAAAAAAAACTTTAGAAACAATTACCAACAATATATTAATCATAGTAAGTAAAAAAAACAATGAAAAGCTACCAGCAATACATTTTTGGAAAAAAATACCACAGCTATAAAAAATAAAATGATAGCATATTAGAATTTACCCATAAGGAGTTGCTATGTCGATAAACACACAGAGCAAATCAAATTTTACTTATATCCAAATCTATCTATGGTCATACCAATATATTTAAATATACGGCTACCTATACTCATAAGTATATAATTTGTTACGTTTCTATACAGCTTACTATACTGTTTATATACCTGTCTAAATACCTGTTCATATGCCTGTTTATATATGAATAGATATGTTTGTGTGTTAGCTGCAAGAATAATAGTATCCGAAACAAAAGTGGAGATAATGAAACAAACTAAAAAAACGATTTTTAACTACGCGTTTCGCCGGCGACGTGTTTTACGTTCGGCTTCTTCGGCTTGAAAAGACAAAACTGCGCGTATAGAAAAAAGCGTTGGGATTTTTGGGGATAAGAGAGGCAATAAATTAAATTATCTTTGTAAAACGTGACCACCAGGGTCGCATAGGTGTTTATATATATTAGAGATATTAGGTTTCTATGTGTGTGCTTGTGTGTGTGAGAGAGTTTATTTCGGGTTGGTTTCCTTTGTTTTACAGCATATCAATTCAATGGGTTATTTAATGCCAAGATTTTTATTACTGCTATTTTTTCCCAAAAATATTTTGCTGGAAATAACGTATTTCTGATAAATTTCCTTCAAAAATGTATTGGTCGTATTAAAACCTATTTTTACAAGTTTTGACTCCAGTTTGGGGCTTAACTATTTGCTACCACCCCGAGTCAGGGTTGACCTGGGAACACCAGCAATTATGTGGTAGTTCGACTCTCCTCAAAATCTCCTGATCAGAGACCTTGCTGTTGCACGTAGTTTATCGTCTTATCCAGGACACAAAAGTGTTTATATTGTGTATTTGGACAGGAAACTTTCTTTTAAACTTGTTTCATTGAATGTAACAGAATATATATATATATATATATATATATATATATATATATATATATATATATATATATATATATATATATATGCTGGACGCTCCCGTCATTTACTGACGCATGAGGGTTATGCAACTCAGTTCCTAGGAAGCGACAGCCAGACACATGAATTAATATAGTGGTGAAGACTTTGTGCAGAATACAGAGACCTGTGTCCCAAACGACCCTCCGCAGGTTTTGAATTCAGAGTTAGCCTTCTCCTAGACCAGTTACCATCCAGTCTTCTATTTACCCATAGCTGAGGGGAGAAGAAGAGGATACCAAGGGTATTACCACGTAAGAGAATGTAACGGATTCGACTGGAATTCGAACTCTGATTCCTCAGTCCGAGTCGCTATCCCTTATTCCACCGTGACTCCTCTCTTTCACACACACACACACACACACACACACACACACACACACACACTCTCTCTCTCTCTCTCTCTCTCTCTCTCTATATATATATATATATATATATATATATATATGTATATAATTAAAATTCAAAATTCACGTGGAGAAGCTTGTCACTGAAGTGAGTGGTGTTATTTCAGAAATGTCGACTTCGAAGTTTCGTGAGCGCATTGTTGCAATGCCTTCACTCTTCAGAGCTATTGCCTTCTCTGCTGCTACTTCTCAACATTTTCCTATTTATGTATAGTTTGGTGTAATTTTATATCTTTGTGTGGGTGGGTGATATTTTTTATCACTTGATGGGGTTTGTATTATCTGTTATTATCTTTAGTTTTTTTTTTTTGCTGTTTCTTAAGTTGTGTAGGCTTTCTTGTTTGCTTTAACGTTTTCCATCACCCGGAAGTTCGAGCACATCGTGGTCTTCCAAGTGGTATTCTTGTACGCGATGAACACGTTGCCCTGAAATTTTCAACCCATAGCACCATCGACTTTCAGCATCATTTTGACGTAACATGAACACGAAAAACTCTTTGAGTTGCAATTACTGATTCAACATTCTTAAAAATAACGTTTTAAACGAAAACGCACGGTGTGCACCGGTCGAAGCCATGGTTGCTAATTCAGGCCATATTACTGTAAACCGCCTAGTTAGTATTGACACTGACCCATTATACTATAGTACACAACTGATATAGATCATGTTGATTCTCTCATTACAGATGACAGAACACTATTAGAGAATTATGTAACAACCGTTAATTGAATTGAGTCTGCAGATTATTCCAGTCTCTTGGCTACTCAAAGGTTCGTGCAAAATGGGTTCCAAGAATGATGAGAGACTGCACCTTACAAGTCTGAGCTAACATCAAATGTTTAATATCTAAAACAAAACTAAACTAACTGAGTTTCTGTTTCCCAGGTTTTCCGATAAGATGTGTAACCATCTTGACACCATTTGTTGTAAGAATCACTGAAAAACCCTTTCAGTTATTCAACTAGAAAGAGAACATGTTAAAATCGTTTTATACCAGTCACACTATATCTTCCCAACTGATCAATGTTGAGAGGAAAAGATTATTCAGGCTTTCTCTAATATTACCAACACTCATACTCTGTCTTTCATTTTCTAAGTCCATTCAAGAACCACCAAGAAAATGGTGAATAAATCTTTAAAAAAAGGAGGGAACAGGATAGAGGAAAATTTGATCAGGCAATCACAACAGCAAGAGGGATCATAATTTCAACGTAGAGCTAAAGAGATCAATTAGAAAAGATCCAACTCAATCCATTAAACGTTTGGCACGTGAGAGAGGAGTTTCAGCTACGCCAGTCCAAAGAGCAATGAAAAAAGTCTTGAAAATAAAATCGTACAGGAAACGTGTGAGGTACCGTGTTCCCCCAGGATAGAAAGTTAGAAGGTTAGAGAGGGCGAAGATCGTCTTGAATAGGTTGGGAAATGACCCTGAAATAATATATATATATATATATATATATATAGTTTCGGAGACGGGAACATTAGTAAATAAATTCTCTACGTCAAGTGACGCAAGAATGCCGTCGTTTGTTTTTAATTTTGTGCTTTTTAGTATTTGGAGTAATTCATGGGATGATTTAATGTTATAGTCAGTAGGGTGATATGGAGTAATACTATCATTGAGAAATTTTGATAGTTGGTATATGCATGTTGGAATCTGAGAAATAATAGGCGTATTTTAACATTACCATATAAGTAGCCAGGTTGGTAATCTCCAACGATTTTAATAACGGATTTCCTAATCAATTGTTGGATTTCCACATTAGCCGTTTCTTGTCTAAGGTAACTAATAGCAACGGCGAGAATAGAAACGTAAACAATAATATTAATATTTTTTATAAAAATCAGATGAACGAAAATTATAAACAGGATGAATGCAGAATTAATAACATTATAAAAAATGCATAACACCAGTTGACAATAGCAAAAAAATTAGATTAATTATTTATTATAAAAAATTTTAAACCTCTAACCTTATAGTTAAAAATAATAATTCACCTCCTACAACAAAATTAAATAGCGCAAATGTTATTTACGAATTTAAATGCTCATTAAGGAATTGTATTCCTCATCAATCAAAATTCGTAAATAATTATATAGGCCACACAACAATATGTTTGACACGCAGACTCACTCTACACCTTTCTGACACTAGCTCAATTAGATCTCATTTTTTTTATATATTCTTGGATACCTTCCGGACACTATTCCGAACATACATTTCGACAACACTAATATAATAGCATCATCCACATGCAAAAAAGGCTAAAAATAATGGAAGTCTTATTAATAAAAACAAACAAATCAACACTTAATAATAATAACTTTGAACATGGACTTAATCACTTGACCGTGTTTTGAACCAAAAAAATGAAAACATTTTATAAAACATGCATACAACAAACTATTTCTAATTTTAACAGTTAAAATATAATCCTGCACACATTTTTTATATAATTTATCATCCGAAAAGAAAAAAAATTATCAGAAATTATTAGATCGCATGAGAAAGTGTATAAAAAAACCCAAATAAAACCACCTTGTCTGTCGTTTTTAATGAAATGTGCATATATATATATATATATATATATATATATATATATATATATATATATATATATATATATGTATATATATATATATATATATATACGCACACGATCAATCCCTAAAAATGCTGGAAAAATTATTGTTTCTTTGTACCATTCTACTAAGATCTACCTTGATCTACATGTACGGCTCCAATATGTCTCAGACTCACCTTGCCAAGCTCTAAATTTAGAAGAATCAGATCAGACCAAAATTGGAGTTTTGCTGCCATATCTCGTCTGGAGTTACACAGTCCTCACTCCTCTCTCTTGATCATGCTCCATGGAGAATTTCGCTGTTACCCCTGGTATATTGTGACTATTGGAAAAGAGATATACATTTTTATATAGCAGAAGTTCAATGAAAAATGAAAAACGTTTTTTGTTTCACACGTTTTCTTTTTTGTTTTTGTTTTTTTTCCTTCGGCGGTTGATTAACATGAATGGAAATAGGGATAAGTGTAAGTAGAATGTGATGTTTGAGTGCGTTTCTCTGTGTGTGTGTGTGTGTGTGTGTGTGTGTGTGTGTGTGTGTCTCCCTGGGGGAGGGGGGAATCAAATCTGTACTTACCACTTCAAGCCAAGCACGCCGCCATTTTCCTGATCAGATAGAAATTGTGGTTGAGTTTCCTTCCTTTTTTATAGAAGAGCGAATACTGCTGGTGAACGGGAAGTCATACGCGATTAGATAATAAATTGCCAAGAAGAGTCGTATGCTGTGCATTTCGAAAGATGGAAAAAGTTGTAGCTAACGGAAGGTACACAAGTCGATACCCGATCAGTATCGGCTGGGTCACCGTGGAGAGGGGGTATTATGTTGAAAGACTTAAACCTCTAATGAACCTCGGCTAGAAACATCACTGTTGATGTGTACTAAAGCATCCAATAGATGTATTTTACGAAAGTCCTTTAGGATTTCATCAGACTACAGTGATGTTTACTTTGATGTGATTACACATGCGCAAGAAGGAGAGGGGACACTTGAAATTTAAAACATTAGAGCTGCTGCCGGATGTAGTTCATTCTTTTACCTAGGACGAGGCATAAATGGTATAAGCATTCAAACACCAACTTCTTTCATACATGCATTTTCTTGCCAGCATCGACCACAGGTTCATTGTCTTAAGATGAACTGAATGCAAGGATTATGACAGCATTCACCAACTTAAACAAGAAGACCGAAGAAGAGAGAAGTTCCGAGGCAAAATTCACTCTTTAACATTCAGTGCCACTGTTAATTGGCATTGCAAGAATAGTAATCCTGTATTAAGATAATTTAATTTCTTTAAAATTTATTCTTTTTCGAAATATGTGATCGTATAAATTGTCTAGCCAATTTCACTCAGTTTCTCTTTCTTAAGCACATATTATAATAGAAATAGACAAGTTGATCTAACGCCCGGTTCACATTCTTCCATAGTCTTTTGAGCTGTAGTAGAGGTTTATCACTTGTTTCTTGTTTCTTTCGTTTTAATTTTCTCTTCTTTTCTTCGCAACGACTCAGACCTCTTTATACGATCTTTAGTAATCAGCGAGAACTATACATTCAAAAAATAAATTCTCGGCGAAATAACTTGATTAGGCAAAATCCGAGTTGATTGCACAGTTACTAGTTTGCGACCGGTCCTACCCAGTCGAGTTTATTTCTTACGTGAATCAGTTTCATTATTCCCCATTCAGACTTGATATTTACAAATGTTTACATGCATTGTCTTAGCAGCATCGACCACTGGTTCATTGTCCAAAGAAATGAGAATCCTCGTCGCAAAATTCTACTCATAATTGGCTTTGCAAGAATAGTAATACTATATTAAGATAATTTAAAAGTTTTTTTAAATTTATTCTTTTTCGAAATATGTGATCGGATATTTTGTCTAGCCAATTTTATTCAGGTTCTCTTTCTTAAGCACATATTGCAATATGAGTAGATAATTCAATCTAATTCCCGGTTCACACGCTTCCATCGTCTTTTGAGCTGGAGTAGAGGTTTATCATTTGTTTCTTGTTTTGGATTGGGTTTCTGGAACCTTTCTAAACTATTTTGTTTCTTCTTCACTTCCTTGCTCGGAGTGAAAAAATATTTAAAAAAATAAAAATTTAAATTTAGTTAAATTTTCAGTATCCCGTGTACTCACTATGTTATCAGCATACCCTATGAGTGTTATGTCTTCCAAGCCCTCCTTCCTAATTATGTGTCTAAGAAATTTCAGGTGTCACTTTCTGATTCTGAAAATAGGTGTTCTTTTTGCTGTCATTTTTAATACTTCCTTGTTGCTGACATGTCTCGTCTTCGTCCTTATTCAAAAATCGGACATGACTATTGAGAAGGAAAGAGATAATTTCAATGGAAAGATTTTTATTCCTCGGGTTTGTTTGCGTTCATTTTGGTTTGCTTTGTGCTCTTCCCGCCATAAATCAAATGTAATTGAATAAAAATAGGCATTACCTTTTGACGGATACATACACATACACAGGGTGCGATTTGGGGTACCTCGAGGCGGTGTAATGGTTAGCAAGCTTGTCTCGCTAGAACAATTACGACTGAGTAGTGAGATTGATCCTCACTGGGTTCCCCCCTATTTTTAGCCTTGTGCCACATGTAAGCTATGCTTGGAAAATCACTATACAGTGTACGATGGATAAATATTTGTTTAAATGACGCAAAAATGAAAATCATACTGACATCTCGTTTTAACAGATATGTTTAATAAAATTACAGAAAAAGATTAAATTTATTCCATAAAATTGCCATTGGCTTCAACAACAGACTCCAGACGACTTCGAAATTTCCTGTATCTTTTCTGGGCAGTCTCCTTTTTTAAGGTGGTGAATGATGCTATAAACCTTGCTTTCAGTTCATCTTTGGTGTTACAAAGAGATTTTTTGGTCTCTCGCTCATCTGTACCCCACACATAATAATCAAGGGGGTTGCAGTCTGGGGAGTTAGGTGACCAGATGTAAGGCGGGGATGTGTCCGCAGAAATTGTCTGACAGCAATGAATGGCTTCTCCTGCTAGTGTGGCATGGTGCAGAGTCCAGTTGCCAGACATAGGTTCTTCCAGCAACCACTTGGCACTTGATGTAGGCCTCCGTGTTGAGTCCGCGACCCCGTGGAAAGATGAATGGAGGCATAACGTCACTATCACTAGTGATCACTCCAAACACATTCGTAACCACCAACCCTTTCCGAATCCTCTGCACTAACCTCAGATTGTCACTCATACAGTATGAAATGTTCGTATTGGAGCTTACGGTGCGAATGCCAAGCAGTACAGCATGTGCTTTCCAAATTTCTGTATTACGTCATAGTGCTGTTTATTTTTACAGACGGTGCCCAACTGACCCTACTATACTACGCAGTCGACAAGATCAAAACAAACAACGCGCATGCGCGAAATTTAAAAAAATAATAAAATGGCGACAATTTACCCATCGCCCCCTACGTATATGAATATATATGAAATCAGAGAAATATAGGTGTCTACATGCAAATACATGTAGTGAAAGAGTTTGACTTAAAAACACCTGCTCTTCGAACAAAAGTCTATAAGAAATAATTAATTTGTCATGTTATCATGTACGGACGACTGATCGTAATTACAGACCGAACTTCATCGTTTGGTTGAGAATGGAGTAATCTGCCCGGGGGGTGCGAAAAACATCACCAGGATACACAACGTATCTGTTATTAAACAATGTGTTTCCATTATTCTTTTTTATTTTTTTGATGTAGTTAATCGCCTCACCTCACTCGCTGATTTTTTCGCGTCCAAGCTTTTTACTAAATAATGCTAGTGACATTTGAACAACATTCGCAAAAACGTCACCCCGCCGTAAATCGAAACCCACCCTACACAGTTATTAATAAATTAGTCGTGGCATACAACCTGCAATGCGATGACTTGGGATTTTCTGGGGCAACAGATATGCGATATTTGAAAAACAAAAAACTTCTGTAGAGAAAATTGAAAGAAAGAAAATAATTATTTCCCTTCACGTACAAAATAGGATGCGAAAATATAATTCATACTCCCCGCAAAAAATTTGTTGGTTTTACCATTTGACAATTCTTGATAGGTTATTTAATGCTGAATTTTATTTCCCAGTGAGGACTGAACTCACTACTATTTAATAATAGTCAACCAAACTAGACTCACTAAACATTACAACACACCAATGCGCCTTCCAGTAAAATCAACATTAATTTAATAACTATATATATATATATATATATATATATATATGGGATAAAGTACTCAATATCAGAGATAGAGCGTGTGTAAATAAAAAAGTGGACATAGAAGTCAACACTTAGAGGCGACAGTCTGTTTCATGCTAGATACAATCATCGTGGCCCGATGATTGCATCTAGCATGAAACAGACTGTCGCCTTTAAGTGTTGACTTCTATGTTCACTTTTATATTTATATATATATATATATATATATATATATATATATATATATATAAAACAAATGAAAAGTTGCAAATTAAAAAAAATTGAATGTTTTTTGTGAAAGTATTTATTTATATTTTTTTATATATATATATTTGATATTTCAGATCTGCCACGATCTTTCATCAGAAATGACTGTTTTCAGAAGTTTGTTTACATTAAGTAGCGTCCTTCGCGAGACGCGGACGTCACGTGATATGGAATGCAACTGTGTTTGAATATTTCTAACGTAAATCTAACTGTAGTAATATTTTAGATATTGTTTAAAAAAATTTTTCAACTATACCTAAAAAATTTTTTTTTTGTTCAACTATTGAAATATTTATAAAGATTTAAAATACCCAAGTCTTTATTTAACCCTAGTTTATATGTATTTAATTTTAAAATCCAGTATTTTTCTTTTTTTCTGCGTGTGTATGTGGAACTGAAATCAGAATCTATCAATACACATTTACAGTTTTCTAATGAGTGTCCTGGTTGATTAAATTGTTCAGCTATGGGGGAATAAGGATTGTTTTGACGTATGGTTAGTTTATGATTGTTGAAGCGAAATCTAAAATTATCTCCAGATTCACCAATATATCCACTATTGGGACATATTATATATATATATATATATATATATATATATATATATATATATATATATATATATATATATATATATGTGTGTGTGTGTGTGTGTGTGTGTGTGTGTGTGTGTGTGTGTATAACTAAAAATCGTGCTAATACCCTTGTTAAGGGTGTGAATTCGCTTCTTCTCCCTCCAGCTATGGTTAAATAGCAGGACAGACTGTATTCTATTGCCTTGGATGGCAACTCTGAATTCAAAACCTTCGAAGAGTCGTTTGGGGACCCTGTGGAACGTAGTGCACCAGGTCTCTGTATTCGGCCTTTCAAAAAGTGTGGATGGTTCTGCACAAAACATTCACCACTATAATCAAATCTCATGTGCTGGAGTCGCACTGTCATTTTCCTAAGAACTGGTCTGCTTGACCCTCATACGTCGAATTCGACGGGAGAGTCGAGTATATATATATATATATATATATATATATATATATATATATATATATGTTAAATAAATAAATTCTAATAAGCCAGGTACTGCCTACCTAGGTTTCACCACATGGGATTAGCAATGAAGATGAAGATAGCCGTCCGAATAATGTAAATAATGCAAGTAATCATAATACCTCCTCTCAGAGATATAGAGGCCGAAACGTTGTGAATATGACAATGAAGTAAAAAGTAAAAGAGTAAAAAGAAAGAAAAAAAGAAAGAAGGAAAGAAAGAAAGAAAGAAAGAAAGAAAGAAAGAAAGAAGAAATACAAAGAGAAGGAAAGAAGAATAAGGCGCCTATATAAAAGCGGAAGATGGAAAACTGGAGAAAATATAAATGAAAAAAGTAAATATAAAGAAAGAAAGAGTGAAAATAGAAAGAAAGAAAGAGTGAAAATAGAAAGAAAGAAAGAAAGAAATAATGAAAGAAAGAAAATAAAAAATAAAAACAAAGAGAAGGAAAGAAGAAGAAGGCGCTTAAAGAAATGCAGAAGATGGAAAACTGGAGAAAATACACGGCGTCTCAAAAATGTAGTCCCTCTTAAAATAACAATAAATGCAGTTTTTATTGACTTGCAAAGCAGATAAATGGTTAAAATGAAGAAATGTTTATTGACTTATGAAGAAGATTAACGGATTAAAGTAAATAAAATGAAATGGTATATTTACAAAGATTCAAACAGACGACAAAATAAAAAAATGAATGCATTTTTAGGGGACACTTTGAATAAATGAATATAGAAAAAGGAAACGAAGAAAAGATGAAATAAATGGAATAAATGAATGCGAAGGAATAGAAAGAAAAGCGGGAGACGAGAGAAAGATACAAAAAGTGAAAAAGGAAAAAAAATGGAAAAAAGAAAATTGGTAAAAGGAAATGAAAATGATAAACATAAGAAGACGAAGAAAAGAAATAGAAGAAATAGAAGAAGAAGAGGAGGTAGATAAAGAAGAAGACGGAGAAAAAGAAAAAGAAGAAATAGAAGAAGAAGACGAAGAAAAAGAAAAAAAAGAAATAGAAGAAGACGAAGAAAAAGAAAAAAAGAAATAGAAGAAGACGAAGAAAAAGAAAAAGAAGAAATAGAAGAAGACGAAGAAAAAGAAAAAGAAGAAATAGAAGAAGATGAAGAAAAAGAAGAAATAGAAGACGAAGAAAAACAAAAAGAAGAAATAGAAGAAGACGACGAAGAAAAAGAATAGAAGAAGAAGACAAAGAAAAGAAAAAGAAGAAATAGAAGAGGACGAAGAAAAAGAAGAAATAGAAGAAGACGGAGAAAAAGAAAAAGAATAAAAGAAGAAGACGAAGAAAAAGAAAAAGAAGAAATAGAAGAGGACGAAGAAAAAGAAAAAGAATAAAAGAAGAAGACGAAGAAAAAGAAAAAGAAGAAATAGAAGAAGACGAAGAAAAAGAAAAAGAATAAAAGAAGAAGACGAAGAAAAAGAAAAAGAAGAAATAGAAGAGGACGAAGAAAAAGAAGAAATAGAAGAAGACGAAGAAAAAGGAAAAGAATAGAAGAAGTGGAAGAAGAAGAAGGAATTACAATCTCGAAGAAAAATAAATCGATGAAAGGAAAAAAGAATTAACGAAGAAAGTAAAGAAAATAAATAAATAATCAAACGAAGAATAACAGACAAAATGGAACCATAAATAAACAAAATGAAAGAAAATAAAAAGGAAAGAAAAATGTGAATAAAAAAAGAAAAATATTAATAAAAAAGGAAAGTGAAGAACAGACATTATTAATGAAAAATTGAACAAAAAAATATATATATATACAATAATAATAAAAATGAAGAAAGGATTCAAAGCGAAATGCCAAATAAAGGGGTGGGGACTATAAATGATTTTACAAAAAATAGATGAAGATAGAATGAAAGTTAGATAACAATCTCGAATGAAGAAAAGAAAGAAAAAATAAATGAATTTAAACCTGGATATATAAATAAATAATGAAAGAAAGAAAAAAACAAACAAATACAAACGAAACTGAACGAAAAAAATCGAAAAGATTATATATATATATATATATATAATAAAATAAAAGAAATAGAATATTAAAGGAAGAATAAAATGAATGTAAAATATGAAAGAAAGAAAGAGAATAAGAATAAATGAAGAAAAATGAAAGAGAAACAAAAAATGAATGGACAGGGCAGAGAGACGATTACTTGAATGAGTTAAGAGCGAAAGGAATAAAAGTTGGAGAAAAAATATTGAATGAAAAACACGAAAATATATGAAATGTAGGAAGGAAGAAATAAAAGTTAGAGAAAATGAATTTGAAAAAAAAATAAAATAAAATAAAACAAAATTAAGAAATGTAGAAAACGAAACCAAAACAAGAAGAAAAGGAAAGGAAACGAAGAATGAAAAATACTAATTAATAAAATAAAAGAAAGAAAGAAAGAAAGTTGAAATGAACGAAATAAAGATATGGAAAGCAAAGAAAGAAAGAAAAAATTTAGTAAGAAAGAAAGAAAGCTGAAATGAACGAAATAAAGATATGGAAAGCAAAGAATGAAAGAAAAAAAGAAAGAAAGAAAGAAAGTTGAAATGAACGAAATAAAGATATGGAAAGCAAAGAAAGAAAGAAAGAAAGAAAGAAAGAAAGAAAGTTGAAATGAACGAAATAAAGATATGGAAAGCAAAGAAAGAAAGAAAAAAGAAAGAAAGAAAGAAATAAAGAAAGATAGAAAGAAAGTTGAAATGAACGAAATAAAGATATGGAAATCAAAGAAAGAAAGAAAAAAGAAAGAAAGAAAGAAAGTTGAAATGAACGAAATAAAGATATGGAAAGCAAAGAAAGAAAGAAAAAAGAAAGAAAGAAAGAAATAAAGAAAGATAGAAAGAAAGTTGAAATGAACGAAATAAATATATGGAAATCAAAGAAAGAAAGAAAAAAGAAAGAAAGAAAGAAAGTTGAAATGAACGAAATAAAGATATGGAAAGCAAAGAAAGAAAGAAAAAAGAAAGAAAGAAAGAAATAAAGAAAGATAGAAAGAAAGTTGAAATGAACGAAATAAAGATATGGAAATCAAAGAAAGAAAGAAAAAAAGAAAGAAAGAAAGTTGAAATGAACGAAATAAAGATATGGAAAGCAAAGAAAGAAAGAAAGAAAGAAAGAAAGAAAGAAAGAAAGAAAGAAAGAAATGAAGAGATTATTAATAATTTAATAAATTAAGGAAAAAAGAAAATGATCGATTTTAAGAAATTGTAACATTGGCTATTGGGCTAGGATCAAAGTGTAGTATCTTTTCTCCTCCTCTCAAATGGTAATATTAGCCATTATATGGAAACATTTGGCATTCATTGACTGAGCAGCCAGTGCATCTCGAGTAACATTTTTCTTCACTCCTTAGCTATTGGGCTAAGATCAAAGTGTAGAATCAGTTCTCCTCGTCTCTAATGGCAATATTAACCATTTCGATATATGCAAACATTTGGCATAAGAAAAAAATTGGCATTCATTGATCGAGAAACTAGTAGTGATTTTTGTTGAAATGTGTAAAATCTTTCTCTTAAAACAATGTTTTTCGGAAAACAGGTTTCGGGAGTCGAGTAGTTTTTAGCCCTCTTTCGAGTACTGATGGGGTGTTTCCTTCCTAATCATTTATTTGAAGTGGTGTTGAAGTTTGAATCAAAGAAAGCGATATCTATAAAATGAAGAAAATAGAAATTGGAAAGTAGAAGGAAAAGTATTTTTTAAAAAAAGAAAACTGAAAGAAAACGAGAACATAAATTGACGAAAAGAAACTGAAACACAAACAGTAAAGAAAAAGAAAGGCCAATGATTTACTTTTTGTTTTGAATTCAATCATTTATAGATTGAATTAAAAAGGAAAGAAAAATATATATAAAATGAAATGGCGAAAAGGAAGAGGTAGACAAAAGTAAGAAATGCATTGAATAAAGACGACAAATTATTTTAAAAATAAAATAAAGAAAAAAAAATATGGAGGCAAAGAAATACGATAGAGATAAAAATTAATAAAATAAATGGGAGATATAAACTATTGATAGCAAAAATAAAATGCCGGGAGAAAAAGAAATGCATGTTAAAAACAATAAAGTGATGAGTAAATAAACATTCTCCACAAGGAAAAGATGAATCGAGTCGAGAAAGCTGGTGCATTTAAATGATGAAGAGAGCGAGAGAAAGAAGTTCAGGTGTTCGTTTACGAGGACGTCTGACGAGAAAAGTGTGGCGTGGTTCGAGAAGAACCAGAAACGGAGAGGTGTAAGCGACGCCGGAAATAGCAGTGTTGCATACATAATGATCGCTGAACCTTTGTCCTTAAAAAAGAAATAATCCCGGAAAATGTATCAACCTAGTCACGCACAAACCGAACGTGACTCAGTGATATATTATTAATGAAAGATTATATGGTTGAAGCGAACCTCGGACGGTTGCAATATTAATAACTTCACCCGAACAAGTGGACTGCCGTCAACAACATCGTGGTGACATGATTTCTTTTAGTTTTGGCCTTTATTTTATTATTGGTTCGACAGTTAATATCAATCTTATTTGCCTGTGTTTTATTTTACAAGATACAAATGTAGTGAGTGATATTTCAGAGTAGCTGAAAGAAAAGACAATGTGTTTGATAGGTCTGTTCTCCAACAAACTGGACTGGACTTATTCTATCCATATCTATCTATCTATCTATCTATCTATCTATCTATCTATCTATCTATCTATCTATGTCTGTTCGTATCTAAGTCTGTTCATATGTTTTATTCTATCCATATCTATCTATCTATCTATCTATCTATCTATCTATCTATCTATCTATCTATCTATCTATCTATCTATGTCTGTTCGTATCTAAGTCTGTTCATATCTGTCTTATTCTATCTATCTATCTATCTATCTATCTATCTATCTATCTATCTATCTATCTATCTATCTATCTATCTATGTCTGTTCCTATCTAAGTCTGTTCATATATGTCTTATATCCATATCTATCTATCTATCTATCTATCTATCTATCTATCTATCTATCTATCTATCTATCTATCTATCTATGTCTGTTCGTATCTAAGTCTGTTCATATATGTCTTATTCTATCCATATCTATCTATCTATCTATCTATCTATCTATCTATCTATCTATCTATCTATCTATCTATATTAATAGCAATAATCATTTGGAAAACCTCGGATAGCTCAACTTGCAGATATGTCAAGACAAATCGGTATCCGAGGAAAAAACTGGAATTAACAAAAGAAAGAACTAAGACCATCAGAACAAGACGAAACAAATCGCCAAACCCTTTAAGTCCTTAGTCCAAAGAAGAAAAAAACTCAAACGAGTAGTAAGACTAAAACGTAGAGTGCTCAATACGCTAAGTAGAGAGATAAACTAGAATAAATCCTAAAGAGCCAGGCAAACCTACCTAGGTTTCACCTAAACGGATCTTCAGGGTAAACTTCAGTTTACTCTGAAGATCCGTTTACAGACCTAAATAGATAGATAGGTAGGTTTGAAGTTATTCTCTCTCTCTATCTATCTATCTATCTATCTATCTATCTATCTATCTATCTATCTATCTATATATATATATATATATATATATATATATATATATATGTATGTATGTATATATATACGAATGTAATAAGAACGAAAATAATATATAAATTCTAACGTTCACAGCATTAATTCAAAAGAGGGCTCAATACTACGAGTAGAGGAATAATTATTTATTATAATTTTTTTCATATAGACAAAAACAATTTACTCACTACAAAGATGCAACTTTGTTTCGGTGCATTTCGTGGTGCAACTAAATGCACCGTAAAAAGTTTGCATCTGTGCATTGAGTAAATTGTTTTTGACTATATGAAAAGAATTATTGTGCTGAGAAATTGTTACATTTGTAAGTACATTCATGCATCAATACACGTGTTTTTCTTTATATATATATATATATATATATATATATATATATATATATATATATATATATATATATATATATATATATATATATATATATCAGTTTGTTTATATTTATCTATATCATTCTACTCATACCTATGTCATTCTGTTCATATCTATCTATCTATCTATCTATCTATCTATCTATCTATGTGTTTCATTCTTTACACTATTTTCATTGTTCCGAATGTTATCCTTCCCTTCGTTGCTATATTAACCACGTTTGGACCGAGATATGCTCCGGCCTTCTTCAGGTGATTGGAATTTCTAACTGAAATATTTATTTCGTCCACCGGGTAGTTTGTTTCAGATCCAGGTGCCATCTCTCTTCCGAATGCCTCAGTATCAGTGTAGCTCAACTCTTCAAGTTTTTGTCCACCCCTGCTGTAGCCCGGTATTGAACTCACAAGTCTTTGGGTCATGTCACTGGATTTAACCAACGCTTTTATCCACTGAGCCATGTGTCCAATCTCATGAAGAAGGCCGGAGCTTATAGCGGCCGAAACGTCGTGAATATATTAAGGAAATGTGGACAAAAGTCCAAACAATGTAAGTAGTGTAAATAATTACAATACGTAAACTCAGGAATATAGACAGCTATCTTATTCTCTTCATATCTATCTATCTATCTATCTATCTATCTATCTATCTATCTATCTATCTATCTATCTATCTATCCCGATTTGTTCATAATCTATCTATCTATCTATCTATCCCGATTTGTTCATGAACTATCTATCTATCTATCTATCTATCTATCTATCTATCTATCTATCTATCACTGTGTGTTAGCTGTATTTGGGCATGATTTTTTGTTCTGATTTACGGTTGCTATTACAAGTGTGAAAAGGATAAAAAATAATAATAAAAGAGAACTTTCGCTGTTTTTAGTGAAACTTGCGCACTTTCACATCTGCTGTATTTGTAGGAGAAGATTGCTTACGAATAAATGGTGACCTCCTGAACTGGCTCCTGTTCTCTCAAAAACTTTGTAATAAATGCCTAGCTGCTTCTTGATTGCAAGCTTGTTAGAATGTCTCCTCAGTAGTTCCTGCTTTTTTTTTACTAATAAACTAATAAACATTCTGAAATCTTCAAGTATTGTCTGTTAGTCTTTTAATTCTTTTTAGCAAAGTACTAAATGCTCTAAACAATTTCGATTTGGTTAAACATTGCTTAATACGGTTTTCTTTTCTCAAGATAGGACTTAATGGCTATGACTGAAATTGTCTAACAGGCTCGGGCTGTAGCTCGGGCTGTAGCTCGTGCTGTAGCTCGTGCTGTAGCTCGTGCTGTAGCTCGTGCTGTAGCTCAGGCTGTAGCTCGGGCTGTGACCATAGATATATCAAAGGCTATTGACAAATATTTGGCATGGTCTCCTTCCCCACAAGCTCAAGTGTTATGGTATCTCTGACCGAATATTTGGCTTAATTCAATCGTACTTAACAACGGTGTAATGAATGTCGTGGTGAACTGGCACGTTACATTAATGTAGTTGTACCCCGGCACAGTATATTTGGGCCAACGTTGTTTTTAACTTCATCAACAACCTTCCCGATGTCATCAGTTCCCAACTAGGTATTTATACTGATGACACTAAAATTTACTCCTGTCTTAATACTTATTCTGATAGGCCTGCCAAAGTAAAACTGGCAGCAACTTTCGAAAATTAACTCCTATCAATTGTCACGCTTCTTAATCACCCTAGAGAACTATGATACTAGCCTACAAATGAAAAACTTGCTCTGTCTTCTTCGTCTTACGTTTACCACTAACAAAAAGTGGGGTGATTATATTGACTCAAATGTTACATCTGTTGCGAGCAAATTTGATTCCTTGAGTCATGCCAACGTTTCACTTCAGAATCCATCTGACCCATTTATAAATCTACCATTCGTCCGTGCATTAAATATTGCTGCCTTATTCAGTCCTCCTACTATGTATCTCGAGACTTTGGAAAAAAATCCAGAGGTTATATCATATAACGGTTCCTGATCTGGGATCTCGACTGCAGTCACCGCCGTGATGTGGCTTCCCTCTGTCTTTTCTATAAGTATTTTAATGGCAGTTGTTATAATGTGCTCTCCTCTTTAATACCTCGCCCGCATGAATTTAAACGTACTACTAGATTGGCAATTAGGTCTCACCGTTTTACTGCTGACATCGCTAGATGTAACCTAAAGTTCACTTCTAATAGTTTCTTTTCTCGCACTCCTTACCTGTGTAACTCTCATCCGATTCCTTGCTTTCCCACCAAAAAAAATCTTCACGAACCCTTTTACTTTACTTTCTCTCTATGGAAGTCTCCGCCTTCTCTTTCACTCCCAGTAACCCTTTGCGTCTTACTGCATCTTAGTGAGATTATCACCTTGCTTGAGGTGAAATGATTAAAATGTTCGATTGATGTCGGAGACACAATCTTACTTTAGTAGGTCTTCTCAATCTAGATCAATTATTAATTCCACTGTTTAATAAAAGATTGATATATATATATATATATATATATATATATATATATATATATATATATATATATATATGTAATGTTATTGGATAATTAGTAGGAATAATTCCAAAGAGTATATAAATCCCACGAGTGATCAATGTAAGAACAGAGCAAATATAATCATGATGAATGCGGAGAATTTAGAAATCCATGGTAGTAATTTATTCAAGGGAGCAAACAGGCCTTGTCTCTTCAGACCAAAACTGTTTGGTTTGAAGAGACGGGGTCTGGCTGAACCTGTGAAATAAATTATTACCATAAATTTCTAAAATCATCATATATATATATATATATATATATATATATATATATATATATATATATATATATATATATATATGAAAGCGGAGACTTTAGAAATGCATGGTAATAACTTATTTCACGGGATCTGACAGACTCTGACAGCTTTACAACAATAAATTAATTTTAAATGTATCCAGACACAAGCGAAAAAAAGGGAATGTTTTTCAAGCATAAGTGGGAAGATATAGATTTTAAAATGAAGTGTTATTATGAAGGAAGGTATAGAAAGAGAGAGGGAGGATAAAAAGGGGCGATATATATAGAAACATGGAAGGAGTAAGGGGGAAAAAATTGCCGACGTGTTTACCTCCAATTTTTCCTTTCACCGGACAGTGAATATTTTCAAAAAGGAACAGTAAAAGGGATAGAAGAAAATAGATTCAAAACTAAGAGAAGTGACAATGAAAAGAGAGTGAATATGTATATATATATATATATATATATATATATATATATATATATATATATATATATATATATATATATTACAAAGAGTTAATCATACCTTGAATTAATTAGCAATATCAATGCAATTATTGGCGAAATCCCTTCGCTAGTAGACATAATTATAAGCATTATACTACTAATAATCCACTGAATGATGAGTTCCTTATGTTTAAAATGGATATGATGTATTTATTTAATTCAGCTAGTACTTTGAAATGCTTCACGCATTCATCTTCAGGCTGTATTTTTTCCTTTAGAATCAAAACTGGAAGACGAAATAAATGTGTTTTTCCGACCGAAAGATGTTTTTAAGAATGAGCTATTTATTAACGGCTATGTAGTGTTGGAGCGTGCAAATCGCAACGCTAAAGTTCAAATATTACAAGTGAGAATTTTTTGAATTTTGTAATTTGGTAGATCCAAGAAATTTTATATTATAAGGGTTTTTCGGTTAACATGACATGAACTAAGTAGATAGTTCAATTAACAGAGTGACATGTCTTAGTTGTTTTTTTTCTCAGGAATTCTTTACTGCAGATCAATTGTTTTTCATGAACATAATAAAATAGGCAGCACATAATTTTATATTACAAAGGGTTAATCATACCTTGAATCAATTATACATATATATATATATATATATATATATATATATATATATATATATATATATATATATATATTGCGTATATTTTGGCAGCATGTTTTCATTGGGACATATTTCATTGAAAAATTTAGACAAGCTTTGTATACTTATTTTCATTTGGATCTTTTCATATTCAGAGACAAGCTGTTTGGTGCCATTATTGAAGGAAGTGAGAAAATCGCCATGTTGATACATATTATTTTATTCCAGGTACTTTCGACATAGCACAATGTCATCATCAGGGTATTGTTTATTTCAAGAAAAATATTGTCATGTTCATCATTTTCAAAAACAAAATTGCTATGTTCATCTGTGAGTATGTTATTGCATGCACCGCTGCAGGGAAGGTAACTAAGTATGTTGCCGAGAGATTTTAAGAAATAAGTAATAAAAACTATTAGTGCAAACCTTGACTTTTTAAACTATCTGTTGTACACATTTTAAAACAGTTGTGCAGTATTCGTAATTAATTTTATTAAGGGTTGGATTCAATTTTTTAATATACATAGCTTCGAGAATTTTAAGTTTATGCTCATTATTTTCATGAAAATATAGATATATTTTAACAACAATTTTTTCTGAATTGCGAATATGGACAGGTATGCTTTTGTAAATGCTTAGAGATGTTGGACATATCATTCAAATGAAAACTCAGCCACCGCGATAACTTAGTCGTAGCGTGTCCAACATAAATATTATTTTTTCTTTGTTTAAATTATTCTACGAAACATATACACATATTCCTTATTTCTACCATTTGAGAATTTACACTTAAGACCCGCAATGTCATACACACAGATGTATTCCTCTCGTATTACACTAGTAAGAAGGTACTTCCATTTCAAAAGCTTCTTGTAAAGAGCGGCAGATTTTTAGAATAGACTCCTGCGGGGATGCTTCCCGGATCAATACCGTCTTCACTTCTTCAAATCCAGAGCCAAATGTTATTTATCCTACATATCCTTATAATCTGCAATCCTTACCTCGTCAAACATCTATCAAACGATCTCATTTATTAACAATCTACCTTGAGTGGCTCTTGGGTCTTTTACTAAGTGAAAAAAAGTAAATTTATATTTACAATTGTCATTTTTTTTTAAAAGAGGAAGAATTTGACGTTGTATCATTTGCTCAAATATTTGGAAATCGTTCAGGTTGGATTTCGTGTAGGCTTCCAATGGAAGTCGTTTATAAAATGTTAATTCTAAATTGGTTCGAATTTGCTTGTAGAATTTTGGCGCTTTTAGTGAGACGCAGTCTCTAGATTGGATAAGAAGCTCAAAATATATTCATCTAAATCCCTCCAATCCAAAAGGTTATTTATTGAAATATTTATTTATTCCTCGGGGCTTTAATTTGATGTTGAGCACGAGTTGTGGATTTAATTCACTACAGATTAGTAATTAATGAGCGAAACAGGCAAAGCTAACCATTACGACACGTCTTAATATCCCTCCCCCCAAAATTGAATTTAACCATAAATTACCTCAAGTATATGTTGTTTTTTTTTTGTTTGCTCGTGTCATTGTTTTGACAATGATTAACTGTTCTAAAATGTATACTAAAATTCATTTTCTTACACTGAGGGGAAAGAGCCTCGTGCAGTTGTAATAATTGGAAAAAATATATTTAAAATCTCATGTGAGAAACCGTCTCATCTTACTAATAGATTAGCAAAATAAAACATCATTTTTAACAGCATGTGTGTGATAGAGTAGCTTGGTTTTTTACGGTTTATCAATCATTTTGTGTGGTATTTGGAACCGAAACGTTTTTTGCATAGCAGGAATATTTTTTTGCGAATAAATATTGCATTAACAATTTTTAGGGAGATAATTTTTTCAGATAAATTTTTACTTTATAACCCATAGATTGGGGGAGAAGAGAAGCATTTAAATCTTTCTCAAGAATATCTACGCGTGTAGAATATCTTTCCAACAGAAATCGAACTCAATCCTGCCGAACACACAGACATTCATCAATCACAAATGATCTAGCGAGACAAGCTTGCGAGCTGTTACACCACATCAAAGTGCCCAACAACCAGTACTACTGTCGGTTGAAATTTATAAAATCTTTCTTTTAAAAGAATTTTTCAGGAAAATAAGTTTCTTAAGTCAAATTGATGACCGCATAAGAAATATATTTTGTTTTAATTTATTAATACTTTCTCAATTTTTTTATTTTTTATAAGAATATAATATATTAGGAATTCTTATTTAAGGGGTATTGTAAATTTCGTATTTAATTTTAAATATCAAATTAACCAAAAATAGGCTAACTGTGTTTATTTCATTGATTTTGTTATTAAATTGCACAATTCTTCGAGTAAAGTTATCTTGTCCCCGAAAAATAGTAACGACCTTAGTATTTAGATCAAAGCTTCGTAATAAACGGAAAGTTTGTTGATATTTGTCACAATATCTTTTGAAAATCTAACATAAATCCTTTTATAAAAAAAAATGTATTAATGAACGGCTACAAAATGCTTAAAACTAACTACTTTTTTAAAAAGTATTTCACTCCAAGGAAGGCGGAAGGGCCACTAGCACGCGAGGAGTTACAGAGCTGCTCTGGCTGGTTCCCAGACTTCTTGAATTCAAGCGTCCTCCGAGGCTGGCATCCCGCTCTCACCCTTTCACTGTTGAAACTGTTAAATGTAGACGTCTCTTCTACTCCAATAACTTCATATCTCGCACCTCACGCCCGTGGAACTCTCTTCCTTTTCCTGTTTCCCTGATAGCTATAATCCCCAACTATTCAAATGTAATGTCAATCGACATCTCCAGTTGCTTTGATCAACCTACCATCCTTCTTCTCATCCTTTCCTCTATAACTCCTATCTGCTCTCGCTCCAAATCCTCTGTAACCCCTTGCGTGCTAGTGGCTTCCCGCCTTGCTTGGGGTGAAATTCTTTAAAAAAATATCTCTGGATTTTGTCGAGGACCTAGTTGCTTTAGTTATGACTATTTGGCGCGTGCTATTTTATGGAATAAACATATCTCTCAAGTTAAGGGAAGTAAGTAAGAGGAAGGGAGTTCCGCTGACGGGAAGTGCGTGAGAATAAGCTCTTGGAGTAGAAGAGGTGGTTACATTTAACTGTTTTGACAGTGAAAGTGTGGGACCTACAGGCCAACCTAGTAGCACGCTTAAATTCATGCTGTTTGGGAACCAGTGAAAGAAGCTCGTCACAGCCGTTGCCATGAAGATATTTGTAAAAAAGACAGAGGGAAGCCACATCACGTCTGTGAGAAAGTTACTGTAGACGAGATGCCAGATTAGGATCTATCACATTGCATATCCGTCACTGGATTTTGTCGTGGACCTAGTTGTTTTAGTTAAGTCTATTTGGCGCGTGCCGTTTTATGGAATACACATATCTCTCAAGTTATGAAACGGCTGTCTAACGCAGTGCAGTAAAAGAAAATGAGTTTCGTTCTCGTAACGCTGGGTATCATTACTTGTCACAAAATAATTTTCATTTTTATCACTATAAATAAAATAGAAACGTTCATCGACAACTTTTAATAAACAAAGAATTTTAGCACTATTGCGGCAAGAATACCGAGTGAAATTAATTAGAAAAAAAAAAAAAACCGGAGAGGGAAGAAAAAGAAAAGAAATCATTCTTTAGAACGTTGCGTTTGACGGAAAATTCAGCCTTGATACAATTTATAGTGATAATTTGTCTTTCCGGGCGACACCGGGTCCGAAAATCCATTCACAATAAGTTGTTGCGTGATTTGTACGCATTCATTTTCGCTTGCCTTCCTCTTTCTTGGAGTATACAACGTTCGGCTTTCCCGCCAATCCATACAGGACCTCACACTTTCTAAGCTCATTTTCTTTTTTTTATTTCCCGATCCGAGAAAATGGCTGACGTGTGAAATACATATCGCTTCACACCATCGCAATGCGACACGCGAAACGTTATTCGCCAGGATTGTTATTAGTCACGTCTTTTTCGACAAAGCGAATCATCCTTTTCTTTTTCTCTGTTTTTCTTTTTCCTTCGGTTTATAAGGGTAAAATAGAATTTAATAGCGTCTATAGCGAGAGCCTTTGAATTTTCAAATCTGATTTATATAGTTGCAATACAACTCTAAGTTGTCTGATATTCGAAATTAAAGTATTTTCATTATTTTATTATTTTTTTCTTCCTCTTCGTCATCATTATCTACATCAACATCATGGTGATCATGATAATCATCATCATCATCAAAAGCAGTAGTCCCATGACTGTGTGTGATCGTAAGGTATTTGCGTAGTGGAGCATCTGACCAGTTGCTTCCATATATCTGGGTTGAAAGCCGGAGATGTATTCTTTCATTCGCCGCGAGTCTTGGGCAGCTAGACCTGTCGAAGCCCTTCCCTCAACCGCAGCTGATATCACCGTTGATTCCATTGATAGAAACCTCCACTCTGGCCGCTGACTTCAGTCCAGAGAGTCCCTCCGCCCGGCGATGCCGTGTCGTTACGGCACTGGCTGCATGACCGCTCCCTCCCTCTCTCCCACAATTCAGCTAGATAGCCGTTGATCTTACAGAACATTAATCTGCACTTGGGCAAGTCTTGCTTTTAATCTGGTGGGGGAAATCGATTTAGTCGCCGATGAGCCGAGCCGAGCCGACCCAACCCGACCAAGAAACAGATAGCACAAGGTCACATGATACCCGTAACAATCACAGCATCTTTTTCTTACAGTTTTCTTATTCGGCTATAAATTATTTTCATTATTCCACATCAGCAATATTATTTGTCATGGCCTGGCATCTCGGCTTCAATCCCTTCCCCACCGCCGTAATGTAGATTCCCTCTGCCTTTTGTATAAATACTTTGATGGTAACAGTTCGGATGAACACTTCACTATAGTATTTGATAACATTAAACGCGCAGTACTGGATTGGCAACAAGGTCTCACTAATTTACAGCTGAATTGACTAAATGTAACCGCAAATATACTAATAGTTTCTTTTCTCGCACTTCTCGGTAGTGGAAATTCCATCCGACTACATACTTTCTTTGATCTTCAAAAATGTAAATGAAATGCCAATCATTATCTACCGTCGTCCTGATTACTCTTCTATTGTTCTCGCCCCTTAATAATGTTTCTTTGTTATTTTATTCGTTCACGCCCAGTTTACCTCTAGTGGATTTACTGCCTTGTTTGGGGTGAAATGGTTAAAAATATATCAAACTAGTAGACTTCGGCCGCTCGCTATCGCTTCGCAAAGTCAGATATATTCACTACTTGAAATCTTTGAAACAAATTTTAAATGGACATTTCATTCATAAATTGGCTTGTTATAGTTAAGGAAAGTTTTACAAATAGATGCCGACTTGTTGAAAGTAAAAAGCAAATTTCAAAAACTTTCCTTCACTATATAAGACCATATTCGTAAACAGAACTATTTTTGATATGAGAATCAAAGCAATCCTGGAATAAAAGAATAATGAAGGACAGTTAATTAATGAAATATACTTTTTTTAAAAACCAATATGCAAATTAGTTAAATCGGAAGAGTGATCTCACCTAAAAGTAGATAATATAGAATACAGATACTGAGCTTTGAGCATATAAATTACTATAAGTAATTTGCGCATTATTTATCATCTCTCAGTTGCGTCTCTGTCCTTGGACAGAGTGCGCTCAGGGGCTTCTCTGTCAAAGGACAGAGGGGCAACTGAGAAATTATACTGACAGGTGCCCAGCCCTGGGGAACTGCTGGCCGAGGCCGCACCACCCATTGCACAAGAGGGAGGGATCATTGCTCGCACCGAGGCCAGAGCAACCGCCGATGGCTGTGGTCAATCCCCCCCGGGGTGCACGCGTTTAGGTCCCCAATTTAAAAAGACCTTGTGTCACATCTCATTCTCGTGGGGGAATGAGTAAACACCGCATATAAATTACTATAAGTAATTTGTGCACATTATTTATCATCTCTCAGTTGCGTCTCTGTCCTTAGAGGCTTCTCTGTCAAAG